>OX639993.1:169879152-170533513 GCA_951828415.1 Anomoia purmunda
CTACTTAAACGCATGTACTATGTACGTACATATATGTGTAACAATAAATACATAAAAATAAAGATTATAATATATTTCAAAATGCTTCAAATGACCTTCAAATTAAAACACACAAACAAATTTTATATTATTAGTAAGCCAAATTCTAACCACATACAGTACAACCTCGTTCATCCGCCAGGCAAGGGACTAGCTGTACAACAGAAAAACCAAGAGATGGATGAAAATGAAAGTACCAAACAATTTCTGAAAGAAAAATTATTGCTTATAATGCCTAAATTCCGAAATACACACGTGTAGCATTAATAAAATTTGTGCTGAAAATGAGTAAAAATTTTGGTAGATATTAGTAAAACTTGTTGTAGAAATTGGTAAAAATGGTGGAAGAAATAGTAAAAATAGTGGTAGAAATGAGTAAAAGTAGTGAAGGAAATTAGTAGCAGCATTAATAAAAGTAGTGGTAAAAACTAGTAGTAGAATAAATAAAAATAGTGATAAAAATTAGTTGTAGAATAAATAAAAATAGTGGTAGGAATTAATAGTAGTAGGAATTAGTGGTAGAATTTATTAAAAATAGTGGTAGAAATTAGCAAAATCAGCGGTAGTAATTATTAGTAGCATAAGTAAAAGAGGTGGTTGAAATTAGTAGCAGAATAAATAAAAATAAAGGTAGGACTTAGTGGTAGAATTAATAAAAGTAGGGGCTGAATTTATGAAAAACAGTGGTAGAAATTACCAAAATCAGCGGTAGTAATTATTAGCAGCATAAGTAAAAATAGTTGTAGAAGTTATAGTAGAATTAATTTAAAAATAGTGGTAGAAATTGGTAGCAGAATTCGTAAAAATTGTGGTAGAAATCAGTAGCAGAATTCATAAAAATAGTGGTAGAAATTAGTAAAAAATAGTGGTGGAAATTAGTAAACACAGTAGAAGAAATTTTTAACAATATTGTTAGTGGAATAAATTCGTAAAAATGGTGATTAAAATTAGTAACTATAGTGGTAGAAATTAGTAAAGCGATTTTGACGCTACTTTCGTTATATGATATTCAAATGCGACTTTCGTTACGCGATGTAAAAAAGAAGCAGGCTGTGTCAGAGACATGGCCATTAAGTTTAACGTAGAATACGCCATCCGATAAGACAGAAAACATATGTAACAATAAATGATAAATAATACAAGCAAATGAATTTCTTTATTTGATAGTTACTTTGGATGATATACATAAGCTTTGCAGTGCTTGGCAGCATTTTCTCTTCTTTTACTCTACTTTAACTTGCCCGCCTAAAATTATGCAATACAAAGAAAGGGCTGCACGAGTACATTTAAATCGCCCAACAGCAAACACTCAACCAAACACCACACACATATTTGTGTGCATGTGTTTATACAATTTTCATTTGAGAAATTTAAATATTAGGAAGATATCAATCAACATGAAATGTATGTCAAACGAAAGCTAACATCTTCATTTAACTACAAAAAAAAAAAAAAAAAATTAATCGAGCCGTTTCCTTATAATTAAAGAAATAGAGATTACAACAATAAAAACCTGACATTGGTGCCCATACCGTAAGGTAAGACGTATTCTACGCCAAAAATCATTGCCGCTAAAGAGGTTTCACTTCAAAAATGTACACCAATGGCATTGAAGAAATAGAATTGTATTCAAAAGAAAATGGTTGCAAGTCACTTCTACGAAAAATGATTTCCCGCATTTAATATGTTGAAAAACTGTACACTATATTATGCCCGAGAGTACAGTATAGTCACCTATGACAGGGCCCGTGAAAATCCGTTCAGTAATTTCGGGGATTAGTGAATTCAAACTGACAAACGTTTGCCCGTACAAAAAATCTAAAAAAAAATATTTTTCAAACGCGTTCTACTTATTGCTTTCTCTATAGCACCTTAAGTCATTGTTCTTAAGAAATTTCCAATGTACAGACTATTTGCCACAGCTTAATTATAGCATAAAAGAAGAGGATAGAAGATAAGCATAATTAAGAAATATGTCTATCAAACCAAGAATGATAGAAAACTTGATACGGAGAATAGCTGATAATGGCGTAATAATAGCTAGAGAATGAGATAGCAAAGAAAAATTTCTAAAAATAAGAAAAAGAAGCGCGATGACGCGACAGAATCCTCGAAAGTTTTGTTAGCATTGTTTGTGTAAAATAAAAGCAAGCTGGTTTTATTTCGTCACACAATTGTTGGATGTTGTCATATCGACAAAGGGAGGACTAGCAATTCGCTGAAGGCTCACTCTTGTATTCTATCATTCTTGCTACCAAACCATTGCATTCATTTCAGTTTGTTGCTTTCATAATCAGATCGTTCACTTCATCCAAGTTTTCAATAAAAAATAAGTTATTAAGTGTGAAACAAATTTTGGAAAGGCAGTTTTGTACAGGTTCGTCTCGAGGGTTCTGCAATGCCAAAATACTTGTAGTATTCACTTCAGCCCATAGAATACATTTTCAAAAATTTTAAAACCCTCAGAAACTAGCTTTCGATTCTTGATTGTCTGCTTGTTTAACGCCAGAAGTATCGTCGTCTGATAAGACAATCGTTTCGACATCATCTTCATTACAAATTGTCTTATTGACCTCAACAGCATTCAGCGTAGCTTTCCTTATAAAATTACAAAAACAGAAGCAATGCACAATTCTTATTTTTACTATAAACCTACATCTGCTAAAGAACTTGAAATAGAAATCCATCCGTCACATCCATCTTGACGCAATTTTTGCCGGAGTAAGGGTAAAAGGATGTTTTCATTGTCATCATTGCTATTGGATCCTATTGAAAGGTTCCAATATCAGTTTCCTTCATTTTTTTATAACTCTTACATTAAATTTTACCCAAGCAAGCTTCAAAAGGCACATGGCATCTTTTAAAGTAAAATTTTTAAGGGACTCTGAAATATCTTCTCATCCATCAGCTTGGAACAACAGATTTGATCCATAGGCTAAATGGGAGGCGTAACATTAGCAGCAGAAGAATAGCCTTTATTGGTAAACTTCCCTGGTGTAAATACTTTTTAACCAGCAATCAATATTTTCGGAAAAAGTCCTATAAATCTTATTGTAGCACTACGCGGAGATGAAGGGGAAGTGATGTGATTCACAACCTGTTCTTCTCAAGACAACTTCACCCACTACCTTTGATCCCTGTTAACGCTAACGAGGCTCTGTCGACGGGATTTCTACACCCACCGTCCGAAAAGACGTTAAAATTGTTGATTTGAGCAGTGAGAAGTTCGTACAATGGCACATTTGCCGCATGTGACCCATATCCGGTCTGCTGCTGGATTGGCTAGGGTGTAAGCTTGGACGTATGTCGGTGAAAATGTCGGAAGTGGACCGGTACCAGGTGATGCTGGATAAGAAGAATTGCCAGTAAGCGAAAGAAGAGATGTCAGAAGGAAGAAGTTGGCAAGAGGTGTTAAAAAAGTGGGGGCGGTTCTCTTGATGTGTACTCTGGCCGGGGACGAAAATCTCTGGTTAAGAGCTGTGTCGAGGCTGCCGCCCAAAAAGATCCATAAGCGTTACAAAACAAATGTATTCAGAAAAGCTTGTGCGCAAAAAGGTCAGGGTGAACGGAGACTTTATTCTCGTTCCACGGGGAACAGGAAGCCCCTGAGTGTGGGGATCATCATTTTTGTTATTGAAATTATTGTTATAGTTCGAATTTGATTTGGAAAAAATCGTATTAAGAGACTCTATAGAGTAGTTAATACAATAAAAAAGTTCTGATGTTCACACTACCGAGTTGTTCGTACCATCGAGGGTTCACTCCAGCCAGAGTACACTGTAATGAAAAAAACAAACAATTGTATCTTACGTTTTTTTCGCGGTTAGCGCTCGATGAGGTTTTGTTTCGGTTTTTTACAAGCAAAAACTTAAATAATTTTAGATTTTAATTTAATTTAATAATACTTATTAATTTTTTTAAAAAAAGTATAATTTTTCCTTGAACTTTTGATTCTAGCTTGAATTTCAACATCGTCATATATGAACACCAATCCGAATTTTTCCCCTAAATTATTTCTTATATATCAGTTATTTAAATCAATAAAATTAAAGTAAACATAAAATTAAATGCTTCCCGGAAGTGTTCCTTCTATTATTTTGTGTTTTTTCCAACTAAATACGTCACAGTTAAAAATAGCAACTTGAATTCATAAATACTTTGTGCAATCTATGCACTTAATAAAAAGTGGAGGCACTTCTTGAAATTCGCCACTAAATTTAGCATGGCATAACAATTTTGTATCTATGTATCTTAACTCAATCTTAATGCCTTTAAAGAATTATGATAGTACCAAAATTTAAGTCCACCACATATGCTTTTTATGCCACCAGACAGCAGTTTCATAATTTTTGTTGGTAAAGAAACAAAACAAAAAAAAAAATGCTGCTTTCGGTCTCAAGTGCCGCATAAACATAGCATTTTATGCCTTTCATCTGTTTACATATTTACAGTATATATTTATGCCGCTTAACAAGCAACTTCAGGGACGCCGTAGAGTATTCTATCTATCTATCTACATACATATTTATGCAAAGAAACCAATGCAGTTGGTATTGTGGCAAGCATGTGCAAGAACAACAACAAGACCAAGTGGCAAAGGGTGGTATTTATGCCACACACGGAGAAGTTCATATGAAAAGTGTGCATACTTGCAAATTTCTGTCTGCAACACTTTTTCTCCACACTTAGTTCATTTAACTTTTCTGCATCTTCTTATTCTTCTACACCTTGTACTCGTTTTTTTTTTCTCTGTCTATTGCATAAATGCGCATTTCAAGCGCATCACAGTTGCGGTTAATGTTTACTACCAAGTGTCGTCTTTTCTACGAGTATGTTAGAGGTAATTAAAGATTATAATATATTTCAAAATGCTTCAAATGACCTTCAAATTAAAACACACAAACAAATTTTATATTATTAGTAAGCCAAATTCTAACCACATACAGTACAACCTCGTTCATCCGCCAGGCAAGGGACTAGCTGTACAACAGAAAAACCAAGAGATGGATGAAAATGAAAGTACCAAACAATTTCTGAAAGAAAAATTATTGCTTATAATGCCTAAATTCCGAAATACACACGTGTAGCATTAATAAAATTTGTGCTGAAAATGAGTAAAAATTTTGGTAGATATTAGTAAAACTTGTTGTAGAAATTGGTAAAAATGGTGGAAGAAATAGTAAAAATAGTGGTAGAAATGAGTAAAAGTAGTGAAGGAAATTAGTAGCAGCATTAATAAAAGTAGTGGTAAAAACTAGTAGTAGAATAAATAAAAATAGTGATAAAAATTAGTTGTAGAATAAATAAAAATAGTGGTAGGAATTAATAGTAGTAGGAATTAGTGGTAGAATTTATTAAAAATAGTGGTAGAAATTAGCAAAATCAGCGGTAGTAATTATTAGTAGCATAAGTAAAAGAGGTGGTTGAAATTAGTAGCAGAATAAATAAAAATAAAGGTAGGACTTAGTGGTAGAATTAATAAAAGTAGGGGCTGAATTTATGAAAAACAGTGGTAGAAATTACCAAAATCAGCGGTAGTAATTATTAGCAGCATAAGTAAAAATAGTTGTAGAAGTTATAGTAGAATTAATTTAAAAATAGTGGTAGAAATTGGTAGCAGAATTCGTAAAAATTGTGGTAGAAATCAGTAGCAGAATTCATAAAAATAGTGGTAGAAATTAGTAAAAAATAGTGGTGGAAATTAGTAAACACAGTAGAAGAAATTTTTAACAATATTGTTAGTGGAATAAATTCGTAAAAATGGTGATTAAAATTAGTAACTATAGTGGTAGAAATTAGTAAAGCGATTTTGACGCTACTTTCGTTATATGATATTCAAATGCGACTTTCGTTACGCGATGTAAAAAAGAAGCAGGCTGTGTCAGAGACATGGCCATTAAGTTTAACGTAGAATACGCCATCCGATAAGACAGAAAACATATGTAACAATAAATGATAAATAATACAAGCAAATGAATTTCTTTATTTGATAGTTACTTTGGATGATATACATAAGCTTTGCAGTGCTTGGCAGCATTTTCTCTTCTTTTACTCTACTTTAACTTGCCCGCCTAAAATTATGCAATACAAAGAAAGGGCTGCACGAGTACATTTAAATCGCCCAACAGCAAACACTCAACCAAACACCACACACATATTTGTGTGCATGTGTTTATACAATTTTCATTTGAGAAATTTAAATATTAGGAAGATATCAATCAACATGAAATGTATGTCAAACGAAAGCTAACATCTTCATTTAACTACAAAAAAAAAAAAAAAAAATTAATCGAGCCGTTTCCTTATAATTAAAGAAATAGAGATTACAACAATAAAAACCTGACATTGGTGCCCATACCGTAAGGTAAGACGTATTCTACGCCAAAAATCATTGCCGCTAAAGAGGTTTCACTTCAAAAATGTACACCAATGGCATTGAAGAAATAGAATTGTATTCAAAAGAAAATGGTTGCAAGTCACTTCTACGAAAAATGATTTCCCGCATTTAATATGTTGAAAAACTGTACACTATATTATGCCCGAGAGTACAGTATAGTCACCTATGACAGGCCCGTGAAAATCCGTTCAGTAATTTCGGGGATTAGTGAATTCAAACTGACAAACGTTTGCCCGTACAAAAAATCTAAAAAAAAATATTTTTCAAACGCGTTCTACTTATTGCTTTCTCTATAGCACCTTAAGTCATTGTTCTTAAGAAATTTCCAATGTACAGACTATTTGCCACAGCTTAATTATAGCATAAAAGAAGAGGATAGAAGATAAGCATAATTAAGAAATATGTCTATCAAACCAAGAATGATAGAAAACTTGATACGGAGAATAGCTGATAATGGCGTAATAATAGCTAGAGAATGAGATAGCAAAGAAAAATTTCTAAAAATAAGAAAAAGAAGCGCGATGACGCGACAGAATCCTCGAAAGTTTTGTTAGCATTGTTTGTGTAAAATAAAAGCAAGCTGGTTTTATTTCGTCACACAATTGTTGGATGTTGTCATATCGACAAAGGGAGGACTAGCAATTCGCTGAAGGCTCACTCTTGTATTCTATCATTCTTGCTACCAAACCATTGCATTCATTTCAGTTTGTTGCTTTCATAATCAGATCGTTCACTTCATCCAAGTTTTCAATAAAAAATAAGTTATTAAGTGTGAAACAAATTTTGGAAAGGCAGTTTTGTACAGGTTCGTCTCGAGGGTTCTGCAATGCCAAAATACTTGTAGTATTCACTTCAGCCCATAGAATACATTTTCAAAAATTTTAAAACCCTCAGAAACTAGCTTTCGATTCTTGATTGTCTGCTTGTTTAACGCCAGAAGTATCGTCGTCTGATAAGACAATCGTTTCGACATCATCTTCATTACAAATTGTCTTATTGACCTCAACAGCATTCAGCGTAGCTTTCCTTATAAAATTACAAAAACAGAAGCAATGCACAATTCTTATTTTTACTATAAACCTACATCTGCTAAAGAACTTGAAATAGAAATCCATCCGTCACATCCATCTTGACGCAATTTTTGCCGGAGTAAGGGTAAAAGGATGTTTTCATTGTCATCATTGCTATTGGATCCTATTGAAAGGTTCCAATATCAGTTTCCTTCATTTTTTTATAACTCTTACATTAAATTTTACCCAAGCAAGCTTCAAAAGGCACATGGCATCTTTTAAAGTAAAATTTTTAAGGGACTCTGAAATATCTTCTCATCCATCAGCTTGGAACAACAGATTTGATCCATAGGCTAAATGGGAGGCGTAACATTAGCAGCAGAAGAATAGCCTTTATTGGTAAACTTCCCTGGTGTAAATACTTTTTAACCAGCAATCAATATTTTCGGAAAAAGTCCTATAAATCTTATTGTAGCACTACGCGGAGATGAAGGGGAAGTGATGTGATTCACAACCTGTTCTTCTCAAGACAACTTCACCCACTACCTTTGATCCCTGTTAACGCTAACGAGGCTCTGTCGACGGGATTTCTACACCCACCGTCCGAAAAGACGTTAAAATTGTTGATTTGAGCAGTGAGAAGTTCGTACAATGGCACATTTGCCGCATGTGACCCATATCCGGTCTGCTGCTGGATTGGCTAGGGTGTAAGCTTGGACGTATGTCGGTGAAAATGTCGGAAGTGGACCGGTACCAGGTGATGCTGGATAAGAAGAATTGCCAGTAAGCGAAAGAAGAGATGTCAGAAGGAAGAAGTTGGCAAGAGGTGTTAAAAAAGTGGGGGCGGTTCTCTTGATGTGTACTCTGGCCGGGGACGAAAATCTCTGGTTAAGAGCTGTGTCGAGGCTGCCGCCCAAAAAGATCCATAAGCGTTACAAAACAAATGTATTCAGAAAAGCTTGTGCGCAAAAAGGTCAGGGTGAACGGAGACTTTATTCTCGTTCCACGGGGAACAGGAAGCCCCTGAGTGTGGGGATCATCATTTTTGTTATTGAAATTATTGTTATAGTTCGAATTTGATTTGGAAAAAATCGTATTAAGAGACTCTATAGAGTAGTTAATACAATAAA
This sequence comes from Anomoia purmunda, assembly GCA_951828415.1. Taxonomy (NCBI): domain Eukaryota; kingdom Metazoa; phylum Arthropoda; class Insecta; order Diptera; family Tephritidae; genus Anomoia; species Anomoia purmunda. The sequence goes on from OX639993.1 coordinate 169,887,729, forward strand.
AAAGTTCTGATGTTCACACTACCGAGTTGTTCGTACCATCGAGGGTTCACTCCAGCCAGAGTACACTGTAATGAAAAAAACAAACAATTGTATCTTACGTTTTTTTCGCGGTTAGCGCTCGATGAGGTTTTGTTTCGGTTTTTTACAAGCAAAAACTTAAATAATTTTAGATTTTAATTTAATTTAATAATACTTATTAATTTTTTTAAAAAAAGTATAATTTTTCCTTGAACTTTTGATTCTAGCTTGAATTTCAACATCGTCATATATGAACACCAATCCGAATTTTTCCCCTAAATTATTTCTTATATATCAGTTATTTAAATCAATAAAATTAAAGTAAACATAAAATTAAATGCTTCCCGGAAGTGTTCCTTCTATTATTTTGTGTTTTTTCCAACTAAATACGTCACAGTTAAAAATAGCAACTTGAATTCATAAATACTTTGTGCAATCTATGCACTTAATAAAAAGTGGAGGCACTTCTTGAAATTCGCCACTAAATTTAGCATGGCATAACAATTTTGTATCTATGTATCTTAACTCAATCTTAATGCCTTTAAAGAATTATGATAGTACCAAAATTTAAGTCCACCACATATGCTTTTTATGCCACCAGACAGCAGTTTCATAATTTTTGTTGGTAAAGAAACAAAACAAAAAAAAAAATGCTGCTTTCGGTCTCAAGTGCCGCATAAACATAGCATTTTATGCCTTTCATCTGTTTACATATTTACAGTATATATTTATGCCGCTTAACAAGCAACTTCAGGGACGCCGTAGAGTATTCTATCTATCTATCTACATACATATTTATGCAAAGAAACCAATGCAGTTGGTATTGTGGCAAGCATGTGCAAGAACAACAACAAGACCAAGTGGCAAAGGGTGGTATTTATGCCACACACGGAGAAGTTCATATGAAAAGTGTGCATACTTGCAAATTTCTGTCTGCAACACTTTTTCTCCACACTTAGTTCATTTAACTTTTCTGCATCTTCTTATTCTTCTACACCTTGTACTCGTTTTTTTTTTCTCTGTCTATTGCATAAATGCGCATTTCAAGCGCATCACAGTTGCGGTTAATGTTTACTACCAAGTGTCGTCTTTTCTACGAGTATGTTAGAGGTACTTCTGCTTCCAATTACACAGATACATTCGTACAACTAAGTATAATTTAACGCGATGCATCAGAACAACGGACGTAAACAGCTTTGTATTACGTATGTATGTACTTTTGTGTGTGCACTAGGGATACGAATCCCGGAACTCCGGCCTAGTACTTTCCAACAGCTTAGCAGTGCGGATATGGAACTCGTCCTTTCTTCAGACCGCCTGAAAAACAAGTGATCTAGCGTCCAGTCTGCCCGGAATTGCATATGTGACTTCCAATACCAACAGACATCAACATTATGATAATATTAGGTATAGTAAAAAGAAAGGTCAAGTATGCACCGTTTTTTCGATAACTTATTGTCATCTTTAAGGTAATTTCATAATGTCACTGTTATAGAAACTCTCGTCCCTATTGCTCTTCTCTTGAGGCGAATTTTTCACCAGCGAAATCAGTCGTCATTGACAAGAATAGGTAGCAATCACTTGGTCCCAGGTTCTGACTATAAGGTGGAGGCATAAGGACCTCCGAATAAAGCTCAAGGAGCTTCTGGCGCGCCACTATCGATCGTGTGTATCGATGGAACGCAATTCCTCTCCTATTGCTCAAAGCTGGCCAGTGTCCCGCCTTATTTAAATGGTCCAATGGTTTATTGTGCAATGCGTAGCCTAAGAGCAATCAAAATAGTCGGTCCCGACGATTGCATTTTTTATCGATATTTTCGATCTTTGATATAAAAATTAACGGCACTGAATCGACGAAACCAAAATTACGCGTGATTGGCTATTACAGTATCAAGACCATAAACACAATGCACTACGTAATAAAACGATGGTGACTTTTGGAAGTCTTAATTTCCTGATTAAGTTCTCTTAAGCTCACTTTCTGTGCTATATATTTTTTTTTAGCTTATTAATTTAATCTCATTTACTTCTTTAAGTATATGGCAACCCACTCCAAGTTAAATATAACATCTTTAAAACTCTTTCGTATGCGACCCATGTTTCATTATTTGATTTACTTCTTTTTTTTTTGTAAACAAGTTGCCACCCTCTCCAAAAATATTTTTTAAATTTAGCGTTGTCAAATTTTTTTTTAGTTATCTTAGTTGACTTATATACAAATGACAATCTTTTTTCAAAACATTTTTTTGTCTTATAGCGCTATGTGATTCAGCTTATTTTGTTAAATAACTGTAACTTTTTTAAAAATGTCTTTTACTAATTGTTTTACAAAAGCTTCTGTGTAAGCAAATACATCTTATATAACTTACGTTGCAAATAAATTTGTATTTAATTTTCAAACAATAGGTAACGGCTTTTTTCGAGACTAACTTTTCCTAGACATCTGGAAAATTAGTTTAAATGTTTTTTTTTAAATAAATGGCAGCCCTTTTCGACTATATTTCTCGAATAAAGCTTCTTTCATGCTGTTTCATTGCTTTGATTCGAAATCTTTCGGGAAACTTAGTAAAGAGCGTACTCTTCATTTTTTGGAATCACCGAACGTTACCAATACTTGTTGAAAGAGCTAGAGGTTCTCGGAAAAGTTTTGCTATTGAAAAATTATTCGAAAATGGAAATGTGTCAAATGTGTTAAAGTTGAATAAAATAGTAATAAATCTTTGAAAGAAAACTTGCAAAACTTTGTTTTTTTGTTTCAATTTCCATCTGGAATGAACCAAAAATTGTTATGTAGTATATATCGAAAGAATAGAATGTGCATCAAGTGACCAATCATGCAATAAATTAAAATTGATTTTCAATCTAGAATTTGAGGCATTGATTCTAGCCTTAATAGAAGACGAATTGGTTTACATTCTTGACATATTTAATCGTTGATCTACTCTCGAATATCAAAGGGTGAAAATATCGAGGTGGAATAAATTGCGTCAAAGCTGCGTCCAAGGCAAAATCATACAACGTGATATCATCCCATGAGTTGAGTGCTTGTTCTTCCTTCCAAATTCGCCGGGTTGTTTACACAAACAAAATATATGAGCAAACTGGGCGAATTCTGTTTTTTGACATTTCACATGCAAACTTACATACACTTTCCATTTATCCATCTTGGCTGCTTGTATCATATTATTTTAAAATTAAATTTATATTGTATGACAACTACACTCAAACAAAAAACGACTAAAGAATAACTGTCTAAGCCGAATTCATGTAGGGTGGTGTTATAAGTACAACTACAAAACTCTTATGTATTTTGCTTTCGCTTTGCATAAGAGTTGTTAAAATTTACATACATTTTTTTTGCTTTTAGATTGTTTGAAAACTCATACGCAAAAGCAAAAACAAAATAAATATACATACATAGGTGCATGGTGTAATGAAATAAGGTGAAGTCACTTACATAACCTCACTTTCTGCGCATACCGAATGCAGCCATGCATTTGAAGGTACTAGAAAAAGGTGAGGAATGAGTACTGTTTTATTACGTTTTGGCTACTTTTTTCAGTACTTTGAAAATTTCTTCAAATATTGCATTCTACATTTAAAAAAAAAGATGTTGCCGTTCCCCATGCATTTCCTAGTTTTCGAGGCAAATGGGGCAGTTCATTCCATTGTCCTCCTCACCGGTTTCTTCACCACTGTCATTGTGTGATTTAACTCGAGGTGTATTGGATTTTGGGGAGCCTTTACTAAAGTGCTGACGCTTCTTTGGTGGTGATAAAGAAACCACAAAATCGCCACCGTCATTTTCACTGGCAGCCCTTGGTGCTATATAATCCTGATCTGTGTTTCGCCAAAGTCTTGTTGTCCTACGACCGGGATACTGGAATCTATAGTGGAGTTGGATCTTGAACGCATACGGGGAACGACATAAATGTGATCTTCTTGTAACAAATTTATTCGCTACACTTTGGCGGAAATTTTCAAATTTGAGAATGAATTTTATGAAAGAAAATTTGGAGCAAAATATAAAACTATCAGGGCGATGACAAGGCGAATCCATACAAGGTGGTGTTATAAATACAACTACAAAACTCCTATGTATTTTGTTTTTGTTTCTGCGTAAGAGTTGTCAAAATTTAAATACATTTTGTTTTTGCTTTTACGGCTTTTGAAAGCTCATACGCAAAAGCAAAAACACAATACATGTAGGTGAATAAAAAAAAATCAACACAGCTGCTCTTGTGCCATCACCTTCTATAAATTCGCCTTGAGTGATGATTTTCAATAAATTTAAAACCAAAATTGAAAGAAATATAAAAACAAAGAAAAAGTGATACCTACACATACCTTCTTGAGGAAACTGTTAATATGTCTACTCCATATATTTCTTTCTGCGCAGAAATAGTTAGATAAATTATAACAACCACCCCTTAAGTGGCATCACCTTTTGTTATTACACCATGATATAGGTGAATAAAAAGAAATCAAATCGCTGCTATGTATAGTAACTACACCTTGTATCAATTCGCCTTGAAAACTGAAAACTTTAATTCGATATCGAAATTGTATCATTATATTGCGATATTTTTCTCCGGATTTAGTAAACTTTTCACAATAAATAAAAGCCTACATAAAAATAAATCGAGGTTTTTAAAAATTAGGGAGTACTTCTTTAATGCCAAAAGTTGTAAATTTCTCTTTCTTCTAGAATTAATAACGAAATTGAATAAGCTATGTATGCCTTTTCTTCCGTAAGAAAAATTGTTAAAATCGGACAAAAACCACGTCCACCTCTCATTAACTGTAATTAGAAACATCCAAAGAAAACGCGATATTTAAGTCAGCATTAAAGAGAATTCGCTCAAATTTAATACGAAGGATAGGGTTGCACTACCAAATACAGCGAATCACAAAAAAAATAAATGGAAATGGGCACGGCCCACTTTATAGTAAATAAGTATATCTCCGGGCTTCAAGTATTCTTAATCTAAAGAAAATATGTACATACATATCGAATACCATATATGTATATATCTAAGTCAAATAGCGCGGAAGATATGGTGAATTGTATTTTCGTTTAAAATTGGTACATCTGGATCATAGTAGTGGAGTTACAAGAAATTTGGCATTTTTATTTTATTGGGCGTAGTACTGACCATATTTTCCAAAACAATACACAGTCTGATCAAAAAGACATATGTATGTATGTACTTATAAAACCGAAATGTCATATAAGACGATTGCAAATTTTCTCTTTCATTGGGCCGCGACGCCACCCACTTTTCCAAATTTGGACACATAGTATGTTTGGCTGGGAGACCAAATGCACCCACTGTAAAAATTTCATAAAGGACTCACATTCATTTGGATATAGAAAATCAAATCTTTTATTGCATACAACAAGTAATGTTTACTTGAAATTTGCTGGTCTTTAAAGAGGGTTGCGCCCGAACTTAGACTCTTCCTTCTTACTTGCTGATAATATTTTCTCTGAAGGTATCGCTCATTTTCCTCCATATGAAAATAAATTTTGGTATTACGTTATAAGGGTTTCTCCCTGTTTAACAATAAATTTTATTAAAATAACAAAAAAACTCTCTTCTTTCGGGACGGCCCCAGAATCTCAATATTTCAAAATAAGATCCCGAATATTGCGGCATAATTGCCATCCCTTATGCACACCTGTAGAGAGTTTCAAAGTGAATGTTGTTAGACAGACAGTTGGCAAGTTGCCCGAAAGAGGCGTCGTAGTTCGGTACTAGGTAGGAGTTGTGGATATTTTATTAAAAATTGCTTACATTTAATGTGTAGAGCCGTGGCATAGTATTTCGCTACTAACCCCACTTTACTCGTTTTCGATGCATCTACGTTTTTGCTGTCAGTAGCTTGCGAGTACCAGCATTCTTACATTTATAGTACAATCGTTTTCAACAAGCACATGCTCATAATAAGCGACCGCAAAGCGACACGCCCGGCATCTCATTAAGTACATCTGGGAAATCTTCCTTGTTTCTTGCCATTTGGTCGTCGCATTTTGTGCGAAAATTATGCAACAAAAGCTAAGAGATTGGAATAATTTAGAAACAAAAAGCAACAACCACAAAAAAGGAAGAAAGTGTTAGATATGGCAAAGAGCCATAAAAGTGGATGTTAAAAAAGTATTTCAATATTACAGTACACTGAGAAAAGTGCTTCAAATATATGCACGAAAATAATTATATTTAGCCTAGCGAAAATACCACTTAAAATCAGAATCACAAATTAGCGGATTTCTCTATGATTTTCTTCCAATAAGTAGCCCTTAATTACGACTAGGTAGGTCTTAAAAATAAAATTAAGAAGATTATCCGTAGTAATTTGATTCTGACCCGTAGAATCAAGATGAAAACCTTTTTAATAAAATCTGGTAGATAAATTGCGATGGAAACCTTTTCAATATTATTAAGAAGGGAATCTTGAATTTTATTAGAATATCCTCTTAATTTTAATGAGGCGATGGATGATTTTATCAATTTAAAATTATTGGCACCTATATTTCTTTACGTAGATTATTTTCTGAAAATAGATATCACAATGTTTTTATAAGCTGTTTATTATATAATTATATAAGCTTCTTTTATAATTATGATAACTTTAAGTGTTTATATATTGAAATTAAAAGTTTTACATATTTACTTAAAGTGTAAGAGGAATTAAAATAAGTATAATAGGACAATTGATGTTTCCAAACTATTCGTAGTATGGCACGTGCCATTTCTTGAAATTAAATACATGTTCAGATTTTTATTGTACAACTGCCATTTTTAATATTATTGCACAAGAAGGACATCGAGAGAAAAAGAGAGCGTCATATATGTATTTATTTTTAAAACACTATTTATTGAAAACTTCTGGAACAATAAATAAGTAAATCAAAAATTATCATTTTGAAAATACAAATATCCATGGTGTAATAAAAAAAAGTGATGCCACTTAAGGGGTGGTTGTTATGATTTCGAAAATTCCAGCATGCCAACTTTAGAGTGATGCCGACTCCATTTATTTCTGGGCAAAATAGAAAGAAAAATGTGCACTAGATATATTAATTATTTTGTCAAGAAAGTATGTGAATTGTTTCTTTGTTTCTATATTTCTTTGAATTTTCGTTTTAAATTTATTAAAAATCATCGCCCTAATAGTTTTATATTTTGCTCCAAATTTTCGTTCATGAAATTCATTTTCAAATATAATAATTTCTGCCAAAGTGTAGCGAGTAACTTTGTTACAAGAAGATACATTTATGTTGTTCGACGTATGTATTCAACATCCAACGATGACTCCAGTATAGACTTCAGCAATCCCGGTCGTAGGACAACAAGACTTTGGCGAAACACAAATTAGGATTATATAGCACCAAGAGCTGCCAGTGAAAATGACGGTGGCGTTTTTTTTTGTGGTTTCTTTATCACCACCAAAGAAGCGTAAGCACTTTAGTAAAGGCTCCCTAAAATCGAATTCAACACGAGTTAAATCACACAATGACAGTGGTGAAGAAACCGGTGAGGAGGACAATGGAATGACCTGCCCCATTTGCCTCGAAAACTAGGAAATGTCTGGGGAAAGACAGCATGTGTTTTTAAATGTAGATTTGAACATTTGAATAAATTTTCAAAGTACTGGAAATTGTAGCCAAAGAGTAATAAAGCAGTACTCTTTTCTCACCATTTTCTAGTACCTTCAAATGCATGGGTGCAGTCGCTATGCACAGAAAGTGAGTTTATGTAAGTGACTTCACCTTATTTCATTACACCATGACAAAAATCCCTAAAACAGTGTTCACAATATTAAACTAAAAACAACATAAAGAAGATTATTCACAAAGTATATATTAAAATCACTATTTGAATTAAAAAGGGCTATTTTAATAATAAAAAATTTTTCTTATTAATAAATTCAATAAGATTCTAGTAAAAATGAGAGGTTATCCATATTAAATTTCTTTATAAGATGTTTACTATAAAAAGGAGGAGATTTCTTCTTACAATTAATTGCATATTTTTGAACTAAGTTCCATAAAAATTAATAAACAAAAAGTTAACTCCTTCTTTCCAGCCGTTTTCTCTTAAAAAAAAATTTGAGAAGAAATCCATACCAATATGAAGAAGATTTTCCAGCGAAAATTTCTGTGCTTTTGTCCCCTTTCGCACTCCTTGGACATCAAGCTTTTTTTGACGTCGATCTCTTTAATTTAATTATAGGTGAACTTCTTAGCCCTCTGTACTATTTCAAAAGAATATTTTCAAAACTAGTTTTTTTTGCACATCACCGTTGAAAATGATCTAGCGTATCGTGAGATCTTGAAATTTCCCAATTTCCATCCTTTTTCGGCCATTGACTAGCGCTTTGTAGTCATAAATGAGTTAAAACTATTTTTTTTTTGGTGTAGCTGATCATGGCCAATTTAGAATTAATAAGCGTAATACAAGCGAACAATAAAGGCAAAACAAAGTTAAGTAAATTTTAAAATTGGGAAAATATGATAAATAAGCGGCTAAGAAATACTGTGGAAGAATATTCAGGAATTAATGGAAAAATGGTATTTAATAAAATATTCCCGAAACGGTAATGAATTAAGCTATTAATGTCAATTTTGGTTTCGTATCTTTTTTAAATTTTTGTTTAATGAAATGGACTACGGATAGCGATCGAATTTTTACACTCTCTCTTTAATCTTATTTACATCTTTGGGTAAATGAATATAACTTTTATCTTCAGAAAAAAAAAACGTGTGCATCTAAGTTTGTGAGCTAGAAGTAAAGCTTATTTCCCAATTCCATAAAGAGATAGAGAGGAGAATGTGCGGGATTTCGAAACTGGAAACAATGCTGATCCACATATTGTACGTACATACAGAATATGTGTAAAGCGTGAAACCTCTACGCATTTCAGAAACAAAACTTGTATTACATTATAAAAAAGTGCGTATGTGTCACGCCCATTTTTTTTATTTTCTTATGCATCCCAAATCTGCAAATTTAATTTGAGAATAGTGTCTTTAATGCAAACTTAAAAATCGCTTTTTGTTTAGTTAAGTAAAATACCGTTATATAAGAAGTGAGCGTGGGTTTGGTCCAATTTTTTAAATCTTCGAAAATTTTCCGCGTAGTACTTTTAGTCCAAATTAGCATTAACCTAATAGTTACCGAAATATAGTATCCGTCCGAATTGCATAGTTATTTGGGCGTGTTTATTATCCGATTTCGAATATTTGCAATATCAAAGTACGTCGGTTCCAGGGCAATGTGTATGCCGAGTATCGTTGAGATATCTCAATATTTACTCGAGTTATCCGGTGCACGAACGGACGGACGACTTAATAGATTTATATGTCTATATCTATCTTCTTTGCTTAATACTATTACAAACAACCGTTAGGTAAACAGAATTGTAATACCCTGGTCACCTCTGCGCTTGGGTATAAAAAATCCGATATTTCAGTAACTAGAAAAGGTAATGTATTCGAATTTGTTATAAAGGAATGGGTTGGAAAGAGCAAGCCGCGACTTTAACAAAAACTCCAGGAAATGAGTGTGGCTCCATATTTGAGAGAAAATCGGTTTATCTCCGAAACTACTGCAAATTTAGTACATCATTTACACTTCAACTCAGTAAGCATAATTTCGAAAATCAGGAGAAAGCCTTGCTACCTCTCGTTATATAGAAAATTTAAATATTTTGTGATTTATTCGAGATGTACAACATATTAAAATATATATACATATGTGTACTGAAGCAAATTTATTTAAGAAAACTTGGTCGAACTTTAAAAAAAAATATACCAACCTAGAGCATATATCTTTCAATAAAAATATTGCGGGTGTTTTTCCAAAATTATTAAGATTTAAGTGAGCTGGACTGATTAAAAAATACTGACAAAAATTAAATAAAAAATAAAAATAGTTTGTTTTAAATAAATTTTTTAAATTTATAAGCTCAAGGCCATTAATTTAATGAAAACAACCGAAATGGGATAAGTTATAGCTATTTCGGTGACCACCACATCTTTTCATCAGACTTCTTTTTCTACCATTGTTGTTTTTTCAATAATTCACTAATAAATAAATTTGTCCAAGTTTTTTTCCATAATTCCCTATTAAATAAATTTGTTCAAGTATTCCTTAAACCAATCTTTCAAAAGATCAACTTTTTTAAATATTTGTATGCAGAACTTTTATCCTAAACTGTTTAATAATTTGAGGCGATTTCTCTGAAAAAATATATTCAATATTTACAAAAAAAAACACTAAAAAATGGAGATGATTTTAAATCGGTCCAGCTCACATAAATCTTAATAGTATTGGAAAATATTTTGATTAATGTCTTACAATATAGTGAATGGAATAGAAACACCGTACTAATTTTTTTTGTGTGGAGAGTGATGCATCGAAATGTACATATTCTTTAAAAAATTAAAAAAATAAACAAAAAATTGGTTTTCCAACATGTTTAATGAAAAAAATAGTATCATTAAAATCGCTAAAAGCGTTCTGCATATAACCAATTTTATATAAAAACTATAGATGCGCAAATTTGAATAAATTTCGTACGCAGAACTTAATGACAATTAACGTGGTACGTTATAATCATAATAATTTTTCATTTGGGTGCCCCAATTTGTGGCACAACATCAAGATACAACACAGCACAAGATAGCACTTAAAATCGAATGGCATTTCCGTTGAAATCATTGGGCTACGCGGAATTAAAACATCCTTCAAATCGAACCGTGGCTGTCAACCATATTTTAATATTTCATAAAACTTGTGAGTAATTTATTTAAATTCGACTTTTCAAACAGGTGGCAACCCTCTCAAAAATATATGTCTGAGCCTGCGCCTCGTCGTGACGAACTGTTTGACATCCATATTTGAATATTTCATATAAGTAATGTTTATTTAAATTCGACTTTTCGAGCGGGTGGCAACGCTCTACAAAATGTAGCTGGCGATGGATACTCAAATTTTAATACTTTATATATGTACTTGTGTGTAATTTATTATAACTTTACGTTTAAACAGGTGGCATCCCTCTTCAAAATTTTGTGTTTCTCCCTACCGAGACGAACCGTTTGACACACATATTTTGATATTTCATGTAACTGGTGCATAATTAAATTAAATTAAAGTATACTTTTCAAACAGGTGGCAGCCCTCTCAAAATATATGTGTTAATCTACGCCTTGTTGAGACGAACTGTTTGACACCCATATTTTGATATTTCATATAACTAGTGTACAATTAAATTAAATTATACTCTTCAAACAGATGACAACCCTTTTAAAGTTTTCTATGAACCGTCTTTCTGGGCCGTACCGCTTAAAATCCTTATCCAAATATTTCAAATTGTATTTGCAAACAGGTGGCAACCCTCTCCAAAGCATAAAACACACTTTGCGATCTGTCCTTGTACCTACCAAATATTTCAACTATTTTCCGTTTTTAAATAGCACTAAACAAATCGCAACTTTCATGAAACAGGGTTGCATTTGCATCTAAAGCAAAGTTTATCCGAGTTGGAGCCTTCTCTTGCAAGTCGGGTGCAAAGAAACCAACTAATTATTATTATTATTATTATTATTACTATTTTATTTATATAAACAAACGTAGTTTAAATTTCTAAAATGTGTAGTATTACATTAACTATTTTTATTGACTACAACAGTTCCACTTTATTTGAAACAAAAACTTGCGCCTGGTATTTAAAGTTCTGTTGAACCCGAACTTAGACTTATATTTACTTCCTTAATGAAATCATAAAAAAAACGAAACGAATATAAGTAATAGACTTCCTTTTACTAAATTTGTTTTAAAATTAAATTATATATACTCAGAAATAGATTTCCAATAACCATTAACACTCTCTCCACCTGTCGCTTAATTTATGTAACGTTTATTTTTCACCACCCTCCTGCCAAATTGCGTCACACATTGCTTGACGCTAACAGGCGTGAACACCTTATTGCAAAAAAAAAAAAAGAACTACACATCATCATTACTCTTCGAGGGTGTTTATTTGTACTAATACGTTTCCAATAAGCTTGTTTGTTCCTGATTTGGCTGTCATCAGTCATCATTGCAGCTGTCAAATTTTGTATTTTCCCTTGTGCATCTACTTTACATATGTACGTACGTACATGAGGTGCTCGTAAGTCAACATCAATTCTGCTGCAACAAATTCAAATTTCGACAACAACAAAGTGCAGATACAAATACATGTGGAATAAAGTGTGTAGCTGCCCTGTCGGAAATTAAAAAGTTCCAACAGTGGTTGAAATTCTTCCTTTTTCTTCTAAGCAACTAAATTTATTAACATGGCGATGTCCTAGGAGCAACTCATCTATCTAACTCTGCATTTGATTTCAAATACTTTTAAATATGTTTGACAGAAAGCACAGCAAAAAAGGTTTTTCGAAGGTTCAATAAAAATATTTTATATCCAACTATTGGAAATTGCGTTTTTCCCAACTGTTTCAAAAACAGCCTTATTACCTACTACTTTCAAACCTGCCCGCTTCCAATTACTTAAAATTATGTACAGTCTACTTCATATTAAAAAATTTTAATTTTTTCGTTTAAACAAAAATACTATATAATTTTAATTCAGCATACAAATTAAAAAAAAAAAAATACACCACTATTTTAAGCATCAATTCTTATGAGTGCCGATTTCTTGTTCAGTTACACTGCTTTACAGGCAAAAAATTAAATATCACCATTCAGGTATAGGGGAGGGTACTAACGGCAATTTTGCGTTTTTCATTAGTTGTAAAACTACAACTACTAATTATTACTTTTACTATTATTTTTACTACATTCTACTACTATTTTTCCAAATTTCTACAACTATTTTAACTAATGCTACTATTAACTACTACTACTATTTTTACTAGTTTCTACTACTATTTTTTCTTATTTCTACTACTATTTTTTACTAATTTCTACTACTTTTTTTACTAGTTCAACTAAAAAGCTACTGCTATTATTTTTACTTACTTCTACCACTATTTTTTAACACTACTACTAATAAATACTAATCCTTTCACTAATTTCTACTACTATTTTTCCAAATTTCTACAACTATTTTCACTAATCCTACTATTAACTACTACTACTATTTTTACTAGTTTCTACTACTATTTTTTCTTATTTCTACTACTATTTTTTACTAATTTCTACTACTATTTTTACTAGTCCAACTAAGAAGCTACTGCTATTATTTTTACTTACTTCTACTACTACTTCTTTTTACACCACTACTAATAAATACTAATCGTTTCACTAATTTCTACTACTATTTTTACTTATGCTACTACTATTAACTGCTACTAGTTTCACTAATTTCATTTTTTTTCTACTATTTTTTACTTCTATTTTTGCCAATTCTATTACTAATTTCTACCACTCTTTTTAATAACTTCTACTACTATTTTTACTAATGATACTGCTAATTACTACATCAACTTTTTTACAAATATCTACTGCCATTTTTACTAAAGCTGCTATTAAATACTACTACTATTTTACTGTTTTTCTAGTTCTACTATTTTTAATTTCAATTTTTTTTGCTAATGCTACTTTAAGTTTCTACAAATAGTTTTAATAGTTTCTACTATTTTTTTGTACTAATTACTACAACTATTTTTGCCTAATTTCTACTATTAATTACTACTACTATTTTTTGCCAACTTCCACTACTATTTTTACTAATGCTACTACTAATTACAACTACTGGTTTTACTAATGCTACTATTAGTAAGTACTAGTACTACCTTCACTTGTTTATACTTCTATTTTTACTACTTTTTACTACTGTTTTTACTTGTTCTACTATATTTAGTTACTAGAATTTTTGCTAATGCTACTTAAAATTTCTACTATTATTTTTACTAATTGCTACTATTATTTTTACTAATTGCTACTACAATTTTTTTCCAATTTCCACTCCTATTTTTACTAATGGTACTACTAATTACAACTACTGGTTTTACCAATTCTACTACTAATTACCTAATTGCTAATTCTTTTTCATAGCAGTTGACTTGCAAAATGGGTACATTTTTGAGACTGCCTGCGTTTTTCCGACAGGGTACATATGTAGTTCTATATGGATATATGTAGGTATGCATTTACTCTGTGTATTAATATCCACTTTACATATGTATGTATGTACGTTGGTATTTATACATAGGTAAGGAAATATACAGACGTTTTGATAGAGAGTTGCATAGAGTAAATGCATAAAGAAGCATCACGCAACACTTCATTAAGTTTCCCTCATTTTCTGGCATCCCCTTCCACAAATAACTTTTCACTACTTTAAACTCTAATTGCATTGTTGCGTGATAAATATGACGATTAAGTGCAAATAGATTAGGTCATGCTTAAGGAATTTTGGAAAACAAAACACTACACGAAACGCACTGAAATGTAATAAGTGAATGAGTGAATGAGTAAATGATTGTGTGCGGGGAGGGGTGAGTGGGTGAATACAGCAGGTGGGGTATATGTATCTTGCAAAATGAAATTAAAGAATCAGTGCGTGCATCTTGAAGGGTGTTTTTTTTGCAGCTGATTTTCTGCTAACGTTAATAGCAACAACATATCTACCAATCATTAACATCGATAAAACTCAACCCCAGCTTAATTTTTTTGTTTTGTTTTTTAGAGCTTCGACACTTGCAACGTCTTACGCCCTCACGCTCAGCTTTCGTTTAACATGTCTCCCTTTCACATTTTCTCATTTACAATTTAAAAAATTTTCAACGCTTCGTTATTGCTGCTTTCATTGCAAATTGTTTTGTTTTTATTATTTTCGTTTAAATAGCTTGAGGGCTGTACACGCTGTGACTGCTCTGCATAACAACCACTATCCTTTCGTGCAATTCAAATATCATTCTTCCGCTTTCATTGCAGTGGTATTGCTTACTTTCATCCACCACCCTAATTGCCAACCTACTTAAGGTTTGTTAGTTCGTTTTTCCTTTTTGATCGCCGTAGGCCGTTTGTTTACAAAAATCATTTGTTACATTTTTGATTTTTAAGTCTCTTTCCGGCAAAACTTTGATTAATTGGTGTTGTTATTAATCTGGGATATATATATGGGTATGTAAATGTATATAGTATGTAGTATACATATATGCATCTAGATTTATGAATTATAAATACTGATGTGTGTGTGTTTTTATTTGAATTTTGAATGGTTTGTACAACGTTTTGCCTGAGGCTGTAAAGGATTTCATCAAAGGCTTGGGTGCTGGCAGCGAAATCAAGCAAATTTAATAATTTATGAATACATTCATACTTACTATGCATGTATACGCAATTCGTATAATATTACTATTATTATGTACTTCAGTCTCATCCCAAGTCTCTAAATTTTAGACTTTCAATTATAGACATTTTGTATGCCTTGAGTCGATTTCGGTATTCAGTACGCAACAGCAAAGAACGTCGATTACAAAGAAGTTGCATCACTCCTACTGTTCCTCTAACAGAAAGCCTCGTCCGATTTCACCATACAGGAACTAATTTGACTTTTGCTGATTGACATCACAATCTGATTAGGTGCAATTGGTTTCTGGTGTGGTGAAATCGGACGAGAGTTCTTGACACAGGAAACGAAACGCCATCAAACTTCTTTGTAATCTATGTGCCTTGACCACAGGGTCAACAAATTTTAACAAAGACTGTGGTGAAAAGCAGTACGAACATGAACATGATTAAGCATATTGAAAACGAAGTTACAGATTTAGGTAAAATATAAATATAGCGAACCAAGGGACAGATCGGGTGCTACTTTATTTTCGCATTTGTTCGATATTTTCCTCAATTCACCAACAAGTCTCAATTAGTGATAGATAGCGGCATAAGGCTAAAATAATAAATAATAAGAGAAAAACGTGATATTTACGCGCATGTGTACATTAAATTTTCCAATGATGTACGAGGATATGTCGTTCAAAAGGAAGTATGTAACATTCAAATGAATGTGCGAAAATGGACGGTAGACATTTTTTGACGCGGGTTTAAATGAACTGGTTTCTTTAGGAATTTGTTTTTTATAATTTAAGTATATGAACAGAGGGGCTCAGATGCTCCTCTCATTTTTCGCTTACCACCATTATTAGACTTTGAGACAACCAATTCTGATCCAGATCGTACGACGAGAAAAAATTGTCCATCGAATTGTTATGGCCTTTCAAACTACATAAATCAAGAACCACACCTTCAGGTTGATTTTTTTGAAGTAAAGCTACTTTAGCGGCAGTCATATTTTACATCGCATAACGATAGTCGCGTCAGGATCGCTACTATTGCTACTACTAATTTGTACCACTACTTTAAAACATTTCTAACACTATTTTTATTAATGTTAATACTAATTTGTACCACTATTTTCAGTACTATTTTCTATTACTACTTTTATTAATTTCGCCCACTACTTTTACTAATGCTACTACTAATTACTACGACTACTTTTATTAATTTCTACTACCACAAAGAAGTTTTACTTCTGGCTTGCGCATTTAGGTACACGCGTAATTTTTTCCTGTTGCACCATCGCTTAGTTTCCCTAAGTACTGCTTGATTCTCCAAACATAGCAAGTTTGAAAGCAAACCAATAGCGAGAATTATATACCATATACATACCTGATAGATATGATGGGGATATCAACGTATGTGTTGACAAAACTTGCATTTTCTCCGAAAACCGAAAAATTGATAATAAATTGTAACACGGACCGAGGGATTGAAATAATCAGGCAAAAGTCCGGACCATTTTTGAAATATTTCCTTCAATTCGAGCCAACTCGTTTGTAGAAAATTCCTGATGGCGGCTCAAAACATTGTCAAAACGTATAACTTGGTTCAGGTATTCAAAGGTTTTACTCAACATTAACGCTTGGACTTAGCCACAAGGTTGTTGAATAGCACACAAGTCTATAATTAAATAACCTTCTATTATTGAATCATGTTGGTGTACAAGAACCTGTTCAGGTTACTTTGAGTTGATATTTAAGAAAAAAAATGCATCAAATTCCAATAAAATGTCCAAAATGAAATGTACATTTCCTAGGTTACTGGATTTATTTCATCCAAGACAATGAATGGATTATGAAACTAAAAATGTAACTCTGAGTTACTTATCTCTTTATTTATAAATTTCACTGTGGATTTCCCGCAAGTGGGCCTAAAAGTAAAACAAAATTACCATACATTTTTGAAGTTAAAAGAGCAACGGTTAAATACTCAGAGTTCTTTAACAAACAAATATTATTTTAAACCAATTAGGAATTCCTGTGATTTGTGTTGAGTGATAGATGGCGCCCACGAGACCCGCGAGAACGTCAAGATGGGCGGGACTGGGATTTATAAATTGAATGTCTGGATGCACAGGATTGGGACTGAATATCTAGCAACACACACCCATGTCTATAAGTAGGATGCACGTACTTCGAAACAGCCTGCTGCGAGCGATTAGAGTGAGCGCATTGAACGCCACGCCGTAGCTTTTGTACGTTATCCATACAAAATACGTGGGTTGGGTACAATATGATTTTGGTTCAAAATTCTGTATTTAAAATTCTGTATTCAATATTCTGTATTCAAAAATCTGTAATTCAAAATTCTGTACTGTTAAAATTCTGTATTGCGGAACACTGTAATTTTAAATTCTGTAAATCAAAATTATGTATTGGCAGTGTTTTGTATTGCAAAACTCTGTATTGAAAAACCGGAAGAGCATATGGATAAATAAAAAAGTGCGCACTTTTTTTATATTGACACCGTTTCACCGGGTACGGTTTAGTTATTTGTACAAAGGTTTAGGGTTATGGTGCCCAAATGCGTGAACCGTTCCAAAAAATTTATTCATACACATGTTGTCAATGGATCCACCAATTCTTTAAAACAATTCCTAACAAAAAATTTCTAATCACTAATTAATTCAGAAATTCGGTTTGAAATATCTACTTTTTTGCATATTCCACAAATAAAGATATATTAATTACTTTTATTTGGCATTAAGGAAGCCAGTAAATCTGTGAATTTTTCGGTTCGCATACGCTTAACACAATGCACAATTAGTATTTAGTGGTTTTATTGCTTTATTTTAATCTAATTAATAGCAACTTATTAAGTAAAATCACTCAGAAAATTACTCTTCCGCATTTAATAAAACATACAAATTAAATGACAGAGTTCAACTGTCAAGCTGTGCAATTTGAACGAATGATAAGAAACGAAAGAGATTAAGCAAAAACCAAGTAAGCAAAATTTCTGAACACTAATTTATTAATAGATATCGTTTGAAATACAATTTATTTTTCTATATATTCATTTATACAATTTAAGTCGCATTCCTTAGAAAACAGTAACAGAGGGCGAGCCCCCTGTTCTGCCATAAACCAGAAGGGAGAATCCTGCCAACTAATGGTTAAGATCCTGAATATGGGCGAACAACGCCACCTTAAATATAAATTTGTACAAGTTATGTTACCCAAATGTCATTACTAAATGAAAGCAATGCTTTTTTTTGCCTGGGTTATACTTATATTTCAAACGAAAATGGTTATCCAATGTTCGTTTAATATAAATTTTATTTCGAACGCGAATTAAAAAATCAAAAAAAGGTCCACTTTTTAGCACTAATAGAGTGAATTAAGTATGTATATAGACTCAAATAAAAATCCAGTTTTAGTATTTTAACTACTTTTAAATATTTGATGTAAAAAAAAAATTCTTCTTTTACATAAAAACATTCTAAAATACCGTCTTATATCCTTTATCATCTAAATGCTCTTCCCGTTTTCACATTGTCCCAGATTTGTCTAAAAAACTTTACAATTTCTATGTATGAAGAAACTGTAATTTTAACCCATTTTCAAATGGGTCACTAGGGGTCTGGGGAGGGGTACTTTACAACCTGTGACTGTGTTCTTTCAAATGAGGGGGGTATTGGGTGTATACTAAATTTTGATTTACAAGTGATGACTAAACACAATCGACTAGTTCTTTTCGTGTATATTTGTTAGTTAATTTTTTTCTGATATAGTGCGATCTCTGAATCCCGAAAATCACTCAAGTTTGTTTTTTAAATCAAAGAACGTTTTCTCTAAAATTTTAATATATTAAAGACGCACGCCAATATATATATACATTAGGGGTGTCCTTATTTTCAAACATCGGTTTTCTATATATTCCCGGCCAGAAATCGGTTCCTTTATGTATTTAGATAAAACGGTAAAAGTTTGGGGTCAATGCGATAACATTTAGTGGACCCGGAAGCCAGCTGAAAAATTCAATAGGTCAGTATGGGCAAATATCAATGTTCATACATTCGCCTTATATTAGACGCAGTTTTTATAGTATATTTAACAAAACATATATGTATACAAAAATAATTATTCCATTTTTGTATTCTTATTCGGTAATAACATTTAAAATAATTGTGATAATTTTGCGTATTTAAAAAAAAAAGGCATGCAACACAAGCTTGATATTTTGCAAATTTACCGAAATTTGTTTCTACATTTTGAGCGCGCTGTTTGTAGGCAAACTAATTTTCTGAGAAAAAGTGAACTGTGTGGCGACAATAAGTCGTTCAGAAAATAAAATAGTAACTGCTCATAACGGGACATTTCTGCTGTGAAATATTTCCAAAAGCATGCAAGAGGTTCTTGTGCATATTGTGATTTTAATAAGTAAATATAATTGTAAGCGTTCACAAGCAAGAAATAACAATTATTTTGAAGAATAATTATTTGGTTTAATAAATACTTTAAAATTGTTTGAATTTCGGTGGGCGGTTGTGTTTAAAGTGTAAAACGTGAAGTATGTATATAAAATAAACTAATATGTCTAGTTTAGCAACACGAATGTCAGTTGCCAATTTAAGAAAAGTTAGTTTGATTGGATACACAATGCATCAAATTACAGGTGCAAAACTTCCATCTAATCGGCAGGTTTTAGAAGTTTTGTTTTACAATATGAGATTTGTAGATCTTTCAGCAAAGGAAAGCGCAAAACTTGCTATCAAAGCAGCACAAATATTTGGCAACAAGCACGATACCCGATAAGAAAAGAAGATAAATGTGTTGAGAAGTTATTGAAACTGTACGAAAGTTGAAAAAAAATCCTGAAAAACAGTTCCAGAAAAGAGGATCCAATTCACAGGAAGAAGTCGTTGATATGTTTGTTGGAAGTTTGGATGATTTATTTGACATGGCCACCGCTAATGCGCTTGAAAAAAATGAAGTTAGTAGAAGATAAGAATTTTCTTGAAATGCAACGTCAAAAAGGACGGCCAGGTTGCATGATGGGTGTTGATAAGGTTTTGTACGATCGTGAAGTGCGTGCACAAGAAAGACAGGAGAAAGCAGCATTACGAAAAAGGCGGTATAAAGAACAAAATTCTGAATGTTCTAATATAATCGAGGAAAGCAATGAAAATGATATAGTACTTGTGGAAGCTGGAAATGAAAATGTAGTAATTCCGTTGGAAAAAAATTGTTTGCAAACTGAGTGTAAAAAGCGACGAGGCACTAAAAGTATCATAACACCACGATTGTTAGCAGCATTAGACAATGCCAAAGTGTCAGATGGTATGGCCGTACATATTTTAGTAGCCGCTGCTGAAGCATTGGGCCATTGTGTGGAAGAACTTGTTATTAATCGATCAACAATTCATCGTATGCGTCAACAAAATCGGTCTGCAGAATTCAAAGATATTTCTACTGAATTTAAAGAAAAGGTGAGTTCCCTATAGTTGACAATGCACTTTTATTAATGTTAATTTATTCAAACACTTAACAAGGCCAATGCAAATGGAGCACTAGTTGTTCATTTTGATGGGAAGTTCATGACAGATATAAAAGGTCGTAGTAAAGTGGAAAGAATTGCTGTTTTAATTAGCTACGATGGAACATCGAAATTTCTTAGAGCACCAAAGATACAGTCGTCGACTGGTGCAAATATTGCTGAAACTGTTTATCAGAGATTAGTCGATTGGAACATTGTTGAACTTGTTAAAGGCATATCTTATGATACAACTGCTGTCAATACTGGTGTTTAAAAATGGAGCCGCAGTCCTTTTGAAAAAAAACTGCAACGCAATCTCATGCACCTACCATGGCCGTCATCATATGTACGAAATTATTTTGCGCAACGTTTTTGAATCAAAGATGATGTCAAACTCAGCTCCAGAAATACTCTTGTTTGAACGATTTGTGAAGGCCTGGCCAAACCTTAAGAAAACCTTGTTTAAAACTAGTGTTGATGATAAATTTGTGCCATCAAAAATAAGCCAAGTGGAACGGGACGCTCTTGTAAGCTTCTTGCAGGACGCTCTAAATTATACAGATACAGATTCAACAATTTCAGAAGCCATTATTAAAAAAATGTCTAACCACTTATGGTACATCGCCGAAGAAACAGTAGCGTTATCATTTTTGACTTATCAGTTACCCACGCAGAAAACGTAAAATGATAAAACAATTAAAAAACAAGGAACCAGTTGTTCAATTAAAAAATAGCCGAAGCCACTCAAATTGACAGATTTTCGAACTTACGAACTTAGAGATTTTGTTTCAGAAAAGACAAATTTTTTTTTCAATAATTTTGTGTTATCTTCAGCCTTTTTGGGCGTGGATCCATCCCAATGGGAAAATAATTCAGATTTCGAAAATAATTGGACTTTTTGCCGCAACTTACAAGTTGTTAATGATCCCGCTGAAAGAGGAATACAATTTTTGCAAGACTACAACAAAATTTTAACGAATGAAGAAGAGGAAAAGCAGTTGGTACTCCAAATTGTTGAATCGTATCGCAAAAAATACAAATCATACAAAAAAATTGATTTAATGTAAAATATAAATTTAAATATGTAATATGTATGAAAAAAAATAAAAATGTACAATATTTGCCCATACTGACCTATTAAATTTTTCAGGTGGCTTCCGGGCCCACTAAATGTTATCGTATTGACCCCAAATTTTAACTGTTTACTTTAAATACATAAAGGAACCAAATTCTGGCCGGGAAACTGTAATATAAACATTTTGAAATTTCCCCTTACAATAAGGACACCCCTAATATACATATGCATGTAAATATAGTACTAGGGTGAGTTATTTGAGTCAGTTTAAAAAATGAATAGCGACATTCTCTTTATCACATCTGTGGGCGGATATGTGTGCTAGTGTCGAATTTTGACAAAGACAGTTTCGTCAAATAAAAAAGAAAAAAACAAAGAGCAATTTATTGAGAATGAGCGGAAATTGATAAATTCGTCTTCCACCAACATCCTCAGCCGCAATAGCAACATTTCACATAAAACATATTTTTCAATAATACACAAGTATTTAATTATCTATGACAGTAACAATTCCCAAAAAAATGGTTTACTATCTTTCCAAGTACTTGCACACTGCTTGATGTCATAATTTCACCTTAGAGAGTGGTAAGAGTGACCATCACTTTCGCAAGATACAGATTTATGTATGTACCTAAATGTACTCACAAATTTAGATGCTAAATATATAACATGAAATTACATTTTAACTAATATTACTGATACTTCCTTATGAAACGCGTGGCACATACAATACGAAAATACTTCATTAGCTCCCCTCTCCATGCAGTAGGCATTTCGAATTTCGATTTCAATGAATTGCTTTACTTCAGTAGAATATGAAAGAAATCCTGTGATAGAGATCATTGGGATTCTTTTTTATCACTTCCGCATAGGCACCTCTATACAAAATGGTAACGTACACACACACACAGAAATACTACACTAACATGCCACTGATTTCTATTAATACAGGAGAGCTAAAGTGCGTAGGTTTTTTTTTTATTTCAATATAAAAATAAGATGCGTATATCTGCATGTGTGTACCCTGTCGGAAATATAATTGCTTTAAACACAATTTTAAAAGTACTTTTTTACCAACTGGAAGTAATTGAATTTCCTTCTTTTTTATTGTCAGCAACTAAATTTTTTAACATTCCGATGTCTTATAAGCAGGTCAATTATCTGACTCTACATTTGATTTCAACTACTTTTAAAAAATTTTGACAGAAAGCAAAAACTTGTCAAAATGAAACTTTAAATTTTTTTAATTTTTTATTTTTATCTTAAAGTTTTTTTAAGTAAAACTTCTACATTTCTACCACTATTTTTGTTAATGCTACTAATAATTTCTACCACTATTTTTACTCATTTCTACCCACCATTTTTTTACTGGTTTCTGCCACTATTTTTACTAGTTTCTCCCACTATTTTACTAATTTCTGCCA
Organism: Anomoia purmunda; assembly: GCA_951828415.1. Classification (NCBI taxonomy): domain Eukaryota; kingdom Metazoa; phylum Arthropoda; class Insecta; order Diptera; family Tephritidae; genus Anomoia; species Anomoia purmunda. Next base: position 169,911,083 of record OX639993.1, read on the forward strand.
CTACTTCTACTAATGGTACTTTTAATTGCTACGACTATTTTTATTAATGCTACAATAATTTCTACCACTATTTATTTTACTAATTTCTACCACTATTTTTAATAATTTCCTTCCACTATTTTTACTAGTTTCTGTCCACTATTTTACTAATGTTACTATTAATTGCTACCACTTTGTCTATAAATTTCTACCACTTCTTTTATAATGTTACTAGAAATTACTAGTACTGTACTAATTTCAGCCACTACTTTTATTAATGTTGCTACTAATTTCAACAGCTATTTTTATTAATTTCTATCACTACATTTTTGAAATTTCTTCCACTATTTTACTAATTTCTATTACTATTTTTACTAATGGCAGTTCTAATTTCTACTACTATTTTCTACCACTATGTTTACTAATTTCTACCAATATTTTTACCTATGCTTCTTCTAATTACTACGACTACTTTAATTAATTTCTACAACCAATTTTTAAATTTGTAAATTTTGTAGACTGCCTACTTTTTTCCTACAGGGTATATACAGGTTGTATATACATATCGTATTTGTATTATGCTGCATACCGTTGGCAATGCTGTCAAGCCGATGACCTTACTTTTAGTATGCTTTGTGCCTCATTCTTATACTCTATGCCATATTTGCCCACCGGCCAATACCAAAATCAATAGCATCAACAACATTTAGATGTATAGAACTATTTCCATCTGCCAATTGACCAGTTGACCAGCTGCTCTCTCACCAATGGCTTTTATTGTGCCTTGTTGTTGTTGTTTTTTTTTGTCGCTATTATTGTTAGCTGCCTAGCCATTGAAGCGTCAATTGTGCAACGCAGTTTAGACTGTGGCTTTCGCTGTGACCGCCGCGGCCAACATTGACGCTGCCTCTTTTGTGTACTTTGGTCAAATACGAGGACATCCTTGCAACAATATCACTTGTCGATTGCTTCAATGGCCATTGTAATTGGCTTCTTTTGTTATTATGTCTCGCATTTATTTTTTTTCTCATTTTCTCGATACAAGTGCACTTGAGTACTGGGTTTTTATCTTTCATTTCTATTTTAATGTTGAGCAACAACGATAGGCAATCGGATGCTTTCGAATGTTGAATGTACACGGGTCATTTAAAGTTGTAGACTGTTTTTATTCAATAAAACTTTATATTCTTAATGATTAGAATTTAATGTAATGTCTGCAGTTTTTTTTAAATATTTTTAATAAAAGTTCAAATTAGCAATAACTAGGGAAAAACTAAAATTTATTTGTGTGAAGATATTTTTACACTATCTGTAAGCTTTGGTGGAATCAGAGAAGATATACGTACATATTTGCAATGGTTTGTCTTATTTTCTTTTGCTCGGCTAATATTTCACCATGAATTCCACAACAACACTCAACTATTATGTCCAAAACATATAAAGAAATAGTAAACCAACAAACTAACATTTTTTTATTTAGATTTACAAATATGTATTTCCATAGATACCTTCGCGTACACAATAATGTGCAACTAATCTCTAAATAGAGTATACCAAGATTAATCTCAATCTGGCTACAATTGGATGACAGTTAGTTACAACTGGTTTTAAAACGGATATATTTTTTCACTTTGCAAAATGGTAAGAGCGAAAGTAGCGCTGAAGAAGACGATGATCTCGAATACCAAATCGGTGCTGATGGCCTTAACTTTCCGTCTTCCCACCTCAGTCATGTTCGGAAAGCAGGATCGCGGAACAACAAAGCCGCTGGAGCTGATGCTATTCAAAAGTGGTGGGAAAGTGCTGGTAAAGTCCATGCACCAGCTCATTTCCAGAATATGGTCAGACGAATGCACACACTCCGATCGGAATTTAAGTGTACTCTGCCCAATTCACAAAAAGATTCATCCCCATTACCGCGGGATCTGTCTGCTTAACATTTCATATAAGGTTCAATCCAGCGTATTGTGCGAAAGACTGAAGCAGATATTCACGATACGCCAAATATTGGAAAAATACCCTCGATAAAGGGATCGAAACACACCACCTTGAATTGAGAAGAACATCAACGAGCCGTTTGAGATCAAACGAAGTTTCAGACAGAGTGACTCTCTTTCGTGCGACTTTTTTATCCTTATGTAGGAATAGATAATTCGAGCTGCAGAATTGAACCGGTCTGGTACCAGTTCCTATAAAGGTTCTGCTCAGACCGTAGACATCGAAACAGCCGCGCCATTAGTTCTGTCCTTTCTAAACTAAACGAAGAAGCGAAGCGAATGGGTCTGGAGGTGAACGAAGGTAAAACGAAGTTTCTTCCATCATCAAATAACCACCGTTAGAGAATCAAGATTTCCGCTTCAACGTTGACAGTTACAATTTGACTTGAACCAGCATTAATGTGCAAAATAATGTTAGCCTTCAAATGCAACGGAGAATCTCTTTTACCAATGGGTGCTGCCTTAGACTGAGTAGGCAAATGAGCATCAAAGTCCTCTCTCGCGCAGAAGCATGTACATTGTCAATATCAGATGAGATGGTCCTCAGAGTCTTCAAGGGAAAGATTATCCGAAAGAGTTTGGGCCTCTACGTCTTTGCGACGGCGAATACCGCAGACGATAACACGTTGAGCTGTATGAGCTTTACCGCGACATAGCCATAGTCCAACGAATACAGCGCCTATGTTGGATGGGGCATGTTGTGCGGGCCGATGAGAACACTCCAGGCTTGGAATACCCACTGGTGATAGCAGACGAAGAAGTAGGCATCTTCTACGTTCGAAAGCCCAGGCGGAGAAGGACATGGCTTCCCATGGTGTCTTCAGTGGGCGGCAGTTAGCAGAGCAGAGGAGCGACAGGCGGAGTCGACTATGAATGGTGAGTATAAGAAGTAGCTAAACTCATTCTCATGTGTAAACCAATCTGTAGGTATAAAGTGTACTAGTGCCAACGGGTATTAAAATACACCACTCTACATTCATACCCGTTCGGGTAAAATAGGCTACAACTAGCCTCTTCATAGAACATACTCGAACAAAAGGAAACAGGTTAGTCCATTCTAAGAGATGCAAAGCGGCTTTGGTCGCATTTTTCTTTGCGACTCATCCCGGACTCGTCGCATTTGTCGCTGGGTACTTATTTCTGTGAAATCTACTAGTAATGCTGTAAGTTATGTGGCGATTAACGGGGATATATGTAGGCGGGTTTAACTTCTGACTCGTCTCGTCACAATCTCAGAATAGCATACCTCATATCGATGAATTACATACAAAAACTTTCTTTCAATACTCACACGAACCTATGTATGTATGTATATACTCTCGTCAGTCGGCTTATAATAGGAACTGTCTAGGGTATAACGGCTGAACATAAAAACCCCTAAGAAAAAATTAACCTCTGCTCGTTGTTCGCCAAAAGTCATCAAACTGAGCAAACATTTAACAACTCCGCTGCCGAGACTATAGTAGGTGTTCGTCGTCAACAACAACAACAGCATACACACAGTTAGCAGGGATCTAGTACTACGTACAACAACATTTACACTTTTAACACCAGCTACAAGGCCACCATGCAACGACTGTGAACACTCGATTACGGAATTAAATGTAATCAGCAAACGTTTGAGCTGCCAAATCCCCAAGGGAAATTTGCAAACAATCGAAAATCACACACATACACAAATGCAGAAGAAAAATGTAAAAAAAAGCAAAAAAAAACACCAGAAATAGCGAATACCACTAGGTAAAGAACAAATGCAGCAAACAAGAGTTGATAAAGAAAGTTAGCTGGAGTGGGATAGCTGGAATTTGAGCTGTGGATTTTATGGTGTTGCTTTGGTATGAGCCGGCAATATTTTATGTGAATTGATATTTGTAGCAAATAAAAAAAAAAGCAGGGAATCAATGCGAAGGTATGTGTGAAGTGGAATGTAAATTTTCAAAGGAATTCTTTAGCGTAGTAAAAAACAAAATAGTTTATTGCATTTTCTCATAACTTAAATTGTAGCAGGCTTTAAAGGACAGGTCAAATGTATAAAAAAAACACGTTGGTACTTGGGTCGGTGGTTTGACCTTAAAATGTTGTAAAGTCAAATTTTATTGTATTAAAATTTTACTATATTGACAATGCAACAAACATCTCAGGGACGGAATTATTCCAATTCAGCATTAAAGTTATGAGCTAAGGTACTAAAATATTTGAGAGTACAAAAAACGTAGAAAAATAGTAAAATTTTACCACGATAATTTAAGAACTGCCTTGAATGATGCATGATAAGAAGAATATTAGACCTAGCGACGCACACTAGGGTATTTGGTACCAAAACTTGAGATAAATTCGACCAGTCTTTCCAAAAGGTAAAATCTATATTTCTAGTCGCTTAAGGGGCACCCGCATATCTGCGCGATTTTGTCGGTGCTAATATGCAGCGACATAAATTACAACAATAGTGATGACAACCTTTGCAACTACTTCATCTTTTTTTTTGGTATCGAAACACAGCCCATGTTTTGATAACAATGAATTTCAAATTTTCAATTTCGAGAAATTAAAAAAGAAAAATCAACAAAACAAAAAATCCTCGATGCCGAAAATAAATTTCATCGGTGACAACACAAACAGACAAAGAAATATTTTAGCGTAGGTTTTCTTCTTGAATTTACTGAGTAAGAATGAAACGACTTCCTCTTCTAAGAAAAATCACAGGGATGTTTTTTTTTCGCTTTGCATATAATAAATCGAAGTTGGCATGAGTCAGGTTGTGTAGGTGAAAACTCCCAATTTTCCAAATCATTTGGCAGTGTTTGTTTTGATTACTAGTTAAAATTTGGGTGTTTAAAGCCACATGGGCCGAGCAAAAGGCAGGGAGCACTATGAGTAATAGGGAGCAAAAAAAACCTCCTATACAAAAACTTTTCCTTTATACTTATAGTACATCAAAAAGGCCACTACCATAAATTTCATACAGTTAGCGATGTTCCGATAATAACTTTGACATCGATAATTTCACCAAGTACAATGAGTAGTTATCGGCTAAACCTGCTTGGTATTGGGGAATAAATTAAAGTTTAGAAAGATTTGCAATTATAGAACATAATTCACAGGTAGCATTTGCAACAATGCTTGACTTGCGATTTAAAAATATCCAGTTTGGAAGAGCAATTAAAAAGCTCAATCGGAATCTGAAGACAGTTTCAAAAATGATAAACAAATTTTAGAGTTCTCGTAAAAAAAGGTAAAATTTAAAAGCATACGAAACCCCAAAAATGTGTATAGATTATATTTATATTTATTTATTGTCCACTTCATCACCTCTTAACTCATCGCCTTTATAGAATTAGTTATGAAATGCGAACCATATTTCCTAGCTTACAACGGATGATATTTTAAGAGCTATCTGAAATTTTAAATAAAAAAACACATAAAATTCAGAAAAATGCATGAAACCTTCATTTGAATCGATAGTACGGTCGATATAATTTAATGTTTGAATATTATTCCATGCAAATAATGGCCGCGGCTACGCCTCAAATGCTCCATCCGCTTAGTTCAATTTTGTCATACTCCTTCAAACATATCGGCCGGTATCTCACGAATAAAAGCGTCAATGTTGGCTTTTAGTACGTCGACCGAAGCAGGCTTGTCGCTATAGACATGAGCCTTAACATAGTCCCACAAAAAGTAGTCTAGATGATTTAATTTGCACGATCTAGGTGGCGAATTGATAGAGCCCAAACGTAAAATAAACTGTACACGGAACTCATCTCTCAATAGGTCCATAGTTTCGAGTGCTGTGTGGCATGTAGCACCGTCTTGTTGAAACTACGTGCCATGCAAGTCAAGCTCTTCCATTTTGGGCGAAAAAGGCGAAAAAAAAAGTTTGCAAAATTTTCCACGTAGTGGAGTAGCAGAGACTCAATTGCTGTGAATGGCGCCGAATCGATAACTCACGGTCACCACTAACACTGGCCGATGCACCTGCAATATTTGCCTCAGTTCGGACACTACGTAAACGTGTTGGTGGTTTAATGTCCAGCAATGTAAATTTCATACGAAATTTAGTCAGAATAGCTCGAATAGCCGCCTCAGTAGGTCGATTAAACTGACCATAAAATGGAAGCAGGGCGCGATGAACATTCTTAACAGAGCGCGCGTTTTGATAATAAAATTCAAATTTGCAAGCGTTGTTCGTTTGTAACACGATTCATGGTTAAACTATAGACCAAACTGGAGATGTTTGACAGTGACAGAAGACATGAAACGTGCTGTCAAAACCAGTGTTGCCAAAAAGAAAATAGCTAAAAAAAAAATCACCCTTTATAACTAGGTGCGATTATATCTGCTGTTATGTAATATCTTCCGTTCAGCGTGCACGACCTTTTTCTAAAAGCGGAATTACAATTAATGAAATTCGTTATCGTTTGATGGGGTAGTGCATGGCAAAACTTTGATTGCATGGAAATATATATTATATAATTAAACCAAAGATAGAAATCTTCTTAAATTTATTTTATTTGTATCGACAATGTAAAATTCCCTATATCTTCTTCAACACTACTAAATCTAAAAAAATTTTATTACACTACATATTTTTCAACAAACAATTAAACACGAAAGTTACCATTGTAAATAGTTGGTCGGGTTGCCCGCTTCTTTAAGTACTATAGATTGTAAAAAAAATATAAATTTAGAAGAAGTTTTCGCAAATAAATGAAAATCTATGTACGTTTAATACAAACGTCAACAAGCAAGAGGTCTCTGCAATTGAGGTATTTACTTTTTGTGAAAAAGTTGAATTCATAACAATTTGATGAAAATTCTAAATGGAACACGGAGAAGAAGTTTTGAAAAAAAATTAAAAATGTTTAGTCACAGGAAAAAGCAGACACTTTTCTGTAGCTCAATCAACAATTGCGTGAGGTCGCTATTAAAAGTCTGGGGTAAATTTTAAGTTTCCAAAATAATGGATTTAGAAGAAAATGGCATTGGAATATAATAGGTCTAATTACAAAATTTCCACCTAGGTTAGGTTAGGTTGGAGTGGATTATCACTTAGGCCAGTTTTAGGTGGACCATTGTGTTACCACAAAAAAATTAATACCATCCGAAGAAAGATTACCCCTCGCCAAACCATTTTGCCTCGCTGATGAATCTCAACGGTCAATTTACCTCGGTGCTTTAAACCTCATTAAGGTCATCCAAAAATGGTGATCCCAGATATCGCATTCTGCTTTTACATAGTGCAGGGCACTTATGTATATAGTAGCTGTAAAACCGTTTCCTCCTCCTCATCGTTCCTGCAGCTCCTACAGCATCTTCAGAAGGGTACTCCCAACCTTTCAGCGTGTTTTCCTATCAGCCAGTGCCCTGTTAGAGCCCCGATCACGTTGGAAACGTCTACTCCTCCCTTAATATGGGGTTCTGAGTTGGCAATGCTAGCAGGTGGAGTATGAAACTCAAGTTCCCTCTCCTCCCTGCCTGGAATTCGTGTAATAAAGTTACTTTCAGAAACAGATATCGTAGCACACCAATCCGTGCTGCTCAGAATAGAGCAAAACTTGTTCAAAATATAAGAGTGCCCTTGGCTTTCAGGATGTCACTGGGATGTCTCTTAGTCGCAAAGCAGTCATCGCTGCCATTATTGTTGTCCAACCAAATCTAAAGCAAGGAGATCTAAAATATTTGACGTGGTTCTGAGCGACCCACTTATGTAGATCATACTAGATCTTTGCACATTGGTGAGTAGCCTGAAGTTAACCCCTTTTTTCAATGCAGGCCACCATACGATCACCCCATATAGGAGAATTGGTCTAACGTCTGCTGTAAAGATGCACCGACAAATCCGGGGATTAAAGCCCCATTTCTTGCCTATGGCTTTACAGGTGTAAAGGGCTACGGAAGCCTTTTCATAACATTGAACTGTATTTCCACCTAACTGCAACAAACATTTATTTACAAAAATATTTAATAAAATAAAAGTTGTATCTGAAATTTATAGACTCGCACCCTAAACTTAGTATAACCAATATTTTGACTAAAGCGTTCATATGTCTTCTTTAATATACATATAATACAAAGAGCTTATATTAATTATTTATATAGAACTGTATAAAGGAATAAAATACGTTTATTTCTTCTGTACAGTTTAGATTGCTCACTCTACTTAAATCACCACGACCATTGTAGTTAGTGAACTGATATTTGGTCATAACTCACAATAAAATGAGCATTTTATTAGCCTTAGTCCTTAAATCTCTACGCTAATTTCTAGAAGATTACTCGATTTTAAAAGAAAACTGCGGAACAAATGGTTTTAACGAAGGAATGTTCTGCCAAAATCGAAAATAAATGGCATATTCATTTCTATAGGCTTATTTATATTTAGAATAGCAAAAATCTGCTAAAAAAACTTCATGTTAACTCTACCAGAATCCGCAGTAAAATTAACATGTTTGCAAAAACACGTTTTGACCAGATACCCTAAATAACAGTTATCTTTTCTTTTTTGAGGCAGAAAAAGGTTGCTGTAGGTCAATAAATAAATGTTTGTGTTACTTTATAATAGTAATTAACAACATTTTTTTTTCGTTGGTCAAAACTTTTTTTTAAAATTTTTTTATTTTTACGTTGCCTGGCAAGGCTTACTGCCAAGACAAACTTGTTTACGTTGATCATATAGCCCGGTCAATTGCAGGTAGCTTAATTCGCATATAAATGAAGATTGGTACGCATGTTAGGAGCGCCATTATAAGTGAAATTTGAAAAGTCTCCGTCCTGCATGTGCAAAAAATGTATGTATGCATACGAGGTTAAAATCAACATTTATAATTTTTTTTTGTATTTTTCTGCTAAACGATAAGTTTTATCAAAAAATATATTACATAAACATTAGAGATCGTGAAAATTTCCATGAATGTTGTTTATGTACTTCTGTTCTAAAGATTTCCCATTTCTGAGATACAGGATTCTGGAGGTTTAAAACCATTACCAAAGAACGTACATTTCAAAGAAGCCGCTTTTCCTATCGTTCCCTTTGGCAATAATTCTTAGCTCGTTAAAACCAGTTAGATAGAACTAGATTCTTATAACAACCAAACCAGGTCAAATTTGATAAAGTGTGAATTGAAATAACAAATAATAAATTGCAGATTCCAAAAGTTTGCTTCTGTTGTACGCATTGAAGAATTTTTTTACAAAATTATTATGTATTGGGTTTGACAAATAATGTTTTGGCCACTATTTCATTCGCCAAGTTGTACCTTTTATCGGATAATAAAAGCCGTAGTGCAGAAAATGCTCTCTCTACAGAAACCTGTGTAGCCGGCACAGCATGTACAATGTGAGCCATCTTACGTAAAAATGGAAAAGTGTATCTCTTTTCTTTCCAATATTGCCATAATTCCGCACCTACGTCCAGCCGAGTGGGTCTGAAGCTATCTATTTCAGCTAAACCCGCCTTCAGCTCTTTAGATTTATCTTGCTGCTCATCCTCGAGTTCCCGACTTCTGAATTCGAGGTACTCTACTTAGGCCGTTATTGCTTTTTGAACACAGCAGTAATATTTAACTAAGCGGTGGCATTGAACACCTGAGGTTGACGACAGAGTAATTGCCAGAAGTGATGTTATGCTACACAAACTCGTATATACTATAATGACTAATGTTAAGTTAAGATTTTCAACAATTACTCTGAGTTCATCGTAATGCTTTGCACATAGCGTGTTACAACAAATTATCAAAAGGAACAAATTAAAAACGAAAGTTGAAAATAGCTTTTGTTGGTTAGGCAACGCAACATCAAATAACTCAGGTATGCTGATAAGAGAGACTTCAATTCCTAAACAGTGTGAAAAGACATCCAAATAATTCTTCTTTAAAAAAAAGCATCTTTTTATATTTTCCTTGCACCAAGGGAAAAAATTATCCTTCGAGAAACCAACTATGTAGATACTTAGCCGCGTAAAAAAACTAAATTTCAAAATAATAGTTACCCGCAACGAAAATAAAATTTGGATTGAGAATAACTCTTACAAGGCAACGTAAAAACAAAAAAAATCGGAAATAAAAGTTATGAGCAACGGAAAATATTTTGCCTAGAGAATAACTCTTACCAGGCAATGCAAAATCAAAAAAGTCAACGATAGAAATTATGAGCGACGAAAACAATATTATATTATGAATAACACTCATGGAGGAGCAAACATTCTTTTAGTTAAAAAATAACTGTTAAGAAAAATGACAAAATCTTATTTCTTCAATTTAAAAAAAGTCCTGGACCAACTTTTTCGATATTCCTCATAACAGTTAGGTCTCTGGTTGTGACACCTTGCTAAATATAATAATGCAGTTAGTTTATATCAACTGGTCGAAAGCCATAAAAAGTGCACAACAGTAAAATCGTAGTAGATTATTTCGAAAATCTTAGTACATCTATTTCGGTCGTAGTGAAGTTCCAACACTGATATTAAAAGTTTTTTCACATATTAATATACATAAATATGTATATATGTATTATGGTCACATATTCTCATATCACACATACACACACACACACACATCTATTTATATGTATTTGTATTTCCCTGTGTGAATATGTATGCACGTTGGCAAAGCTCATTCTAATTCAATTACACTTTTCAATAAGGACGAGTGCAAATATTTTCATAGGACAAATTAAAACATCAGAAATGACAGCACCAGAAAGTTGAGCGCCATAAGAGGCCAAAAGCCGTTGCCAAGGGTGGCTACAAGCAGTACTACAAACATACATTCAGGACATATGTACATACATATGTATGTAACTAGCCAAGTGATGGAAAAGTCGACATCCGCAAAAAATGATAAACATAGCGAGTATTCGTTTGAAGAGCACTTGAACGCTTTCTTATTTTGTATGCAACAGATATTCTACGCTTACAAACACCCACAAATTGTTGTTGTACAATATATGGGGAGAAAGTTTTCTTTTTGTTTGTCAACATTGCCGAAAATAGCCAGCCTAGAGTAACAGAGTGGGTACGTCTATGCAATCACAGCAGATTTTCAAACATAATCAACTTGATTTCACTCCCCATCCACGCTCCTATTTCGTTGGGAGGGAGGAGGGGGGTTCGTAAGTAATATGCTTAAAAATGTTTGCGGCACATGCGGTATTGCATGTCACAATTTCAAGAACAAAAACAACAACAATAACAATACACACAGGCATATAAGCTTTCGTCGTCGACATGTAAGCAGCCAACCAACCAACCAACCAACCAACCAACCAACGCAACCCTCAATGAACGTAGCGAAATTTTGTAGGCATTGAACAAGAAAATCCTCATTTGCTACTGGGGATGATGCTTTTGCCAAATAAGCATAGTAATGTGTAGGTTTGTTTGCGAGTGTGAGCGGATGAGGATGTGCTGGGTAGCAACATCGCCGCCGGTCCGCTGTTTACTGTTGATAAATAAATCATTACCATATTTCCATTATGTTTTCATTTTGCACTTTTCCACTTTGTTGACCAGCATCGCCTGCAGAAAACATTTTTAACCACGTAAATGAAACTAACTAAAGAAATAAAAAACGTTGGAAGAGATTAAAAAAGTGAAATATAAAGTCATTTCATCATTACCTTAGTACGAAAGGACTCTAATTCATAATCGAGGTTGTTTGTTGGAAAATTACCAAATGTAATAAGCGACAAAATGATTAGATATATTTTAGATTGATTCCGAAAAATGTATCTATTGAAATAGCGATTATAAAAAAAAGGATGAATATAATAATAATGGGTACGTTTTAAATTGAACTATTTTTTTGTTTTTTTTTCTTATTAAATAAACTTTTACTTTGGTTTTGCTACAATTAAATTACCAGTATCAAGAAATTTAACGCTTTGTGATTTTCCCCCTATAGCTTTCGCTTGTTAATAGCAAACACATTTGGTTTCTAAAAAATAGAAGTAGATATCTATTTTGTTTGAAAAAATATCGCTTTTGAAAGCCCTGAGATGAAAGTGATATCTCATCATAGCATCACATCGTATCATCACATCATCATTATCATATCGCCTGATGCCATCATATGATCGCACGTTAAAATTTTTGCTCAGACATAAATTTTAAGCTTTTTTCCACTTTTTTGAAAACATCTTGGGTAGAGATACGAAAACTTTGGTAGACCACAAATGAAAAGTAAATCGAGCTTACTTTTGCAAATCCATATATTGTTTCCATACTGGATAAATTAAGCTTCATGAAATACCAACAAAGTCCGGGACGGTTTCAGTTTCAATACAATTTATTTATTTATTTACTTGTTGTATTCTACCTAATGATTGATAAATCATTATCATATCTTCTTCGGGAAAAACATTAGATACGTTAAATAAGAGGAGGAAGAAGAAGATCGCATGTCTGATCCTAATCAGGCTCAAGTGGTCATTGTCTTATTCGTAAATATATTAAGCTCTATTTTGCTGCTCGAGCACGCTTTCTAAACTCATCATCATCATCATCACATCGTTTCATGCCATCAAATGATCTTACATTAAAATTTTTACATAATATCTATGAATTTGATATAGTTCGATATATAATAAGTACTCACAAGCGACGTCGCTGTTTGCTACAAAGGAGGAAAGAAATAATTTTTTTTATAAGAAAACCTTCTATCTTTTGTAAGTAGTAATTGGAAAATCATATCTGATCATATGATCACATGATCCGATCCTATGATATGATTCCATATAATGTTTTATATTTATCGATTTTATATCTACGTAATTCGAAAAAGAATCTTATTTTTCGATAAATAGTTATCTTAAATATATTCATTGAAAACATTATCGATTTGATCGTGTCAAACATGTGATGAGATCATTTGATGGCATCATGTGATGAAACATCAACATTTTTCTGCTTTGAATCAACATATAAAACTGTATCTGTCTTGGAAATGCCTTCGATCGCCATAGAGATGTTTATGGGTCATCTATGTCATTTTTTTAAAGGAGATTCAGTTAATATCAGGGACCGTAACAGTTATAATTTTTATAAAACAAATCATGATTTAATCGCTATTTTGTGATTTTTATTTTTTATTTAAAAACAATTGTTATACTTGGATTTTTATTTGTTCGATCAAGTTTCATCGTTATTCTTTAATCTCTATTTCTTCGATCGAAAATAATCGCTATCCTTTGATTTTTATTTTTCCGATAATAGTTAATCGATATTTTTGGATTTTTTTATTTTTTCAATCCAAAATAATACCCATTATTGAATTCTGAGTTTTTCGATCATATTTGGTCGATATTTTGTGATTTTTTTTTATCATAAAACAACAAATTTATTATGATCGATTATTTTTTATCGAAAAAATATATACCACAAAATATCGATTAAATACTACCGGAAATTTGTAAAACCAAGAATAGCGATTATTTTTGATTAAAGAAAAAAATTAAAAAGTAGCGGCCAAATTTGATTGAAAAAATAAAAGTCAAAAATAACGATCAAACTTCATCGAAAAAATAAAAATCCAAAAAAACGATTATATTTTATTGCAAAAATTAAAATAACAAAATAACGATTCCGCAATTACAAAAAACAAAAATTCCTTTAAAAAAAATTAAGGTCAGATTTGTATAGCATATGACATAAGGATTATAACGTTATACGCAAGTTGTATTTTGAACAAATTGTCGCCCATGATTATTTGGCCCGAAACAATCAAAATAACGATAATTTTCGGTTCCTGATTAACGGTAGATTTTTTTTACATTCAGCGAAAAATGCTGTTTTTTTTTATAACATCATAGGCCATGCCCAGAAAATTTAACTATTTGAAATCTGTTGAAATTAAACATTGGAGATGTGATTTAAATAGGTTTACTATAAATAGTTGAAATATTTTGTTTCAAAAAAGCTTGAAAAATTTTCAAAATCTGAAATCTTTTGAATTTCAGAAAATGTCTGATTTAGTTAAGAAATGCCCTTTGGCCACAAAAAATCCTTCGAATATCCTTACATATTGAAACTACACAATTTTATAAAAACGGCAATCGGAAATCACATCACATAGACTATACGCAACTTATTTTGTCTGTCTAAAATTTCATGAACTCATAACCTCCTCTATTATCAAAAATAAAATTTCCATACGTACATTGCAGGGAGCCACTCATGCTTCACTTAAACCACCATTCCTTTCCCCCAGTCTTATTTCACCCTTGGGCCATATGATTCGCTTACATCATCATCATAAAATTACCGCAATATTGTCATGAGTTTGGGAGGAAAAATTTCAGGCGTTGCGTCATTTTTAATTTTAAATCACTCCACCCATTGAACATAAAATATCACATCGAGGTCGTTGATGCCACCACCTCCACCTGTTCATGCTTGCTGTACTAGCGTTACGTCTAAATGTACGCATTATTGTCCTCTGCTTTCAGTTTCAATTGAGTTTCAGATTGCAGTACTTTGGCATTTATGGATTATAATTCTTTTATTTCCATTATCGTTGCCTTTTTTCCGTTTTCCGTGCTGTTGTCGCGACTTACTCGATACACTCGTATGGCAAACTCTAACTGGAATAGCATTTTATTTCACTGCCCAAAAAAAGAAAACCCACTCGCACTTTGTGTTTCGACAATTACATAGACTTTTAATTCTCATGTCGCTGTGGAATATGCCATATGCCAAATTTACAAATTTGTATGCAAATGTTGCGCAAGCAAACAATTAAAATTTCAATTATGATCGCTGTTTGTTTTTTGGTGGTTTGCGAGGAAATGCTATTTCAAAATTATTCGCATTCGCAAATTTGACTGGACGATGACGATGCCTCCTGATGGTCAGTTGACTTAGTTTTTATTTTTGTCTCCATAGGATATTTTATTGCGTTACAGAGCAATTAATTTTGTTTATTAGAAATGTTGTAGTCGTCTAAAAGTTACCTTGGTAATGAATGCAAAAATGTTGCTAATTGTGAAAATAATAATAATAATAACAATAATAATAAAGATAGAATATAAATGAAGAAAAATTCTATGCTTCGGGACAAATAAAGCAATTTACTATAACATAAACAAAGTCCGATTACATTTATTTCATTGAAATGAGTTTCTATCTGTTAGTTACATACACTTGTCAAAATATAAATAATAATTCAATTCACTCAAATGAAATGGATTTTAATCCAAGAATTAATACTTTGGCTTTTGAGCAGAGGAGATATTTAAAATTTAATTTTTTTTTTATCGAAAATCAAACTATGAATAATGAAAAAAATATTCATTTACAAAAAGTAATATAAATCAATGCAAAAATAATTAAATATTTTTATTTCAATTCACATTTTTCAATGATGTATATTATTTATTTAACCAGATGAGAAGATGCCCATTTTTTTGGAATTTTTTTATGCTGTTATAACAACAACAACATGTCCATGTAAATTATAATTCGCATCTTGTGTTAAATCAGATTTATACAGAAAAAATCAAGCCCATTCCATCAACATTTGTGTTGGCGAATTAAACGAAGAACGTACATCTGCGTAGCACGTAGGTTTTCGCACTTGCTGAATCTTTTGGAGTCCGGTGACATATCCTCTCTAAGTGCGCTATCAACTGTCACATGTATCCTTGTGCGAATTCCGAAGCGGACCAGAATGTTTCTGGCAAGCTTAAAACTTCAGGACCCGTGCACCATCTGGTAGCGCTGCCGCTTTAATATTAGTCTTCTACTTAGTGCCACCGTCCGCAATGTTATCTATCGCCGGCACCCACCGCAATTCGCTAATTTGTGAGTCCTCTAGGATTTCAGCAATGAGTCCTGCCACGAAGTGGTTGAATTTGCTCGCCTTCGATCCTATCCAAACTAAGATGTCTTTCTTATCAGACCAGAAGATCTGGCAATTTAAGTATACGGAGAGATTCTGTTCTATGAACTTGACAAGACGAAGCCCCAGTATGACTGCCATTAGCTCGAGCCTTGGTACTGAGATCGGCTTTAAAGGAGTAACTCGTGGTTTCAATGCCACGAAACAGCACTGAACATTGCCGTCCGTGCGCGAAAGCAGAAATGTCAAATGCTGATATGCTACCGTTAACACAGATGTGGGGCTGACTGTCGATGCTATGGCTCGTCAATAAATAACACCGTGGGATTCGGATTTTGCCGATGAAACGTAGATTTTGCACCAACTGCCACCATGCTGAGTATTCCTGATCGTGTGCGACTTCGTACCAAATTACATCTGCAAAATCATCTTCCACGAGGATGCCCAATTAGCCTAAGGGTCGAATATAGGCATCACCACTCGAATTATTTGTCGCTTTGTCGGAAGGGTCGACTATTCTAAAACTTCCGGTTTTAATTTGTAAAAAAATATCAGCACGTCGCAGCTGGGCAACCACCACATGCCGAAGAAATTGTGGAGCTCTACCCCTGTTTCTATTTTTTTTTTGTTTTGTTAATATTCCCTTGCCTTTTTTCCAAATCTCGTCCACGGTAAATTTTCTCACATCGCCCTCTTCGATGTAGATTTTTATATTCTTGATGATAAATCTATTCAGCTCGGCACACTTCTTTCCTTCCATCTTTTGCTCCAGACATTTAACGCGCTAGTAGGCGCAGATTCCACGATCGCCCTTTTTGTGGATTGGGCAGATTACACTTAAATTCCAATCAGCGGGCATGCGTTCCTCCGACCATATTTTGCAAATAAGCTGTTGCATACACTTAAGCAGCCGCTCGCCGCCGCACTTGAATAGCTCTGCTGCGCAATTGCCGTTCGAGTTTCTTCCAGGTCAGATACGAGTAGCGGTACTTCGACTCCGTCTTTATTGATTGAGTGTTTGGGTTCATCATCTTCAATATTTTTCGCGCCACTACCATTAAGCTGTGTGAAGAAATGCTCCCTCCACAGTTTGAGTGTACTCTGGATATCGGTCATCAGGTCGCCGTTTTGATTCTTACAGGAAATTGCCCCAGGCTTGAAACCTTCTGTAAACCACCGTACCTTCTGATAAAATTTTCGGGCGTTTTTCCCATCGGCTTGCATTGCAAGCTTCTCGCACTCGCTCATCTCGGCCTCTCTCTCCTTTTTTCGGAAAATGTGCCTCGCTTCCTTCTTCAACTTCAGATATCTCTCCCGCATGGTTCGCGTTGCGTCCGATCGCAGTGTGGCCCAAGAGGCGGCATCTTTCTTTTCCATGGCGGCGCGGCATTCGTTATAGTACCTGTCGTTTTTTCGGGCTCGCTAAAACCCAATGACCTCTTCAGCGGTGGCCCCATTGCGCGCAGATATCCGCTTGTTGAACTTTGCTCTCAGAGAGCTGGAGTGCAAGTCGAGTGGCGAAACGGTTGGTTATCTGTTGTGATTACAGCTTTTGGACTTCAAGCGTTCCCTGTGTCACTGAGCGCGCGCTTTTTGCTTTACAGAGGCGAATGCGAATCTTGGCTGCGACAAGATGATGATCCGAGTCGATGTTAGCTCCTCGAATAGTACGCACGTCTAAGACATTGGAACCTTACCTTCCGTCCACCGTACGATATTATTCATTGAGTGCTAAATGGCGCAAAGACTCGCACCACTAAAACACAAAGCTATTTTGCAATGCAGTAGTGTGGGCAGTAGCAAAGCACAAAAGGCTAGTAAGCTTGGAAATCTGTACAAATTTTGTTAATAACTCAACGCTTATATTAATCTACATATGTATGTTCTCTGCTGCAGCTGTCAATAGCACACAAATTTGGTGTTTTCAAAATAAATATGCACATTTTTTGTTTTTGTACCCACCGATACCCAAACACTCACCGATTGTCTACTGTTCTTGACATGTCGCTGTCGCCGCATGGCAATTTTTCATTCTGCAAATCTCCAACAAGCGCACGCATTTGACGCACGCCATAGACGCCACATACATATATGTATGTAGAATAGTATATGTATGTGTGTGTGTAATTGAGAAAATAAATACATATAAAAATCCATTCATTTCATTAGCTCGCTTGACGCCTGTTAGTCAACAAATTGCCAATAAGCTGTTGTCGATTCATCAATAATGTTGTGGGATTTAAATGCGGATTTGCATATTTGCGCGATTAAATAATACACGCACATGTACACATACATACATACATACATCCATATACATTTATTTATATATGCATATATGTATATACACACACACACATAGATTTGCGTACTTGTTTGTATTTACTATAAAATAATTTGTTTAAGTAGTTAGCATTCGCCTCTGTATTTGTTAACACAAGCAGTCGGTGTTTTTTTTCTGGTCTGATTTTTCCATTGAAAGAAAAACTAAAAAAAAAATATTTATTAAAAGTCGCGCACAGTTGATTAAATTGTGTATTATTTACGGTAGTTGTAATTTAATGTGAACTTCTCCTATAACTGTATTTGCATTTGCATTGTATTTATGTTTTTTCTTTCCGCTTTTCATAATGCGATTGTTGGTTTCACTGTTGTTGCTTGACGTGTCGTGTTGTTGTACGCAAAAAAAAAAAGACAAAAAACATATGCAAATGCGAAAATCGCCCAAAATCGCTGGCACGTGACTTTCGTTTTTACTTTACTACAAATTTATGGTTTTTTGTTTAATGTCAACATTTTTTGCTCTCAAATACATACATACATACTTCATATATGGTATATATGTACATTAAGCTGTATCAGGTTATATGAAAGGGGGAAAAAAGTTTAGCGTGTGCGGGGCTTATTTGAGTATTCATGCCGAGAAAAAGTTTTGGGTGTACAGATTTTTTATGCACCCTCAAAAAACAGCTAAATTGCGTTTTTGCTATAATTTTCATATTTAATATCCGACTTTTAAAATCCATATGTCGCCGAAAAAGTCCACGCCCAGGACCACCTTTGGTCCTTAAAGGTTTTGTCTTTAAAGGCAGTTTTGATTGGTACCTTCATTAATTTTGGAAATACTGTCCTCCACAAATTGGTGGACCTTCAAGCGGTGTCTTATCAGAGACCTTCCTGAAACCCCAGTCTATAACTGAATTCGTGCGGGGGGTTTCCAAAATTTCAACGTTTGTTTAAGAAAAACATGTGCAATAGTATTATTCAAAGTATTGCCCTTCTGAAGCTATGGCTTTTTCCCATCTTTCTGACCATTTGTGGATCCCATCCCGAAAGAACTGCGCCGGCTTGGCAGCCACGAATGAATCAAGCCAATTTTTAACATCCTGCTCTAATGTGAACAGTATTCCCGTGAGGGCGTTCTGCATCGATCGGAACAAATGATAGTCAGAAGGGGCAAGGTCTGGGCTATAAGACGGGTGGGGTAAAACTTCCCAACCATTGTTTTCCAAATAGTTCTTACTTAACCGGAATAGCAACGTGGGGCCGAGCGTTGTCATGGTGGAAAATTATTGCCTCGTGTCTGGTCGCATATTCCGGATGTTTTTCGGCTAGTGCTCTCTTCAAGCGGATTAATTGTGTTCGGTAGCGTTCTCCATTGATGGTTTCACCCGGTTTTAGCAGCTCACAATACAGCACACCCCCTTTTGATCCCACCAAATACAGAGCATTACCTTCGCGCCATGGATATTCGGCTTAGCCGTTGATTTGGCTGGTAGGCCGAATTTCACATATGATTTTTTGCGTTTGGGGTTGTCGTAATGGATCCATTTTTCATCACCAGTAACAATCCGATGCAAAAATTACTTCCTTTTGTGGCGTTCCAGCAGCATTTCGGACAAGCAAAACCGCCTTTCGACATCTCTCGACTTGAGTTCATGTGGAACCCAATATCCTTGCTTTTGAATATATGCAGCTGCTTTTAAACGTTTTGAAATGGCTGCTTAAATGACACCCAAAGATTCTGCGAGCTCTTCCTGCGTTTGGCAATATTCTTCATCGAGTAATGCTTCCAGTTCTTCATCTTCAAACTTTTTTGGCTGCCCAGGAGTCATCGTCTTCCTAGCCAAAATCACCACTTTTAAATCGTGCAAACTACTTTTGGCACGTTATGTTCACCATAAACTTCCACCAAAATACGATGACTTTCGGCAGCAGTTTTCTTCATATTAAAGTAATGAAGTAGAACTCCCCGCAAAACACTTTTTCAGGCACAAAGTTCGACAAATATGAGTGAAAAAAAATTATTGTTGTTTACGCTTCAAATGAATGACATATACTGAAAAAACGTACAATGACAGTAGCTTTCCATCGTTACGCCATCTCTTAACAAACTGCACGAATTAAGTTATAGGCCAACACATACTCGACTCTACAGTAGAAGAACTTCTGAGTGATTTTCAACGAGCGACGAAAGCAGCATGCCCACCAACAATATGGAAAAAGAAACAACTCCCTCCTTGGTGGCCTCAGGAAATAGTAAAACTCCAGAAAGAGTTTAAAGCCTGCCAACGTAGATTCAAATATGCAGTTAGCGCTGCTAAAGGTTACCCGGAGAAAATCTTTTGTCAAACGATAGAAAGTAACTCTGTGGCAAGCCGCGTACGCAAAATTCTCTCTAAGTTTTCTAACGCGCCCAGATACTTATATAGTTAAGGGAACTGGGCGAGAAGCGGACAGAAAACTCTGGAACTTCTCATGTAAACTCACTTCCCAGGGTGTCTAGATTGCAAGACTGGAAAAGATACATCTGTTACGGCTGAAGAGGTAGATTTTCCCTTTGAAGTCATCTCTAAGAGGAATATTGAGACAATGATTCGAGGCATCTCACCCTACAAATCACTAGGGATCGATGGCATCATACCTGCTGACCTACATCAGACTGAGGACATAATTAAACCAAGACTGAAAAGCAGATAAAGGGCAACAGTACGCCTCAACCATATACCAAGAAAGTGGGATACGGTTCAAGTAGTCTTAATTTGAGCCGAAGAGTCTACAAGTAGAATCGTGACGAAATACAATATTTAATTTATTTAAAACAAATGTGTCCGAAAATTGCTGATTTATTCCATACGCACCAGAGATAATTAATAAAATTATCAAAACTTGGGAACATTGTTTGTTGTTCGGAAATAATGTAGGATGAATTTCGGGAAAATATGCAACTTTAGAGGCACAGCGGGAATATTATCAATGTCAAGGCCTATTTTTTAAGACCAATGCGGCTCGAAGCAATTAAGTATTTCCGTGAGGAGGTATAAACTCTAATAGAAATTCCTACGTGGAAATATTAGACCGGAGGAATAGATTCAAAATACTGAGAATCCATGGTTGCAATTTCGTTTGCCAGAAGAGCTGTACGCAGAGAACGAAAATAAACCGAACGTATCGCTATCCATTCCCACAACAAGCATGATGTATTTGTGCTCTTTTTGTCACACTGTTCCCGAGCACTAATAATACATGAAACGTTTCAATAGTGGGCCCGTTTTAATGAAACCGACTTACAAAAGAACGCTCCAAATCGGATAAAATTTCCTTGAAGTGCAAAAGCAACCCTGTTAGCCTCTTTCATGTAAACTGCGATTTGTTTAGTGCTATATTAGGAACGGAAAATAGTTGTGCCGGCAATTGTTAAGTTTATGTAGTTATATATTTACAAATGCGATTCAAATAAAAACGAATTAGGTCTTAAACTGAAATTTCCCATGTCTTTTCTTTCGGCTCATTCACAATAGCGCAGTTTTTTCACTTCCCAACACTACATCTCAGGTCGGATATCATTTATTTAAGTTGGCTCAACTCGCATATATTTCCGAGTTCGTGTTGTTGCTTTACATGCAATTCGTTATCATACCTAGTCTTCTTTTGCCACTTGGTTTCAAAGAAACGGGCCAAGTAGATGAGTGTAAACCAAACGAATTGTTTGTTGCCTTTCATACCAATTAGTTTGGTTTATTTTAAAACTACTCATCGCGAGCATCACCCAAACAAAACATGATGCACAAAACAACGAATGATATAATTTCATTGTTAAAGGAAAAGCTCCGTTTTGTTTTGTGTTGTGAGCACTAACTTTGTGTTTCTTTCATTTTCCAAGGTGAATTCATACAAGATGATAGCTTTCCATAAACTGTATGCATGTTCTTCTTTCTAAATTTGTTGGATTGTTTTGTTTACACAAATGAAATATAGCTATGAGCAAGCTGGACGAATTCTGTTTTTGACATTTCGCAAGCAAAATTACACAAACAAAATACACAGCGTATTCGCGTAGGCTATCTTGCTTTCACCTTCTGTGGATCCATGTTGTTCGTTTCCCTATTTTTCTGTACTCAATTGTTTTTTTTTTTGCCGTAGATATTACGAGTTATATCAGAGCAAAGTTACTGCTGACAAAATGATGGTGGTTGTGTTCCGTTACCTTGCATGAGCGAAACTAAACGATTGGGAATCGTTTAATATTGTTTTTTTTTTGCGTTCGCTGGCTGCAAGCATATCATAATTCGAACAAATTTATTCAAATTCCCAGTAATCATTTCATTGGATAAAAGTACTACATACATATGTATATGATTTATTACAACATATAGCTTGATGTTTTGGGCGAACTCCTCCCACAATTTTCGGTGTTCGTTTTAACACAAATTAAAGGACCTGTAGTTTGACTCTGAAAGGCAAATTCATTTTGTGAGAAGTTTTTTCATGGCAGAAATTCTCACGGCGGTTTTCCATTGCTTTGCACCGGCCAGGATTTGAACCAAGGACCCACCGAAGCGCACACGCTATTCTAAATACTAAGTGTTTTCTTCCTGTCATAAGTGAATCCTCAATTGCAGTTGCAGTCACTGAACATTTTGGACATATTTTCGCTAAACTAGACAGTCGTGAGCGATACAGCGACGCAAGGATTTGGAATAATTTTGGATCAAAGCGCAAAAGATGGCAGTTGCTAAGCGATGGGGTTTACTGGATTTTAAAAACACTTTTTTAGTAAATTTCTCATAATTTTTCGATCGAGCTTTAGATTTATAATATATAAAATACCCCGGCAGTATTTCCCAAATTAATGAAGTTTCAAATCAAAATGGCCTTAAAGAACAAGACCTGTTAAGAGCCAAATATAGTCGTGGGCAGGGCCATCTCGGTGACATTAGAACTTTAAAAATTCGACATCAAATAAGAAAGTTATAGAAAAAACGCGCGCGAAAACAGCTGTTTTTAGCGGGTGCAAAAAAAATGTTGTACACCCAAAACTTTTCCCCGACATACATACGTGCTCAAGGGAAACTGACACAATTTTCAATTTTTTTTTTTTTTTTTGTAATACACCTTAATGTTCATACATGCATATTAAGTACTTAAAACAAAAGAAATATTTCAGGCATACATCACAATTTTCATTGGCAATGCAAATGGAGGACTTATCAATTTGCTCTCTTCATGTCATGTTTGCAAGGTTTGCAAGCGTTCAACGATGCTTGTGTGGCGTGCTCTAAAAATTTTTGCAAATTTGTTTCCATGCAGAATTAAAAGACTTTCAATTATGTGCGTTAGTTTTTTGTTTTCTTCTTGTTTGTCGTATGTAAATGTGGAAGTTTGTTTTACGATTATTCCAGAAAACCAAGAAACAAGTTAAAACCAAAAAAACACGAACTTTTTGCAAGCGTGCAACTTTCGATACAGCAGTATGACTTTTACATTTCTTTAACTTTACTTTCGTTAAAATATCTGTAAGCTATGCGTATTAATTTGTTTGACCGTAATTCCTTTTGAGCCCTTATTTATTATTGCTATCGCCCCTCCTTCCGCCCTCACCACAACTACTCTCTCATCAATTAACATTAACCAGTGAAATTGTTAAAAGCCTCGCGGATTTCAATTAAATAATGTCATCGTGTAAATCAACGCATTTTCTCTTTTGTCAAATTAATGAGTCTTATCTGTGGCAAAGTGTTGATGCCATTTAAGTTGCAAATTGGTTATCGTGCCACTTAATCCTCTTCCTCATTGTGCGTGCTGAAATGGCAATATACACTTCACATTTCTTATCTTTCGCAAATAAATTTATCATTGTTTGAGCTACTAGTGATTTTTAAATGGATTAAGCGCTAATGTGAGCATCAATTTTATTTTCTAAGTATATGTCGGAAATTGACTGTTTTTCTGCATATCTTCTTTTACAGGCAGTTTAGATAACTCATAGATAACGTCAGCCTACATTTTATTCTCGCATCTTGACGATTGAACAGCCGCGTAGGGTTTTACAAAATGGAGAAATTGTGGGGGAGAGCGATTAGATTCACAAACAAATATGCAAGGCGAGTTCATATAGGGCTGATTTAATTTTTTCATTCGCCTAACATGTATTTTGTTTTTGCTGTAAAATCAAAAACGAAATGCATGTAAAGTTATAGTTGTACTCCAGATGAATCCATAGAAGGTGATTGGAAGATAACCAAGGTGAATACGTTGTGTGTTTTGTTTGTGTTATTTTGCAATGGAAATATCAAAATCTGCATTCGCCAAGTATTGCTCATTTATTTTATTTGTGTAAACCAAGGCGACTTCATATAAAGTGAAGTTGATCAAGCAGCTGATTGAATTCGCTTGGTGAATGTAATGTCAAAACGATGTGTTTGTTGTAAATCATACTGTCAGTGTGCGTATAATTTGTTAGTGTAAAATTTTGTTTTTGTACGTATAACACCACCTGATATGAATTCGCCTTGGTGTAAACAAAGCAACCCAGCGAATTGGGAAAGAAGCACAAGTATTCAGTTCATGGGATGCCATCACTTTATATGAATTCTCTTTGGTTGTACTCTAGGCGAATTAACACAAGGTGGTGCCAATCTCATGTATTTTGTTATTGCTTTTGGTGCATGCTTGTCAAAATGAACTAAATGAATTCGCCTTTGTTAAAATCCGCACAGACGAATTGTAATGGACATTTATTTACTATGTTTATAAAAAAAAATAATAGGTTTGCACGCCAGCAAAAGGTGATCAAACTATATTGGTTTTTTTTTTTTTTTTTTTTGTAAACAAGTTTAATTGATTAAATCCAACAAAACAAGCCAACAAACCTCATCCCTATTTTTTCATTTCATTTCATTTATTCGTATACACACAAATAAGCCCAGGTCTTTTCCAGTGCAGATTTATATTAAAACTTAAAACATTGGGTACAATTACTTAAAATTGAATTAAGAGAGCAATTAAATTTAAGAAACATTCAGCTGACAGGGAACAGAAATACATACATATGTACATGCGAGTAAAGGGTAAAGTAGCACAGATAGATTAGAATAGAAATAGAGAGTGAACTGCATGTTTGAAGCGCCTTGAATTACTTTCCAATTTTAGTGGTAAGGAGTTCCGTAATTTCACAGCTCTAACAAAAAGCATTCCTGACCTCACTGAATACTTGGACTGTGGTACAATGAGGTTACAAGTGCGACTGGATTGTGCAAACGTTAATTTCGAAAAAAGACATTTCGTGTCCCGGTTATAAACTAGCCTATGAATAAATATTACTGAACGACGATCAAAAAAATTTGATAAGCTGCACCCAAGAATGTTAGTGGAGAACTCCGAAATGTGATAAAGGGACTATTAAGGTTTTTACAAGTTTAAGTTTAGTAGCAGCAGTTCTACATAGTTGCCTCAACACAAAATATGACTTGCTAACTGATGTGTTGACATGGTCCACACATGTAAGAGTCCCATTTAGTTTAAAGACAAGGGTTTTAACAACATTCACATATTTTATAACAAAATCATTCAACATTAATGGTGAATCAATCGAGATTATACTCTATATGAGACAAGGCTATAGCTTGTGTTTTAGACGCATTAAGGTAGAGCATATTTTGCTTTGACCATTGAGAGATCGAATCTAAATCCTCATTGATACTGACGATTAATTTTTACGTGTTTAATTGAGATAAAAAAAAACCTTATGGGAAATGTGAAGCAACTAATCCCACAGTAATTGGCGCATACTATATATCAACCTTCGTGCAATCGCCGGGCATGCATTCGTCCGACCATATTCTCCAAGTAAGCAGGTGAATGCACCATGCCAGTTCTTCACCATCATTCTTAAATGGCTTAGCCGCTAGTCCATCAGCGTCCGCGGCTTTGTTGTTCCTTCGATGCATTATTGCTATTCGAACTTCGTCGAGGTCGGGGGATGAGATGTCATCAGTGATTTGGGGTACGAGATTTTCAGATTTTCCGGCAACGCTTTCACCAAAACAACTTAGCAAAGTGGAGACATGCTCCCACCAGCCACCAGGTCGCCGTTCTTGTTTTTACAGGAATTTGGCCCGGTCTTAAAAGTCTCCGTAAGTCGCCGCTCCTTCTAATTGAATTTTTGGGTGCTTTTTTTGTAGGTTAGCATCTTAAGCTCTTCGTACTCACGTATTTTGCCCTCTCTTTTCTTACTTCGATTCGTACGTCTCTCTTCCTTCCTCAACTCGCGCTAGATCACCCAAACAGCTGACGTTGCGTCCTATCATAGCGTTGCCCTGTACGCAGCGTCTTTTTTTTCTGCGAATGCGGGACTTCTTCTTCGCACCAGTTGTTCTTTCGGGCTCGCTGGAATCCAAGAATGTCCTTAGCGGCGGTACGTAGAGAACGAGATTTGCGCTCTCAATGCTCGCAAATTCCGGCTTGTTGCGAAGTGTTCTAGTGTGAGCAGGTGTGATCGAGTAGTGAATTTATTAACTGTCTTTTGCTATCGCAGCTTAGCGACGTCAAGCTCTCCTTGTGTATTTAGACGCACGTTTTTTTCCTGCACAGAGGCGCATGCGCATCTTGGCTGCGACAAAATAATGATCCGAGTCGATGTTCAATTCTCGGAGTGTACGTACGTTTATGATACTGGAAACATGCCTTCCGTCAATCGCAATATGATCGATTTGGTTCCGCGTTTTTTTTTAATCTGGAGATAGCTAGAAGAATATTTCTCTGTTGAAACCTGGTGCTACAGGCTACCATATTTCGGGCCGCGACAAAGTCGATCTGTCTCATTGCGTTAATAGATTGGGGATCGAATTTTCCGACAGTGTGACCAACGATCCCTTCTTTACCCATTCTGGCATTGAAATCGCCAAGCGCGGTTTTGATATCGTGACGGGGATAGCGCTCATGGAAGAGATCATTGAAATCCTCCAAATCAGCGATATGTTAAAAATTTCGCTTTGACGCGAATTGTCCACCGGAGTGAACGACAGAACTAGGTAACGAAGTCTCTCTCCCACCACAAATCCAACACCGAACTTGCACTTTTTCTTACTTTGCTCCGTCCATTTCATTTCTTGGATGGAGTCAATTAGCTGGGGAGCGGCACGTTCCCTATTAAGGGGGATCTCAGCCAAAGCTTGTTGAAATTTTTAATTGGTTATAATTTTGCGTAGCAGGTTCCAAGCGCAGCGCACAACTAGCTACTGGGTTGTTTTTTAAGAAAACATTTACATAACGAGCTACTTCCACACCTACTTATTGAACAGGCCCTGCTGACTTTAGTGGGTCGGCCCTTAAACTGAATAAGTAGGAATGGCTCCATTAAATACCTATTTTGCTTCCTTGACCTTTAAGTTAAGTTTAATAAGTTTGTTGAGCAAAAATAATCTGTACGTTCTCCGCTTTCAGAAAAATACTATGGTTACTCTGCTGAAACATTACAATTGTACGGTATAATTATTTTTATCAGTAATCCTTCTATTCTGTATAGCAATCTATATGACATTTATCTCTATTATCTCTTGGAATGGTGCGCTGAAAGTGCAGTTCTTTTTATAAAACAATTTGATTAATCATTCTTGGAAGAAATATTCGAATCTCTAAAGCTGTTTTATTTGAATTGCAGTTCTTCCTTACTTGAGCGGTTTTATCTTTTTCAAAACGAAAACCATACAAATTTAAAGAACAGAAAATTTAAGCAGAATGAACAAAGTGCATCCATATTTGAACGAAAGTTGGGGAGCTATTCCAACCCTAAAATTACAAACACCCATATTTATAAGAATACATACATAGTTATAAGAAAAATTTAAATCGAAATAAAACTAAGTGCAACAAATTACCGAATGCCACTTTAAAAGCATAACGAAGTGAATTATGTCAGCATTTACAGACATAAAGAGGAAAACATGCAACTTGTGTCTAGCTTCGATTGCGTCCACGCACCCACACATCGGGTATTAAAAACAAAGCCATTTGTGTATGTGTATGTATGTGTGCACTCAAACACATACACATACACATACATCCGTAGACTTGTAGCCATGGATGTGTTGATATAAATGTCGTACTCCCTTTTGTTGCGGAAATCGCATCGGTTCTCATTTTATTTGAAGGGTAAACATGACAGCAACAACAACAATTACAATAAAACTAAATGCAATAAAAATAACAGCCAAAACAACAACAATACAAAATGCATATGCAAGACAACAAACAAACATAAATATTGCAAACTATGTATGAACGAAAGTTGAGTAAGCAAAATAGTGAAGGCGTTCAACAACAACAAAGAGGCGGAAAGTTTGGTTAACACAGCTATTGTGGCCCAGCTAGGGGTTGAGCTGAGGATGCCAAAAGGGGTACTGTCGCAACAATTTACAATGCAACAAAATCAATGCAACATTTTTATTGCCGTTTTGTCTTGATAATGTTTTGCCTGAAAATGTGCAATATACTAAAAAAAAAATTATATGTATACATATAAGGCTATTGAAGTGAGCATTTAAAATAGTGTTGCAGATTTCAAGGAGAAAAAATAGCAGCTGCTGTATTCAGTTGACAAGTATTGGCAAATTTATATATGTAAATAGTATATATGTTGTATATTTATTTATTTTTATCGAAAACTCATAGGAGCGGAGATAATTCGGGATTGCACCAACAGTTCAAAAAACAAGAATGACCGGCGGCAAAAGCCAAAAAAATGTTACTGCAAATAACACACATGCTAATAAATATGTGAATGCAAATTTATAAGTACACTTGCTTATGCATGTACAGTGCCTTTCAAAATGATGTGCTGCTCATATTTTTTCCAACATACACTAGCAAATATCTGGCAAACGTTCTTCTGCCTATAGCTATTTATTAATTGCTCTTCGCGTATGTTACCTGAAAACGGATTTTGGTTTCAGTTACTTAAAACAGTTGGCAACCCTCTCAAAAATATTCGTGTGCACCTTGTCCGCACCGAAAGGAACAATTTGGCTTTCATATTTTTATATTTTATATCCTTGCGTATTATTTGTTTAAATTTGAATTTAATTTATTTAAAAGAGTGGCAACCTTCTTCAACAAAAAATAGTTAAAGTTTCTCCTTTTGAAACAAATGGTTTGACATCTATATTTTATTATTTCAAATCATGTACAAAATCCAATTAAATTTACTTTTTCCAGCAGGTGGCAACCTTCTTTGAAATATAACTAGCTATAAACCTTGTCCTCAGCTAAACGAACATTTGATACCCATATTTACTATGTACAATTTTATTGAATTTGAATTTCCAAGCAGGTGGCAACCCTTTGTGCAATACTATAAGCCTTCTCTTTATCAAATCGAAAAGTTTGGTACCTTTATTTTTATATTCCGTATAACTTTTAATTAAATTCGTATTTTCTCGCAGGTGGCAACCCTATCCAAAATATAGGTACGTACGAAACTTCTCCTTATTGAGACGAGCCGTTTGGCGCCCACATTTTAATATTTTACGTAACTTGTTTATGATTTAAAAAAGTTCGGTCTTACAAACAGGTGGCAACGTTTATAAAAGTTAGTTATGAACTTTATTACCGAGAGAAATCTCTTGACACCCAGTTTAATATTTCATATAACTTGTGTATATTTTAATTAAGTTTGACTTTTCAAACAGGTGGCACCCCTCTCCCAAGCATAAAATATACTTTGCAATATATGCCCATACCTACCAAGTATGCATAATAAAAATTGACCAAGCCGTTTCGGAGGAGTTCGGCGACAAATACCGTCACAGGAGATTTTTATATTTAAGATAAAAAATACCGTTTTGAGCTTTGATTGCTCTTTGAGTTGAGAAAGAAATGTACTGAAAGTGTCAATAAAGCAAATAGGGTGCGGTTTTCAAAATGCGTTTGAAGTGACATGTTTGGTAAAGAAACCACGGGCCCGAAAATGAGACCCGCACAAGTCGGAAAATATACAAAGCCACTAGTGCCATTTGTGTAGAGATCTCTGGACTGATTTGAAGACTGCGGATATGTTGATGATGGGCCAAAAGAATCACAACGAAAAAGGCAAATAAGGCAATAGTCCAGCTGTTTGATAGCACGAGAGCTGAATATGGAACACCGAGTTAAAAAGGCATACGGTACTCTCTACTTGTGTAAAAATTGTCAGATAAGAAATGAGTCCTGCGTACGGTTCGCTACTCTGGTGGAAAGCCGTTGAAGTGACTATATCACAACGAAACTAAGTCAGTCGGTCTGCGTTGCATTCACTGGGTCAATCAGATCGTATTCAAAAGAAGGCCTCGAACGTGATTTGTCACATGCCTCCCATAGATCTTTAAATTAAGGAGTCTGCATCTCAGAGTACCCAAAAGCTAAAGGAACAGTGACTTTTTAAAGAGTCTGCTTTTGGCCATGGACGTTTACTGCAATCCGTTAGCGAGCTGGAAATTCACAAAAAAATGGTCTAAATATGCCCTGAATCTCTACTATCCAGAAACTTTAGCGCCCTGTTCCCCTCTAAAAGCTAGTGGAAGGATATATTAATAACAGAGCGTCTTCGCAGCATCTGTTTTCAGATGCTTAGAGGCCGCGAAATGGTGACTTCTAGCCTGGTTAAGCGGTGCAGGGAATACGGCGCGAACTTAGCTCGTGGGCACAGCGTCACAGTGATATGGTTGCCGGGGCACCGAAATATTCTTGGCAACGAAAAGGTCGACGAGCTGACCCTAACAGTTCCGCCCTAGATAGCTCAAAGATCGAGAGGTTCTCGCTTTCAATGCCAAAGTTCGTTCTATACTCCCATTAATATTAATCGGGCGCTATTTTCACCGGCCATTGGGGTGTATATACTCTGCAGCTGTCCAGGTCTTTGCAGAACAAAAATGAGATTTGTGGGCAAATCCCATTTTGGAAACCTGGAAAAGTTGGGTAACGTGGACTCAAATGATTTGATTAGGTTCCTAAACTCCATGGGCTGAATTTAAGGCGATGCAAAGAGTTCTTCTCTCTTTTCTCTTCTCTTCTTCATTCTCGCGCTACTAGTGCTAATTGGAGTTCTTTACTCGCCTATACCAACCAACCAAACAAACATCTCAAAAAATCTATTGGTTTTCGCCCATGTGGAAAAAAATTTTGAGCGAGTTTGAAGCAACGTCACCTTCACACATGAATTGTCTTTTGTAGTTTTTAACGGTTACTGCAACGTACCGTATAACAGCCAGCTGATTCCCTTTTCGCATAACCTTAATGAGGAAAAGATGGTGAAATCATATCAAAGATATTTATTGAATACTGTAGGAATCGCAAAATATTAATTGGAAGTCAACCATTGGATAATGAAGTGGAAAAATTGGCTTGACCGTCTCAAAGTCCAGATGAAAATCCAATCGAAAATGGTTGGGCATTAATGAACCTAAAGCTTAGAGGGGAAAAATTAAAACATCAAAGCAGCTAATTTTAGTACTAAAACATTGTTAAAGAGAGAGTTTGGGTTGAAATAAGGTCAAGAATCGAACCAAAGTCGCCACACAGAAAATGCCAATCCATTATACTTAGATAACAGCAGGAACTGAACAAAATATTGATAATAATGCGAAAGAGTTTTATTGACAACATTTTTGTTTGAAACGCACTGTAGTATAAAGTACGAGTATTTATCAATATGCAGGGTTGTTGAGCAGAAGTATCGGTTACAACTGGATTTTCCAATCGGTTGCATCGCTGTATGCCAAACCATAGCAAAAAGCTTGAACATTTACAATCGCACATACACGCATACAGCCACACAGGATTAAATAATAACCAAGCTAGCAAGAAAACGTAGAATTTTTCCGGTCATTGTTCGTATCGGAGAAAAAAGGCCCGTTATGTCATTTTCGAAGTAAGAAAATTTCAAAAGGAAAGCAAAAAATAATAATTTTTAACACAATCATTATTGAATTTATGAAAATCAACACGTAATTAGTTTTTTTTAATAAATTGATAAAATTCTAATAACTAAAAAAATAGAAAGGTTCTTCCTCCGCTGAAAGAAATTAAAACCAATAATCTTTTTATTGGCATGCCGATTCTTTGATATATCGGCTATTATATTGTGCGCACAATACCGGCGAACGGCGAGTTTTTCGTATCGAATATTTGCTGTCATAAACAAATCACACTAATCAAGGCGAATTTATAACGGATGTCGTAATAAATGAGCATAGAAGAATGGACGCCATTAGTTTTCGTTTTTAGGATGTCAGAGGTAAAGAAAAAATATAATTATAATAGAAGAAAAAGACACCAGCTGCTTTAATGACATCACCTTATACGAATTCGCCTTGACATTAACGTAAATGCAAGTGCGCACAACCAAAGCTCACGAGGGAATTCGCTCGATAGTTATTCGCGGCGATAAGCTTATTTTTATTGCCATCGCTGACGGTAGCGGCAAAATGCAATCCGTTGTGAACACACGTTTAATATTCTCAGGCTCTCAAATGTAAACTAAAAAAAAATGCGTTATTTATTTTTAATTTTACAATAGCAAAAGCTATTGTCTGTTGATACCGTTGGCGCCGTAGCTGCATTTTACTGAGCGAAATTATTGGGTGAACGCTTCTGGCGTCATTATAGCAAGGCGAATTCATACTAGGTGGTCTTGAGGAGAATTTCGTTACGCTATTTATGACGGCGCCAACAAAATCACAGATTTCCTTTCTCGTTTATTCATTTGTAATACGAAAACGAGACGAGAAATTTAAAAAAAAAACGAAAAGAAAATGTGTCTAAAAAAGTATTCGTTTTTTCAATCTTTTGCTGAATACTTTAACTACTCTTTCTCGCTGCACACTTCAGTTGGGGAAAATATTGGAATTGACGCTACAATCATCAAACATTTTTTTCCATTTTCGAATACTTTTATAAACATTTTGCTGACTGGGAATGACAGCACAATGTTTAGTTTTGAATGCCTTTACGACTGACTGTTTATTTACTTGCCAGTCTGCCTTGTAGTATTTGTGTTTGTATTTCATAATATGTCTGCCTTTACCAATAGCAGCTTGCCTAGACATAGAATATTCTTAACATATTTAATACAGTGGGCGGGAATGTGTCTTTTAGCAAGAAAATTTAAAAAACTATTCCGAATGGAATTTGGTTAAGCAAATTTTGTTCTTGATTTCAAGTAAGTGAAGTAAATTTTTTCTGGACTCTTTGCTCTATGTGCAATCTTGTTTCAGCTACACAATTTAGTTTTTATTTACGACACAAGGACTATTTTAAATTAGTTTAGTTATTTTTGTATTGAATGCAACAAGGTTGTAACAAAATTGGTTTCTTAGGAAAGCAGGGGTACGCCCTCAAATGTGTCGAAGCTTTGCTATGCAATGGGTTACGGTTAAAAGGCTTCTTTAATTCCTTACTAAATTTTGCAGGGCAGATTATGATACTAATAATAATAATTTATCTTATGCAATAATAATTTGTGGTGTGAGCTTTGATGCTTTGATGCTGCACCCCAAATTGAGGGACCCATAGTTTTATACCCATTCCGAACGGCAGAAGGCTTTCGTGACAGAAATAAATACAATTGGAGGTTTGCCATTGCCTGCTAAGGGACGACCGTTCCGTTCTACAAAGAGACAGAAAGTTAAATATGGGTGTAGTAGTGGTAATAGTCGTTTTGTAGTAAATAGTAGTAGCTGTGGTTGGGGTAGTAGTCGCATTAGTAAAAATAGTGAAAATAATTAGTAGTAGCGTTAATAGAAATGGCAGTAGAATTAGTAAAAATAGTAGTGGCAGTACAAACAGTAGTAGTAGTAATTAATAGTAGTAGTAGTGGTTAAAAGTGGTAGTACACCTTGTAGTTGTAGTAATAGAATAATAGTAGTGGGTAGTAGTACTAGTATTAATAATGAGTGTTGGTAGTAGCAATAGAAGTTGTACGAGAAGTAGTAGTACTAGTAATTAGTAGGGTTAGCAGTAGTAGTAGTCGTAGTCGTAAACCAGCCCCGAACTACTGAAAGTTCCTGAAATGATCCCGAAATATCTAGTCCGAAAATAGTGCCAAAAAGTTCCAGAACTTGTCCTCCGATGGTACTGAACTAGTGGGGAGATTGTGACTATCCCGAGCTACATATGTATGTATGTATGTATTTATGTACTGATGGGCATATATAGTACATACATACATTTGTATTCAAAGATAATAGTGATATGTCAGTGCGTGTCGTTTTACTCACAAAAGCGTCATGTGGTGATTTCGTTACGCAATTCCAACACGCAATCGTTAGCTATGTAAAACACCACTACCCTGCAGCTGAAGAAATTTTACTTAAAAAAAATATGATTTTAAGCGGTAATTTTTATGTCAATTTTGCCTTGGAAGAAGCTCAACCAGTTGCACAATTTTTAGAAAGTAAATTTAATTTAAGAATGAATAATAATCCCAAAGACTCAACAACCAGATCAGGCTCGACAATAGATGCAATTGTCTCAAGATATTTAAATAATTTACAATCACGAGTTTTTATTTCATATTTTTCATACCACAAACCAATTGTATCTTTTCTTGAACATGAAAGTATGGCAGTGAATGAATAGATTTTTTATAAATGGAGGCGAAAACATCAACTATCCTTTTTCATTAACCTAACACCCTTAAAAATTCCAGAATAATAAATAGTGGCTTCTGTTATCGGGGAAATATTTCTATCTCATAAAACTTGCTGGCTAGGGTGAGTATTTTCATTTCAAGTGCCCATCGAGATTCATGAAGTTTCACTTCTATCGCCTAGCTTTCTAGGCTGACAATTTTTTTCACATTCCAACACTACATCGCATGTTGGACATCATTTGACCGAGTTGGCTCAATTTGCATATTTTTCCGAGTTAGTTTCGTTGCTTTACATGCAATTCGTTCCGAATACTAGGTAGTATAGTATTCTCTCGCAAGTCGGTTGCAACAAAACGGGCCCATTTTCTTTATTGTACATACATACTAAAGATGCCAGTTGTGCAATAAATGTCCTGCATAAAAAGGCATTATAGTTCAAGAAATAGCACGTGCCATTTTTTTTTTTGATTGTTCTTATGTTATAGGCAAATATGTAGAACGGTATATAACTTAACTCGTGCGGGGGGTTTCCAAAATTTCAACGTTTGTTTAAGAAAAACATGTGCAATAGTATTATTCAAAATATTGCCCATATGAAGCTATGGCTTATTCCCATCTTTCTGGCAATTTGTGTATCCCATCCCAAAAGAACTTCGCCAGCTTGGCAGCCACGAATGAATCAAGCCAATTTTTGATATCCTGCTCTGATGGGAACCGTATTCCAGTGGGGGCGGAACAAATAATAGTCAAAAGGGGCAAGGCCTGGGCTATAAGGCGTGTAGGGTAAAATTTCCCAACCACTGTTTTCCAAATAGTTCTTACTTATCCGGAATAGCAACGTGGGGCCGAGCGTTGTCATGGTGGAAAATTATTGCCTCGTGTCTGGTCGCATATTCCGGACGTTTTTCGGCTACTGCTCTCTTCAAGCGGATTAATTGTGTTCGGTCGCGTTCTCCATTGATGGTTTCACCCGGTTTTAGCAGCTCACAATACAGCACACCCCCTTCTGATCCCACCAAATACAGAGCATTACCTTCGCGCCATGGATATTCGGCTTCGCCGTTGATTTGGCTGGTTGGCCGAATTTCACATATGATTTTTTGCATTTGGAGTTGTCATAATGGATCCATTTTTCATCACCAGTAACAATCCGATGCAAAAATGACTTCCTTTCGTGGCGTTCCAGCAGCATTTCGGACAAGCAAAACTGCCTTTCGACATCTCTCGGCTTGAGTTCATGTGGAACCCATTTTCCTTGCTATTGAATATATCCAGCTGCTTTTAAACATTTTTAAATGGCTGCTTGAGTGACACCCAAAGATTCTGCGAGCTCTTCCTACATTTGGCAACAATCTTCATCGAGTAATGCTTCCAGTTCTTCAACTTCAAACTTTTTTGGCTGCCCAGGACGTTCAACGTCTTCCAAGCCAAAATCCCCACTTTTAAATAGTGCAAACCACTTTTGGCACGTTCGCTCAGCTAGAGCATGTTCACCATAAACTTCCACCAAAATACGATGACTTTCGGCAGCAGTTTTCTTCATATTAATGTAATGAAGAAGAACTCCCCGCAAAAACACTTTTTCAGGCACAAAGTTCGAGATATTTGAGTGAAAAAAAATTATTGTTGTTTACGCTTCAAATGAATGACATATACTGGAAAGACGTACAATGACAGTAGCTTTCCAACGTATGTTCGGAATATATTGGAACGATGGAATACATACAAGTTACGCAATCTCTTAGCAAACCGCACGAATTAAGTTATAGATTATTAATAAAGCTTGTATAATTAAATAGCAAGCAGTTTATAAAAACAGTTTGCTATTTATTTTCAGACACTAATTTACGAAAAGAAAATTATGTGCCAATAAATTCAAATTGATAAGAGCATTATTAAAATTAAGAGGATATTCTAATGAAGACCAAGATTCCTTTCTTAATTACATTGAAGAGGGTTTCATCTTAGTTTTTTAGGCTATCTACTAGATAGGCTTTTATCTACATACATGTCACCTTCTAAATTACATTGAACAGTTTTCATATTAGTTTTACAGATTATCTCCTTGATTTTATTTAAGAAGGGCTAAATTGTGTTCGGATTTTGAGGGTATTTTAGGTGGTCTTTTCGCTCTGTGTGTTTAAAAAATTGCGTTTTTACATTTTCCCTAGTTTTTTTTTTACCGAATATATATATGCACACATTTTCCAAAAATAGATTTAAAAGATTCTCAGAAAATAGTAAAAAAAATAAAATAAAATAAATTTTTTTTTATATTTATGTTACTTATACTGTGAAGGTTGTCGTACTGTATTTTCTTTTTGTCAGTAATGCAAAATATTAATATTTGTGTATGTTATTTGTGTTGTTGCACTTTATAATTTGGTAGGCGATATGTTATGGAGTTTTCGTTTGTTCGTGTATTTATATTTGAATATTTTTTTTATTCAATATTTACGCCACTGGCGTGTATTTACCCTTATTTTTTTATATCGTAACTTCTTTATTCTTGCTTGCATGATTCATATTTAAACACTTATGCATTGTATGTATGTAGCTTTGATTTTTCTTCTCCAACTGTGCCCTTCTGCCACAATGCCACCACATTTGCAATGGCTTATAAAATATTGAAATCGCTTGAGTGCGCATTGGAAATTTAATCCATAAATTGCTTCAATTTCTTTACAAGATGTTGATAAGCCGTAGCGAAGCGATTTGCAAAACGGCCTCAAACAAACATACTCTGGAATAACGGATGTGGCTGATCAACTCCCCAAACAACTGTCTATAAAGTATTTATTGCAATGCAATCAGTGGCATCAGTGGCATCAGTGGCATCATTGGCAGCAGTGAAAGCAGTGGCATCAGTGCGAGTGGTGTTGTTGGGTAATTGTCAAACTCTCAGAATGACAACACATGCCATGTCAGCAACAATCTATCTATAAAATTGCAATCTCATAATTTCACTACAGACAGTTCGCGTCCCCCCACCCCAATTGTATTGTGAGCAATTTTCATCCAATTGTTTCCACACACACACACACAAACATACATACATACATACATATGTGTGTGTGTGCACTAAAATGCATGGATATATAATCTAAAAAGCTGAAAAGTTTACTGCAGCCAATCGAAGGGTGAGCGAGATGACTTGAATGTATCAATTTTTGATTGTTGATAAATTCAGAAATGTCAGTGTCACGAAAGTGCTGCGTATCGCGACGCTATATCGTCATAATACAAATACACTCGCATTTGTATGAGTGTAGTAGAAATTTACAATGGTACTCCCTAATCGTACTAAGTTATTGTATTTTTGTATTTATAATATGTACATATGTATCTCTTTTTTATCTGTTGCAGTTAATGTGCCACATGTGTTGCAAGTTGCACGCTGCCTATTACCACCAAGCGCTGACGGCTGTCGACAAGTCATAGCCATTCTCTAATCTCATTCAAATCTACATACATTGCCGGCATTCGAATGCACCACTCACTCGTTTTGCCACTCAAAAATGTTTCGATGGATTTCCAATTTTTTTAATTTGCCACGTATCGGTGATTTATCTCTCGGTCTCTAGCCGTGCTGAATTGCGTGTTTGAAGTTCGTTCGAAGCATAGTGCGATTGAGTTTACGGTGTAAGTGACTCTCAGCGCCAGGAAGTAGCGATGCAATCATGGTGGAAATA
Organism: Anomoia purmunda; assembly: GCA_951828415.1. Lineage (NCBI taxonomy): Eukaryota > Metazoa > Arthropoda > Insecta > Diptera > Tephritidae > Anomoia > Anomoia purmunda. Next base: position 169,949,487 of record OX639993.1, read on the forward strand.
AATTATGCAGTTTTCAATGTCGAAATGCACTTAAAGGCGATTTGAAATTGATGAACACTAGGGACTTGGCATCATATTGGGATATATTGCTGTATGTACATACATACATCGCGGTGCATTGAGTGCAGAAGTTGGCGCCGATTGTGGTACCACTAACCCTCTCTTATAGCATTGTCATTCCGGCAACGAAAAAACTTTGAAAATGCGCTTTGTGGATTATGAGCTCAAGGCTGTTCGCTGCAACTTTTATGACCACTTTAAGAATCCATTTTTAACTTGAACTTAAGTCTAATCTTTTATGAGCAAAATTTAAGTTCAACTTAAGTCGCGAATATTGGAGACTTAGTTTTGTTAACAGCTGATTAGAGCAAATATTTTCGTGAAATTCCAGATAACTGAAATTGCTAGAAAAATAAATTGCAGTGTATTTTAAGGGAACACAATGACTATTTGCGACTACTACTTTTTGCACTAAGAGTCGACGGTTACAATTTTTTCACTTTATACGAGATAAAACTAGATAAATTAAACAAACAAAAATTTTTAATTTTTCACCACAACACCACTAATTTACTACCACCACTGGGATGCAATGTATGACTAGAAGGCAACTGTGATTTTCTTGCTGACTTTTCCTAAATGCTAAAAATTCACACTAAGCGGTGGAGAGGTTATCACAGCTCAAGCTCAAGGGACTGACGAACGCTGCCAAAGCTTTTGTAATTTTTCGGCGCTCCGGCTGGTACTTGTGGTTGTCGAAAATTAGACTTCAAAATGAATATGATGCAACATATTTGCCATCCACACCAGACGCAATGTATTGGCCTCTCAATGCCTTTTTTTCAAAGATGCACTGGTGTGGGATTGGACTGCGTTGGCTGTACCTTGAAAGCCAAAAGACGTTTTTAGTTTTTTGTTAGGTACTTCTGTTGGGGATTTAGCAACCAGTAAAAAAGATTCGGTTGCCTTATTTCCGGAGTGGAGCACGCTACATCCTTGTAGGCAAATACTGGCCTTAATTTAGTTTTTTTTTTTAAACTAACCTTCCACGACTCAAAGAAATAATTGCGTGGAGGTTGTGGATGGTTAGGGAGGCGTAGTCATAACGGCAGAAAAGACCGTTCGCGACCACATAATCGGTGTTATACTCCTGATTTCCAACTACTCGAGCTTTTCTTTTGGAAATCGGGATACAAAGCAATGTGCTTGTAAAGCAGTTAGACATAGCAACATAGCGGCATGAGAATCTGCAAGATCAACTGATCAAGAGCTAACAGTAGAAGCAAGAGCTTACATCATCTCTTTCTGGCGACAGCTTTCATTGCAAAGTGAAAGCAGTAAAGCTTAATTTATCTACAAGAAATATGTACACTTAGAAAACCCAACGCCCAACCATTAGAGATCATACATATATTGATTTTCATTTCTGACTATTCTGACTAGTAACAACAATTTTGTATGTATGTATACGAATTTCAATGATATAATTTTTAATTTTCTACTCGTGCCTGCAGTCGCTTGATATCTCCGAGTAAACTTAAAGTCCAAGCGATTAATTTTATTTAACATCCATTCAACAACTATTGCACTTGCAAACACACACACACACACACTGCTTATACTTGTTAAATTCTAAAGTGAATAACAACTCAAACTAAATGCACCCACACCCGCGCGAGCCAAAGACGCCACCATTGAGTTGCAACCAAAATATCGCCAGCATCCAGAACACCCCACACACAGCGGGCCCCCCATTACTGCAACACTCCACTCACTATGCGCTGCTGCTATTGCATAATAAAAATTCATTATCAAACTCTGAGTGAGGAGTGGAATTTGCCATAAATTTTCGACAAAAATTCCCGCGCTAAGAATTATTGCGGCCAGTGCTGTCCACCTACTTAAAATTAATTTCAACCCTCAAAATAGTTGCAAGGCGAGCGGGCGGGCAACCAACCACAACGGCAAAGGCGATAGGATGGACGTATTGCCGCCGCCGGCAGCAGTGGCTTGCTTGCAAGGAAAAATAGAGAGAGAGAAAGAGTGCAAGTACATAAAATACAAACAAAAAATGTATATACATATATATAGATGAATTAAAGGATGAAAAACTATAAAATGCTCTAAAGTGCAAGCTTAAATGTTGTGAAAATGTTATCGAGGGAGGATTGTCAAAATGTTGTAATAATTTAGCGTTAAACAGCGAGGGCAGGCGATGCCAGGGCGAGGGCGAGCAAATGATGTAATATGCAACAACAATGACCGCTGAGCGAAAGGATATTATCTATACGAGTGTGAGGGGGGTGTAAGTGGGATATATTGCACAAACATGCGTATGTTTGTATATTTAAAAAAAAAAAAAGAAGCAACAGACCTTACCTAAGCGCGTTTTGTGTGTGTGGGTCTGTGTGTGCTCTGCGTATATGAAGGACTTTCACTATTCCCTCTGTATTTTATGTTGTTTTTGCTTAACTTTAATAAATGTCCTGTACGCACGACATTAACGCCAAATAAAAGAGCACACAAATTTGTTGAAGGACAATCTAAGCAAGAACAACAACAACAACACTAGCAGGCATTGAATTAACGCAGAGTGCTCCCTATTTTTTCGAGTCGAAGATGACCAGTCGACGATAAACAAATGTACGCTAGCGATATTTATCTCACAGCAGGCGGCAATGAATTCCACACACACACACACACATGCACACATACCCACGCACACCCCCACACACACTTACACAACACACATTGGAGATCACACAGTCGTCATATATTACTGACTTTCGCCCTTTGGTGCGGCGTCTAGTTTATCCTTTTGATGCCACTTGGCCGCACAGGGGATGAAAAATTTAGGGATAGTCGGCTTAGCCCCGGAAATATGTAGGTATGCCGATGTGATGAGTGTAGTTGTTTGTCAGTGTATTTGCTTTGGGGCCTTAGTAGCCAGCATAGTTAGCCCGACTATGAAGTGAGAAAACTCAGAGGGATATGAGCGCTAATGACATTGCTAATATCAGCGGGTATATCTGTGGATATCTCTCTCTCTCTCTCTCTGTATCTCTGAATGTATGACATCAATTTGTGTAGATGTGTGTTGGTAGCATGTGCTATATGTTACAGCAAGGGGTCGGTTTAAGTTTTATTTATGTTCCTATTAAGGATTTTAATAATTTCGAAAAAAAACACATGCTCGCCTGATTATTTGCTGTGGGGGAAGCGTTATGAATAATCCAGCAGGCGAGAAGTCGAACCCCTTCTTGACCAGTTGCCCTAATATTAATATCAAATGCGTTGTAATATATTGAAGATAAAAAAATGGTTTTTTCATTTAATGACAAAAGTTACAAGTTAATTAATTGCCATACAAAATAGTAATGATTTAAAAAAAATTATGCATTTTAGTAAGAGTTTAAACGTTGTGGAAAGCATTTTCTCCAATTCATTTGTTTTTTCTCTAATTCCCGATACTTTAAAATTAAAATAAAGTTTTTCTACCACTTTGAAAAATTGTTGTTTTCTCATATTATTCCCTAATACAAGCCTGGCCTCAAGCTCTATAAATTATACAGACGATATAATACAGTTTAGTCTCTAACAAAAAACCATATACACCCTAGTTTTCAACTTTATGCAAAATAATTAAAAATTTAAACAATTTTCATCGAAATTACCATCCAACTTTAAAAAAAAACAAATTTGAAAATTTTCGAGTATATCGTTTCGTGGTCTATTGATTTTAGTATCTAGGAATTATCGTTAATTTTTGAGAATTTTTTTAGTCGAAGATGTCTTCTATATAAAAATTAACTTTGTTATATGGAAATAAATGCGATAAAAAATAAAAATTGTCTCCTTTTTTATTTTAGTTTAAAATTTTAATGAAAATTTGTTAAATTATCATAAATTTTGCATAAACTTTAAAAGTTGGGTTTATATCGTTTTTTGTTAGAGAATGAATTGTGCGCTAACTATATAAAAGAAAAATAAATTTAAAAAAACTTGTCAATAAATGATGGTTTTATAATTTGTAACGGAGTTAATAGTTACCGCTTCAAAAGTCATCATGCACTGTGTCTCGTTTAAGATGAAAATTTTTTTTAATGTTAAATAACTTTAAAAAAAGATATTTTAAAAATTTAGCTATTACATTGCAACAACGGTTTGACGATTATTATTTTTTTTTTTTGGATACATTAAAAATAAAATTATTTGATAATTTGTTGAATTGATTACAAAAGATTTTTATTTTTCGTAATTTAATTACAAAGCGAAAGATCAATGGTCGAGTATTATAATTTGACTGAATATTGGTTTTTTGAACTTCTATTTTCTCGTACCTATTTTATATGTCTATCCTTTAGAGCCATTATATTTTGCAAAAAACATTTTGAATTTTTAGAAAAGTCAATTACAAATAATATACAAATTAAAAAAATATACAAAGTATATACCAACAAAGTGTTTTATTGATTATCAATAATTTAAAGAAATTAATTATATACATACATATGTTCAACTAAATTTTAAGAGTTCTGTGTAATAATGAGTTTTAAACTTGTAATAGCGGTTTTTTCAAATTTTCTCATATATTAAGTTGTGTATTATTTATTTAGATTTGACTTTTCAAGTAGATGGCAACACACTGAATAAAAATTTAGGTATGATAGTTGAGCTCGTCGACACGAACCGTTTGGTACCCATATAAATATTTTTTGTATTTGTGTATAATTAGGCTAAATTTGAACTTTCAAACAGGTGGCAACCCTTTTCCAAATGTACACTTTAATAAGTTTGGCACCCGTATTTGACTGCTTCACACAACTTGCGTAAAATTTAATTTACTTCAACCTTTCAAGCAGGTGGCAACCTTCTTCCAAGTTTTAATATTTTATCTAACTTACATATATCTTATCTAATTAAAGTCCACTTTTCAAGCAGGTGGTTACCCTGTTGTTATTATAGCGCTTACCAAGCCCTGCAAGAATAGAATTATCCACTTAGTATTGTCATCGAGGTCATTTACGATAGCTGGATGATGAGCTGGTTCGATGGGGTCGGGGGGTTTTTGTGAACAGTACCATGCGCAGTCTCTTCACATATAAGACATATGTTTAGAATGTCTGGATAAGTAAAAGTCTGCAATGGATGGTGGTAGCACTCCTCTAACGGCATTTACAGGGCGGAAGTTGGGTGGTAATTGTCTCCCGATGAGTGTCGTTTAATACCTATGGATGTTTCTAAAGTTCGTATGGTCTAGTGAAAGTTCTACGTATTGCTGGATCTGATCATTCAATTCCATGAGGTGGCTCCTGATGAGCGTGAGAGGTGGCTCAGCCTCTACTAAGTGTTGGCTGGAGTGCTCCCTGTCGTAACATCGCATGAGGACCTTCGTTTTAAGCATGTTATTATGCATTTACGCATCACTATGCAAGTGATGAATGGGCGACACCTGAATACATCCCGTGGAAGTCAGATGCTGAATTTTTTTTCATCTGGAGTTTCGTTCACTGAGTCCCACTAGTTCATGGCGAACACACTGACGCAGCGTAGTTTAGAACTGACCGGTTAATAGCCTTGTCTTTGCCCGAAGTGCTACCGGCAAGCGAATTGAGGACTTTGTTGCGGCTCTCTACTTTAATGAAGATTGTAGTTGTGTGCAGAGAGAAGGAGAGCAAGAAGTCGCAGGTAACTCCTAACATTTTCGGGATAATTACAGCGGGTATTTAAAAGTTGTCTACGTGTATGCCTAACTCCAGCTTGGCCTCCTTCGTCTATGTAGTAAGAGGTTTCTCGCTGTGAATAAGTTAAAATGTTTTGAGAAGACAACGATTCACTTTCAAACATAAATCATCGATGTCATTGCCCGACACCATAATAGTGCAATCATCTAATATTTTTGGTCCGCAAATATAATTGATGACTGCCGTCCACTCAGGTAATTCGCAGACCATCTCTTGAGCCCCGCTGGGAGAATAAAGTTATCGAGTAGCACTAAATGATTGACTATGTCAAAAGCTTTCGACTAGTGCCACTAGGCACTCCCCCTCCCACCTCCTGCAGGGGCGTTTCTGGGCCACGATTTATTTGGATTTTTAAGTGCTGTGGTGATGCTGTACACTTTTCGAATTTATGCTGACCTAGTGTGGGACGAAGGTGGCTAGGTGGCTAGAAAAAGTCTGCCTTAATTGTCTCCACTACTACCGAAATTAGAGATAACTGGCGGTAGGTTAGCTGGTTTCCCTGGTTTCAGTGGCACCACTCTACCCTTTTTCCGCTAGCGACAAGTTCACGACCTTGGTCAAATAATCTACTCCCTCTTCGCCCCGATGTATTAGCATGAGCATGGATATTCCGTCAGGGCCAATGGCTGTAGTAGCTTTCGCCTTCTTGATGATTACCCACACCTCGACGGAGGCGAAAACAAATGGCGTGCAGGTGCTAGGCTAGTTGCGTAGCCATCTGGTAACGTGTGGTTTGGACTTGTCCACCAAAGGGAGCAGAATGACTGCCTCCTTAAATAGCTCACGTACTTCTTTGGGTCCAACGAATGTAAAAGCCACTCGATTTGGACGCTTCGTCGATTTGCAAAAAAGGCCTTATTGTAGACCACGGAGAAGTTGAAAATGATGGCAACCCTCATAAAAGTTAGCTATGACATATAAAATTTCCTAAAAATCGACCAAGCCATTCTGGAGTGCGACCACAAAAACCCTGACACGAGATTTACGTATATATATAGACAGGTGGTACAAATTTAATTTTTCTCTTCATACAAGGTAGAAATTAACGAAAATTTTTAAGAAGCATTTAAGAGAATATAGTTTCAGACATTTATTTTATCAATAAAAGTAAGAAAAGTTTAACTTTGTCCACTCAATATACATATGTACATATTTATACCAATGTCTGTCTGCTTCTCTAAAACATTTTGTGGAGTTTTAGTTTTGCATTAAGAGCAATGCTATTATCAGTAAGTATGAATCTCTTCACCCCATTTCCAATCGCACAACTCTCTCATACTCTTCTCAATTCAAACTCTACAAATCCTTAAATCCATATCAAGCAAACTTCAATATTTTTTTTTCATTCATCGCCTATCTCTTCAGATTACGCGCACTCGACTATTCGAATAGAAACGTGTTGATGTTTTTAAAACAATTTTCAGCACCATTGCCAAGATCAAAGGTTTGTAAGCCGCTAAGTGTGATGGGCCTATTTCCCCGTTTTGTGCCTTTTCGCATTTCATCTATCCACCAAGCGAATTTTAAAGCGCGTTAAGGATAAAACCCTTTTGCATTTCCATTTCCTATTGCTAGTACAAACGCACATAACGGAATATATTACTTTGCGCCTCCTTGTTGCTGCAAGCGAGTTTTATTCAATTTGCAAAATGTTTGAAAATTCCTCAAAAGCAATGCAAATTGAATAAAAGAAGAACACAAGCGTAGACAATTATACTTAGACGGCTTGGCGAATAGCGACGCGTGCCAGCGACTGTGGAGTTATGTAATTTTATTAAAATTGCTGTAAAGTCGGCTGGTACTAGACGCCTTGGACATACTATATGTATGTATATGTATTGGTGTGTTGGTGTATGTGTATGAAAATATCTCAAATTATGATTGTAATTTTTCTATGTTCCGAAAGGGTTACACTCTCGCACACTGAAATTCAAAATATTGAAATATGCGGTTTACGAACTGAGAAGGGTTAGATACTTAATTCTGCGACACTGTAAAAATTGCGCCGGAAAAAGAGTTGTAAAAGTAGCGTTTTATCGTATATGGGATGGAAATAAAATGAATAGAATATTTGTAAAAGTATCGCTATAAGTGTTAAGAGAAATATATGATTTCTAAGTAAATCAATGAATTTAAGAGATTGAACAGCTTGAGAACCAATTAAAATAAAAAAACACGCGTGAACCTAAGTGCGCGAGCGAGAAGTAAAAGTAAAAAGCAGTCGCAGTAATTAGTAGCAGAGTTAGTAAAAATAGTGGTAGAAATTGTTAGTGCAATTAGTAAAAAAATTGTAGAAAGTATTAAATATAGTGGTATAAATTTAGTAAAAGTAGTGGAAGAATTTAGTAAAAATAGTGGTATAAATTAGTAAAAATAGTGGTAAAAGTTAGTAGTAGCATTAATAAAAAAAGTAGTAGTATTGGTAAAATTAGTGAAATAGTAGAAGAAATTAATAAAAATAGTGGAAGAAATTTCGTTTAATGGCCTTAATTTTTTTATTAATTTAAATAGCTAGGTTTTAACGTTGATTTTTGAGAATTTTTCTTACCGAACATGTCTCGAGCTGCTTCTATATAAAATTGAACTTTGTTAAATGGAAATAAATGCAATAAAAAACAAAAATTGTTTGGGTTTATATCGTTTTGAATGAATTGTGATTTAATTGAAAAGTAGCGGAAATTAAATTTTTTAAAATAAATTAGAAAACACTTGTCAATGGATGGTGCTTTTATAATTTGTACCGGAGTAACTAGTTATCGCTTCAAAAATCACCATGCACTGTGGCTCGTTTAAGATGAAGAATTTGTTAATGTTAAATACCTTAAAAAAATATATATTTGGAAAATTTACCTGGTTTAATATTAAATTGCAAAAATAGTTTGCCGATTAGTTTTGTCGAGTATTATAGTTTGACTGAATATAGATTTTTTGAACTTATATTTTCTCGTACCGGTTACATTCTGAAAAAAATATTCCGAATTTTTAGAAAAGTCAATTATAATATTACATGTCGATTCTGACGCGACTTCTTTATACGATGCTGACGCGACTTTTGTTACGCGATGTAAAAAATCATTAACGAAGTTTTACTTCAAAAATTCAAACTCTTAGTTACCTTACCATACAAGGGAAGGTATTGGCAATAGTCGAAAGAGTTCAAACCCTTTGCAGGCGGAATTATGTTCTTAAAATTTGAGTCTTACATAAAATGTAATCCAAAGCTGGCATGCTATATCCAAGAAAGTGGGTTCTAGCATCCCTTTTGCAGTAACGAAATGCAACCCTAGAAGCTCCAAGTATCTAATATTTTCGCTGAATTCTTTCGCTCCTACTTTGAGTCATAATCTGATCTAGGTACCAATTATCATCTGAATGCTCAATCTTCAATCAGTTTTGGTTCGCTTTCAATATCAATATTCAATTTCAGTATCAGGTAAATCAAATCATCAAATCAAGCTACCTTTTGAAGAATTTCCCCGCTTTTGCTTGCCCAATTTTTATTTTTTTTTTTTATTTTCACAAAATCTCTCTTGAACGATGTATCTAATTTAAAGATGCTTGGAAGATTATTCTCATTCCCCTCGTATTTAAAATATTCAATAAAATGAGTTTAACCAATATGAGGTCAATATCTAAACTATCAAGGATTACTAAATTATTAGAATTTATTGTCGAACAGAAAGTATTAGCCGTTTAATATCTGCTAACCTCCATGGTTTTATGCCTGGAAGGTCAATTGTAACTAAATGTGCTGTTTTATCTGAGTTTTGTTCAGCTGCATTTAACAATCGTCAACATGTTGACACGGAGTATATGTATATGGATTTTTTTAAAGTCTTTGCCAAAGTTAGTCATTTAATCTTAATCCCAAAATTGTCTTGTTTTTTTCAGTTTTCTTAATTTATGTAAGCTCCTATCTTTCTTCACTAAACTGTGTAGTTCTATTTGACATTACGTCCCGTACCCTTTCGTTCCGTCTCCTGGTATTCCTCAATGGTGAATTTTATGTCCCTTAACTTTGATTATTTTATTATATTATATAATATATCTAGTTGCTTCAACTATTCAACAGTTTTATGCGGACGATTTGAAAATCTATACTAACTACAGTGGCAAATACTTCAGATTCGATCAATATCCAAGCTGATCTTAAAAACGTGGTTGCTTGGAATTTCAATACTAAAGAAACCGAGTTCTAGCTACAATCTCGGGTAGTGCCGTTCTCATGAGAAATGAGGAGTACTTACTATTAAGACGAGTACTGAACAAATAAAGCAAAATACGCGCAATAGAGCATATACACACTGCAATTAAATTGAGTATCGAGAAGCTCGCGAACCTTACGAGATTCGCGATGTACGAAAAGCCCTTGAGAAAGCGATCCTCCCGAGAAATTTCTTCTCGAGCAGTATAAGGAAATACGAGTATCAGGCTCTAAAACTTATTGCTTAGGCTGTTAGCTCATTGTTTACATATCGGGTTAGCAAGTTTAGTGAAAATTAGTGAAACCAATCCAGTTATTTTATCGAATTGATTACCGACGTCTTATATCATAGGTAAATAGCAGTTAATCACCCTCTGGGTTTGACCTTTGACTCGAAATTTCTCGTTTACGGTTATTTAAATGATATCATCGCAAAGTCATATTCAATGTTTGCTTTTATCCGTCGATTCAGCTCAGATTTCAATTACCCGTATACATGAAAATTACTATTAAATTTTCTTATATGTTCTAAACGAGAATAAGCTGAGTTCATCTGTATACCCTCTTTTATCTGTCATACTTATAGGATTAAAATCTTTCATTCGGTATGCTTTAAGCTCTCTATATTTTGTTGGCCTACATATTTCCATCATACATTGATAGATGTATGGCCATTACCCTAAATTAACTGCATAACAGGAGGACTATTCTCTCTTACTTGAGTTTTCGATACTATAAGGAGGCCGATTGACCTCCCGTTTTTATTGAAACGCATTACATTTTATATTTCACAAAACAGCCTAAGAAATTATAACATTTTTTTCGTGCAACTTTTTACAAATAATTATGCTATAAATGTTCCTATTCGCAGAGTTCTTAACGAATTTAATTTGCTCTCAAGTTCCTTTGCAAGCGATTTCTCTTCGATCAAATTTCATTCCAAGTAACATAAAGATAAATAATATAAAATAAAACAATATTAAAATAGTTAGCAGTTATATTATTATTATTATTATTATTATTACTTAGTCTGTAAGAAGTGCTGTAAGTATTTTTAGATTAACGTATTGAATAAATAAATAAAACAATTTCTTGGCCATTTGTTTGGAGATGGAATGATTCCAACTCGCTATAAAGGATCTGGATCAATTAAGTAAAATCTGCAAATCTGTTTGCATTCTCAATTCATATTTTTTATATTCGTATTTATTATTTATCAAAACCGATAAGATCGAGTCACACGTGACTTGCATACAACGAGGGCTGCCGAGAGGAAATCCGGGCCCAGGGGTCAAAAGGTGGGGCCCCCTTTCTAGATAAAAGTTTCGAATACTTCATCAATTTCATCTTCTATCTTTCTACTTACTACTTCAATGTTTTTAAAGAATAAGTAGAATACGACGTTTTTTGCTCTCATCAGTTCATCACATCTGTATTGAATTTGCTTTATATTTGAAGTTGGGTGAAACAATTTTTTTTTATACAATTTCGAAAATCAATATAATGTATTAATCAGTTCATATATATAGACTTTTTTTGGTCAGAAATATTTATTCAGATTATATCGGAATATACGAATATAGGGATAGCAGGACTTGACAGTTAATAAGAAGACAGAAACATCTTATTCAAAGATTTATTTATCGATATGAGTAATCAAAAGCATTCTAGTTTAACTATTCACCAATTTCTTGAAAAATACGGGCCCCTTAGAGAAGTCCGGGCCCGGAAGGATTCACTCCCGACCCTCCCCCTCTCGTCGGGCCTGCATACAACTGATTGTTCAGATATTCTGCGTTATAGCTTCTACACTAAAGCAGCTAAGTACATACAAAACAGGCTTAATTTATGCGGTTGAAACTATAAAATTTTCTGATCTATTTAATTATCAATAATAGAAGGACTACTGAGGAAATTTCCAAGATCGACTACAATGTGCAGATCCTACTCCACTGATTACAAGAAAAAAAGATTTTGATAAAAAAAAAATGTATTGTATTTTATTTTATGTGAGAAAAACAAACTCTATTTTAAAGTTTAATATTTTGACGACAAGAATGCAGTAATGAACAAAATACAAATTTTTTGTGATCATGAAAGATATGAAGGCTTTTGCAGAACCGAAGACAGTTCTTTCTTTACTTATTAATTTTTGAACTGAACCTTCTTTAGCGGCATGAGAGTCGCGTCAGAATAGCATAACGAAAATCGCTTTGATATCGCGTCATTAAGTTATTACATGACGCGTATATGAGAAAAAATTAAATTCGTCCATCAGTACATACATACATACAGTTACTGATAATATAATAGAACCAAGCATTCCCTCCACATATATTTGCCAAAAACAATTATTAAAACATTTCTTAACCAAATCATAACATGTATTTAGTTCCGTTTATTTATTTATTCAAAGACGTATGAATAGTTATTTCATTAAAGAAAAAAAAAACACTTTTAAAGTAGACAGTCGTGAAATTCAATTGACAAAAAAATTGAATCAGGTGACTAAAACGCTAAAATAATAATAAAACTCCATTAGAAAGTGTGACAGTTTTAAAAATTTGTAGCAAAATCTTTATTTGCAAGAAACTTCAGTGCATCTTTTCGGCATAGATTCTACTAGGGTCCGACTTTGGTATAGAATACCAAGCTTCCTGGATTATTTGCCAAATTTCTTCCTTATTCTTTAATTTAGTGGGCCCAAGCTTTTTCTTTAAAATTTTCGTCAAGTTCTCTAACGGATTTAAATCCGGAGATTGCAAAGGCCACGCCATCACATCGATTCCATGACTTTATAGCAACGTTTTTACCAGATCCGAAGTATGCTTCTGGTTATTATTCTGTTGAAACTGCCAAATCGAAGGCATGTTCCGTTCGGCCTAGATAGGCATTAGGTCTTCTAATAATCTTAGGTATTAGTGACAGTAACGTTATAACATTATGATGTTTTGAACTGCAAATAGTGTACAGACTCGGCTACAGATAATAGTTATCGGAAATATAATAGCAAAGACGACATGATTCTATTTTATTGTACTGTATGTACATATGTAGCTTGTGATCATTTCGGCACTAGCTCAGGACCATTTGAAAACAAGTTCTGGGGCGTTTCGACACTATTTTCGGACTAGATATTTCGGTACCATTTCAAGATCTTTCAGTAGTTCAAGATTGGTTCACCTTCACACTACGATTTTTACTGTTCCCAATACTATCACTACGCCTATATTGCTATTACTACGGTCTACTACTACAACTACTATTTTTATTTATGTCTACTACTAATTTGCTAAGGCCACTACTTATTACCACTACTACTTTTAATAATTTCTGCTATAATTTTACTAATGCTACTAATAATTACTACTACTATTTTTACCTATTTCTACTACTAGTTTTACTACTGCTACTATTTTTACTAATTTCTTCTACTATTTTTGCTACTAACTACTACTTACTGCTATACTACTAAATGACTACTGCCACTACTCCTCCCATATTTAACTCAAAGATACAATTATTTGCTGTAATTTGGTATTTAATTTTATTTTATGTAGCTTTATCAAAATAAACTGGAAAACGACGTTTTATATTTCCCGCACTAGGAATTAAACCTTTATAAAATAGTTTTTTATTCTGCGGGGTTCGTCCTTTCGACATATGTTTGTAGGTGAGAAACGAAGTATATATGTATGAACCAAAGCCACTACTATAGTATAGTTTTGTTATATATATATAGTTGGTACACAAATCACTGGTGTTTTTTTTTATCAAGTTTGCTACATAAATGTTAACGTGTTGCAATTTTCGGGTGCAAATTGATATTTTTTTTTGATCACAGGATTGGGTTTATAAATTTTATTTGTTCGTCTTCGTATCTTTGGGATATTTAGAGTATATTTACAAGGATTCAGATAATACCTTATAACATTATTTTCAAAATAAAAAATATTGTATAAATTTTTCGATTAAATTACGATTTTGATTAAGTGAAATAGATTATTGGCCGTAATCTTGGCTTTCTGACCGAAATTACTGCAGTTTTTTTTTTTGTATTCCAGATAGCGTGCGAAAAAAGGTCTAGTTTGCTGGTAGATGATTTCTAAATATCCCTTATCCTTCTCTTGCATTATTCCGTATTCCGTTGCCAAAAACAAAAACCCACTTGCAATGTTGTGCACGAACGATTTGTTGTTGGTGTGCTTGCAGTGTCTATCGACAAGAGATATTCCTTGAAACCTGCTCATATATCTCTTGGATATTATTTCACAGTGTATGCGGTTCTGCGCCAGAAAATATGCTTCATTATTTAAGAATTTAGTGTTTTTTTGCATTATTTATGTAGTACAAATTTCCAAACGAGTACATACAGCTCTGCACATACACAAATACAGATATTTAAAAAAAAAGAAGAAAAATATGGTCATATGCGCCTTCTCGCATATCTTAAGGACCTCTTAGATTTGCCGTTGCGCCGTTGAATTGAATTGCCTGAAAAGTGCCTGCAAATAATGTGTGCACTCAAACATACATACATACATATGTACTTATGTATACATATGTACATACAATACATGATATGATATATGGATTACAAAATTAAACAAAAAAGCCGAAAAGTGCAAGTGGGTAATAGAAAGTTACCAACGAAGCGGCAAGCAATCGTTTTTTGTTTACTATTCGGGGTGTGGGGTGTTCGCTTTGGCTAAGCGGTCGATCATAGCTAAAAAGTACGAAATAATATGCCAACGGGAAATGCGAATATGTTTAATAATTTGTAAGCAAACATGCATGCCGTTATGAGTACAAAGCCGTATCAAATGAAGAGCAAAACATATGTGTGTGTGTACGCGCACACCCCCTCTTAGCGCCAATTTGTGCATGTAACGGGTATATTCGAAGGAGGTACGACGAACAAACATATACAGTAACTCTAACAATTATACACATGGTGATTTTTTTTTTAAATATTTAAACCAGGCACCGAAGATAGTAATAATTTTTTTAAATTTAAATAAAAAAATTAAAAGCTTTCAATTATTGGAGCACATTTTTGAGTATTTATTTATATGTGCATATCTTTTCATGTCCTATACGAATATGTTACAATTTAAAAAAAATATTTGATAAATTCTATCTAGGAGAGCCTAGAATTTACATGCTGATAATAAAGTTCCCTAGCTACATGTTTATTAACTTAATTTTTGTTAACAAAAATATTGCACCTCAAATAAATTGGTTTGCTATTATTTCTGTCTCTTGGACTGAAAAATAATATCAAAGAACTTGGATTACGAGGAAGTTGCATGCCGTTTCATTTGCTGTGGCGAGTATTTTCGTCCAATTTCATCACACCAGAAAGCAATTGGATTAAATCAGATTCTAATATAAATCAGCAAAAGTGAAATTAGTTCTAGATGGGTGAAATTGAACGAGTATTCTCTTAGAGGAACGGAATGCTACTTCTTTGTAATCTACGTCCTTTGGTAATATCAACGAGTCACCTGCTTTAGGAAACGCCACATTTAATTTACTTTGGCAGCTTTGGGCTTCGTTAATTGTCATAGCGAAATTTACCGGTACTCCGAAAGCAGTCTCTATATACTAAATGAGATTTTCCTGTGGTGAGATCGTTTTGAGGCTACTTTTTTATTTCACCATACCAGAAACTAATAGCATCAGATTCTAGTAGCAATCAGCAAAAGTCCATTTTGTTCTGATATGGTGCAATAAGACAGAATTATCTGTTAGAAGAACGGCGCGAGTAATCCAACTTCTACGTTTCTATGTCTCTAGCCTTAAAATAAAGTCAGTAATTTGTCAGTTGGTTCTGAGCAGACAGACATATTGAGCAAAATATGACAAATTCCATTTAAAAATAAAACTCGTTTTTGGTGTTAATTTTCGCTCTGAAATAAAAATAATTTTTGGTTCTGTTATTTGTTAAAAAAAAATAATCATTATTTTATTTATTTAATTTTTTTCGTCGCAAAATATAATAATTTTTTCAGTTTGATTTTTATCAACAAAAATAGTCATTAGTTTTTGGGTTATATGTTTCTGTTCCAAAAAGGAAACTCATTTCTTTAAAAAATTTAAAAATTTGTTATCAAAAAAATTAAACTCGACATGTATGTAATAGTTCTTTTCTGGACATAAAAATAATACTCTGATTTTTTTTATTAATATTAGCTCAGAGTGGCATTTGTAATTTTTTAAACCAGGCATTGTCTTTGGCGACAGAGTTCAGTAACCCAGTAACCCTTGGAACATTTCGAAGTTTTCGAATTTTTTTGTGATATTTCTAAACCATCAAAATGCCAGTAATGCGAATCACTTACTTATTTTAACGATATTCGCATGGTTAACTAATCTTAACGAAAATGTTAACGATGTTGCTATTCAGCAACCATTTTTTAACGATTTTCTCTATAACTGAATCAGCTGTTGTCGTTAGCTAGTTGATTATTGAAAGCTAAACGTCAAAAAAATTTGATTTTGTTAACTCAATTAAGAAAGGAAATAATCGTGATTTCGACTTAAATAAAAGATATTTTAAAAATTTGGTGATTTGTTTTCTTGATATTTAAAAAGGAACATGAAATAATGTCCTTTGAATAATTGGCATATAATTTATCAGGAATATAATGAAAATGCCAAAACCAGGATGCCACTCTTTAGAACTTTGAATAAATATAACGAGAGGGCTGTTAGGTGTCGTTAAGGATAAGTTAGTGAATCGCATAATCGTTGGTGGAAACGACAAATGTAGTCGACAAAAATTGCGATTGTCGGATGGTTTAAAGTTAGTGAATCGCACTACAGAAATACCTGGTCGCTCAGATCGTGGAAGTGATCATTACTTCTGGTTCTTGCTCTGTTCAAAGAATTGGAACCAACATATTCCATAACTTCTTCATCTTCGTCGAAAAATATCGATTCATTTAACATATTTATTTTATTAACAAAAAAATCTGTTTAAAAAAATCTGTGTAAAAAAATTAATCTTTCTGTATTTATGGCAGAGTGACACAAAGTAAAATCCTTTAACTCTCAATAATTGCGAGGTTAAATTTTTTTCATTTTTTTTCTACCTCAGAGCTTATGCCTTAATTGGGCCCAAGTATTTTTCTTTAATTTTATTTTCTTAATTTTGCCATTACATACAAAAATAAAAATGCAATGCCTTTTTTACAATATTTACAACGCGTTCCATGGTTTTTTTAAAACCTTTTTTCATTCTACATATAACATAGTCTTTGATTTATCATTTTCACACTAGGTCAAATTTTTTTTTGGAAATTCAACAAATTTTTTATCAAGAAAAAATCGATTTAACGAATTTTTTTATCGAGAATTCAAACTTTCTAATTCTGAATTTGAAAATAAAAAATGAGATTGATTTTTGACAATTTTTTGAAATTGTGATTTCACACACTTTGTTCCTATAATTGATCCCATTTTATATACATAAATTCTTGATAATTTTTAATATTTTTTGTGCTGGGAGCTTGCACACTTTTTGCACGCATTAAATAAAAAAAGTTTAGACTAAAATTTCAAAAAATTTTAGTCAATAGAGACATGCTTATTCTAATACTAAAATTAAATTTACTACATACCCAAATATTTTCTACAAATTTTGATTAAAAAGTTTGAAATTTAATGAACATTTCTTGAAGTTTTATAAATTTTCTACAAGGCGGCAAATTTCGATTACTATGATTTTTATTCTAAAATGAACCACAAATTCCAGAAAAAATAACGAAACCAATTTATTATGGAGCAAATTGCAAAGATTAAAAAAGATTACTATGTGAACATTTCTTTGAGTAACTGTACTAATGTTTATTTATTTGTTTTGGTGGTCTGCCTTTTTCTAGCCTACGCTCAGTAATTTATGCGCTCTGCCAGTTCGAAAACGTTTGGCCGCTTCACCAACCAACCCCACTGCCCACTTCGCCCCATCTCTCTTTTCCACCAAAACAACCACCAATTTTTTTTACATTTTTTTTTTGTTTTAGATATTTGGTAATAATTTCAAGTTTATGGAAATTGTTTTTCTTACATTATTCACAGTGGTTTCTTGACTTCCGCGTTCATGTCTCGCCACTTTTCCGCGCAGCGCTCTCTGCCTTTACCGCTCACTTCTTCCACCCTTCCAGGCAGGCATTGCCCAACCGAAGAGCATTTGTTTTTCAGCATAATAAAGCAAATGAAATGCGGGTATTTTTAGTTCTCCTCCTTCTCCTCCTCCTCGTCCTCATCCTCTACCTCTTCCTTAGCTATTTTTGCGTTTCACCATTTAAGCGCCTGAAATTGTGCACTTGAGTGTATGGAAAATTATTGCTTGGCAAAGGAAATCAAATAAAATAAGGCAGTGTATATAATAAAGTTGGCAAAAGCAATTGCAAATGCAAGGCAATTGTAAAGAACCATAGAGTACCGCCAAATCATGTGAAGGAGGGCTATGCACTGCGTTTGGTTTCATAGGCTATGCTTTGATTTATTTTCTATAACTTTGGTAGTACTCTAGTTTTCGCCACACTAATGCTGATAATGATCATGTTGTGAAGTTGTAGCTACCTACCGCTGCAAAGTTGTACTCACCTCCCTCACACACGCACACTCACACACACACACACCCATCGCGTTTTACTCTACTGTTTATTTGTGTACATTGAACTCTGACGTTCACTTAATATGATGAAATTTTTGCAAACTCATGTGGAATGTGCACGTATTTTTTTGCTTGTGGCTACACTCTACCCTCGGCTCGCCGTTATTGGAATAATGTTTTAAAATCTTAAGTTTCTACGGCCTTTGACTTGGGCATCTTACTACTTCAATTTACTTGTATAAAAATTCTTGTTTATTGCAATTGCCCTGATTGAAAGGAAGGCATGATATGAGTAGAACATAGAGTTCTTTTTTTTTTTTTGCTTTCTTGAGTTTGTTAAAATTTATTGAAATGTCTTATGTCCAGGTTGGAAAATTGCATTCACCGTTAAGGGAATTATATGAGCGCTGTTTTTTATTAGGGTTGCATACAAACCCAACAAATTCAACAAATACGAGTCGTATCATATTCCAAATTGGCCGGCTGTTGAGGTGAGACATTTCTGGCGAGGGCAATCACACTTATTGGTTTAAGCGCAAATCTATTCAAAATTGGTTTGTAATTTGTGTACATATTTGTTTATCCTCATATTTTTGGCATTCGTTTGTACTTAGGATAATGCGATTCGTTTTGTGATGTATACATTCAATAGCAAATAAAATCATATTGAAAGTTTCGAAATCCATTTTCGAATATTTAATACAACCAGTAGCCGACCTTCTTGGTTTGCTTACTTTTTAGTTTTGTAGTTTTGGTGAAATTCACCTCAGGGCAAGGCTTGTAGAGTTGAAGTTGCGAGTTTTTAGGCTTTTATCAAGTTGCAGACTCATTTTAGGGTGTTGTGTAACCAGAAAACAATCAATAAATTTTAAGATTCGTTATTAAACAGATAACTTAAATTAAAGAGATTTATTACGATGTAAAATTGAACTTCAAAACATTTAAGTATGTGAATGTGAAAGTGTCTGTGCTTGTGCGTGAGTGTGGGAGTGTGTGTGTGGGAGTGAGTTGTTACAATTTCAGGCCCAAACGGCTGGACGGAATTGTACAAAATTTGAAACACAGTTATCCTGTACCTACCCTATAACGTAGGCTATGTTTTATGGGGAGTTGCCTACAGATAAAAAGGATATAGTCAATTGAATAAATAATTTAAACCAGAAATTGCTATATAAGGACTGGATCGAACTGAATAAGATTTGGCACAGGTATAGTCCGTTATGTAGAATTGATTTTTCAAATGGAGTTGCCATCTGCTGAAAATGTTAAATTCAATCAAAGCAAAGAATGAAACCAAATATTGCAATATGGGTATCAAATGAAAGGGGCTAAATAAAGCGTCACATTCCAAATGTTGTTAAAGAAGGTTGCCACCTGCTAAAATGCATATTAAGTGAAATAAAAAAAATAAGGGAAATTTAACAATATCAGTGCCAATATCAAACTAAAGGTATTATGAAAACTTAATTTCAAAATAAATTTTGGATAGGGTTGCCACCTGCCTAAAAAAATAATTAAAATTATAATAAGTTTAATCAAGTATTAAATTAATATGGGTCTCAACCGATAGGGTTTCAAAAGGATTATTTTACTCTTAAAAATAAAAACGAGTAAATTGAATGTAATTTTTAAATTATAGGATATACATATCACGTAATGAGATTCCATGAAAGTAGGCTTACAACTTGAAACTTACTTCAGAAAATATGTTTACGGAGTGCTGCCATGTGTTTTAAACTATTAATTTAGAGCTATTTGCAATCTTACGGAAATATTACATTATTACTCTGATACGAAAGAGTTTATTCGAAAATATGTTTGATGAAGACTGCCACCTTTTGCAGACCGATGATTTAAATACACTGGTTTGGTAATGGAAATTTTACTTTACTGTTGTCTATTTCGAAATGAGCAAAATTTTGTCTTCGGCACAGTACTCTTTTTTTTCAAGTAACGTTCTGCGAAAAAGTAAAATATTTGGAATATTTATCGTCTTTAAAGATTTGATAAAAATCTAACGGAAAATTATTTATTCCATTTTAGCAGATTCTTTGTAACCTGAACATCTCCAACATTTTTTCTACTATCAACGGATTTTTGTTAAAGATTTGCCAAATTTGTATCATAAATGTAATCAAAATGTATTGGAATTAATAAAAAAAGATTAAAAAAAGTTGGATAAGCGTAAATAGGAGTTACAAAATTAATAAGATTAGCATATTTTTTAATATAAATGCTGAAGTGCAAACCTTCATAAAAAGGGGAGGATGAAAAATATTCGGAATTATGAGCAGTAAGGAAAATAACTCAGATTTTAAAGAAAACATAGATGCCCGTTCAACCGAAATCAAATTGAAGTATTTTAGAATATACATAATTCGAATTCAATGCCGCTTGGTCATAGTAAACAAAAAATCGTCTCGGTCGATTTTAAAAGGAGTAAGAAGTTTTTCATTCAGCTATAACTAAACGCTCTCATTTTGCCACTTGTTATACGAAAACTAGCAACTGATGCAAATTCACCTCTACAAATTTTAGCAACGAAGGCTAGCAGAGCTGCATTTGTATGTTTACATTTTTCTTAGTGGCGGGGCTCCGAGCAAACCGATAACCAATTTTTTTTGTTTTCGGGAACGGAACGAACTTTAACGATGAACATATGCGTTGAATACTTTATAGAAATTATTGTACAAATTCTTACGTAAAAAGATGTGCATAATATTATAATTTGTTGAACAGTTTATTATGTTATTAATTTTTTTTTGTTTATCGTGCATTTGAGTTTTGATGTTCGGCAACAAAAAAAAAAACACATTAGGTGACAAATCAGGCGGTTGACCTATTAATTAAATTTTTTAAGTGCTCAAAAAACTCTTCTGTGAGCCGATACATGAGCGCTCACATTGTCTTGGTGATGGATGATTCGTCTTCGGCGTTTGGTTTTCCTTATGGTTATATACCAAGGACCGTAACGGTTACAATTTTTATAAAAACATCATGTTTTTTCGTAATTTTGTGGCATTTATTTTTCCGATCAAAAATAATCGTTGTGCTCGGAATATTACTTTTTTGATGAAGTGTAATTGTTATTTTTTAATTTTTATTTTTTCGATCAAAAATAATGGTTTTTTTTTTTGGATTTTATTTTTCCGATCATATTTGATATGATTTTTCGAAAAAATTATCGAAAACTTTTAAATACTAGAATAACGATTACTTTTAAAAAATAAAAATCTGAAAATAGCGATCAAACATGACCGAAAAAATAAAAACCCAGGGGAAATGCTTATTTTCGATACATAAAAATTCAAGAATAACGATTATTTTTGGTCGAAAAATGAGAATCACAAATTAACGATGAAAATTAGGTCAGATTTGTATAAAATATGGCGTATATTGGAGTTTTGTTTTGAATGAATTCTTGCCAATGATTTTTTGATCAGAAAAAATCGATATAACAATCATTTTCCATTTTTCTGTCATCTACCACTCAGAACTTACTATTTTAAAATTCTTTTGTAGTGCAGTTGCGGCAAGGCATGGTTTTCCGAAATAAGGTGCTTCTTTCGCGATCAACATTTGTTGAATCAAGATGGTCTTGGAACACCCATACGGCTGATGATTGTTTTGTTGCCATATCACATATAGAACCAAGATTCGTCACCTATAATAATTTCATATAGTAGCATTTCAAAGTTGATCAATGCACTCCTGTATCGATAATCGACATCGAAAGTCTTTACAAATGATCACACGAAAATTTTCCCTGACTGAAAACAGAATATACATATAAAGCTCGCAAGTGAAAACATTATAGTCTCAAACGCACTAGTTACAAAAAAATGTTTACATTTCACGATACGGGTTATGCTAACTACAGTCGTGTGTTTTTTTTCATACTGAATTTTTTGAATCAGCAACTCCAAAAATATTTATTGCAAGCCAATCACATTCATCTTTAAACTATTGCCCGCCATTTTGAACTTTTAAAATCTCATTATAGATTCTTAATTCATCGATTCCAAAATTCGCCTGATGTCAAATTTTAAGTCATTCCGTTAAGATCCCGAATATTAAAAATTAGCATTAAAAATTTAAGTTTTTTATTATAGGTTTCTTCAGTCATAATCGAAATTGATGTGACTTAAACCAATGTACCTTCTTTTTAACCACTCTAATAAAAGTCTGAATAAAGTCGAAACCCAAAAATTTGATTTTACAGGGTAAACTATTTTCGAAAATTCTTATAACCACGTCATTTACTACATCAAACTAATGTAAAATTTTCCACTGAATCCAATATGATAGTCGAGTATTATAAAAAAAAATACTTTACGCTATATTTTTTTTTAAATGTTCATTTTTCGATCTTGAGGAAAAGCCAACGCTACTAAATTTTTAATATATTTTTTTTGTGGGATGATTATTACGCTAACAATACTTATCTATTCATACCGATAGGATAAATGCCAAATCTATGTGGGATTTGACCGACAAACAACACTGAACACAAACTGACCGGAATGCCTTTAAGCAACACTGGACTGTAACCCACAGGGGCAACACTGATTGACGAAGAAAAGGAGCAAAGGGAAACAGACAAACTTGACGAAACATAGGACTGATCAACGGACACCGAGTATCACGGACATTACACTCGCTAGCAGACAAGGGTAGACGACGCACCGACCAAACCGCAGGCTTCAACCTAAGTGTACTATAGTTAAATGTGTTCAATTATTTAATAAAGATTAAAATGTGTATTTGAATCAATTAAAGTCGTTATTTAAATTCAATTTCTTTGCGCCATCCTACATCTATATCAGCAAAGTGGGAGACTTTTTAAAGTATCTAGATCCATTTTTTGTACAAGTGTTTCATATTACACAAAAACTATATGTATTTGTATTCCGTGAAATAAAAAAAATAAGACAGCAAATATGGGATTTATAAATAGCTCATAAATCACCCCATGTGAAAAGCCAGACAAATTTGAAAATAAGCTGTTTTATTCTGTCAATTCTAATGATCGACGAGAAAGCTCAAGTGGCATACTCATGAATCGAAGTAGAAAAAAAAAATAACAAGGAATATTTAGTTAGACCCTGATGTTAAACATTTCCACTCGTAAATTCATTTTCCAAATCCCACTCGGAGCAAGTAAGTGTTTATGCAATTGAAACGTGTGACTTCAAATGTCCTTGCAGAATTGAGCATAGACACAAAATCAGACTGCACCGAGGCGTTGACCCTCAGACACTACACCACATGTTACTTACTTGGTTTATGCCATCGCAAATTTACCACGGGTAGCAATCATGGTCATTAGTTACCAGCAGCAGGCGGCAATACCACCGCGGTGGGCAATGGCAACGGCAACTTTCACCATTCACCATAGCCGTTACCTTTCTGACAGTGCCACCGCAGTTGGCGTCATTTTAAATTCTTCGTAACAAAATTGTTGTTTTTGTGTTAGAAAAAACCAAGACCTTAACATGGTGGGACAGTTAGACCAATGTTTAATTCGAAAACAGTTGAGCATAACGCTAGCCCGCGGTAAAAGCCATTTTATCTAATAATAAAATAATGAATAAATAATGAATGAAGCCCCAACCATAATTCAATTCATTTCCTTTTCAAATGTTCCTCAAGGACGTATAAAATGGTAACCTCTCAGTTACACATTTAGAAAGAATGGAATACTTCTAATATATGTACAAATTTGGGGCAGGCATCCCTCTAGCTACCGCTGTAAAACTATTACAAAAACAATAACTTTATATTCTCATGAAAGTAGTCCTTCTGATCCTAATGGTTCGCTTTAAATTATGTACATACTACATTCAATTAGTGTTCATTTGTTTTGTTTCGGAGTTCGGTGAAGAGATGATTTCATCAAGTTGTTCTTCGGCTCAGTATTTTTAGTACCTGTTTATTTGCCATTCCTTGAAATTTAAATTCCCTTAATTAAGACTGACTATTGTTTAGCTTCGCGAAATAATAATAACTCTAAGAATAGACAACTCTTCGTATACAGCGTACCTATTACCAACTTGCGCCCCCCTAGTCTCCTTAACCTCAGCCAAGCGAGAAGTTAGCGCAGTTAAAACAAATCGACGAAGTCAAAGTCAAAAGCATACGCAACGACACGGAACAAATTCGTAGCAATTAGCCAAATTCTGGCAAGAGCAACGGTGACAGAAGCAGCGGCCGCAGGGAGCGCTACCCAAGCAAAAGGCAGCGAGGTGAAAAAAAGGAGTAAAAGTCGCTGGAGATTGAAAATCTTTAGCTCAAGCGTTGATGCGGTTATTAGAACAACACGGAAGACAGGCCACCGTAGAAGACAATGGACGGAATGGCGGAAGAGTGAATGGGGGTTTTGTGTGAATGATGTGAGTGTGTGGATGAGCAGAGCATAAAAAGCTGCTGCACGCGCGTTGATTACAATAAAATCGGGCAAGAGAGAATTGTTGAAATGGTGCGAAATTAAATGAAAAGTCAGACATGTTACAATGGTTGGTACTTATGTAGAAGCGTGCCAAGCCGTGCCATAACACAAACTGAAGAATCCTGGTTGCAATAACCTCAAGGAACTCAGAAATGTGTTGGCAAAGTGCAAAGCATCTGAAATTGATTGTGAGCAAATAATTTGGAAAATTACTGAGAAGCTAGCAACAAAACAGAGTAATAAAATCAAAGCGCATAGAAAGCAAAAAAAAAAACAAGAAGAAAACACATCACAAACGAGAAAAGATTGCTGAGCAAAAAATCGCTAATCTTTCAAAGGAAATGTGCTCTGCATTTTGTGTCTTTGGAAAAGTAATGGAAAGAAATAGACGTAAAAAAAATACACACAAATTGTGGTAAAAGAAATAAAACTGAAACGAAGAGGCAGCTGCGACAAAAAACGGAGGTCGTGTGATAGGTGCGTCGACTTGGGGGTGAAATATTGACAAGAAAAACGAGAGGGGGGGTTTGGCCACACGCATCATAGCAGTTCGCAAACGGGTTGGCAGTATTCGAGCAGCTACACACAAGCACCACGTCTTTCAAACTGGCAGCAGTCGCAAGTCGGCAGTCAGTCAGCCGAGCACGCAACAACTTAATTACGCCTCTTAATTGGACTAATTAATTTATGCTCAACGCTTTTCAAGATTGCGCACTGCGCGCTGCCGCACACGTTTCGAAGGGTTGGAGGGAGAGGTGATGATTTTTTTGTTTTCTTCTCTAAACGACGTGCACACACATACATGAAGTCACTCGAAACAGTAACAGAGAATAAGGAATTTATACAGCTATACGAGAGTACCTATGATACTAATGGGCCTGAGTGGTTGCCGTTGAACAAGCAAGCATTGCGCCGTACTGACTTGACGGCGGTTTTTATTGCAGCGTCGTATTTGTGTGGGAACTACAGAGCGCGTGCTCACTCACACTTTCCTGCAGGTTTGAACATCAGTGATGGAAAAGTAGATACATTCGGTACACCCGCTCTAATTTGGGTAAAATGTTGTGCACATAAAGGGATTAAGGGTACTTGTAAATATGGACCTGGTATTACACCCCACGCAAGACAAACGCGCATTCACATTTTTCTTCACAATTCGAAGTTTTTAGCTTCACAACTCCGAAATTGCCCGAATCAAATTGGTAGTAACTATTTTTTTTGTTTAGTTTTAAAAGAACATAAACCGTTTTGACCACCTAAAAAAATATTGAAAAATTGGAAAAATTGGAAAAACAAAATTTTTTGTTTGGTTCTTTTCAATATTTACACGGCACGCACTGAGAGCAACGGCTACAACTTCAACTCGGCGTATGGACATTCCAGAGTTCTTCGACATTGTCCCTCAAGAAACAGAGAGTTGGCTGCCATATCTGGAAACAAATGAATATTTCCTTCACTTCCGGTGAACTTTTTCACAGACCGTTCGAGGCTGAATGGAAGGGTTGGAGGGGGTGTTTTCTGCAAAGAGCTGACTCCCAGCTAGAAATTATGGCTTCCAGGTGACTGTAGTGTATTTCAGGCGAAGGTGGCCGCAGCCAAGGAGACAGCCGATTTGCTACTCACCAATTCAATTGCCTTTAGACGGGCAAACTTCTACTCTGATAGCTAGGCTGAAATCAGGGCATTACGGTTTGTAATTTTCAGGTAAAAACTGGTTGGGGAGTGCCTGACTTCTCTGTCAGCTGCCAATGAATTTTTTATATCGACCTAACTTGTTTGGTGAGCCATGGCGACATTGCGGGGAACTAACTACATGGCTGATGAGCTCGCACGGCAGAACACCCTTGATGTAATGACTCCGGGCAGGGAGAGCGTGAGAGCTTCTCTGGCCGCCTACGGACTTCTATTGGAAAAAAGTGCTCTATGTCAGTCCAGCGAGCGCTGGACAAATACAACGAAATGCTGAATTGCAAAATACCCCCTGGCCGGTGGTGGATCTAAGGCGTTCAAAGGAGATCCGGTCGCTAACTAAGCGACAATTCTCGATTCTCGTAGGAGTTCTGGCCGGGAATTGTCCGATAGGTATTCATGCGGTTAAGCTGAATATAGTCTCTAAATCTGTATGTCGATGCCGTCGGAGTCATCTTTTCATTTTCTCTTAATTTGCCCTGCCTTTGCCAGACTGAGGTTTATGTACCAAATCTCTCGCTTCATTAATACCTCAGAAGAACTTTCAGGGGTGGATATCAGCAGCTTGCGTTACTTAATTTTGGGTACGCAACGTTTCACAAGTTAACCTTTTTTGATTACGGTGTCGTTGGAACAGTTTGGGATATAGTGATTTCATAATAATTGGGTTTATTTTGAACTTCATTCCCATACCATGATATAGTTAGGGAGAACGCTTTACAATGGGAAGTCTGCTGTTTTCCGAAAATCGTTCACCGTTTCTACGGCGAATGGTGTGCTAGCCATCAAGGCCTAGTAAGTAGAATTTGTACTCAACAGAAAATATGGCACGTCCCCAATCAGATTCAGTTCTTTTTACTTTACTTTTGGTGCAGTTAAAAGTGGCTTTTCCTAGCCGGCAGCCCCATCGAAATATCCGTGAGAAGTGAATGCTGCAGTTCTGTTTTTATCTCAGCTGCATTTTCGAAATATCTCGGTCTACTCCCAGATTTGCGCATTTTTTTCTGCCTGATCCATTTTTTCTCTCCAGTATTGGTTTTTTTTAAACTACGCATTGAACATTCATTGAATTGCAAGTCTGCTGCTATTTTACAAACAAATACTTATCGTTCAACCAATATAAGAACTACCGCCATGCTCAACACTTCACTTTTATTATTCTGTGTTTGATTGAATGCAAAAATCACGCCGAACTCAGAAAAGTTAACTTTTTTACGCAAAATTTGTGAATAAGGAAAGTTCCTTTAATGATGTCAATCGTTCAAACGAGGCAAGTACGAAGTAATGGAAATGCTTTTGTCTCCAACTCTATTCTGATGTGACCCCAACCATGATGTGTATTTTGTTGTTGGTGGTGACTTACGAAACGTCAAAAACGATATATGAAAAGTGAATGAAGAAGACAATTTTAAGTACCTTTGTCGTTTGAGCTTCGTTTGCAGCTCTCCAGAAAATCCTCAAGAAAAATTCGGCAATACTACTTGAGGATGAATTAGTAGCGAAGCAGTTATTTTGACATTTGATAATTAATTTATGGCGAACAGTAGACAATAGAAGAAGAAAGGGAGGAAAAATAGAAATAAAAAATAATAATTTGATTCTAATCAGTACAAAATAATAATAAGAGGTAACGATATGTGACGTTTAGTAAGTAATCAATAAAATTATCTACAATAATTTTAAAAAAAGGTAGCAGCGAAAGAATTTTTTTTCTTGAGAGCTGTGGACTGACTTAAGGAAATTTGTCACACGAAATTTACTTGGGCATTTCTTAAGCTATGTGGCTTTAGCAGATGAAGGACCCATTTCGAATGAAAACAATCAAAAACTCAACCCTATTGCTGCTACCTTTTCAATGGGCCTTGGGTACAATTGTTTGAAATTTTCAATTTCCATCACTGATGCACATATTTTTCATTGTTGTAATGTTTTGTTAGTTATTATGGCTGCTCATTTAATAGCTGCTGTACTTCCCTTAGCTGCTGCTGCTGCTGTTCATTGCTTCCCAGGCGTTTAGTAAATGTTTGAATGTACCGGTTAGTAGAAACTTTTGCTATTGCACTGATTTTTCAATTTCAAGTGATGTGGTTAATGAGCGGCACGTGACGCTCTCCTCAATGGAAATTTGATAAGATACAAGCGCTGACAAGAATACTTAGATATCTAAATACATATCTACTCCATCAGCATACACGCTAGCTAGCAAATTTTATGTACGAGGTACAGAGTTAAAGTCTGCTGAGCGGCGTTACGTTTTAAAATTGCATACAACGACGGCGAAGAGGAGTGTACTATGGCTTTGTGTGTGGTGTTTGGGTAATGCACTTCTTAGAGAAATTTAATAATCGCGCTTCTTACTATTCTTAGTCTATTCGATTTAATTATGCATTTTTAGCGGATTTCTCAGAAGCAATTCCTTGCGAAATCAATACACAACCATCATTATTTTTAATGAGTACAAGGGTATAAAACAGAAATGATGAGGGTTGCATCACTCAAAAGAAATGCAAATTACTTCACTTGTTATTCGTTAAACATTAAAAAGCACACCATAAAAACAAAAGGCAACTCGCTCTTTTCAAAATAGGTGGTGTTTGTCTACCGCATTCCAACAGCGCAAGTCGGAAAATTGTCTCAGATTGATCAAAATTATTCTGCAAGCCAGGGGAAATTCTGTAGAGAGAACTATAATCCTTTATAATAGATCAAAGACTACTAGTAAAAATCAGATAGGTATTTCGAATAATCTTTACAAGTTAGCATAAAATAAATGTCACAATGTTGCTTGCAAAAAATGGTATTTTTTTAAATTTCTCTCTTTGATTTAATTACGTTACTAATAATAACAATAATTTGGCGCTTCCAACATATAGTTTGTTGTTGTTTTAATAAACTTCCACAATTTGTGGTGTGCGTCTTGATGCTGTAAAACAAACTGAGGGACCCGCTCGGGGGTTTGTAACTGTGTGCCGAGAAACGACCGCTATGAGAAGAAGGCTTTTCTATAATTTTTGATGCTACTAGCTCTCGACTACGGCGACCGCCCGTGTTATTTACTAGTATATAAAAATGCTCGTCCCACAACGAAATCCAACAACTTTTTATTCACGTAAATAACACATTACAAATTTATAAAAACCGTTTTAATTTTCTTATGCATACTTTCAGGCTGAAAGCAATCGAATTAGCAGTTTGGTCGATATCTGTGTGACTCTTTTATTTTATTTAATAGATAGTTTGAAGATTATATGAATTATATGACCACCGCCAATTTAGCACCATTTTAGTCCGTTTTATGGAAGTTACCACTATTGTATGAGATAGGTGCTTTATTTATTTTGATGTGTTTTGCTTAAAGACCTGCAAAATCTGTGGCTTATTCACATAAACCCTTAATTAAAAAAAATCTGCTACTGTTAAATCGGATGATCTTCGCAGCCGCTGAATGTCTCTAAAATGCGATAAAAAAGCCAGGATGAGATTTGTTTTAGTTTACATTAATAACTAACGCTAAGCTATTATTTGAACTTAGAGTTATAACAACCCACCCACCAGAGGCGGGCGCCGCGAGCGTTATCCTCTCTTGGGACAGTTATTCTCCTCCGCTAAGCACAATAGTCCAGCAACTACACGTATGATTGTAAAAATAACACTCTATTTTTGTGATGATTTATGAAATTCGTTCCTATCAACAGACCCATCGCTAACACTTTAACAAGAGAACAATTTAAATCCACAGCCAGTAATAGTGTGTGCGCGTCGCTAGACCTCTCATTAAAGTGGCAAATAAATTATTTTTTAAGCGGCAAGTATGTTGAAAATATGTGGTGATAGAGTGTTTTAAAAGATCCCTTGATATTCATCTATTGATACTCACGTGATAGCAATAATAATTTGGCGCTTACGTCAAAAAGCTCGATGTTTGGCCAAACTGGTTCGTCCTGACGGGCCTACAGTTTAACGCCGTATGTAGAAGGTAAGAAGTTTCGCTACAGAGATGATACACCTCCTCCTTGACCCTCATGTGGCCAGCTTCCTTACTTCAGTAGTTTCAGAGTTTTCAATGAATCTAACACCACGGGGAAGCCAGCGAGGAGAAGATAAAATGCATTTTAACGTTGTTAAAAGCGCCTTCCATATCCAAGAATACCCTTATAGCGATCTCGTCACGATTGAAGGCCCGCCTAATACCCGAATCACCTCATGCAAGGTTGTCGAAACGGATCTACACTTTCGGTAAACATGTTGAGCGTTATTGAAGTTACCGGAGGTCAAAGGGGGCAAGACCCACATACCTGCAAACCTCTCCATGCTCTTAAGAAGGAAGAGCGACTGATAATTCAAAATTTCTTACAAAATGCTGCGGTCCGTCTTCCCCGCTTTGGATACTTAAGCTTTGTTATATAAATAGCTCAGAGAGAGACTAATCTTGTAGATTTCACTTAGCCACCGTGGCTATTGGTTTGTGGAGCACGTCTGGTATGATTCCGTCTCTGTCCGCTGAATTATAGGACTGGAAGGATATGATAGCCCATACCATCAGCTCTTCAGTAATGATGCCGCTAAATTTACACTACGACCGGTGCAGACTCCAACCGAGCAATGGGCCAAAAGTCTACTGACTTCTTGTTGCTGCGTCCTACGGCTTTGACTTTTTTCGACACTTCGTTGCATTAAACATACCAATACTGTTATTCTGTATATGTTGGATGTCGTTTGGTATCTTCCTTGCCGTTCATACCTCGAGTTCAGATACAAAGGGTAATGATGTCGATGAGGTTTTTATCCGCTTCAGCACCGATAGCTGCTTCTCTCCAGACAGCTTTCTCTTAGTAGTAGTGCGGTCCCTGAGAGAAAGCACAGCTATCGACGCCCGATGATCCCTTGTCATCCTTCCGTGGTACCAAGTCGCTCCCGCCACCCAAAGAAAGGTTTGCTTTTCGCATCTCGCATGTTGGTATCGATGAAAAGAACAACAAATTGTTTACTTGAGCTCGTAATTGCACACGTAAAATAGATCTTTAGAGTTAAAGTTCAAGCTTTTTATTTTTGTGGAGTTCATAGCTCCGCAATATATATTCTTAGTCACGCCTGATTAAAGCGAATTCAATTTTGTTAAGTTTTTTGGTTTATTAAAAAAAAAAAGAATGCAATAAAAAAGCAGTCCCGGTTTTTATTAGAACAGGAATAAACCAGTCATGTCTTGGGTTAGCTTCGAACTTTTAGGCTTTACCAATTAAACAAATTCTCTTTATATTGGTCGGATTGAACTTCGTTTAAAATTTTACGTCGGAAAGATCAGGTGGTGAAGGAGTTGGCTTCACTTGGTGTCTCCAGTTATTAGAATGCATTACAGAAGTTGACTTTACTTTTGTGTAAGAGGCAAAACCACTGCGCAGAAGAAGGGGAGCCTAAACTGTTAGAATAATAGAAAAAGAGAAGCGGGGTCACGCTGCTAAAGCTTGACGAGCCTTTCATATCCCATTTGCCTCTTTCTCTCCTTAGACGTTCCAATGGGACTTTGGAGCATTGACTGTTGGGTTATGGTTTCCCTCTCAGGATCCTTCCAACCCAAATTTAGCTTACTTAACGGATTTTTGGATAATTACAGTCTTCTTCATTCGATGAGTGAAGTAGCGGCAGGATACGTCGGCAAAGAACTTTAAGGGTAAATTAATTTTGCTCTCAATCAATTTAAATAGTGGCCCTACAGGGAAATAAAAAATTCAATGACAATATACGCGAAATTCGGGAATTTCCTCTATGTGCAAAGAAAAAAATGTCAAACTTTTCTTAAAAAATAAAGGTAACTAGCTCATAAATACATCAAATTCTTGATTTATTACTTTGATGAAAAAAAGTGCAAGTATATTTTTGCTTGAGAAAACCTGCATTGACTTATAGCAAGACATTACGCAACATTACGCTCAAAACTTTTGCAACTTTTCACAATCGATATTGCACGCAGTGAAGTTGTAAAAAAAAAACTCAAAAATTGAAACCCCAACAAGCACGAAAAGTACATCAGTCCTAGCGCTAGCTGGGGATAGAGAAAAGGTGACCCCAGTCAATCCCAAAGGCACCAAAGGCGCATAACTCTTGGCGACAACCAAGAGAACTTAGGCAAAGTCAACCAACCAAAAAGTATGCAGTTTGCCGCCGCCACTGAGGGACATAACGGGATGTGGGAGATGGCTCAAAGCTTTGGAGCGTAAAGGAAACAACGGTATGCTGGGGTATCATTTCAACCTTTTCTGATTGTCTTTTTTCAGTAGTCAATAATTTTGTTTTTACTTCATGACAATATTGGCGCTTTACAAATGTCCGTCTATGGCTGTGCACTTTGAACAGAAGTTTGATGTGACAACGAAAAAGTGGGGATAAGCGCAGAGAGCACAAAGTGAATAAAAAGGGTAGTGTTAAATGATCAGGGATATATTTTTTTTTGTTGAAAAGAAATACATTTAATAAACAAAATCCATGTTTAGCCAGTTTTTGTGAGGAATTTCAAAAATCCTGTTGCGCCAGGGAGACATTTTCATTCATGCACACAAAAATTGCAATAGCAACAAAAATTAATAATATAATAATAAGCATGTGAACAGAGGCAAAAGCCAAAAGAAATTTAAAGAACAAAAAAAAAACAAAGAACTTGTGAAACTTCTTGCATTAAATAAGAAATATGAAAAAGTATTGAAAACAAATGGCAGGCGACATTGCGAAGAGGGGATGAATAGAGTCATTGGAGGTTTGAGGCGGAAAGTTGAAAAGTGTGGAAAAGTGAATGGTTGAGCTGGCGCTGTAAAGAAAGACGGAAGTAAAGAAATGCCTTTTTTGATTTATATACACAAAGGGAATGTATGGAAGCGTAAAATAATTTCACAGGACATTTACAGTTAGCAAACAATAACAGACTTACTGGTACCGAACACCAAAACTGCTACAACTCCAAATACAATATAAATGAATACTACTTACTGTCAAGAGGTTGATGGTGTTTTGGAATTCTTTTTGGGTTTGCATGCAGTAAAAGTCACCGCACAACATCATCATTGGAGTCGAAACTAATGACTTTCTATTGAACTGGAGTTGGAAAAAAAGCATTATCCTTTCACCGCAAACAAAAAACAAAAAAAAAACACGACCAGAAAACAACACAGCGCGACAAGGTCGCAGCTCCATTCAGTAGAGTCCACTAAAAAGGCGGCAGTGTTTGGAAAGAACGTCACAAATTTTAGACTCATGATTGTGTTGCCCATTTTGTTTATGCTATTCAATAAATCATGGCCATAAATACCGGCAAGAATGTTCGATGAAGGACGTGCCATTACCAAAATACTAAAGCCAAACGCAGCAGGACACCCATTCAGCGGCTTTTCAGCGCTGCGTAATTACTCACCAAACCGAACAAGAAATGCATAAGGGTTTCGAGTCTGGGAAGAAATGGCGAACAAGTTATGTTCGATATTTGTCGCTACTGGCGCCTGCTGATACGCCGCGCCGGAAGCAAGCAACGACGCGCACAAGTTTGGTCTCTGGATGGGCGCGCGCTGTATCAATTTCAAATTTGCGCTCAACCCAGCACGTCCAATGTGGCCAGCGAACGCGGTTGGGGTACGCACCAAAGGGTTGCATTCGATTCATAACTGTGTTATCGCTGCGTACTTGGTTTGCCTTATGCGGCCATTTGGTATAATTGTTTTTTCTTTTCCTTTGCCATTAGTTTTGGCTTTGTGCCTACGATTTATTTTGACTAGTCGACGGGGTTCGGGTCAGCCACGCGTCTAATGGAGTAGCGCTACCGCACATTTCCGCGAGCGCTTTGCAATAATAATAAACGAAAATGTAAATGTGAAACAATAACAACAACTGAAACAAAATCAACAAATACAACAGCAACAACAACAACAACAAAGGGAATAACAATCACAGCAGCAAATTCGTCGTGTCTGCACGAATTGTTG
The DNA here is from genome assembly GCA_951828415.1 of Anomoia purmunda. NCBI lineage: Eukaryota > Metazoa > Arthropoda > Insecta > Diptera > Tephritidae > Anomoia > Anomoia purmunda. The sequence continues at coordinate 169,984,159 of OX639993.1, forward strand.
CATATATTTTTTTTTTGTACGCCCAGTTACGGAATTAATGTGGCGGCGTCATCATAATTTGTTTGACCTTTCAATAAACTCTGTCGTCGCTAGCGTGGTCCAAGCAGCTGTAAATATCTATAGATTTTCATTATTTTTGAAAGTCTGCTGGCAGCGAACGTGGGAGCGGGATCTAAGTGTAGACGCCCTGTCGGAAAAAAATCAGACAGTCTAAAAAATTTACCAATTTGAAAAGTAAGCAGTTGCAAGTCAACTGCTTAGAAATAAATTCATGTTAATTTAAATATGTTGTTCTATAATATTTGCTATATATATTTGCTTTAAAATATGCTGAGTATAACTGGTCGAAATGAAACTGTTTTTGAATTTTGATTGTAAAAGTGTTTTTTTTTAAGTTTTTAATTGTAATTATTTAAGTATCCAAAAATTAAAATATTAAAAATAAATGAAAAATTAAAAAAAAAATTTTTTTTTAATTATATCTAGTTTTTTTAACATAAAATTAAGATCTTAAAAAAATTCAAATATCTTTACAAAAATTTAATTGGTTACATTAATTATATTTTTTTCAAATTTTTTATTTTAGTAATTTTTTTAACTTAAAATTGAGAATGTTTATATATAAAATTAATATTTTTGTAGATAAACACTAGGTTTAAAACATGCTGAGTTATATCTGATCGAAATAAAATTTGATTTTAAAGTTTTTTTTTCATTTTTCATTTTAGTAATTTTTTTAACTTAAAATTTGAAATCTAAAAAAAGTATTATTTTTTTTGATAAATACTAAATATATATATTTGGTGTAAAACATGCAGAGTTACATCTGATCGAAATGAAATTTGATTTTAAAAGTGTTTTTTTTTTAAGTTTTTGCGGTTTTTTTAATTTTTTAACTCAAACCTAATATGAAATTTAAAAAAGCGCTAAAATTCTGAAAAAATGTCAAAATTTTTTTTTAAGTTTTTTATTTAAATTTAAATGTCATCAAAAAAATGTCATTTTGTAGAAAAATACTATCTTTGTATATATATTTGGTTTACAACTTTCTTAGTGATATCTGGTCGAAATGAAATTTTTTTTTGAGTTATGATTTTTGAAGTACTTTCTTAGGTTTTTTATTTTGGTACTTTTTTTTAGCACAAAGTGGAAAAATTTCAAAAAATTGCAAAAATTCTGAAAAACTTTAAAAGTTTTTTTTGAGTCTTTTATTTTAGTTACTTTTTTAACATAAAAGTTGTAAATTAAAAGAAAGCAAAAATTCTGAAAAAATTTTAAACCCAAAATTGCAAAAAAAAATTCTATTTTGGGCAGCTATGACTCAGGACGTTTTTAATCAATACCTAGAAGTTTTACGTCGTTAAATTTATTGCACATTATTTTCAATTTCATCAAATAATTTTTTTTTCAAAGTCTCTTGTTTTAATTTTAATTTGGAGTTATTTTACAAAAGTGCAAAGGTGAATATTTAAATATTTTGCGTGGCATTTTTAAATATATTATATTAAATATATATTCTCCATTCTTAAGTAGCACTAAAAAAATCCGATGTTGTTTGATAAAAAATGCGAACCGGGTTGCGTTTTCATCCGAGTTGGAGTGTCTCTTTGCAAATCGGGTACAAAGGAACGGAGCTATGGTTACTCTAAAATAAATATATTTATATATTTTCAAATAATAAGACAGAGGCAGTTCAAACCAGGAGTTGGTAATAAGTTTAGTTTTAAAATAGCCTGATTTCAAATCGTTGGAAATAAAAATAGTTTATTGCTGCTGGGAAAAAACACAAATTTTGACGTTCTTTTTCCATTTCACTCAACTGTTTCTTTTATTGCCACTAGAAGCTTTCATTAGTGATCTTAAACTAAAAAGTAGATATTATTTCAATATACATATTAAAATTGTACACAATCTCAAAATTGTTTACCTTTGATCAAAGAACTAAGTAACTCTGCGGCTACAGAGCTGCCGAGATAAATTAGGAATGGCAAGTGAGGACGCATTCGGTTTAAGCAAAATAATTTGCACGAAAATAAGTAATTTGCGTATAGTGTGTCCGGGCTTTTAAGTACTACAAGTACAAAATCATTTTTTGCAGTTGCTTCTGGTTTTTTACACTATTTTAGATTACTGTTGGAGATCAATATTTAATTCCAGAGCTTATACAATTAATAGAGTCCCGATAGGTGACACCGTAGTCTACTATTATATACTGAATAATAAAAAAATTCAAAATGAAATCTGGCTAACTTTTTAACTCAAATTGATTGCCAAAAGCCATCTATGCATACAGTTAGCTTGAAATACAGCAGATGAAATACAATAGTAACAAACAACAGTTAGATTAGGACCCATTGGATAGATTCGGCTTTTTGTGACAAAACAAATTTTTTCTTTGACAATACTTTCAAATAGTTTGGAAATGCCGATAAACTAGAAATGTGGTTATAATTAAATTCATTATATAATTAAATACATTACATAGAAATATTAATTCAATCGACAATGAATGGACTAAGTAGTTTTACTCTGATACCACCGCCATGCACTCCATACCTGCATTATTTAACGGTATAAAAAAAATCAATACAACATAAGAATCGGAGAGAAGTATTCGATATTTCAAATTACCGAACTCATTCTGAAATTCTGTGAAACTTCTTTAAAACCAAGCTTATGAATATATACGTAAAACTGTGAGTTTTGAAATAAAATTAGCACGTATATGCACCTTAAATATGTGGAGACAATTTGTATATCAGATTTCCTGAACCTTATCCTCTGATACTACTTTAATCGAGGATACCAGATATAAATTATGGTTCCGTTTGGAGGCGGTTCAGGTGATATTATTATAGCCAAAAACCCCGGACGTACTTTATGAAACTAAGTCATTTTGTCACTCTAAAATCTGTCAATAAATTTAGATGAAATTAGGTATTTTATCGTAAATCAAGAACGACGAAGAATGACGAACAAATCAATGTCGGCTCTACATTTTATCGATAATAAATTTTTTTAAATTTTTTCACTTCAAAAAACTTCAAAAATCATAACTCAAAAAACAATTTCATTTCGACCAGATATGATTCAGAAAGTTGTAAACCAAATATATATAGATAGTATTTTTCAACAAAATATAAATGTATGAAACTAATGACATTTTTATGATGACATTTAAATTTAAATAAAAACAAACAAAAAATTTGACATTTTTTCAGAATTTTAGCGCTTTTTTTAATTTCATATTAGTTTTGTGTTAAAAAATTAAAACAACCGCTAAAACAAGGAAAAAAACACTTATATAATCAAATTTCATTTCGATCAGATGTAACTCTGAGTGTTTTACACCAAATATATATAGTTATTATTTATCTAAAATATAATATTTTTTTTCAAATTTCTTAATTTTCAGTTAAAAAAATTACTAAAATAATAAATGAAAAAAAAACGCAAAAAAAAGGACCGTAAAATCAAATTTTATTTCGATCAGAAATAACTCAGCATGTTTTAAACCTAGTGTTTATCTACAAAAATAATAATTTTTTTTAATTTCTTAATGATTGTGAGCTGAAGTTTAAAAATTAGATAATATGGTCGCTTAATAAAAAATCAGGCCAAAAAATTATATTTGAACATTCTTAATTTTAAGTAAAAAAAAATAAAAAATTAAAAAAAAAATTATAATTAAAAAAGTTATAATTAATATAACCAATTACATTTTTGTAAAACTTTGCAATTTTGTTTAATATCTTAGTTTTTGGATACAAAAATAATTACAATTAACAATTTAAAAAAACACTTTTTCAGTCAAAATTCAAAAAACAGTTTCATTACGACCAGTTATACTCATCATGTTTAAAAATTAAAAAAAAAACGCAAAAAAATTAAAATAAACGTGTAAAATCAAATTTCATTCCGATCATATATATTCAGCATGTTTTAAACCTATTTACATATGTTAAATTTTTTAAATTTTTGAGTTAAAAAAATTACTAAATTAAAAAATTAAAAAAAAAACGCAAAATTAAAAAAGAACCAAATGACGAACAACTCAGTGTCGGCTCTAAGCCTCATCGATAATAATCGAAAAATGTGTTACCCTATAACCAAATTGGTCGATTAATTTTGAAAAATTAGAATTTCATTCAACTTTTCCTTGATTTTTACTGCCTCCAGAAAGTTTCTTTATGATCATAAATTTAAAAAAAAAAATATTATCTCAATAAAATTTAAATATATTAAACATGTTTACAATCTCTCACATTTTTTCATTTGATTAAAGAACTAAACAACCCTGTTCCTACAAATTAGTAATGGCAACTGTGGACGCACTTGGTTTAGGCGAAATAATTTGGACGCAAATATGTAATTTTACATTGTATCATGGTCGTCACATTAGTTGCTTGCAAGAAAAATGGAAAAATTTCAACAACTAGTTGGTGAAAAAAGTACTTTTTAATTGCTGTCAAAGCAATTATATTTCCGACAGGGTATCTTTCGCAGCACACACACACACCCATACACACATATCCTCCTCTTCATTTTGTTCATGTAATCTCAAGCGCTGGCACACGACGGGCACGTGTGCGCGGTAGTAGCGTTATCTTCTCATATGCTCCTACATAAATATCTATGATATCTATGATATGTTTGTATGTATACCTCTCTAAAATATGTATGTTTGTGCATGCATGCAAGTCCTACCACAGTGAAATTTAATGCGCCATTGCGTGGCAAACAGCAAACGGCAAACGGCCCACCGAATGGCAACTGAGCTGCGTCGAAAGGCGTGGATGGATAAGCGTTTGTATTTAGAAAAGCATTAGCGCGTGGATATGAGTTCGAAAACAGTTTATGTATGCAAGTAAGCGTAGTTGCTTCGTATTGTGTTTGTGTTCGATTTTGCCCTTTTACATCTGCATAACTCTTAAGACAATAATCAGTTTCTCATAAATTTTAATCAATAATTTCTGTCAAGTCACGATTTATTTGTCTATAGTACCGTGAACTTTGGCATAAGGCTCCTTCCTTTTCACGAATAATGTTACTTTTGCAATTGAAGGTAAGTAGATAAAATCTTGACGGTGGTAGAATGCACAGCGGTTTTCTTTTTTGAAATATTGATGAAATTCGAAAAGTGTAAATAAAATTTTTCTATGGGGATTAACGATGATATGACTATGGGGTAAATAGCTTTTTTTAGTGAGGACTTTATGACTCAGGCCGACTGCTTGGGCTTAAAGAAGACCCATTTTTTCAACGAAAATTTTGTTTACAAAAATGCTCACTTCTCATATTCTATAAAGTCACAAAAGTTACGAAACTTGTTACCTGCCTTTAAGGAGGTATGAAGCATAGCTGTTTTCATAAATATTTTGAAATATAAAAGTCAAAGCGTATTAAAATTTATTATATACATATATTAGAATTCGGGCATACAACTTTTAAATTTACAATTATAGAATGGAAGATGCAGTTTTTGTCCTTTGTGCTATGGAAATGGAGCAAAAAAAGGTGTTAGAAAGAAAACGGCTGCTAATAAATCTGCGGGTTAACAGTGACCCATTCTCCATGCCGGACATAGTTTTCTTCAAAAAATATACGTAATATATTTAGTAATATGTACAAATGTCTGAGTAAATAAAAAATATCTTAATTTTCTTTGCCAAATTTATTATCTCAATAATCAGCTGCCAATAGTTCTACTCATAATTTTACTTTCACCACACTGTGAAGTTTTCCATGTTACAAAGTTGCAAGGATGCCCGTTACACGTATTGGTTACAAAACTTCTACAAAATTTAAGTTGACCATAGTACCCACAGACAGGCTAAAGACAGCAGTGAACAAGAGACAATCACCACCTCACCCGATTGTCGCTCACCTGCCTCGTGATTGCCGCGTAACTCTGACTCAACTGCGGTCTGGTTACTGTGATAAACTTAACTTCTCCTAATCAAGAATCAACTCCGATATTTCAATCATACACATGCCCAACATGTTGAAATTCCTGCTACCAATCACCTATTCACATACACCCTTAAACCTAGTCATCTAACGGTCATGGGTAAATTGACCTATCCTACAACAACAACAACAAAAACATGGCTCATTGCGAGAAAAATTCGGTGAACAGTTCCTTTCGCGCATCGGGTGGGTAAGATGGCCGCCTATATTCTGCGATATCACACCTGGAGACCTTTTCCTTTGAAGCTACGTAAAGTCCAAAGTCTAAATGGATAACGATTGAGGAAGTGAAAGGCAACATAACTCGCGTCATTCGTCAAATATCAGTAAAAATGCTGGAACGCGTAATCGAGAATAAGAACTTTAGTGAAGGCCATTACGAATAACATTTGAAAGAAATAATTTTTGAAAAAATAAATGGAAATAATAGTTATTTCGTGTAACAAAATACAATTTTATTACTATTTTTAAATAAAACCAACGCTTCTGAATAATCGCATACACGAAATGTTATATTTGCGATTCTAATTGGAGCAAATTCTGAAATGTGTTTCAGCACACAACAAAAATACTTTTGAAAAAAAGTTTAAGTTATTTTGAAACCCACTATTTATGATCAGATTTTGTTCGTCTTATAATATAAATATGTTTGGGAACAAATTACGTCGTCACTCAGTATTGTTCATGTCATGGCGAATTCATATAAGGTGTAGTTGCTATAGCAGTCAACTCTTACGCAAAAGCAAAAACAAAATATATGGGAATTTTGTAGTTGTGCTTATAACACCACTTTATATGAATTCGCCTTGGTTCCGATATATTGTTGGTTTAACAAAACAACTCAGCGAATTAGGAAAGAAGAACAAGCATTCAGCTCATGGGATAATACCACCAGTTTTAAAGTTCAAACATTCTTCGTTCCTTGTGCTATTGCCATTGTGATTATTTTTAACTCGATTTCGTATAATGATTAATTGCTCCCAGTTGTCGATTAGGAAAATCGTTTATCACTATTCGAATAATTTCGGTAAGAAAGTGAAAAGTTAGTCCCATTCTGCCATTCGATTATCAATCATCAAAACAGTTGCTAATCGTTTAGTCGACTAGTCGAATATTTGGATAATCGATTTTAAACAAGAACTCTACTACAAATGTGCTTCTTCCCAAGTGGTAGGGTTTAAAAAATTATAATATATACGGCTTTTATTTGCTAATTTATTATTTCCGCCCAATTTGCTTGTATAAAAAAATAAGTATCCTTTAAATATTTTGATTATACATTTTTCAAACACACACAAGAATTTTCCGATGTAAAATATGTTTGGAATTGAAAACTTACATATGTATCTTGTAATTTATCTTGATCGTTCGAGGGAAAGTTTTATTCTCACACAAATCAAAATCTTTTCTGTAAAACAAAAAAAAAAACAAATTCCAAGTTTATTTTTTTATAATGAAGACAGTGCTCTTTCCCACAGCATTTCTGTACTATAATATAGAAGCTAACAGTAATCCTTAAATTATGTTTTCATGTTCTATAAAATATTGAGTACTTCTTCGTTTGTGTTGGCCTGTATTTATATAGTTGATTATGATCTTTAACCCACTGTTAATTTTCTGAAACTGAAATGAAACTCTTTCCATTGCTGTCTATGAAAACAATTCAAAACTGCCGACAAAACGCATACATCAAATTTTCAAAAAAATACTCCTACTCTTACAGAGTACAAGAACACAAACAAATTTTGAAAGTCAAGCGAGTTGTTGACGTGTGAATGTATGGTTAAGTGAGACGTATGGTTGTGTTTGCCGACAAGAGGAAGTGGAAGTCTTAAAGAGGCGAACAAAAAATAATGTAGACTTGGAAGAAAAATATAACAAACAAATATTAAGCAAAGAAGTGACTCAGTTCCGGCGAAACCGAACTTTGTATACCCAACGCATATCTAGTTTTTTTGGATACCTACAAAAATAAAAGGTAATATTTTTCTATGGTAAGCAACGTAACAAATTCAATGGAAAAACAAATATTGTTTATAGCAAGTTTCATAGATTTTGGGAAAATCAATTTAGAGTTGTAACTGTTAAAAAAGAAATATGGGCCGTGTCATGCAATCCTTCCAAATTTAGAAATAATAAGTATTTATTTCTCTGTTATAATTTGTTGTACCAAATTTAAAAGAGCTGCTTTACTAGATACTAAAATATCGCATTGGTAGCACATATTAGCTCTATACTACTTTCGCCTATAATTTTAAATTTTGCAGATTTTTTATCTAATGAGATCATTATTAAAAAATTATAGCGAATTTGCTTTATGAGTCATTAAAATAATACGTGTTTGTTTTTCCAATTCACCAATTCTTTCTAATCGTTAAGGGAACATGACCTTTCTGTAGTTCCTATGGTTTTCGAAATTATCCTTAGCCTCTGACGTGTGTTCCAAGTTTTGTAGAGTTCGTTTAAAGTGGTTTCGGAAGTACGAATCAACGGTCAAATAAATATTATTTTGCATCTCTGATTTATATAAAGAACTCGGCAAATATAATAATCTTTTTTATTTAAATTTATAATAGAATTTCAGATTTTAGTTAAAAATCTAAAATTTCATTAAAATACGAGAATATAGGTCATCTTTATATTTTATAAAATGCTTTATAAATTTAGGATGAATGACTGTAAGGAGTAATAATTATTGGTCGGCCATCTAATTCAAATTATTCTTTATTAGGTGGATTACTGACTGTATCTTAAATTATTTCTTATGAACTTAGTACAGCTTTATTTTTATTATATTTCGGTTTTTTAAGTAAAACTTCTTTTTATTAATTTCAGCAACAATTGTTACTAGTTTTACTTATTTCTACCACTATTTTTACTCATTTCTACCACTATTTTTACTACATCCTACTACTATTTTTTTTTTGGTAATTTCTACCACTATATTTACTCTTTTCTGCCACTACTTTTGCAAATTTCTACCACTATTTTTACTCATTTCTACCACTATTTTTACTAATTTCTACCACTAGTTTTGTTTATTTCTATAACTATTTTTACTTATGCTACTACTAATTACTACTACTACTTTTATTGATTTCTACTAGTACAAAGAAGTTTTACTTTTAGCTCGCGCACTAGGTTTAAAATTTTTTAGGACTTAAATCTGATTAGACTTCTTTGACTTTTTGTTTGTAAGGCTGAGACTACTGGAGCATCCCTTGATTGTACTTTTGGATAATCTGAATTAATTTTGGGCTTAATGTAGAATACAGATATGGTGGATTTGCTTTAATTAATATTTCTGAAAATACTGGAATATTATTTATAAGTTTACTATTTTGTATTATTTCTGTTTTGGTTGTTATTTATGTTAATTAATACTTTTTAAGTTAAGTTAACTTTTATTTCATTTATATTTATTTGAGTTCGTGACAGTATCAAGTCTCTCATACATTTGCTAAAATTTTTAAATCCCTAATGCGAATATTGAATTGTAGCTACTGAAACATCACATACAATATTTTAGGGTTTTAAAAAAATATCGTTATAAATAAGATGCTTAGAGAATGTCGTTTTCATGTGCACGTACGGAAAGATGGGGGGAATAGACAGACAAGGCGCAATCGATTTATCCTTTTCTTCCTTACATTGCGATATATAAAACATGTCTATATCCATAGTGATTCCACAGCTTTGTGAGTAAAGTTATAATACCCTTGTGAGCAAGTGTGCTGGGGTATAAAGAAATATGAATTGCCAAATTTCTTTCTAATGTGCGTAAATTACATAAATACAAGATTGTGTACGATGAGTATCTACTCGGAATGTTGCATCGGAATCCCAGCATTTTTTTTAGTCCCAAAAGTCCCGGAATAACCCCGTTTGAATCCCGGGATGGGTGAACAAATTTTTAGAATTTCATGTTATAACGAATATTTTTAATTTTAGCGTTAATTTCACATAAATCGAAGGAAGAATATCGAACATCTGTTTGCTATCGCTTTCTTGTAAAATATGTGCTTTGCGAAAGCGACGCTATTGAAACTACCGACGAAGTAGAGTTAAGTGAAACAATAACCCTGAAGGATAATTTCGATAGGGCCTTAATTGGTAGTTCGCGAAATTCACTTAAAAGAAAGTTGTATGATAAATCAGTAGTTTAGACTAAAAAAAAAAGATAATTTTTCTAGTGATGGGGAGAGCATCCTGCAAAAAGGATTTCACTATTTATTCACAATCCAGAAGTGTGCTTGTTATCGGCTGCTTTTGTAAGCAATAAGTTTAGGTCACGCTTGGAGGATAACACACTCAATGCTTTAATTTTTTTTTTTAATTATACATTAATCAATAGAAACAATAACGAAAAGTAATCTGCTATTTTTGGCCAACGAACGTTGATTAGAAGATCAGATTATACCAATACATTATGCATTATTACATTATACATACATCTTTTCAATCCCTTTCGTGAAACATTTTATGGGCAAACATTGTATAAGCTCTGGAATTACTTATCGATCTCAAATAGTAATCTCAAATAGTGTTAACACCCAGAAGCAACTGCAATATTTATTTATTTTGTACTTGTAGTACTTAAAACCCCGGACACACTACTATGCAAATTACTTATTTTCGTTCAAATTACTTTGCTTAAACCAAGTTCGTTCACACTTCCAATTTCTAATTTATCTCGGCAGCTCTGTTACCGCAGGGTTACTTATGTAGATATTTGATCAAAGGTAAAAATTGTTGACATTGTATACAATTTTAATATATCTATATGTTATTGTGATAATATCTTCTTTTTTTTTAATTTAAGATCACTATTGAAAGCTTCTAGTGGCAATAAAAATCAAGAAACAGTTGAATGAAATGCCAATATTTCAAAATACATTGGCCAGTTTGGTTATGAGAGAATATCCGACATTAATTGCTCGTAACTTCGGTATTGGTTTATGATAAAATACATCATTCCTTCTGAGTTTATTGACAGATTTTACAAGGCGAAATTTACTTAGTTTCATCATAATTCGCTCATAAATGAAGTAGAAGAACCATAAATTACGATAGTTTGTCTTTATTGACATGGCGAGGCCCTAGGAGCAGGTCACTTATTTGACTCTGCATTTGATTTCAACTCATTTTAAATATGTTTGACAGATAGAACGTCAAAATGTGGTTTAACTGCCGTTTTTTTCAGACTGTTTTGAAACTAAACTAATTACCAACTCCCGACTTGAACTGTCTCTGTCCCATTATTTGAGAATATGTAAATGTGTTTACTGTAGAGTAACCATAGCTCCGTTCGTTTGTACCCGACAAGCAAAGGATCACTACAACTCGGATGTAAAAGCAACCCTGTTCGCATCTTTTATCAAACATGGGATTTGTTTAGTGCTACTTAAGGACGGAAAATAGTTGTGCAAACAAATTTTGTCAATCTTGTCATTTTATATTTATCTTAATAGCTCTGTAGCCACAGTATTACTTAGTTGTTGATCAAATCAAAAAAAAAATGTGAGCGATTGTGTACATATTAAATATATTTAAATTTTATTGTAATAATAGCTTCTTTGTGTTTTTTTTTGTCAATTTATGATTATGAAAGAAAGCTCAAAATGCGTCGTCCAGTTATGGGAAACACATTTCTCGATTATTATTGATAAAATTTAGAGCCGACACAGATTTTTTCCCGATTTGGTTTTTGATTTATGATAAAATAAATACCTTATTTCATTTTAATTTATTGAAAGAATTTACCAGGCGAAATAACTTAGTTTCTTAGTAAATTGCTTAATATTTAAGAATGAACCATAAATTATGATAGTGTGTCCGGGCTTTACCCAAATCTAAATTGTTTTCTTGTGTTTATGATACAAATTTATTAGTTGTCATAATAAATGTCTGAATTACTAAAAATAATATTTCCTGCTTAACGCTCTGCTTTGATGCACTGTTAAATTTTTTTTAGAAATCAAGTGTGATTTCCGAATAGCCCCGGTATCTCAGAAGTACATCATAGAATCCCGAAAAACACGAGATAATCCCATAATATAATCACAAAACTTCCGGGATCAGTAAAATCCCCAAAATTGGTGTCCCTAGTATGTACAAGTATTTGTACTTATATACAGCTTTGAAGAGGATGTTAACGAATAAACGTACATGGATTTATGTACATATGTACATATGCATGTGTGTATACTGTAATGCAAATGTACGTACACACAATATTTGTATGTATGTGAAGATTTTCGTAAACATATCTTAACTTGTAGCCAAAGTATTTGTGCTCAGTGGCGCAAACACATAATAAATATAAATTTCAATAAATTCAGCGATGATTTATGCTCGTTATTGTATTTCATACCCCAAGTAATGTATGTATATGTAGATATGAATAAAGCAATATATGTATGTATAAACTATTATTTTTGGAAGGGTTCCAAATTTAATTACGACAGTCATAGTAAAAAAACAGATTTTCTGAATAGATACTTTTTGTGGATTGGTTGTTGACTTTTGCATTTTATCAGCATTAACGGTTATTTCATGCATTTCATGTAAAAATAATTGAATTGTTTTTATATTAAAATAATAACTGCTAGCTTCTGTGCATCAAAAAGGATCCAAACATAATGCCTATATAACTTTGAATGACCTGAGGAGAGAGGCTCTTTTTATTTTCATTATTAGATATGGGTATAATCGCGCAGCGATCTAAAGAGATCTTTTGTGTTGACTTTGAAAAACAATAACCTTAGGCTTTCGGAAGTGCATATCAGCTCTTGGTAGAGTGCCTTATAATATATCACTTCAGTATTGTCACTCCAATGCAGGGCCACTTAAGTAGCTTAGCACTTTGGAGGAGGGTGAATGGAGTTGATTGTCGCTGTCCAAAAAGTGTGAGTCTATAATTTATATCTTATAACACGACTCACATAAAACATGATCTGGCATTTTGTCAGTCAGCTCAAAAAACCTACCATCCGCCTCATCAGCTAGCCCCGTCTTACAAAGGTGGTATCTTAGCTTGCAGTGGTCTGTGTGGTAACCAGTAAGAGTTCTCAGACTCTTCCGATTGAAATTTAGAAGTCGTTTAGAGATCTTCTGAGGCGAAGAAGTTGCAAATCGAGACTCCTCCCATATTCTTCTTACTTAGTTCTACAGTGTAAATCTTAGACATACCAGTCTCCGGCTCATGCGGACGTTGCGTTTGTATGATTGACTTTTTTAATGAATGCAGATGGTTTTTATTAAAAAAACTGCTAAATTTATGAATACAATATTATTATTATTTCTTTTTTGGTAATAATTCAATCAAAATCGACAAGGTACCGAGGTAGATGGAATGATGAACTGTTAAATCGAATTCAATTAAAATTATAGCCCTTTCAGACCTAGCTTAATCAATTGTGAGATCTGCTGTTTTTTGCCTTTAATGACGTTCAAATATTATTTTATTGCTTTGTTACGGATATATAATGATTGTGCATTCTCTTGTGGTCTCACTCTAACCAAAAGAAAACTAAAAAACCGCACAAAAGAAATAAAAGAGTCAGGTGTTTGAGAACGTCATCCGATAAGTGTAAACATGCGGCCACATGGTGAGTATTTATCGGGTGTTTTTTTTACAGGTTTGTTTTTCGAATAGAGATAAAACTGGCATTTTGTGGTCAAATCTGGCAACTCTAATGTCATTTATGTTCAGTTTGGTTTGCCATTTCATCATGAACAGGTTGACAAAAGAACAACGCTTGCAAATCGTGCAAATTTATTTCGAAAATAATGGTTCAGTTCGCGAAGTTTACCGCGAGCTCCGTCAATTTTATGGTCGACATAATCGTCCATCAGAGCAATTAATTCGGTTAACCATGGATCGTTTTCGCACTACGTTTACTCTATGTGATAATACGCATCCGCAGAGACGTCGAACAGTGCGCACCGAAGAAACAATTGCCGCTGTAGAGCAAAGTGTTGAAGAGGACCCGAATGAATCGATTCGCCACCGTCCACAGCAATTGGAGCTTTGTCCATCAACTTTATGAAAGATTTTGCGTAAAGATCTTGGCTTGCGACCTTACAAGATCCAGCTTGTGCAAGAATTAAAGCCGCGAGACCATGCAATGCGTCGTGATTTTGGTGTATGGGCCGAAAATGAGATTGATCTCGATGCTGATTTTCATCGCAAAATTTTGTTCAGTGATGAGGCTCATTTTTGGTTGAATGGCTACGTCAAGAAGCAAAATTGCCGCATTTGGAGTGAAGAGAATCCACATGAGACCCTTGAAACGCCATTACATCCACAAAAACTGACTGTTTGGTGTGCTCTATGGGCTGGTGGAGTCATTGGGCCATACTTCTTCCGCAATAATGCTGGAGAGGCAGTTACCGTTAATGGAGACCGGTATAGAGCCATGATAACCGACTATTTTGTTCCCGAATTGGATGGCATGAATGTGGATGAGTTGTGGTTCCAACAAGACGGCGCTACATGCCACACAGCGCACGTCACAATCGATTTATTGAAGGAAACATTCGATGAGCGCATAATTTCGCGGAATGGACCTGTAAATTGGCCACCAAGATCGTGTGATTTGACACCATTGAATTATTTTCTTTGGGGATATGTGAAGTCGCTCGTCTACGCCAACAAACCAGAAACGTTAGGGGAATTGGTAGCCAACATTCGTGGCGTTATTGCCGACATACGGCCCCATATGCTCGAAAAAGTGGTTGAAAATTGGACCTGTAGAATTGGCTTTATTCGAGCCAGCCGCGGCGGCCACATGCCCGAAATCATATTTAAACATTAATGGCATAAAATTATCCTTCCAATAAAGCCAAATTGATGGACCTTAAAACGATTTTCTTGTGTTTTATTTCAATTCGAAGTTCTATACCCCTAAAAAAACACCCGATACTTATTTGTTTTACATGAATTTAAATCATAAGTAGTGAATTTTGTTGATAGTAAGTGTGTTCGATCTTCTCACAAGATAATATTGAATTATTTAACATTTTCAGGCAGCTACACCCAGAGAAAAAACAACATAAAATCAAAAAAAAAACGATATTGATTCAATAAGAAACATTAACGAAAGTCTAGTAATGTCGAAAATTCTTATTTCAATATAGCACAACTTTATTTTAATGTTGCACAATATCCAACATATCTAATATTTTTCGGCATTGATTTAATATTTGATTCTTATCGAATTGAGTTGTCGTATTATTGAATCAATATGAAAGAATTATTAAATTAATAGTGAGCATTGTTGATGCAAAACAGAAGCAATATTAAATTCATAATGCCAACTATTAATGTTAAATTAAAACGTTATTAAATTAAAAACGCACGCTATTAATATTAAATTACGAAATTTTAAACTCCTCCCCCTCCTTTACTACTCCCTTTAAGGAAATATAAACACAATATAATTTACAAAAGAGAACAAATTTAATTCAAAAGATTTCATGAAAGTACAATGTAACAACTATGATATATATTTTTGTCTGACATATGTTTTACCATTGCATAGCGGATATAGATGTAGAGGCGAAGTATTTAATTCTGAAAATGTTTTTATTTCAAAACTTTCTTTTAAAGATCCAATTTCGTACGATTGGAAATGTGAACAAAATTTTTTTATGAAAACTTCTTGACATAAAATATAAGCTATGCTATTTTGATACAAAAACATTTTTATTTTATATAACTTAAATGCGCTGCTATGTAAGTTCGTGGACAAATAAAATTTGTTTTTGTATTTCGTTCCACTATAAAAAAGTTCATAACAATATTGTATTCTTTTCAGGTCGATATCGTATGTTTGAGTTATTTTAGAGAAATAGTGTTGTTTGGTAATATCAATAAATTCTTCTGATTGAAAGCTTATGATAGGTTCGATTCCATTTTCATAATCTAGCAAGAATTTCGAAAATTTTATTCCAGATTTTATTGCTAAAGAATAAGATGGGTTTATTCTTGAAGTTGTGTTGTTTAAGTATGCCTTAGCTTCTTTATGTTTTCCTTCAAACGTTTGCGTTTTTAAAACACTGCTCAGTGGCGTACACTTCTAGTAGGGCTCTTCCCTTAGCAGTTTCATCCAAAAGACTTGATAAATCCTAAATATAGTAGACAAAAAATTAAAATGTTTATTAAAAAGTTGCGCTTTAATTACTTTATTAAGACAGCCATGGACAATGGGTATATCTTGAAGAGGGGATGGCGCTGGAGATGAACTATTAAGGCTGCTTTGTTTCACCCATTTTCGAATGTCCGACCTTAAGGAATCTTCTTCACATTCAATACCAAACTAAAAATTATTTGAAAGAAAAACTCATTTCAAAATACTTGAGATTAGCTGCAAAGCACTACTTATGTACCTCTTTCTTTCTCCATTCAATGAGCTTGCTACGAAATTTTGCCCGGAGGCCAATCGGTGGAATAGCCACCTTTATGTCATCCTTCTCTAAATACTGAAGGCTCTCAAAAGTTACCTGCGCATCTACACTTATATATTAAAATTATAATTTGTTAATATTAATAATAATAGACAAACTTGCTTTGAAGGTACACCAAAACTTTTGATAATCCATGATCGTTCAGCCATTCGACCAGCTTTTTTCTATCTTCTTCGTCATTGGCTTCATCGATGGACACATTATTTTGTTCACTTTCACTGAAATTCACATTTTCGAGTGCAAATTCTTGAACGATTGCGCTTCGTTCTTGCATAATTGTTACAATTTCACCATTTTCGGAAGCACGTGTGAGAATTTGCAGCAAAGAACGATTCAGCTGATTGATTTAAAATGTTGCCATATTGATATAAAAATGTTTCTTATTGATTCAATGTATTGCAATTTCAACGTTATTGCTCAATGTTGTTTTAATATTGATTTAATGTTGTGCTATATAGATTTAAAAATGTTTCAACTTAGCGTTAGAACCAATATCAAAAAATTCTTAAAATAATATGGTGCAACATTAAAATAAAGTTATTTCAATATTATTTTTGAAATAATTAATAAATACAGTCAAATCAATGTTGGAAATTGTTAAATTAATGTATTTCAATATTATTTTTGCCCTAAGTTGAAAGTTATTGAATTAATATTTCGCCTTCTTGTTTTTACAAAGCACTTTTTGGCTCAGTGTAGGCGTTAGAAGTAAAGTTGACATATCACAATTGCGCTATTTAGGCGCAACATGTTTTTTTGATGTAAACTCACGTTTGTGCGATCTTACATTTTTTTTGCAGGAAAATACTTTGATTTGAATGATGATAATGACGTACAAGCTGTATAAGACCTTTTAGACGATTCTGATGTAGATTTCAGTGATGATAATGATATTGATGTTGAAACTTGGGTGCCATTCAACATTTGTCCAAAATCTCCAGCAAGTGATGAAGATGAGAATGAGAATGCAACTGCATCTCCTACTGGATCAGCAATTTCTCACGACAATTCAAGTGTCGCAGTTCCGCAAACAACACGGCTAATCATTATTTCAAATATTTTATTAAATGCAGCACAGCCATCATCTATCAGAAATGCTTTACTAAATACGACTCCGTCGAGCACTGCCACAAGTAATACAGCGAAAAGACGACAGCTATGGAAAAGTGCTCCTTTTGATTGCAACGATCTGCCACTTACATCTGGTTGTCAAAACATAGCATTAGTGAAAACAACATTGGAATACTTCAAGAATTACTTCCCAGAATCGCATTATGACGATGCTATAAAATTTACAAAAATGTACGTTATGAGCACACGTGGGCAGGAAGTCCGATATCAACCAGCCGATTTTAAACGATTTTATGGATGCACAATGATAATGGGGTGTCTTGGATTTCCAAAAATTAAAATGTACTGGTCACATGAATGCAAAATTACTGCAATTTACAATTCAATGTCTCGTGACAAATTTTTGCAAATGCGATAGGACAATCACTTTGCAGATGTTTCTGTGCCAGATCCCTGTAACTAACTATGGCGTGTACAACCAGTGATCGATTTAGTAAGAACCCGTTGTAATAATTTAGCAACTGAAATAACACAGTATTCAATGGATGCACAAGTTATTCCATTTACTGGAAGATGCCCGGCACGTCAAGCAATTCGATCAAAACCAAGACCTACTGGTCTAAAAAATTTGGTATGTGCAACTGCAAGTGGCATGATAGTGGACTTTGAAGTTTTTCAAGGCGCTGGCACTTTTCAAGATTGTGGTTTAGGGCATGCCCTGTCTATTATAATGAGACTAACAAAACACCTTCCGAAAGGCAGCCATATATATTTTGATCGTTTTTTTCACAACAATACCCCTCATTCAGTCGTTGCATCAAACCGGTTTCCATGGAACAGGAACTATAATGGCAAATCGATTAGACAAAAATTTGAAATTTCCCCAGGACAAGGAAATGAATAGGGGCGATATTATCCAGTTCACGAACGGTGACAATGTAGCCGTTGTCAAGTGGAAAGATAGCAAAGGTGTCGTAGTCATTTTCAGCCAGTGCGGCAAAGACCCCATCGGCGGGACAAATAGGGTGGAACGTTGCCCTGTTCAAATCCCAAATACTAAAAGGGAACTTCATCATAAAAACATTGGACTACTATTTTTTCATTTTCTTATTTCCATGTATCAGTATTTGATTAAAAATTTAGTCCGAAAAAGGATCCTTAAGAAGAGTAATATTTTTAGGTCCTAATTTACTCTCAAATTTTCTCAATATATATTTTACCAAAAACCAAATTTTTAACATAAATTTTCCAATTTGTCCCAAAATATTGAATTTAGAATTAAGATCAACCTCCGTCAAGTAATAAGCATGCGTATAATTTTGTTTACTTTGTTCATTTGTTCTGAAATCTAGTTTCGTTAATCGTATTTTTGAAATTATGTAGCCAGAAAATTTTTCAGTTTATTTAAATTTCTAAATCTTTGAATGCACTGATTGAATTTTCAACTGTATGGTTTTCTGTACGGATTGCATTGAAAAAAACTTTACTCTAGACTAATTTACATGTTTGGACCGACTTTTCACAGTTTGGGAAGACTCATCTTATTTCTCTTTTTTTCAATTTTTTTCCAACATTTAAAAAATTATTCAGAAAACTTTTTCCTTTATTTCACTCAACTTTACTCATTCTCATAAAAACAACCGAAACCAAGGCGAATTCATATAAGGTGAATTTATTAAAGCAGCTGATATCTTCCTCTTTCGCTATATTTGTATTTTTCCTTTACCCATGACATTCTAAAAACTTAAACTGATGGCTTCCATTATTCTATTCTCTTCTATCGGATATCCTACAATTAAAAAAATGTGTGTGTGTGCGTTATGCCATCCCCTTATATGAATTCGCCTTGACCGAAAACTTAGTTTTTGAATTATGATTTGTATGATGAATGAAAATCTATAAATTTGTGAATAAAATTTTATTTTTTATTTATTTTTTATTTTTATTCAAAAACGCCCAGGTGCCGAAAAAGATAAAGTGACGAACTGTATGAGTTCAATAATGAGGTGAAAAATTTAGTCAGTAATACGCAGATTTTTTCTTTAATATGGTTCCCATACTCCTCAAAAAAAAAAGTAAAAAGAAATATGTTCCGTACAATATTATTTTCACTGTTTAGCTAAGATTATTTTATAATTTATGTAAATGTCTGCAATCTTAACATAAAGCTGATAGCGAGATGATTCAATTATATTCAACCACCCAGCGAGCGAGCATAAAGTCCATATGCTAATTCATCTTCTGTTATACAAACGAAAAAATTCTGATAAACGGATTATCGCCTTTCATCAGCCGTCCGTGGCGCACACACGATTGCCTTTGTTCGAAATCATTTTCGAGCTATGCTGCTTAATCCCAACAAACAACTTAATACTAAAAAAAAAAAACGTGTAGAGGATCATCAAGTTTTTAGTAAAGTGAGCCCTCCGCTCAGTGTCAATCTGTTACTGGTATACACAAAAAAAGAAAACAAAAACCAATTGAGGAGGGTTGATACGAATCATCAACGTGTAAAATGCGTCAAAGAGACAGACAAAGGCACACATTTGTGAGCAAATTTTTATGCGCCATGCGTAACGTTCATTGAGTGTATTTATGTTTGTGCCACTACTTTTACCCAACTTTGGTTTAATTTTCGGTCCATTCCCAGCTACTTTTTCTAATTAAGGTAAGGAACTTCTAAAAATTGTTACCTTTTCGGGCAAGTTTTCTAATGGGGTTTGAATGCCGTCATCGCTATTGCATTAGCCGACGGACCATAGCATGAGGATGCCTATAAGTAGGTTGTAGGTTCGAATTTTATTTGTTTTTATACATTTAATTATTTTTACTTTTTTCAGTGACCGAAAATAATTTGATTTTTTTTCAGATCAAGAAACCATTGAGAAGAAAATTCTATTGGAACAAAACTCGAACGTATCTATCTAAGACTTATGCCGTATGCTATATATGAGTAAATCTAGCCTTGATTTAATTTATAAGCTTTTGTTTTTAATTATCGCATAATATTTTTTTCGTGATTTTTATTGTTTCGATAAAAAAATTTCGTAATTTTTGGATTTTTATTTTTTGAATCAAAACTAATCTCATTATTCTAGGATTTAAATATGTCCAATCATATTGAAAAACAAATCTCAAAATAACGATTAAATTATGTTTTTTTTAATAAAAATTTTAAAACTTAATAACTTTCGTAGTTTTCACCTTAGGAATTGTGTAACTAATTTGTACAACATTGTTTGTTGTAAATTTAATATTTTATCTATATATACTTTTTTTTAGTTTTAAACGCCACAGAAACACACCTCAATCATTTTATTTGAAAAATCCCCGTAGTCTTCCATAAGTTTCAGCTGAAACCAGCGACCTCAGAGTTTTGAGCCGTATTCTTTCTAAACTTAATGAGAGAGTGATAATGCGTTTTACTTGGAAATCTATCGCATATGGATCGGTGATCTGCCATATTTAGGCGACTAAAATTAGGCGATTCCCAAAAATTTACAACAAATCTATGTCCCTAAACTTTACTTAAGGATGGAGTACAATTTTCAGAAATGTTGGTCGGAACTTTTGTTCCATCTGAATAGTTGTTTTTCAGCGAAAGGGCAAAGGAAGGATGAATAGTTTGGTTCATGGAGCGCTGAAACAAATATCATGATTTGTAAATTTTAATTTTTTTAAAATGAATTTCTAATGAAAAAAAATCCTATTTACACCATGCTTAACGAATTTTGATTGAGTGATATGTAGCAATGTCTTCGTCTAATAAGGTAAATCTGTCGTTTCATGTAAACCTTTGCAAATTTCTGAAAATTTGGGTTCAGTTCAGGACTGACTTACGTACATTACTATTACTATTATTTTTATGATTAAAGAAAGCTTTACTCGCGGCGACTACCATAGCCAGGAACGCAAATGAGGTACAGTCTGTTCTATTCCTTCATCTCCTGTAGAGATAGCCGGCAATCTAGCGCGAAGTTCGAGTTGAACGTGAAATAACCCCGAGTTTTGATTGCAGCCGGGCTATCACTAAAAAAAAGATGTCTCTTCCATAATCGCTCAGACCTCAGCCTGGAATACGCTGCATTTGTCTGGTAGGTTAGGTTATAGTGGCTGTCCTAGTACCATTGCATAGCTTGAGGGCACACTTAGGTCCATTTGGGCCCGTTGTGATACCAAAGGGTCTGGTAACCTAAAGAAAATTTGTAGGGAAAATGCCTGCTCCCATTTTACCGTCGAGTTTCGCGCCATCTGTATAAATGTCAATACTATCAGGTGGAGTGTTAGAATATCGTTTCTACTCCTCCCTACTCTGAAAACTATCGGGTAGAGTATCAGAATTGGAATTATTGTCATAAAATTTACTTTCAAAAATCGATATCGAAGCACAACGATCCGTACCGCTCGGAACAAAGCAAAACTTGTTTCATATATGTACACGACTGTTCCTGAGTTTCATAATGCTACTTTGAGAGTTGGATAGAAGTTCAAAGATTGTCCGATAGGCAGATATGAAGTTGAAAAACTGAGACTCCTCCTCCCAACTTATAATTATTTCTGCGATATAACTATTAGATGTAGACGTCATTGGGACTCAAGTGTAACGTGATCAACCTTTCGCTACCTTCAAGCGATTCATGCCCCGAAACGCACTGATTGACTGATTGGTTCAGAAGACTTGGTAATACTACGTTCTAAATTAGTTGATTGTCATGTGAGTAGAAACCGACAATATTCGCCTCATCCACTGCCTGCTTATCGACGTGCGGCAGCGCTTTCGAGCAGAGAAGGGTGAGTAGGGGTTCTCACCAAGCGGTAGTTCTCTCACCGCTACTTTGGGTTGTTATGGTCAATGATCGATTAAGGTCGATCTATTTACCAGAAGAACAATATTCCCAGGATTTACCTGTCTTTGTCAGGTGGCGCCCAACTCGTGCTTTGGGAGAGGGTTGAGTATCTGGGTTTGATACGGGATAGGAAACTTTTTTGAAAACAGAATATTAAAGAAAGACATAGAAGGCACTGATTGCCTTGTACTGTTGGAGAGGGATATCGTAAAACGCTCGACTCCTCTCGCCTAGTGCTATTAAATATTCTCATGAGTAGGTAGTAAAACCGACACACCTGTATAGGATTCTTGTCTGGTGGGGTCCACTGGACAGGAATACGGTAGTGAGTAAGCTAGAAAGAGTCCAAAGATCAGCTCTTATTGAAATCACTGGGGCGCTTCTTATCATATCAACAATAATAAAATAATTCTAATAGATACTGCGGAGAAAAGTATGGCAGCCTTAGCCCCTGCCGGGCTGCGTTATATTAAATATAATGTGGAAGCTTTGCCTTCATTACTCTAAATGCTTCTAAATGATACTTTGGTAGTACCATACCTTATAGAAAGTATTGGGCGGATTGCCACATGTGGAACCGGAAGCTGGTGAACATTTTCTCGGATGGA
Organism: Anomoia purmunda; assembly: GCA_951828415.1. Taxonomy (NCBI): domain Eukaryota; kingdom Metazoa; phylum Arthropoda; class Insecta; order Diptera; family Tephritidae; genus Anomoia; species Anomoia purmunda. Next base: position 170,007,125 of record OX639993.1, read on the forward strand.
TCGAAGCTTGATACAGGGATCGGAGGTGGCGTGTGCTGTCAAGAATTCTATCTGAGGCAAAATTTAAGCTGCCAGATCACTGCAGCGCAGAGGTGACCGCCATTAAGGAACGAGCCGAGTAACTACTTAGTGGTGCGACCCGTGTAAGGAAGGTGAATATATACACTGATAGCCAGGCGGAAAATAGAGCTCTCGGTTCAAGTGCGATCGAAAGTGGTCATGAATTTCCGATAATTCATCATTCACAAAACATACCTTTTCTCGCTGACTGGGTAGTTGTTATATATCTATCGTAAGTTTAAGTGTTGATTGTTTTCAATTTTCCAATCTGATATTAATAACTTTGTGAATTTGTTTTGGTTTAATTTGCATGCGTGCTATGTTGTTATTTTTTCTCTAAGCATGCGGTTTTGCGTTCTGGCCTCGTTAGTTTTTTACTATCTGATTTCAGCTACTTGTAGCTACAACAATGGATATTTCCAAATGCGTGTTGCACGCGTTTGTTACACGTTGTTATATTTGCTTTTAAATTTCTGTTCCCACTCACATGACAAGTTTTAGATATTTGGTTTTTATTATTTCTATTCAATTGCTAGCCAGCCTACCTACCTACCAACCAACACCTCATCCCTCTTTTGCAACGGCTGATGTCTGGCGGCTGCTACACTTCCGTTTTCAATTTCATAGCTGTACAAATATGAATATTTGTGCTTGTTGTTGTTTCGAAGTTCTTTTCATTTTGGTTTACTTGCCATTTCGCTTCACTTGGCGAGATTTATGGCGTTAGTGTGCGTTGTTCTTCGAATTACTTGGCGCAGGTTAGAGAGTTGCCACCCGTTGAGTTGCATACCTTTTTTATGCTCGTAACAAATCTCAGCGGGTGATATTCAAATGAAATAAAAATTTATTTCATGTGATATTTTTTTTTATTTGATAACATTAAACGAATGCGGCGTAAAACACGTGCTCACAAAAAATGCAACAGCAAGAATAACAATATTGAATAAGAAAAGGAGAAAATTTGAAAAAAAAGTAAATAGGTATATACATAATGGTAGCTTGAGCAAGTTGCAGCATAATTTATTTAATGAAATTTATAAAACCTAGTTTTCAATTATTTTTTTCATTCATCTTTGAGTTAAAAATTAATATTATTTCCAATTATAAAATTCGGAGCAAATTGGAAAGGGGAAAAAAATATTTAGGTTTCTAAGAGTTTTAAAAATATTTTCTACAAATTACAAATTGCAAATTGATTAATTTCCTCTTTGATTTTAATCAAGGAAATAATAATATTTAAATTTATGAAACCCTTTCGCGTGTCAATAAAAAGGAACACAGTTCATGTGCTTTTGATACCACAATGCTTTCATGTTCAATTTCTATTTTCATAGGAAAAAAATTAATTTTTTTTGTAAAAAAAATAGCAAACACAAAACAAACAAAAAGGCGAATGTCAAAAAAAAAATTTCTAAAAAAGAAATAACAAACATAAAACAAACAAAAGGCGCATAGTCAAAAGATATGTTTTATCATTGAATACAGACATCGGTGACAATCGTGAAAACCCGGTATGATCCTTATTTTGCGAACACTTTGAATTTGGTTTGCGACAATGCATTAACCATTAATTGTGGAAATTTATTATAGACGTCCAGACAAGATGAAACTCTATTTACTATCTGATTGACCACTTCATCAAATTAAGTTCATATAAATGATATTTTTTTAGACATGTGGTTTTCAAGAAAGAATAAAACGCATATAATTTAATATCATGGCCAAGAATTTAGCTTTATTATAAAGAAAAGGGTGTACCATTATGCTTCAAAAATGATTTCGGGCAAGTGACCGTCGTGGCTGGCTCGAATAAATTCCAGCCGAGAAGCCCAATTTTGGACCACTTTTTGCAGCAATTGGGGCCGTATGTCAGCAATAACGCGCCGAATATTCTCTTCGAAGGCGTCATTCGTCTCCGACTTATCTGCGCAGACAACCGACTTCACATAACCTCACACAAAATAGTCCAGCGGTATTAAATCGCACGATCTTGGAGGCCACGCCACAGGCCCACGACTGCAACGTTATGGCCTGTTTGATTTTTTAACAAATATGGACCAATGATTGCCTCTGCCCATAGAGCACACCAAACAGTGACTTTACGGTGATGTAACGGCATCTCAATAACGGCTTGTGGGTTATCAATATGCCAAACCGATCCATGGTTGCTTGAATCACTGACTCTGCTGGGCAATTATGTAGACCGAATATGCAAGTCCACGGATGCAAACGTAGGCTGATAAAAAACCCGTTGTGATACTGCTGGGGGGGACCATGACATTTGCTTCTTCCTTCCCTTAGAAGGTGAATCACCGAGTGCGCCTTAAGTAACACAGAAGATCGGGAATGCATGCCGAGCTCATGTCGGTCAAACAGCTTAGAAGTTACCCATTTAGGAATTGGTTTCGAGTCTTGGACAGGGCGGGATAGTGGTCGATGATCTTCACTTCTTCTTCGTACCTGTAGCTTCGGCAGAAATCGTTAGTTTTGCATCCCAATCTCTTTCCGTGTGTGCCCATAAGGCAGTGTCCGGTTATTACCTCAACCATTAGTCGGATGGAGGGTCGATTCAGGCGAATCAGCGCTTTGTATCGCTTTATGTCAATCTTTGGCCAAACTTGTTTGGTGATCCGGCAGGTGAGTTCCATAGGCCTCCTGATATCCACTTCCTCGATGAGATTTGTTATTTAAACTATGACTACAGGAGGTTAGAGGCATGCCCGCTTCTGGAGCAGCATTTAGCATAGGAAATTCTGTATCTTTAATTACCAACTCGTCTGCCGAGCAATTGCCGGGAATGTCACTGTGGCCGGGGAGCCATGTCATAGTCACGGAACGCTTAGACGCGAGCAGATTGAGGGAATTTCGCATTTTATGGCAACTTTGGACGTTGTTGCGGAGCAAGTCTATTCATTATAAAATGGCAAACCAAACTGAGTCAAAAAGATTATCTCTGAAAAGTATAGTCACATTGTAAACCACACGTCTAAAAAAATAAACTCTAATAAGCCAAATTTTGATAAACTATTCTATAACGACCTGCCTATGATAACAACAAAACCCTGACTATAGAAATAATTTCCTTATTAAGGCCGCTGGAAGCTATGACTACACAAATAGGTAGAGAAGAGTACGCCAGATTAAGCCAAATTACTCTTCTTGCTAGTTTTTATATAAGCTAGTCAAAAGTTCTGTGGAAATATCTCAAATCGTTAGGTGTACATATCTAGTGAGGACAAAGTCTCTTGTAACTGAGATCCAGAAATTTAAAGTAACAATTTTCTTTCATCAAATCACCCAGTTTCGTCTGCTTGTATACCCTCTTTAGCTTCTTATCATCCACATAATAGATTTGTTTCAATTCCAATCAGCTACGGATGAAGACTTAGTTGAAGCTTAAGGCCAAATTCATTAGTTGCGCCCCAAGGCTCCATTTTAGGTTCGATGTTGTTCTGTGGTGTCTTCATCAACGATATAGTAAAGTGCTGTTAAAACTCGGCGATTCACCTTTACTAATGATACCCAGATGTACCAGTCAAGGTCCATTGGCCTCGTTGAATACTAGCTTTTCAGGCTTAGCGTGTGTGTGCATAACAGGAGCTATGCGCACGTGTCCGACAAGAGCGCTAGAGGTGATCCTAGACCTAACGCCACTCCACATAGTTATAGAACAGACAGCAAAAAGAACCCTACTCAACATAGCTAAGGAAGGGTATGGGAAAGTCATATCGTCTAAGAAAATGAAGACGCTGAGCGCGCGGCTACTACTAGCTCAACTCACCACGGACGATATCATCAAAGTTACAAATTTTGAAAGGAATTTTAAAATTGAATTAGGAAGCAAAGCAACATGGAGCGTATCCGCATGAGAAGGACACCTCCAAGCTAGCAACCTGCACTGGTACACTGACGGTTCTAAAGCACCGGAAGGCATAGGAGCTGAAGTCTTTGGCCCTAGAACACACTTGTCGGTACCGATGGGGAGGACTCCAAGCATCTTCCAAGCGGAGGGGTACGTAATCCTGTTATGTGCAGAGGTTAACCAAAGAAGGAACTACCGCAATGAACGAATAATTATTCTGAGCGACAGCAAAGCAGCACTCAAGGCGCTAGTCTCGTATGAGGTTAAATCCTCGCTAGAGTGCTTGAATGCTTAGAGAGACTTAACACGCTAGGAATACTAAATAACATTCAGCTCCTCTGGATTCCAGACCATCGAGGCATCGAAGGTTATGAGGAAGCTGATAGATTAGCAAGGGAGGAGGCTCTAAAAACGCCTATAGGACCCGAGCTTTTCCTAGCGATAGGACACCACACTATCAAGGAAGAGCTTAGGATAGAAGAAAACAACTTGACGGAAGAACACTGGCAGCTTGAGCCGGGGTTACGTCAGGCGAAGTGTCGACTAGGTGGATACAACCATAAATTCTTCAAGCAGTTTATACACCTCTCGAGGAATAGTCTAAGGATGCTGACAGGCTTTCTTACAGGACAATGCAGACTGCGAGGTCATCTGCACAGGCTCGAACGAGACCTGCCGCTTTTGCGACTCGGCTCTGGAGACCCCGATGCACCTGTTGTTTGAGTGTGAAGCTATCTCGAGAAGACGGCAAAGTTACCTGGGTATACATAGCCCATAGCGAAAGAACATGTACACTCGTAGCCACCAACTATTAAATTAGAATTCCAGAAGGAGATGGGATTATACGAGGTACTGTAATGAGCAGAGGGCTCAATGGATCTTTAAGGTCGAAGCGCAAACCTCAAATATATATCTAGCTATCTATCTTGTCGGCAAAACAGCTTATCGACGGTATCAATAATCCCAAGAAATGTTTCAATCGAGAATTCTTTCCATATAGATATCGATGCCGATGCGGAATGAACGATAAGAATTTTAAAAATTTGGACGTTATATTGGTTTATGTTACCATAGTTCAACATGAAACAAATTAGGCAGTTTATAAATTGTTAAGAGATTTTCAAATATTTTTCGTTTTTAATCGAAAGGACCGGTTAATCGGTTAATTTCTTACAATAAATTTAAATTAATAATCGGTAATTAAATTTTTTGCCATCACTACCCATGAGCTTCCACAGAAACCTCGTTAACAAAAACCGTGAGATGATTCATGAGAAATTAAGTTAATATAGTCAATTTTGCAAAGTTTGTATGATGGTTTGAGATAGTAAAATAGTAATAAATAATATATAAACAAATAAAGCAATAAAAAAATTGTTTGGAAGGGTAGAGTGGTAAATTTCCAGGGCTTTTTAAGGACGCTCAACTTATTTTTTTTGCAATATAATTTAAAAAACACTTTCCATGTCTGCAAAGACTTTGAAAGTGTGAACATGACCGATTTTGTTTAACCTAAAACGAAGTTCGAATCGTTTGAGTTAATGTACTTTGCAATTTAATCGCTACATATAGAATTTTGTTGTTGCATAATAACCAAACGCCATGAAGCTGTTCGTTTAAAGCGTTGCACTGACATCAATTAAAGCTATTTACTATTGGCAGTTTGCTGCGCTTTCAATTATACACTATTTTTTAATTTTTTTTTTAATAATACTTCACACTTTATGAAGTTTTGTTCGTTGAACAATTTATAACTTAAATTGGCTTGCATTAAATTATGAACGAATAACGGCTGTACAAAACATTTTACCTGGCTAATGGCAAGCTTTATATAGGAAAATATTAGAAATATGAGAAAACCCAATAAGGAAGAGTGGTGCAGCTGAATTTTCAATACCCAGCGCAAGTTTTTATTTCAAATAAACCTTGCCTATTGTATGCAATCAAAAAAGGTAGTTTTATAAAGAGAGGCTTTTTTAGACATGTGGATTTCAAGAAGAAACAACAGGGATATAGTTTAATATTATGTGAAACAATTTAGCTTTATTATAAAGATAAGAGCTTGCCATTATGTTTTAAAAATTATTTCATCCGTCGCGCAAATCAAAGCCTTATTAGTTTGGTAATAAATTTGCACAATTTGCAAACGTTGTTTTGGAATAAGTCTCTTCATTATGAAATGGCAAACCAAACTGAGTATAAATCAAGTAATTGCTGTCGAAAAGGCTAACTCCACAAAAGCTTTGCCTCATTGAAAACCGCACGTCAAAAAACAAAAATCAAAACTAGTGCGTGTCTGTTATAGGTCTCCAAAGAGCTCAAACGATCTTTATGAAATTTTTACAGAAGTTTCATTTGACTCCCAGGCTCAACATAGGATATATAGTTATGTACTAATAGAATCTTGGAAAACCAGGCGGTGCCACGCGCTATACAAGAAAAATGCCGAAGTTTTTATAGTTATAAGTATCGGACATTTCATCTTAATGAAAGGTATAATAAGTGGCGAGGACTATTTTCAATATCTGAGATCAAGATTCGGCGATCGCGAGTACGGTGATACCTCATTAAACTGGCCGAACTCAATACATTCAATTCTGCAGCCTTTATACCAGTTTTAAGCTGCACATAAACGAGGACCATATGTGCGGCGGTACTTGCACTTTTGGTGCATATTTGTCATTTGTAAAGCGCGCTCATTACATTGGAAACAAAAACAAAATCTGTATTGATGCTAATTTATGAAAGATGCTTCATCGATTTGCCACTCGCTAACGGATGGTGAAACAAATACGGCTAATAAATAATAATGAACGAGTATTATATTAACTAGTTTTATTGAATACAACAAAAACTGTTTATACGAAGCCAATAATTCGCATTCATACTTTAGTACACCAACAAAAATATTTCTTACAAAAAACATCCTTTAAAGCCCGAAACAATGGTTCGGTATAACAAAAAGTGCAACTCCTAATGAAGTTACCCCACATCTCAATGAGCGGAAAAATACCATAAAACATAGTAGTTTGGTTAATGCGACCGATAGCACGCCCATTTCCACAATTTTCGTAACTCAGATATTTTGTCCTTCAACCCAATCGTATATATCTAATTCGAGTAAATTATGGTTTATTGTAACAGGACTATGACATTTTTTACTTTATTTTTGTAAATTACCATTATATGAGAGATGGGCGTGGCTATTGTCCAATTTCTATAATTTTCCATATTTTATTTACTGGTCTGAAGTGCAAAGTGTGCATTAAATTTAGCACAGTTTGGTTACGTAGTTTTTGAGATATATCTACATATATAAACGGAAACTGGAATAGCCTGTGAGAAATTTTGTAAAATAGTACCTGGCTATGGCGTACCATAAAATACTTTCACTAAAAAACTATTACCATCCCAAGATGACAGGACTGAAACTTTAGGATTCATCGCATACGTAACGTCATCAACATGTGCGGATAGCTTCAAACTAGACGGAAAGGTCGGAGGAAAAGTTTTCTGGTACAAAAATCACCGCTCCAGCTCCCTAACCACTGTGGTGTTTACTAGGTGGAGGGACGGGCTGTCCAAGAGGACACTCGGAACCTAGCCTAAAGGAATCCAGGAGAAAATATTGATATTCATCTTCTCTGACAGTCAAAAGCGACTTTAAAAGCCCTACACTCATGTGTATTTAGACAACCGTAAGCCTCTAACTGAATGCCGTAGATCATTAAACGAGATGTCCCAACATTATAGAATACGATTCATATGGCTGCTTGGACACCCCGACCTTGAGGGTAACTGCAATACCGACGAGTTGGAGAGGAATAGTACGAGCGCCCACCACTTTCCGGAAAGAACAAAAAAGGTTATGCCAATGGTCACTTTTAAACTGCGCGGTAGGAACAGCAACATTCAAGCAGCAAACGGACGCTGGCGAAACCTTGCATTGCGTGAAACTGCTACGCTAACGTGGACCTCTATTAAGAGTGTTTTTTCAGGCGTATGGTCTTCAATGAGACAACACTTTTTCGGAGCTTGTTTTTTTTTTAGATGTTACTTGATTTATACCCAGTTTGGTTTGCCATTTCATAATGAATGCACTTACTCCAGAACAACGTTTGTAAATCGTGTAAATTATTATTATCAAAATAACGGTTGGATTCGCGAAATCTATCACGCACTGCGTCCAATATTTGGTCGGTTGGGATGAAGCTCACTTTTGGTTGAATGGATACGTTAATAAGCAAAATAGTTGCATTGTTGAGACGCCGTTACGTCCTCAAAAAGTCACCGTTTGATGTGCTCTTTGAGCAGAGGAAATCATATTTCTTCAAAAATCAAGCCGGTTATAATTTTACAGTCATGGGCTATATGTAAGTCATGATTGATGACTTTTTCGTGCTGAATTGGAGGATGCTGATGTGAACGACCTTTGGTTCCATCAAAACGACGGTACATGCCATACAACCAACGAAACAGGAAATTTATAGAAGGAAACTTTTGGTGAGCTATTATCTTGCGCAGTGGGCCTGTGGCGTGGTCTCTAAGACCGTGCTATTTAACACCTCTGAGCTATTTTTTGTGGAATTATGTGGTTGAAAATTGGCCCGCAGAGGGAACACACCTAGGCATAGTAAAGGAAGTCTATTGTAATACCACTTCTTGTTAGAACGGTAACGTATATCGCAACCAAGGAAAGTTAACTGGAGAAACACTGCGTACCCAGAATGAAGTTCCGCATGTTACTAATTTCAACCCCAGAGAGCTCTTTTTGCTAAGTGCTAAAAAAGTAGGAGCCTAAGTCTCTGAACCATAGTCTCGCAAATGCAGGGCAGCTGAAAATGAAAAGATGATTCTACCTCATCATCCCACATACAGCTGCGACCAAACGGGTCAGAGACTATATTCAGACTAAACGCATGAATACCCATTGAACAGTATCCGACCAGAACTCCTACGAGAATCGAGAGTTTCTGTTTTGTTAGCGACCTGAGCTCCATCGAACCCACTGTCCACCTCCGGCTAGAGATTCCTTGCAATTCTGCATGTTGTAGTAGTTGCCCAGCGCTCGCTGAGATGACATAGAGCACTTCTGTCCAATAGTAGTCCGTAGGCGGCCAGATGAGTTCCCACCCCCTTCCTGCGTGGAGTAATGACTCCGCGTGGGTACCCCACCGAGCGAGCTCTTCAGCTATACAGTCTCCTGTAATGTCGTTATGTCCCGGCACCCAACACTGTCCAATGCCAATGTATTCCGAGGGAGCTGAGAGAGAAGTCAGACACTCCTCGAAAAGTTTTGATCTCACGATTAATGCCAATCGGCTGCCTCCTTACAAACTACCGTCGATTGATCAAAGTTCTAATACCCTGGGCACCATTGCGGTCGGGTATAAAAAGAAATACTAAGTAAATAAATAAGCAAATTTAATATGCGCATCAAAGTATCCGCAATGAATATACTTATACAGAGTTATAAATAAAATAAGTTCATTTCGAAAATATTTCACGAACTGCATATTAAAATGATGATTTATCAACAGAGCCGTACACCAGTAATCAGTAATCATATATCTACTTTACATATAAAATATTTACGTACTTATATAGTACATTCTCGTATGCCTGCCACGTCTCACATGCCGTCGCCGCTAATCCAGTCGCATAAATAGCGAAGCGAACATAGACATTTGGGACTAAGGTAGCTAGGAGCCATGATTGCCAGCCAGCCAGCCAGCAATAATAATGACGACTGCAAAGGTAGGTAGGTGCACAAGTCAGACAAGTATTGGCAGTTTATGGCTGCAATTGCGAATGGGAGGCGGTGCAAGAAAAAATGTTAATAATATTATGGCTTAAAGAGCGTCGGATATTTCGCGTTTGTGCCAAAGCGACTCGGCAGTTAAGTAGATTCATATAACTTAATATGTGTGTGTGTGGGTGTGCGTGTATTTGTGATGGCTAACGCTAAACGCATACGCAATGCAAATCGCCTACCAACAAAAATAAAAAGTCGCTGCCGACAAAACACAACGGAAACGGAAGTGTATAAATTTATGTTAACCACAAAGTGAACGCGAACGCAAAAGTAAAGCAGACGAGGCGTATAAGCAATGTATGTACTTCTTGTAGATGTTACACACACACACACACATACCCAATATATACACAACTCATATTTGCATTTATATTTATAAAAATTTGAATGTATCTACTAAATGTATTCAAATGCAAAGCCACGAAGCCGCAAAGGCATCGAGTCAGAAAAAATCCAAAAGGTGCGAATTTATGAAAATCAAATGAGAAAAAAATAAATAAATAAATAAATGAAAATAAAGTAAACAAACAACGCAGATAAAAACAATGAAAGAAGAGCATTTATTTGCGTTGTGCCTACTCTCACCGCCTACTTCGTTCCGCAGCTTTTCTCGTGTCCATTCATTTCTCCGCACTGCAAAGGTGTTGAGCGGTGGCGTTGATTTGTTTATCGGCTCACTGCGCGCCCATTCGCCATAATCGATGGCACTGACCATAGTCGAAGGCGTTCACTCCACTGGCAGCTGCGCTGGGTGTCTCGATAAGATACACAATGCATCCGACAGACTGCGGCAAACGGCAAACTGAGGCAACCGCACATAAATTGTCTGTGAGTGTTGAATATTAAAATCGGCTGGCTCGCCTACCACTCTGCAGATCTGCTAGGGAAAACGTTTTTGGTCTGAGCATTGTTGGAATTAAGAGTTGGCGGAAATGATTGGCCAAGTTACAGATTGCCACCTGGGCACTCCTCTGACTGCATGGCAAAGTGTGTGGTATATGAGCGGAGTTGTTTGTTTGTGTGTGTGAGTGTAGGACTGTGTCTATTAGCAGAGCAAACAGATTGTGTGCAGTCATGTACTTTTGAATTTCGATATCGGTGTAAAGTGTAAGAGTTCACTTATTTTTAAGATTTATGCCAAATCGATGTGATTGTAGATGCCCAATTGAAATGATGCAACGAGTTTTGCTTTTGTTTGACAACGCTTATTACCGTCATTTACAAAGTCAACATTGGAATACCTTAAGCTTTAAATCTTGATTCTGATCGCCCGTTGACATCACATAAGACTTATTACTACTTTGCGGTAACTACATAGGGGAAATATTCTCAAATCGTGTGCGATCTCATTGAGGCTACTCTTACTTCACTGGTTGTTTGCATTAAAAAGTGCGGTACTGATGTAGGTAGGTAGGTAGGATGGGCCATAAATAGAGTGCCTATTGTGTTATCAAAAACATTGACGCCATCCACCGAAAGACTACCCCTTGCTAAGCCATTTTGCCACGCTGATGAATCCTATCAGGCCATTAATCTCGGCGTTTGAAGCCTCACTAAGGTCATCCAGAAACGGTGATCCCGGATACCGCAGCCTGCATTTGCGCAGTGCAGGACACTTATACAGTAGATGTAAGACCATTTTCTCCTCTTCACAGTTCTTACAGCTCCAACAGCAACTTCGAAAAGGTACGCCAAGTCTTTCTGCATATTTTGCAATTGGGCAGTGCCCGGCTAGAGCTCCCACCAAGTTAGAAATATTTTCTCCTTTTAGAAAGTGTACACTTCGTGACAATTTCCAGCCCCTTTAGGCCACGTCTATTTTGAGGTTCGACAAGTTTTTGTCGTTTTTCTAATGAGCAGTGCCCACCAAGTTAGATTTTTTTCTCTTTTGCGAGAGTATAAACTTCGGGAATGTTTCTAAGAAGCTTTTAGGCTCAGAGAGGCAGGCTCCTGAACTTATGGTGCAGCCGGTCGCTCAAAAATGGTACCCCTACCCACGCCTGGTCGCACTAGCTATTGCATACCAGATATACTTTCATATATAGCGATGGCTTCAACCTCGAGGGGGAGGACGGAAGAGGAGTTTTCTTCACAGAGCTGGAAACAAAATCATCGTATTGTAAAAATACTCAAGAAGCCCTAAACTCTGGCGTAGACAACACAAAGTTTCTAACTGAATGCTGCGGATATTAAAACGAGATGGCCCAGTAATATAAAATACAACTCATATGGCTGGACTGTGGTGGGTAATGTAGTTGGCAAATCTATAAGGCCTAAATCCAATCAGTTCGTGGACGGTTGGACTCAGTGTTTCACATAATACGCTAGGAATAACCTTGTCTGAAATGCTAAGGAGGCTAATCCCGCGGTAGTTTGTGAATATTGCACCATCACTTTTCCAATGGATTGCGCAGAGCACGCTGAAATTCCAGTCGCTGGGCATGCATTTGACCGACCATATTCAGCAATGAGCGTCGGCAGGTTTTGTTATTACTTAGGCGCTTATTGCTATCCGAACTTCGTCGAGGTCGGGTTAATGTCCGGCGACGCCTTGGCAATTCCCATTTAGCAAAGTGAAGACATGCTCCCTCCAGTCACCAGGTTGCCGTTCTTGTTCTTGCAGGAATTTGCCCCGGTCTTAAAACCTTCCGTAAGTCGACGGTCCTTCTGATAACATTTCGGGAGATTTTGCTGTCGGCGAGCATCTAAAGCTCTTCGTACTAACGTATTTCGGATTCTCATTTCTTTCTTGGAATAATAAGGCGCTCTTCCTTTCTCAACTCCCGATAGCGCCCCCAAACAGTTCGCATTGCACCCAATCATAGCGTGGCCCTGTAAGCAGCGTTTTTCTTTTCTGTGGAGGAGCGGATTCCTCATCGCACCAGTTGCTCTTTCGGGCTCGCTGGGATCTAAGAACTTTCTCAGAGGTGGTACGTGAGAAATACACTCCATATGCTCATGGTTTGCTGCTCTCAGTGAGCAGGTATGAAATTAGTATGGTGAAGTTTGTAGCTGTGTGTTGTGATTGCAGCTATCCGAAGGCTAGTTTTTTGAGAGTATTCAGGCGCACGTTATTTTCTGCACAGATGTGCATGCGCATCTTGGTGACGACAATATAATGAGCCTAGTCGATGTTTGGATCTTGGAGTGTAAGTACGTCTAGTATACTGGAATCACGTCTTCCGTCTATCGAAATGTGAGAGATTTTGTTTCGTGTTTTTCGTTGTGGAGACAGCTAAGTGGCTTGGTGGATCTTCTTGTGCTGGAACCTATTGCTGCAGACTACCATGTTTCGAGCCCCGGAGATTAAATTTTCCGACAGTGTGACCACACATCCGTTCCTTACGCACCCTGGCATTGAAGTCACCAAGCACGATTTTGATATCGTGACGGGGGCAGCGCTCGTAAGTACTTCCTAGGTGATCATAGAAGTGATTCTTGATCACATCGTCCTTATTGTCGAGGCGTAGACACAAATCACTGAGATGTAGAAGAATCCCGCTTTGATGCGAACCCTGGTGGGGCGCTCGTCCACCAGAATGGACGACAGTAGTTGGTGACGTAGTCTCTCTTCCCACCACAAATCCAACACCGAGCTTGTGCTCCTTTACATGACAGCTTAAGTAGACGTCACAAGGGACTATGGCTTTCATATCTTGTGGGGCCTATTTCATTTTCGGGATGGCGATGATGTCAGTCGATCAGCGTCACCTTCCCCATTAAGGGTTCAGACAATCTTCCAATTTTATTCCCTCAAATCATAGTCCTTAATACGTTGCCTGTGGTCGTCAAGGCATATTAGAATTCTTCAGTGGTTATAATTTTCTACGTGGCGGTATCCAGCCCAAGCGGACTCGAAAACAGTTTATGAAACAAACAAAAGAAACCTTACTGCACTTACACTTTTTCTATATACGAGTATATAGAAGAGAAGGTATAGTATATGGTTTGACGTCAGTATAAAAGGAGGGAAATAAACATGGATAGCCAAGATAAATATCAGCGGTTGAATGGTAAATCTAAGAATTTTTGAAGTTATCGACGTTAAAATTAAAGTATTTATTTACACACTTCCCCGAACATGCCATATGTAACACTGTTGTTTATAACAAACAAAAATTGAAGCATTAATTAGCTCCAGGTGCACAAAAGCTACAACATATTTTGAGTAAGCGTAACTCAAGCGTCTACACAATTAAATTTTTAGAGTGTTAAGAAAATTTCGCATTTCCTTTCAGAGTAGCGCGCCACTTCATAGCACACTTCACACTAAATCTTGCCGTTTTGTGTGCAAGTAATCAAGCATTTGGCGGCGCGACAGCTGGATTAAGCAGCAACTAGGAGCGGATGAAAGGCAGTCGCTAGAAAATGGCAGAATAGAAAAAAAAGAGCAGAATCGCATGTGTGTCAACTCAATTTCATTTGAATGCATTCGCGCATTCACACATCTAAATTTGAATTGTGCGTTTGTGTGTGTGTGTGTGTGTGTGTGTGTATGTGTATGCCTACGACATATGCAATATGTCAGTGTTTGCTGGCACGAACATAAATTCAGGCGAAATGAAAACCGGAAGTTTACTGTCACCCATACACGCGCATTATGTTAATTTATTTGCGCGATGCTCCAGAGACTTTCAGCGTTCAGCTGACGTTAAATGCGCGCACACAAAACCGAAAAGCTTACGACTACTTTTTAAGTGTAAAATATTTACATGCCACCTTCAATGGGCACGAATGTAGGTACGGGTGTGCAGGTTTAGCTGTGTAGGTGAGGAAGTGCGTGACAACCCTGTCGGTAAGATAATTACTTAAAAACCAATTTAAAAAGTACTTTCTTTATCAACCACAATTGGCTGACATTTTTTTCTTTTTTTTTTGCAAACAATCAACAACCCGTCCTCAAATGGGGACACTAGGCTTACCAGTATGGAATTTTTCAAAACATTTGGTTTCAAGGCACATCGTTTTTGCAAATATCTGAAAGTGGAGTGAAGATAAGTAGTAGCCTATGCTGACGATGTGGTAACTCTTTTAACGGGGCTTTTCCATTCCATTATGTAGGGTTGCCCTAAATAAGCTGAGGCAATGAGGTGAAAATTTTGGTTTAGGCGCCAATCCAGGTAAAATAGTATTAATGTTATTTACGGCCAATACCAAGATTCCCTGGTTTAAACTACAAAAGCTGAATGTTCAAACAATTCGGTTATCTAGTCAAGCAAGGTATCTAGGAATCATTCTAGAACGTAAACTGAGTTGGAAAACTAACATCGAAGATAGAGTGCAAACAGCGAGTATCGCGTTTTACTTCGACAAGCGGCTTTTGGGGAAGACGTGGGGTCTACTCCCGAAAATAGTCCTTTGGCTGTAAACAGCCGTAGTTCATCCAATTTTACGCTATGTCACCCCGGGTCTGGTGGATAGCCTTACGTAACCGATATAACCAAGTCCAACCAGCTAGAGTGCAGAGATCAGGCATTAGGCTGACGGGGGGCATTGAGAACATGTCCTACGGATATGCTAAATTTTATAACTCAGCTTCTGGCTATAGATCTTCATATAATGCATTCCACATCAGTGTCAGCTCTAAGGTTCCGAGAACTGGGCCTTTGGAAAGAAAGGCTGAATGGACATAGTAGAGTTATTTCTCTCATTTCGGCCAAGAGCGAACAGGGCACTGAATATATGCAGTCACTAATAGACTTCAATTGGCCATTTGGGGTTCTTGTTCGGTAGAGATCTTATAGAGGCTTCGATATGTTCGCCTGGAATCACTATATACTCACTGACGGTTCCAAAATGGAACGAGGGGTTGGAGCAGGGGTTTTTGCAGACTTCTTGGGAGAGGGAGATCCTACCGCCTTGCTAGTGTTCTTCAGGTGGAAAATGTTGCTATCACTGAAGGCTGGCACGCTTTAGAGTGTAAAACTGATTTGGTAATTTCTTAGACAGCCGAGCTGACATATTGGCTCTGACATCTTTTACAACCAAATCGAAGCTGGTTAAGCAATGCAGGACTCTATTGAACGAAGTCTGCAAGAAGCTCACAGTAGACTTAATTTGGGTTCTTGGGTCTAGTTAACAGGAGCATTTACCTCCACTACCTTCAGAAACCTGCTCAGAGATGGCGCACATTGCCAGTATGTAGAATTGTCATGGACCGAATATGATCTTAAGAAAACCTCAATTCTTCTGGGGAAGCGTAGGCTTAACGTTGTGAGACACGTGGAAGTTGTACTGGCCGCTGGCCGATCGGAACCCACGCCAGAAGACTTGTATAGCGCACAATGATTACTGCAGATGCGGCGGAGATGAAAATGAACAAGAGACAGTAGACAGTAGAGCATCTTCTGCGCAGATGTTCGGCTCTAACGAGAAAACGTAAAGCCACTCTGGGGGACTTTGATTATAATTATCTGTTAGATTTGTACATGCACAGCCGTAACAACAGCATTAGTTGGTTTCGAAACGAAATAATCCGCGGTTCTATGGGAGCAAAACGGCACTCAGTTGCTAGTAAGGCGCTGAGCTCCTTCTCCGACATTCTAACTTAACCTGATTATTTTCATATTTTTTACAATGCCATCGTGCGTTATTATGGTAAACTGTGCAAGGAAGTTGCAAACTCTTCATCAAGATTTCGAAAGGTTCTAAAGAATGATAAGCATTCCGTTGTAGGTAATAGTTGATCTAATTTGAACTGTTACTCAAAATATGGAAACGCCTACCATTGATAACCGTTAACTCAACTATGTGCGTGAATAATATCCACCTTGTTAAAAAATTATAAAAATAGAACGTATGGTCTTTGAAATCAGTATCGAGTTTATTGAGTAAAAGCTTCTCTACTCTTGTTCCCAGTGGCTCACAAATTTTGCCACTACCTTGAGTCTTACCGCAATAATTATCAAATGCGGAACAAAATCCGTCGGAATTGGAAAGCATCCGATATTTATAACCAAAAACTATTGATCTGCCAAAATATTTCACCATACAACTTGAAATACACCCCACTGCGTAAATTTCATCATAAGAATATCTGCCACGAGGCAGTTGTCAAAAAAATATAGAAATCTCCAAGGCGAATTCATATAAGGTGTAGTTCAAGGCGAATTTATAGAAGGTGATGGCATAAGAGCAGCTGACTTGATTTTTTTTATTCACTTACTTGTATTTTGCTTTTGCTTTTGCGTATGAGCTTTCAAAAGCTGTAAAAGCAAAAAGAAAATGTATTTAAATTTTGACAACTCTTGCGCAAAAGCAAAAACAAAATACATGGGAGTTTTGTAGTTGTACTTACAACACCACCTTGTATGAATTCGCCTTGGATTCTCCTTATTTTCAGAAACTTATTTTTGGGAACAAATTTTAAAGATATTGACTACATTTTTGGTTTATAGAGCAGTAATCAAGCGTTTAATAAGATGATACTCAAACTTTGAGTATATTTTACTACAACAGGGCTCGTCATTATTTATTCTATGCCTCTTAGACGAAATGGATGCCAATGCCTTTTCGCCACTACCGTCCTTCCCCTTATCTTTGCTGTTGACAAATATCTCGACACTTCCGGTTATATCTTTCGGTATGCCATTGGGCAGGATAGCATCGCTATCTCATTTTCGTACAACCGAAAATGCGCTTGGATCGGGAGCAAGGGCAACCATAGAAATGTCTACATCGGAAAATCATGTAATTTTTCATTCGATCAAAAGTTGAAGTTTTAACCAGATAAATACATATGTGTCCACTGTCTCAATCAGGGACATCAGTATATTTTATTACCTGTCTTTGTACTAAAAATTGCAAATACACTAAGTAAATATTTGTTATAATTTGCACAATTTACAAATATAAAAAAAAAAAAATCTTTAACTTGTAAAAAAAAAATATTTGGAAATAAGTTTTTCAACTCTCTGAGAATTACTGCATACGGTAAAGCGTTACTGCAAACTAAATAGATTTATTCACAAAAAAAAGTCATGACATCCTATTTTTGCCTTCAAATTTTAACCTATATTATTTTTTAATATAATTTATTTAAATCAGCAATACTAATTTTTGAGCTCAAGGCCAGTATAAGGAAAGTATTTTGGAAAAAGAAATTATAGCTATAACGGTGATCACCTTATCCCCTCATCAGATTTCTTTCCTGACTCCACCGCTCTGTGAACCCACAACCTAGGACTTGCTACGACCCACAACCTACGACTACCTAGCCAATGGACCATAGTCGGCTGTTGTTTTTCTTTTCTCCAAATATTTACTTTTCTTATACTGGCCTTTAGGTCAAAAATTAATATTGTTGTTTAAAATTTAAAGTTAAAAAACTTAAAACTGAAATCTATTAACACATTTGTAACCGTCCTCGTTTGGGCATGTCGGGCAGAAATGGGTTAATATGGCGATGTCCAAGAAGCAAGTCAATTATCTGACTCTGCATTTAATTTCAACTATCTACTTTTGAATATTTTTGACATAAAGAACATCAAAACTAGCTTTTTTCCAGCTACAATAAAATGTTTTTATTTCCAACTATTTGAAATTCCATTTTCGTTCAAACCGTTTTAAACCTAGCATAATTACTAAACACCGTTTCCGTTTTTTTTTAATTTTGCAAATATTTCTACTTTATAGCATCTAAATAATTTAAACACAAGTACATTTTAATTTTAATTCAATATACAAATGAAAAACAGTAAAACTTGTAGGTGAAGTTTGTAGGTTAAATCATAGCTGGTAAAAAAGAAACCTTTTACTAATTATTACTCCTCCTACTGCTACTGCCACTGCTAGTTACTACCACTACTACTTGTACTGTAACTGCTAACTACCACTACTAATACTTACTACTACTGCTACTATTTTTACAAATGCCAGGACTTCTTTCTACTAATACTTTTACGAATTTCCATTACAATTTTTCTAATGCTGCAACTAATTACTACTACTAATTTTACTCATTTCTGGTACTATTTTCACAAATTTCTACTACTATTTTTATTACCGTAACTGCTAATTGCAACTACTACTATTTACATATTTTAATTTTTAGGCCTACTTACTTATATCAAACCAAAATTTTTATAAGCACAAGGTAGTGAGTTCGATCTCTGGAAGAAGTCTGATGAGGAGATGTGGTGATCTCCGAATTAGCTATAACTTCTAACATTGTTGTTTTTTCCCATCATACTAGTTTTTCTAATACCTATTATATTTTTTGAAATTCTACTACTAATTACTACTACAATTTTTGCGAATTTCTGCAACTACTTGTACAATTATTTTTAATAATGCTTTCATTTATTACTATTTAAACAAAGTAAATCTCTATTACTACTACTACTATTTTGATTAATTTCTACTACTATTTTTTGCAATTGCTACCACTCTTTTCCCACAAGTTTCTACTACTGTTTTTTTCTAATGCCGCTACTAATTACTACTACTAATTTTTCTGACTTTTAATACTATTATCAATATTTTCTAAAACTACTTTTACTGATGCTAATATTAATTACCACTACTAGTTTCTACTTCTATTTTTTATAATGCGACTACTACTATTTTTACTAATTTCTGCAACACATTTTTTTAGTGCAACTACCAATTACTACTAATGTTTTTTCTAATTTCTACTGCTATTTTTACAAATTACTATTACTTTTTTTCACTAATTTCTACTACTATTTTTACTAAATTCTACTACTATTTTTGTTAATTCTACTACTATTTTCACTCACACCCTCACCTATATTTAGCTCGATATCTTTTTGCCGAATCGGCATAGAAGTTTTTCTTCTGGCTCGCGGCACTTAAGTGCACACAAGTTTTTTGGTTTTGTGATTTTTTTTCCTAATTTTGTGTTAAAAAAATAGCTACAATAACTTTAAACATAAAAAAAAACGCAATAATTCTAAACTCAGAAAACAGTTTCACTTCGCCCTCTACATATTTTTAACGAAAAGGATATATGTAGCAGAACTAATTACATTTTTATAAAGATATATAAAAAATTTATTGAAACTGTTTTTTACCACATAAAAATTAGAAAAATACAAATAGCTACATACATATATATTAACTGGATGCAAGTTTGATCAATATTATAAATTTAACATCCATTTGTTTCGCAGCAGTTGACTTCCAACTACTTTTTAAATTGGTACATTTTGTAGACTGTCTGCTTTTTTTTCCGACAGGCACTAAACCGGCGTAAATGCAAGACAAGTGGTAGCGCGCGAAAAAGTTGTAAAAGCGTGAAACGAGAGACGGCAATCGGAAGTGCCAGGAATTTGGAGCATAGCGCAATGCGCAATGCGTGATTTCACTGCGGATTTCTTGTTTGCGTTTGTATGCGTGTGTGTGCGTGTATGCGTGTGTGTGTGTGTGCGTACATGTGGCATGCATTGAACGCAAGCAAGTGTTAACATGGCATATTGCCTTGGTGGTAAGCACTATCTAATTCTACCGCTGCACAGAAGAGAGTTTAGCGCTTGCAGCTAATTCCCGGCAAACACAAAATGTCACACACGCGCATCCACATACAGCGCTAATTCTATATTTGTTTGTATTGCTATCCAAGTTAGGAAAGTGGCTTTGACACACACACACATACACACACATACACCCGCACACTTGTATTGTAAATACATTTGCTGAGCTGATATGCGAAGATTCTTTGGCTGTTTTTTTTTTTTTTTTTTTTTGTTTTGTTGCGCCTTTTCCGGTGAGCCAGTTGCGTTTTCTGCTCTGAGCCACTGTGCCAACTTGAAGGATGCAAGGATTAATTTAGCGACACTTGGTTTAATTCAGTGAAAAATGTACAATATGTATAATATGCACAAATACACATAGCCAGCTATTTGTATGTAGGTAAGTTGTATGCATTTGTATTTGTATGTATTTATGTGCTTCTTGTAAATATATATTTATGTACTCAGTTTTCTTGCTAATTCTGGGTAAATAAATAAATTTCTTTCGTGTTGACATTTGGCAGATAAATCTTCAGGATGTAACATTTTCTTGCATAAATGAGCGTATTTGCTTCTTAAATCTTCTTAAACGAACGGCTGACTCTGTGTGTGTACTTCAAATGGGTAATCTGTAGGAATTTATTTCTAAATTATTGTGTCTTACATTTTTTGTTAAAATTAAGTAATTGATTACTCTTTATTTTACATATTTTAAAAACGCGTCTTCTCCACCTTTAACTTAACTGCTGTTGCAAAGATTTAAAAAAAAATATCTAATTTTACAAAAGTAAATTTTACATTTCATTTATCAAGTGCCGGATAAAAGAAAATTCATGCTGTGTAGAATTTAAAGATGGTTGTTTGCAATTTTTGAAAATTCGCCATTTTGGTACACATGATGTAGGCTAAAGTGATATAAAACTACATCAACCTCCATCCGTAAATTTAAAATTACTGCTACTTTTATGTTGGATGCAACAAAAAAAAAATACAGGGGGTCTTCGAAGGTGGGCCCAAAACAGCATCAAAAAGACAGTAACTGTTGTTCGAAGTGATGAGTTAGAGATATTCTCTACTTCTATCTATATAAATAATACAAAGATTTGCTAGAAGCTAAAAGTCCGTTCAAGAAATACATATTTCTCACAAAGTTGGGTCGTAACCCAGCAGTAAATGCCAATAGTGAAAATGTGCCTTTTGACTTTGTCGCCATTACTACTTCCAAGATATGCGACACACAATGTTATTTGCTATAGATATCTCACATGTGCTTGCCATTGCAATTCTACAGAGGTATTGACTAAGTGCTTCTTTTGGGTCCATATGAAAACATTGGAACTAGAGATTCTCTATTATTTTTTAGTGATTTAGCCATGTCCACCTATCCATCTTCTATAAAAGTCTTTGTATAATAATTATAAATAAAAAAAATGTACATGTGTTAAAGAAGAACGGGACTTTTTAGGATCATTTTGGGATTAGTTTGACGCCGATTCGGTAATAGATCGGCACTTCTGCAGGTTGTGTGGTAAAATTTCGGAACCAGCTTGGCATCGGCTCAAGGCTAGTCACTAAGTCATTATCAAAGTACATTTACTTCTAAAAACAATATCAAAAAGAACTGAGATCGTGGAGTCCTGATGTAGCCAAGAAGTGGTCCCGAACTGATCCCTAAATCATTGCCCGAAGTGATTTCGAATATGATCCCTCTTTCAAAACTTAAAACAAGTTTTCTTAATAATAATTATTATGCAAAGACTTTTATAATACAAGTATAAAAATAAAAGTCCTTAAATACTTAAAAATATTTATCCCACTTATGATTGTTACGAAAAGACTTTAATAATATAAATCTTAAAATAAGAGTTTTTGAGGACTTAAAATATTTACTTCGCTGATAACTATTACGAAAAGATCTTTATAATATAAGTCTCAAAACAAAAGTCTTTGAAGACTTAAAAATATTTATCTCTCTTACAATTATTATAAATCTCATAATAAGAGTCTTTGAAAGCTTAAAATGTATCTCACTAATAATTATTGTGAGAAGACTTTTATAATATAAACCTTGAAATAACACTCTTTGAGGACTTAAAAATAATTATCTCACATATTAGTTTCAAGTTAAAAGTCTTTGAATTCTTAAAAAAGTCTACCTCATTGGCAATTATTATGAGAATATAATTTATTATTTATATATTATATAAATTTTAAAATAAAACTTTTTAAAGAATTAAAAAAAAGTGTTTCTCAATGCTAGTTATTACGAAAAGACTATTTTATAATATAAATCTTAAAACAAAAGTCTTTCGAGACTAAAAAAATCTATTTTGCTGATAATTATTGTGAGAAGACTTTTATAATATAGATCTTAAAATAAGACTTTTTGTAGCGTTAAAAATATATACATATCTCACTGATAATTATTACGAAAAGACTATTACTATATACATAAGTCTTTTAACAATACATATAGATCATTCGGAGAATGTGTAGCTTATTTTTCTATGATAATAGCTAGTATGTCTCTGCTCGTATTCCTCCCTTCAACCTAATCCTGATTCTGAAATTTGGTACATTATGCCTATATCTCGATTTATCGCTTACTTTAGAGAGACAACCGTTATTTCAACCAACCGTTACTTCTAATACACTAGAGCACTTGGGTATAAATACACAAAAAAAAATACGCTGTTTGCCACACATTATCAATAATTTGTCTTTGCCAATTTCACACAAATTACACGAATTTCAAATTGCGTTCTTTACCAACCCCCTTACAATTCTGCTACCAAATAACTGTGCGCAATAGTTTTATTTACCTTTTGATACAAACAAAATCAATCGGTTATTTCTTTTTTTTCGATTCAGAGTTTTGACCTTTATTTTGAGCTTGTTTTCAAAGCGATACGTACACTTTGATTACATTTGATTTTCACAGTTGTGCTCGACAATTACCAACAACATGCAACTACTATCTCTGCTCGCTATCTGTCTTTCGTCGATTACGAATTTTAATGTTAAATGTTGGTTCGTTAACAGATTAATTAAAGTCAAAGGGCCACAATTGTCAAAGTTGTGGGGACAATGTTCGACCATTCCGCTCCGCTTATTCATTCACCTCACTCTGTACAACATTGCTGAGCGTGCTGAGCGTTTTTGAAGTCCATTTTTTTTTAAATGTCACTTTCGTTCTGCAGTTGCGTGTCAGCTGTGTGGCGGGGATATGAGCAGTTATGTGGGCGGGTGTGTTTGTGTGTGTATGTACCCATATATAAAATGAACTCGTATGATGGTGAAATCCCGAAACCACGGTAGCACGTGTCACACGTCTGTCATGTCCATTCAGTTCGTCGTCCACGTACATAGTTCATTCGATCCTTTGCTGATTCGCGTACATGTCACTCATTTTGTCGATTGTGGTTTGCAGTAGCTGGCTATGTAGTTATGTATTAGTGTTCTACACTCACTTTACATAAGTGTGCATGTCTGCTTACTATTTCCGTGCACTGTTACCTACCTACATATGTACGTGTGCCCCAATCGACGAGCGCGACGGTGCGGTTCAACTCGTATAAAATTGTAATTTGTTTTCATTAAGTTGTATATTTGTTTTCAGTGTTTTTGACATGCATTCGAAAATCGTTGTCACCACCACATCCACCACTGTCCTTCTGCGAAATGGGCAAGTCATGCAATGCTGCCTGCCGTCTGTGGCTGTGTTGGTGTCTAAAGCAGTGGTGGTGGCTCATAAATGTCAGTGGACTGCTGTGTTTCAATTAATTAATTTTACAATTTTTGAGTTTTTGTTTATTGCTACACCTTGTACTATACCACCCTGCTGGCGTTTGCTTTCGAATTTCATTGAAACGAATAAGTTTGCGTCTGATAAATGAGCCGGTGCATTCAGTTAAAGTGCGGAACATTTTTTATACAAAATAACGAGCCGATTGCGTTCTATTAATGCCAACTGCGGTGAATGTATCAACTAATTTTTTAACGTCAACTCTATGATTGATAACGTTATGCTGTCTTGAAGGAAATATTGCTATAACAGTCTTAGTGCAAATAGACAGTAAATGGTTAGGAAAAAGCTAAGCGATTGGAAATTAGATGAAAGGAAATTAAACAAAGATAGTTTGGTTAGATTCGATATTTTTAATGTAAATAATTAATTTTTGCCAGATTTGTTATAACAGGCATGAGGGTAAGACCGTTAGTTGAGAAAATGTTATATAGGCATTAGTTCCATATACTAAATTCGAAAGTACGCGGTACTACCCTAGTATTCAATATGGTATTTTATGAAGGTACATTAAATAGATAGCTGGCACAGGGTTGACATTTGAATTTTTTTTTTTTTTAATTGAAGTTAGCCATAACTTGCCAACTGTTGTTTATATTTCTTCGTTTCACAGCAAACTACCAACTGTTTACTTTGGTTATTGCATTTTAATTTTTGAAAACAAGAAAATTTTGATTTGCAAAAGAATCGGAAATGGAAAAATGCAAGAAGAGCAGGAGAAAAGGCGTGGAAAATTTGTTTAAAATTCCGCAAAATCCAAGGAGGAAGCACAATTGAGACAGCGCTTGTGGTGTGGAAGTTCTTGCGAACGATTGGGTTTGCTCAGATTGTTTTCCAGAATCTGACATATATCTATGCTCTTTTAAGGGCTGCAAACTATAAACAATAAGAGCAAATTTGTTTGAAATGCAAGTAAAGAGTGTTTTGTTTTTTAGACGTGTGGTTTTCAATGAGGCAAGACTTTCTTCGAAGTCAGTTTCTTCGACAGGTAACAGCTGATTTATACTCAGTTTGGTTTGTCATTTCATAATGAACAAACCTACTTTGGAACAACGTTTCCAAATTGTGCAAATTTATTGCCAAAGTAATGGTTCGGTTCGAATGA
Source organism: Anomoia purmunda (assembly GCA_951828415.1). Lineage (NCBI taxonomy): Eukaryota > Metazoa > Arthropoda > Insecta > Diptera > Tephritidae > Anomoia > Anomoia purmunda. The sequence goes on from OX639993.1 coordinate 170,032,244, forward strand.
GTCCATTCGCCATCGCGCGCAACAATTGGTGTTGTGCCCGTCGACTTAAAAAAGATTTTGCGGAAGGGTCTTGATTGTGGTTTTACAATATCCAACTCGTGCAAGAATTGAAGCCGAACGATCATCAAGCGCGTCGCGAGTTCGGTGAATGGGCCCAAAACGAGATGGCTACCGATCCCGATTTTCCCAAGAAAATTTGTTTCAGTGATGAAGCTCACTTTTGGTTGAATGAGTACGTTAATAAACAAAATTGTCTTGTTGATAATCCACTAGTCACTGTTGAAACGCCGTTACACCCTCAAAAAGTCACTGTTTGGTGTGCTCTATGGGCAAAGGGAACTATTGATTTATATTTTCAAGCCGCCCATAATGTTATAGTCAATGGGGAACGCTATAGAGCCATTATTACTGACTTTTTCGTGCCTGAATTGGAGGATGTTGATGTGGACGACCTTTGGTTCCAACAAGAGGGGCTACATGCCAAACAACCAAATAAAATTTGTTCAAGGAAACTTTTGGTGAGTGCATACTCTCACGTCGTGGGCCTGTGGCGGGGCCTCCACGATTGTGCCATCTAACACCGCTGGACTATTTTTCGGGGAAATATGTGAAGTCGCTTGTCTACGCAGATAATCCCAAGACGATTGACGCCTTGGAAGAGAAACTTCGGCGCGTTATTGCCGGCATTCGGCCCTAATTGCAGCAAAAAGCGGTCCAAAATTGGGAAAGCCGCGGCGGTCACTGGCCGAAATCATTTTTAAAACATAAAGGCAATCTCTTATCTTTATAACATTTACATAACATTTAATTATATGCGTTTTATTTGTTTTTGAAACTCACATGCCCTAAAAAAAATTTGCGATGCATATCTTCACATACAACAGTTAGGCTCAGGAAATCTGAATGCTGGGCGGCTAGACAGCAAGAGCACAGTATTGTTCTTAATCAACTACCTTCAGACATAGTTAACAGCAGGGCAAATTTCAGCCCTCGTAAACTGGAGTTTGAGCACAGAATTAAGGCTTTGTTTCCAAGCAGGAACGCACGGATGACAGGTGAGATTATCGCCGGTAGCGGCATATAAATATTTAGCGACGGTCTCAATATGTACTCTGTATTTGGAGGAGGCATCTGCTGCAGTGTGTTCCTGGCGGAAGTCGCTTGAAGACCGGAACGTAACGAGTTATCTTACCATTTATCGGAAAAAATCAGCCAGACAGCAATAGTAGCGCCTTTATTGGCACCAAATGTTGGCTCAACTGTAGTTGAAAATCTCTGTAACCCCAGGTCCAGGGCATAAAGGAATCGAAAGTAACGAAAAAGCCGAAGAGATAGCATGGTTCGGCTCAGCAGAGAATGAATTAACAACCTGTATCGAGATGGGTATACCCCTAGCTGTAGCGACAGGAAATATACATAACTTCTCTCTGAACAAGGCGCAACGAAAATAGAAAGCTACCATTACTACTTGCAAGATATCAAGAACAATCTGGCCGGACTATAATGAGAAGAGGACCACACGTTTTCTTTGTAGGTCTAGGACCGTTACCCATCAACTTATATACACGGTATACACGGACCACTGAACTTTGGGCACGCATGCGGAAAGAATGGGCATAACGCATAACGAATACTGCAGAAACTGCAGAGACGTATTGCGATGGAATCAGATGAGCATTTTCTGTGCAAAAGTGGCTCCGGCTCTAGCCCGCATTCATCGAAAATCCTTCGGAAGTCCTTTTCTTAATAATCTAAGGCAGGTACATATCTAGAATCGAGATCTCCTTCCATTACTCATTAAGTTTAGTCGAGTTTATGGCAACGAAACGGCAGTATTTTTGCTAATTGGGCGACACGAGTCGCATCCAAAGTGCACCAAAAAAAAAAAGAAAGAAATGTCATACTTTTACGACGATATACTGAAATGGAGTACTTTTAGTACGTTTCTCTTTATCGTGTTTGTGGTGTAGAAATGGAGATCGACATTACTGGAAATATGCGTACCGATTTTGTTCAAACTAAAAGGCGAAATTAATAAGGCGATCGTGCTTACTGTCATTACTGCTCATTGCTCTCTCCGTAATATAACTAATGTGTTCGATAACGATTTGCCGAAAAAGAAATCGAATATTTGCCGCCACTAGTTTAGAAAAAGGAAAAAGAATAATAATAAGAAAAAATCGGGATTTAGAGAAACTGAAATATTTATAAAACGCGGAACTGCTTCCTGTGCACAAGGGGAAGTTCTTATTTTTAAGTCAGCGGACGTTGCGGTTACCGTATTTCCTTAGGGTTAAAAAGGTAAATAAATAAAGAAATGTCGACAAAAACCAGTTAGTAAAAAAGAATGCTGCCTGGACGGTCATATTTAATATTTGAAACCTCTGCTGAAAACAATTTGTTCTCATTTCCGTGTGGGCATTTGGTGAGCGAAAATAATAAAAATAATTCAGTTTTTCTGATTCCGTATTTGGTATTAACTTATTATCAGTAAAAAAATAGCGGGTCCCCCGAGTACCAATATCAACGAATTGGTCGGTAGAGGAAAATTTACGCAGAAGCATGGGGCTCAGGAATAGCGGTAAACTGTAAATATTATTATTATTATTGTATTATTCTGACTTCCACCCGAAAACAAATTCACCCGTAATTTTTTCATCCACCCGAAGTGAATGCGCTTGTTATGAGTTACGCCCGAAATAAGTTCCACTTCGAAACAGCTAGTGAAATTCGAAAATGCAAATTATAATTCTGTGATTTGTTTACAAAGTTTAAAGTATAGAATTCAATAAAAAATGTCCCCGGAGACACTTGGGATACAGTTACATTCCCTTTGAGCTACTACAGCAGCTTTGTAAGTGTAATGAGTTTTATTAGTGCATTTTTGTAAACAATTGACTACTTGCTGATTTAAACGATATTAAAAACTAAATTTATTGGGCGTACGTGAATTGTTTACCATACCAAACTCTAAAATTGGTATTGTAACCCATCCATGCACTCCCAATAAATTTACTTTTTAAATTCTAAATTTGGTATTCCTCCAATCGTTAAACTTAGCGATTCTTCGCATTTGTTTTGCGGAGGGTGGCTATCAAAATGATGTTGGTAAAGACTTTGTAGTTGGTCTATTTTGGTCAATTTAGCTCCAATGCCAGCTGCTTCCACAACTCTGCCGCATTCTCTTAATTCTCCCTCACAAAACCCCTGGCAATGACCGGCTTTTTCTGCATTCTAGTTAAAAGGTTATCGTGCTGGTTCTTATTTATATTCTACTCCTAGGATAAATGTAAATTTCGTTGTTTTTTATAGCCGTTCTTGAGTTGCTTGCGATTTCTTGTGGGGTCGCTTTTGTGGTATCGAGTTCGAATTGTTAATTTATATACATACATAAAGAAGAATGTAGCCGTTTTCTTTGATACAACTTGGCTCAAAAATCGATGAGTGGATATTAACCAAATTTGGACAATATTTTAGACCCGTGGCACGAACATAGGCCGCATAGGTGGCGCATGAGTCGATATATTCAGAAAATCCATTTTTATCGTCCGATATTGTTGATATGAAAATTAAATGCGCTAGGTGGCGCCGGAGGCATATTGCACTGCAGCGAGAAGCACTTGTATGAAAAAAAAATCCGCTAGTTCCCGCTATAATCGAGTTATTCAGAAGATCCGTATTTTTATGGTCCGATATTTATGATATTAGAAAACTATGCGCAGGTACAACTAGAAATCCTTTTACATATAGAAATATTTTGCAGAACAAATTATAATAATTCATTAATCTCTATAAATGAAATTTCCAGAGAATCCATATTTCTCATCCGACTTAGTTCAAATCAAATAGGCTTTATGCAATAGAAACCAATGCCACTTAGTCATTGTTGGTTGCAACTATTTTTGCCAGACATCCCACTAAAAGCCATACCAAAACATTGCTACTATTTTTAGAGTCGTCTACATCTTTACATTGTTTTTAATTTAATCTCTAAATTTATCTCTTTATTCGCTCGAATCTCGGAATAACTATTCCGACTGTCGAATTCCATTTTATTATATGGGCCATCAAGAGATTTATTTAAACTATGTAATTCGACGTATTCGAAGTGTTACGAATATTACTGGAAATGCTTGCTTTTTGTTTGCACAGATTCGAACTTTAAATCAAATATAAATATTTTTCATTAATTTAAAGTCCCAACCAAGGCGAATTTATAGAAGGTGATGGCATAAGAGCAGCTGATTTGATTTTTTTTTATTCGCCTACATGTATTTTGTTTTTGCTTTTGCGTATGAGCTTTCAAAAGCTGTAAAAGCAAAAACAAAATGTATTTAAATTTTGGCAACTCTTACGCAGAAACAAAAACAAAATACATAGGACTTTTGTAGTTGTATTTATAACACCACCTTGTATGGATTCGCCGTGGCCCCAACTGTAAATTTAAACTTGCATTATATGAAAATGCTACTTCAAAATATTTTCCTTACGACAAAGTAGAGAGGTAGTTACTATAAATGCATAGTACATGCAAAAGTACCGTAATATGATTACGCTGTGATTTACATACATACATACATAGATACACAAATTTGTTCATTGTATTGTATAAAAGTTTTGGATGCATAAATTTCAACTCGCAAACGTACTATATACTATATGAGCTAAATTATACTTATTTGTGTTGATATATGAGACTTTGGTCAACCAAAAGCCATTAAAGTAGGACCGAATTTTTCTTACCACACTCCATTCGGTAATTTATTACCAAGAATTAACAAAAATTAGCACAAGGACACAACGAAAGAACGAGAAACTTTCAACATTTCGCACTGCTATAAACAAAAAAAGGCAAGTTGAAAAGTTTTCTATGTCATTTTAAGAAGTCGAGTGCAACGGTACAAAGAATTTATATAAAAACAGCTATAAATAATCAAAGTGTTTGCTATAATTGTACTTACATAAGTGTAATTGTATTTATAGAATTCATATAGAATTCAAAAATGCAGTGATGCGGTACTTAAAAAATGTAAGTTGAAAAATCGCAACACAAAACAAAAAAGAAAAAAAAAGTAATAATTTGCTTTGTCAAGCATTTCATTGGCCAAACGCGAAAAGTTTTCAACATAAACAAGCAAAGCAAAAAAAAAATGAGCATAGCAAAATTAAAAGTAAGATTTCCCAAAAACTTCTTCAAGCTGGCATTTACTTACTGTTTTTGTTGAGCAAAGTTTCTAGAAGAATAAGGCAAAAATGTAAAAGAGCATTTGTAGCGGAAATAAGTGATGTTGGCAAATATGAATAACAACTGCGGAAGTGACAACAATCGAAATACATACAAAAGCTAGATAAATATATTTGTGCATATGTTTGGTAAAGTTGTTATTCTTTAAAGTGTCTTAACTCAAAATTATTTATTTTTATTTATGTGAGAACTTCATCAAGAAAATGTATAAAACAGTATTTACTACTAGATTTTACCCGCGGCATCGCTCGAATGTAACAAAATAAGGAAATAAATAGTTTCACCAAAGTTAGTAACTTTTAATTTATTTTTAGTCTTGTTCTCAAATTTTTTATAATCTAAACAAAAATCTACCTCTACTTCATAATTACCGCTTACGGTTAGTTGCAGAAACATTTTTCCCATTTGTAACTGCGCAGTATGCCTTTCGAGTTTAGTGAAACCAAATTTATTGTTAGAATTGCACAACGTAATCAAACGATGCTAATGTCTTTGAATCCAATGATGTACTATATTTCCTTTAATTTAATAAGCTAATTTTTATTACTTTTTTTTGTTGATGGCAACCCTATCCAAGGTATTTCCAAAATAACACCTTTTAAAAACTCCTTCGTATAAGACTCATATATCCATATCTGATTTAACTTTTTATAAAGTCAATTAGTTTTTAAACAGGTGGCAACCCTCTCCAAGTTTTCTTAGCACTCTTAGTTTGGCACAATATTATAAAATCTAACTTTTTTATTTAACTTACTTTGCATTTTTCTCATGGCAACCTTCTTTCAAAATAAAGCTTTACTCAACCTCTTTCAACCAACTCTCCAAAAAGCTTTTTGAAATTAAATGTTTTCAAATTATTAAATATAACTAAACTAAGCTTGAAATAGATACCAACCTTCTTTCAAACATTTTACCATATTTGACTTCATTCTTTCGTTTAAATGAATGCAACCCTTTCAATAGGTGGCAACTCCTTAAAAAAATTAGACTTACATGTATGTACCAAATCTTATCCTAATCTGTCCCATCGTTATCGATATCTTTGCTACCTTATTTATTTAATTGACTATAACCTTTTTAATTACTCCTTTGAAAATATCCCCTATATATTAACCCAGTTTATAAGTCAAAAATGTGCCAAAGTTTTTATAAATCCGCCAAACTTTCCCGCACATGAACTTTCCTACAATATTAGTAGGATTTATCTTATCCCAAATTTCTTTAATTTTGAAAACGTGGCAACTCTTTTACGAACAGTGAAATATACTTATTTTTATGTAATTGTCAAACAGTTAGCCACCCCTCATAATTTTTTGGAGGTTAAGGCCGATATTCTATAAGCAGTCCCTAGTCACTAATTGAGACTTTTCGGTGGTGAGATTGATTTTGAAACTATTCGGTATTCAGTAAGCCGTCGGAAGTCTCTAAACTCAAAATGAAGTCACTAATTAGTCAGCTGGACCAGAGCAGGTCACAGCGGAAGGAAATTGAGGTAAGTATTGAACAAACGCGAAAATGAAGTAGCATTCGATCTGCGCTTTGGTCGTACGATATTTTTTGCTTAAATAAATTTGTATATGGATGAGAACCTGCATTTATCGATTGATGATAGTTCTAATAGCTATTGACAAAGAATTGAAAGATTATATTGTGTGCTATCGATGAATATATTTCGATTGAGGTTGATTGCACATCTTTAGCAGAACAAACGATCAGCTGATTGTCTCTACTGCTTTTCACCAGAGTCTTTGGTGAGATTTTTTGTGACTGTTGCTTACTGAATAGCGAAATCGTCGCGAGCCACAAAAAATTTCCCTAATTCAAAGTCTTAAATTTAGTGACTGAGAATACCGGCATAAGTATCCCTACACCGCTGTCAGTTCAATACAGTATTGTAATGCTTCATTTATCTTTTGAATTTAGTTGAATTTAAATTCTGTAACTGGCTGCATCCCTCTACGTTTCTCTAAAAGGGCATTCATAAATCTTTTTTCGTTTGACACCAGTAGAGTAAAATTTCCGTTAGCTTACCAGTTTATTTCAATCAACGGTCTGTAAAAGGTGGCAACCCTCATCAAATATATTTTTGAATAAACTCTCTCGTTTCAGAATAATAACGTAATATTAGAAAAAATCAATGTTTTGAAACACGTGGCAACACTACTTACACATATATTCATAATTAAGCATTTTAATCCTGCTTTCCTTGAATCCCATTGATACTGATACTTCCTTTTACTGAATAATTAAATTTAAATTGTCTTTTAAGCAATGTGGCAACTCCCTCTAAAAATAATTTAAAAATAAAGCTTTCTTCAAACACTTTCATTTGAATTTCTTATTTAACTCATTATGATTTTAATTAAATTTTTATGCAGATGGCAACCCTCTCCAAAAGTATTTAGAAATAAAGTTTTCCTAACACTTTTTGTTTGGCACTCAATTGTAAATTGGCATCTTTTTTTTTTAAATTAACATAATTTGCATTTTAACAGATGTCAACTCCTTTCAAAAACGACGTAATGGACTTTATATGTGCCAAATCTTATTCAGATCTATCCAGTCCTTATAAAGCAATATGTGATTTAACTTAGTTTTTTTTAAATCACTAAACTTTTTTAAAAGATAGCAACTCTCCATAAAATATAGCTCTTCATAGCTCTCTCTTCCGAACCCCACTGTCTAAACGGACGGAAAGATCTAGTTAGTTTCCATGCCGCGTTTTGGGCAGTCAAAAGGTACGAGCTTTCGAGCCGCTGCATGATTGAACTCTTAAATTTATTGTGCACAAGACTGTGTTTGCTCTGTGACGTTTGATTGACGGAGGGAAGTAGTTGAAATGTTCAAGATTCTGATACATTTCCTGGCATAACGTGAAATTGCAGTGCTGAATTGACTTTGACTGTTTTTTACTTATGCCATTTGGCAACTCAGCATGTGAGGTTAGTGTGTATGTATTAAAAAAAAAAACAAGATGACTCCAACGGAAGTTTACAGACATAAACAAGTACTTTCAAATTCTACTAAAGTTAAGGCAATCGAGGCTTGGAGTGAGCGCTAAGAGTTCAGTGTTATCAATGTGGCTTTGAAAAGTTGGCGTAAACTGAGTTTTGAAAGTTGACAGAATAAAAGTTTAAAAGCTGTATTTTCCAATGCGCAATACTTGCAAATATTTTATTAAATATTCATTTGTAAGCTTCTTGTATGTTCTCAAGTACTTCGTTCATAGCAGGGTATACGAAATTCTAAAAAAAAAATTGAAGCGAGAAATGTACAAATTACTCTTATAAAAATTCAATAGAGATACGCCATTGACAAGAACTGGGACCCCTCTCCCAAAGTAAATGATTAGCTTTATCAAAAAAATATGGCATGGAGTCCTTGCCTGGAACAATTCACAGGAGAAGGCATCTAAATTTATGCAGCTAGAGAGAGCACAAAGAACTTCGAATCGCTGCGCTGTAGCTTCAACTCAGACCACGGGCACTCGAAAATTCTTGGAGAGTCCGACTTTGTCCCTAAGGGATTCTGCTTCCAAAACGGAGCCTTTTCCAATTGCATCCCACTAAAGGAAGAAGTGAGAGAGGTGTACCGTTTGGAAAGGTGGAGCAATGAACTTCTTCACGGACGCGTCAACGCTTGATGATGAGCTCGCTATCAGGCTTCAATAGACTTACAGTGTATTTAAGGTGGAGGTAGCTGCTATCAAAAATGCAGCCTATTAGCTACTCAACAAATACTTTATAGAGGGTATTTAATGCCGAGGAAGGGCCTCGTGGTCGTGGATTAGCTGACCTTTCTTTCGATCGCCCCTGAATGATTCCTTATCACACTGAATTGGAAGTCAGAACACAGCGACATAGCAGCAAACTGCATGACTGATGAGCTGGAGAGGGTGGATGCTGGGTGTGGGTTTGGCCGCCTATTGGACAAATAAGCTCTTTGTCTGCTTAGTGTCTGCTGTATTGCGACGACCCCGGCCCGGTGGTGGATTCTTGCAGCATTCTGACCGGACATTATTCGAAAATAATTTATGCGCTTTATCGCCCGTGTTTTGTAGGATAAAAAGATGGATTTATCCCTTGATATTCTTCTCTTTTGCTTCCTAGTCTGCTTTCATGAGGCTGTGGTTCAAGCGGGGAGGGGTATTAACATTATATTATACGCTGCCGTTCAAAATTATAAGTGGTAAGAGGGTTGCTATTTGTATTAAGAGATTTCGGTATCCTTGAGCATTTTGCTTGATCACCTTATGGTAGAAAGGTGTAAATTGGTTCAAACGACTGCAAAAGTTTATTGATCATCTTGGGAAATATTTCAAAAAACAATAAAAGCTATTTCGCCTACCATTGTTAGTTTTTCCATTGTTGGGCCAAAAATAAAAAATTATAAAAAAATATTTTCTTCAATTTTCGATGTTACTTGTCAGGGTCGAGATTCAAACCCTGAACACACCGACTGAAACTCGTTTACACTACACAGCCGAGAATTGTAAATAAAACTTTTCTTGAATAAGCAACAAAATCATTATTTGCCTGTACCAGAAATTTAGGTAAAACGTGGGGACCTACTGGGCATTCTCAACCATCCCATCATTAGACCAATGGTTACCTAAACATCTTTAGCATTTCGACCAAAAACTAAGCAAAGAAAGGCAATTGACCAATTGGCCAATGAAAACCAGCCCAACTGATGCCTGGGGCGTGATTTTGTATATCCCATCACTTCCTATACTAACATTTAGAAAGATAACCAAATATTGCAGCCCTAAGGTTAAAGGGTTACTTCGACCTTAAAAGCGAAGATACTAAGTGACATCTTAAGATCATAAAAGACTTACATCGCAAACTATCTTTTTTTTAAAAGCTTCCAAGTCAATATTAATGACCGAGAGGCAGGAGAACAAAATCCGTCAATTTTAAGCCTTATTTCCAGATCTGGATTTCGGATGGATCAAAAGTGGATAATGGTAGGGTAGGGGCTGGAATATACGGCCCCAAATTCAAAAAATCCATAACTATGTGTGTATACCAATCAATATTTCAGGCAGATATGCCTGGTATGGAGAGCTGTGCTAGAAAATTCCTGCGCAGGAATATAAGAGGAGCAAATACATACATCCTCCTCAACAGCCCAGCGGTTCTTAAAGCCCCAAAATCAGACACGTTCACCTATAAACTCGCATTTGAGTGCCAAACTCTTATCAACAGACTAGGAAATTCAAGCCTTAACTATACCTTAACTATAGAATGGATTCCTTTGGCAAAACGAGGGACCAATATGCCTTTGACTAGGCCTGCATCATTTTGTAGACTCTTTAATGTCACTCTAACGAAGTCGTACGAGGACTAGAAGAAAAGAAATTAAATAACGCAGGGCAATGCGAAGCAAAATGATTCCTTGTTCCCTCAAGGGGAATATCGAGTAAGTTACTTTTTCACTAAATAGAGAGAACTTACGTCTTCTTACTGCGTGTTTTACACGATATTGCAACCTGATATTAGAAAGCTCAGAACATGTTCTCTCCTGCTGTCCTGCACAAGGCGGACAAAGGCTCCGCCATCTAGGTGACATCGTTATCCAACCACATTACCTATGGAGCTGCAAACTCCAAGTAGTGGCAAAATATATCAAAAGCCTAAGGTTTTAAAATAAAAAATCCACGCGCAATGAATCAAATTTAGTGGCAGTGCTTTGCAACCTATAATAATAATAATAATAAGGGGCATTGTTTTTAACAGCCCAAAGCTTATTTGGTTTGCACTAAGTCGGACCATAAATATTAATGGGAATCTCGACCATAGGGCCATTTAGCGATTTTTTATATGTTTCTTTTTGGTCTATTATTTTCTCATAAGGAGGAAAGTTTATGTATATATATTGGAACGATTCTGCACGAACGTAAAATAGCACTGAAGATGCGCAACGCCGAAACCGGTTTGAGTCCAAACCAAACTTGACAAGGGATGACGGAAAATTCTTCCAATAAACTTCGGGTTTTTATACTTGCTTTCAAAATTGTCTTGCAAATATAGAATGAATGCATTTTATACGTGTTCAATGCCATCTATAAGTAAATCATAGTATAAGATAATTTCCAATCGCAGCCACATAACTCGATTCTAGCGCCATTTAGCGAACCAATTTTTCATCGCACCCTATTATTCGTTTCTAATTTCATCGACACCGTTTTATAAATAAAGATTTTCTGATTATCTCGGCCACCTGTTCATCGGTTCTTGAGCTTAGCTGTCGCACAGAAAACGTCTAAATTTTGATATAATATACATATATATATATATATATATAAATGAGATATTTACTTCCTATAAAAACTTTCCCCTTAAACTTTAAGCTGTTCTTGTACTTATCTTAACTACCGATTTACTATTTTTTCAATGTCTATTTTCCATTTCCTTCCGAATTTTATTATCTTTTCTCAGCTAGTTCAAAAAATGAGGTAATAAGCCACATAAAGAGGTCATATAATAAGCCACATAAAGAGGTCAACTAAAAATTATTGCCAACTATATTTATTATCGATTAAAGAATTAAGAGAAAAGTGTAAGTAAAAAAATAAGAGCTACTATTTCGGCCTTGCCGGATGTCTGTCGTTGTCGTTAATGTCGTAAACGTACGCACAGTAAATACCCTGACAAAATTTACTACCTACCCAATAACCTTTAAAAAACTATAGCCAGCGCAAAGACTGTCCACAGCCCACCATTAATGTTCAGATATTAAATTTAACTTTTCAATGGAATACTTAAGTTTATCCTTTTGTTAACTGAGCGGTAGAGAGCGTAGCAGCAAAAGCGAATCAATGAGTTCAATTTCGATTAAAGTCGTAATCAATTTTCCGTTTAGTATGAGATTTTAAGTACATACATCTTGCGTATGTTTCTGTGTGCGTTTATTTTTAGCGGTTATTTGTGTTTGGCTATTCAAAAATATTAGTTTTGTCAATGTAGCGAAACTTAAACGGATGCAATATAGTTGCCATGAAAGCATTTTTCATTTATAAACTTTGTTTTCTACTGCATAGCTGAAAAGGGAAAATTGCCTTACCATAGTCAAAAAAATATTTCCGTTTGGCAAAGGCCCTTAAAACGAACTCAAATTGTTCGTACCGTAGAAGCTATTGTCATTGTAGAGATGAGTGTGGTCGAGGATCCAAATTTATCGACTAGACGCTATGAATACTTTGGACATGCATAAATCAAAAAGAAAATTAAAAATGACGCTTACATTGGTAATTTCACTGGTATTCTTTTTTTTAATTTGAAATAAAAGTTCCATATCTCTAAAAAGTACACCCTTTATTAGAGATTCTTATGCTACGAACCATATCAGTCAATGTCTCGTTTTTATTACTGTACCTTGATGTTGATTAAAAAAGAAACGAACAGCGGCTTCGGCCATGTTCGTCCACCAAAGTTCGGTTCGGTTTTAGCTCGACTTTGGTAAAAAAAAAGCCGACCTTTGGTCGAACATTTGTCAACTTTCATTAACTTAAAATTGGTATAAACATTTAGTTTTAATTTTTTTCTCTCTCGAAAGAGTCAAATGAGCCTTAATTAACATCAAAGCGATACGATTGGCAGTAATAATACTGAAAGAAATTATTCATTACATGACGAATTGGACACTTCTCTCAATGAATATCGCCCGTAGTTTGATTCGGCCTTAAAAATACGTTTCGGTCGGAATTTGTATAACAAAAATTCATAGAGGAAAATATATGAATGTACAATTAAAATAAGAATTCCGGTGACTTTTCGCTTGCCATCTTTCTAGGCATCCAAAATTAGTAAATGGCCAAATTAAAATATAACAAATTTTTTGTCAATCGTCTTCTTTCAAAATAAAGCCTGTACTTCTACAAAAAAAAAGCCAATATAATATCGAAGAAAGTCGATGTATTCATAAAAAAAACTTCTTAATGATTAAACGAAAATACGCAAGTCTTGAAATTTGGTGCTTATTTACACAGAATATTATAACAAACTTAAGTTCCCAAGTCTGCGTACAGCGAATTTTTTTGTTATATAAATAAAGGATCTTGCAATAGGGACGCTACAAAAGTAGACCGTTAGAGACAGCAAACGACGCCATATTTTTCCCCGCTCTTTTGACATTTCTGTTCAGTAAGGTTTCCCATTTCATCATGGAAAGATATACGATCCAACAGCGAGCCAAAATTATTAAAATTTACTACCGAAATTCGGAGTCAATGGCCTCAACTTAAAGAGCGCTACGTCAAATTTAGAATCGTCGTCATTTCTGGCTGAATGACTTCGTCAATAAGCAAAATATGCGTTATTGGACAGGCAGCATCCACACGTACTCCATGAGTCAACATTGCATTCCGAAAAAATTACGGTTTGTTGCGGTTTATGGGCCGGCGGCGTCATTGGGCCGTACTTCTTCCGTGATGATCAAGACCGGCACGTTACTGTGAATGGGAATCGCTACCGCTCAATGGTAACCGAATATTTTTGACCCGAACTGTATGATGTGGACTTGGACAATATGTGGTTCCAACAGGACGGTGCCACAAGCCACACAGCGAATGTCGCAATCGATTTATTAAAATCCAAGTTTGGTGAACGTGTTATCTCACGAAATGGCCCAGTCAATTGGCCGCCTCGGTCGTGCGAATTGACGCCGTTAGACTATTTCCTGATGAGCTTCGAGCTCCATACATAATTTCACCGAATGTACTTTCACAGGAATAAAGAATTTAATTGATATCCCATACCGTTTTTGTTTTATTTGAAAAAACTTTTGTAGCGTTCCTATTGCAAGACCCGATATATTTCATTATACAACAGAAACTATATTAATAAACTTTTAAAGAGCTCAACAAATAAAAAACAATTTCCACAAAATTTTCACAACATTTAAAACAAATTTTTGCAATTTTTTATGCAGTTGGAGCATGATTCAAAAATATGCCAGTAGGAAAATGAGCAACTGATTCTTTTTTCATTCCCGAAAAGATCAGCGCAAACGAATACCCGACACCATGCATCCTCTTAAAATTGAGTATGATAATTCATTAAAGCCTTAATTTATGATAAAATTACGATACAACTAAATAAGTAATTTCGTCTTGTAAAGTCTGTGACTAATTTAAGATGGAATGAGATATTTTATCATATATCAAGAACCCGGAACACCAACAATAATATTATCGATAATAATCGAAAAATGTGTTTTCCCATAACCAATTTCGAGATATTAGCATCGCATTCAATGGTTTCTTGATTTTTACTGCCTCCAGAAGATTTATTTCATGATTGTAAATTTAAAAAAAATTGGGCCCGTTTCTTTGTAACATAGTTGCAAAACATCAGAGCCACATTTTCAGCCGCCTGCGTGTTCGCCTTTATCAAAGAAAAACTGTAAAATGTGGCGTATTTCATCTTTAGTGGTGTCGTATCTTTGAAGTGTGCTAAAAAATTAGCGAGTCAAGCAATAGGAAAACTGTCTGAAAAGTATCTTATCTTGTTTTCCTCTCGCCATATAGCGTAACACGTTCGCGATTATATAACGCGAGATAGAGGCTACTAAATCCATTATTGAAAAAATAATGGATTCCTTTTTGCTTAACCTTATATATAAAATTTTTTTGTAGTAGAATTGTAGTGAAAATGGTGTTTTTTTAGACTGATAGGACTTTCGATAGGGATAGCTGTCACTTGACAGCTGGTAAATGACATTTTGTTTTGACATTTCTGTTCAGTAAGCATTGATAAATCATCATGGAAAGAATGACAACAACTTTTACAAATTGTGGAAATTTACTTTAACCCTTCGTTGGTGTGGTGACTAAAAGTTCCTTGAGTGGTGTGGTGGGGTATGACATACCCCATGCCTATCAATTTCAAATAAATACCAAATTCCAATAATAGCAATATTTTGTGGTGATTTATTATTCTTTAACTAATTTTTAAAAAGTGTTAATTTGAAAACATAACAATTTTTCCTTCGTATTCAATATTATAGCCATAAAAAAAAGACAATATAAATTATTCCAAAAAGTGAGGTTCCAGTTTTCTGAAACATAATTTTTTTTGTATTTAAACAATTTCAAAACTGTTTTTACATTTCAAAAGTAAAAATAACATTTATTTAAAGGAAAGAAAATTCACTGTAATGCATTAATTACATAAAAAGTTATGGCGATCGAATATGATACCCCAGCCCACTTTGAAAGGCTGTCCCATGGAACAGAAATATCTGGGGTATGTAAAACGTGGCAGATCTCCTGTATTTGAATGTTAATGAAAGCTATTGGGAGCGATAACGTATTCCTTAAACAAAAACATATATATATTTAAGGAAATACATGTGCTGGGGTATGACATACCCCACCACACCTCCGAAGGGTTAAACACCGATGTTCTGTTCGCCGAACTTATAGAGCACTTCGTGAACTTTATGGTCCACATAATCGAGCATCATGGCAGCTTATTCGTAGAAATATTGATAAATTTCGAACAACATTTACTCTACTCGATGAAAAATCAACAACAAGACAAATAACTGTACGTACAGAAGAAAATATTGGTGCTGTAAGTAAAAGTGTTGGAGAAGATCCGAATTTGTCTATTCGCCGCCGTACTCAATATGTTGGACTTTGTCCATCCACAACATGGAAAATTGTGCGCAAAGATCTTGTTCTACACCCATACAAGATCCAACTGGTTACAAGCGTCGTTTGTTTGCTGAATGGTGCCTGAATCAGTTGAAAATTGATCCATTGTTTTATCGCAAAATTGTGTTTAGTGATGAAGCTCATTTTTGGCTAAACGGATATGTGAAAAAACAAAATTGCCGTATATGGAGTGAGAATAATCCTCATGAAACTCTCGAGACACCATTGAATCCTGAAAAATGCACCGTATGTTGTGGTTTACATGCTGGAGGCATCGTTGGTACTTATTTCTTTAAAAATGAGGCCGGAGCGAATGTTACTGTCAATGGTGATCGTTACAGATCAATGATCATCGATTGTTTGTTTCCAAATTCGCATAACATCGACCTGCAAGAATTTTGGTTCCAACAAGACGGTGCCACGCCTCATACTGCCACTAGAACTATCGATTTGTTGAAAGAGTAATTTGTCGATAACATTATGTCAAAAAATTGTACAGTTAATTGGCCTCCAAGACCCAATGGGATTATTATCTTTGGGGTTATGTAAAGTCTCTGCTTTACGCTGATAAACAAGCAACAATTGAAGCTTTGCAAGTCAACATAACTCGTGTTATTAACGAAATACGCCAACAGTTGCTCCAAAAAGTGGTTCAAAATTTAACTGATCGCATCCGATTCACCAAAGCTAGTCGTGGCGGATATAGGCCAGAAATCGTTTTTAAATATTAAATGTCATGGAAATATCTTTAAAAAAAAAATAATAATTTGACATCATACTTAATTGTTTATGTGTTTTATTTCAATTTAAAGTTCTAGCAGTCTACAAAAACACCATTTATATAAAAAAATAGTATTGTATGAGGCCCGTTTCTTTGCGAAATGCACGTAAAGCAACAACACTAACTCGGAAAAATATCCGAGTTGAGCCAACTCGGTAAAATGGTATCCGACCTGAGTTGTAGTGTTGGGAAGTGAAAAAACTGCGCTATTGTGAATTAGCCCTAAGAAAATACATGGAAAATTTACAATAGATTTAAGCTAGGTTGTTTTTATTTGCATAGTATTTGTAAATACAAAACTACATGAACCTAAAATTAGCCGGCACAACTATTTTCTACTCTTAAATAGCACTAAACAAATCGCAACATTCATGATAGAGGCTAGCAGGGTTGCTTTTGCAACTAAAGGAAATTTTATCCGAGTTGGAGCGTTCTTTTGCAACTCGGCTGCAAAGAAACGGGCCTATGATTATTTACGAATAACATTTCTTTGCTACTTAACTAACTGTAATAAAAGTAATGCATTCTGATAATGTATAGGCTAGACTACTTTAAATTTTACCAAACACTAAATTCCCCCATTGGCGTGTGAACTGTAATCTAGTCGTTTGAACGCGTTCTTGTGCACTTACATATTTCTCCTTTTTTATTTATGGGTATGTAGTATGTGTGAATACACACATACATATATATATCCAGTTTATACATATTTTTTATTATATTAAGCTGTTTTATTAATGTAGACCATCATGGACTCTTAACGGCTAGTGTTCATCTAAGCAAAAGGATTTTCATAATTTTCGTAGTCTTATTTTCTGTCTATTGAATTTTCGTACAAATTTGTGCACAACGCTGTTCAACGATAAGCATGCATTGGTGCATATACCTACATACATAATCCTGTCCTGTCCATATAAATACAGATGGATGTATTTACGAATTTTACGTGCCTTCTTTATCAAAAATTATTTGTAGTTCAGTATTATTTGTATGTAACTATGAAATTTGCGGTCTCCCCCAAACTAATTTATTATTATTATTATTATTATTGTTATTGTAAGTATCGTGCATTTGTGTGGAATTTCATATTTTATGGGAAAATTATTTTGCAGTAAGTGTGGTGTTAATCGAGTTTTCTGCACTTTCTAATCCGCTTTCGGTCCGCCTTTGGGTGGACAAAATTGAATATCAAATAGGTATATGGTATAAGTATACAATGCTGAAATTAGCCAAGCACGTTGAGGTGTATTTTTTGCTGAAACCTTTAAATTTACTTAACTCAAAAAATATACATTTTATTTTCAAATGTATTTGTCAACACAAATTCGGATAAAATGATTTGGAAGATCGTTGTTAAACGACTAAATTATGATTTTGCGATGCTTAAAGTTTTTAGTCGATATTATGACGGGAACTTAACACTTTTTCACGACGAAAAATAAATTCTGTGAAACGTTATTTTATTACTAGGTAATGTTTAGTTATTCTACTTTCTTTTCGCTGAAACTACCCTGTAAATTAGTCTGTCATCGGTCAGTTCGATTTATGTTTTCTGCAGAATCCTGACCCTAAAAATTAAAACCGAAAAAATAGAGGAAATAAAAATCATCAAATACTTAGCTATTTGTATCGATAGCAAAATAAATTTCGACGAGCATTTAGTTAGTAAAATTAAGAAAAGAAGATACAAAACGCCGGTTTTCTTAATAAGCGGCATACAGAAAATTACAAAATATGTAAGACTATTTTAGTAGATAGATGGAAGGGATTGACCAAGAAAATAGGATTATCGATCTTATTGCTCACACGGTGAAGGAGTGACTACTTGGCCTTTCCATCCTACACTTGGAAATAAAAGAAAGAAGAAAAAATTACTTCGCTACAACAGTCAGCGACTCGAAAGTTGATCCTGTCGTCCTAGGGGCGCATACGTAGATAGTCGGCCTTTCCACCCAACGCCAAGATATGGCTCTTACCTTCCGATCGCCTAAGCCGCCGCTTGGAAACTAGGACTTTCCAACCGCCTCTAGAAAAGGGATCGGAAACGCGTCATTCAGACCGATAACGCGGATAACGCGATTCACAGTGCACATATCCATAAAGTTTATGTTTTGAACCTTAATAATTAAACACTGTAAGAGTCATTTGGGTGATCCTCAAGGTGTCATAATGTGTCATAAGTAATAAAATTGCTTAGTTTTAATTATTTGTTTCAATGCAGAACAAAAACATAACTTTTGAATTATAAAATTTTATGACTTTATAATTTATGAGAAATTATGACACTCTGTGAATCACCCAAATGTGTATAGTTTGTAATAGTTAATTTGTAATATATCTACAATAAGTTATCTACTAATTCATTAGACAGTAACAAATAAATAAATCACCAAAAAAAAATTCAATTTGACATCTGAGGTGAGCACAGTAGCAGTCACAGCAATGTTCGCTTCAGGACTTAAGGCAAAATATGTACTGAACCTTTGCCTTAACTGCATCTTTAGCTTTTTAGCAACACAGCTTGAATATTATTCATTTTTTCTTTTAATTTTCGTAGGCTTGTTGCTTACTTTCATAAGGACAGGAAGGAGATACCCGTATACAAAATCTCCATTTTGCAGAAAATCCAATGCCTTCGTAATATGTTCCATAACACATTTTAATGATTCCAAATAATCTATATCCTTTGAAGAATGTCATGGCATAAATGGAAATGCGGAGCACAAGGCTCCACAGTTATGATATCATCAAAGTTACTAAATTCGAGTGCATCTTTATTAGAAATAAACCTCCAGGCGGGCAAACTTTACGCATACACTGACGGGCCTAAGGAACCGGAAGAAATAAGGATGCAATTATCCTGTGCAGAGGTTAACTTAAAGAAGAAATATCAAAATGAGCGTATAGTCATTTAAAGTTTCATTCAAGCAGCATTCAAGGCCCAACCATGGTTCGAGTTTAAATCCTCTTTAATAATGCAGAGTCATTTTCAGATCCTCTGGTTTTCGGGCCACAAAGGCATCGAAGGAAATGAGGAAGCTGATAGATTAGCTAGTCTGTTTCTTAACAGTGAAATAAAAAAAATAATTAAAGTAATCAAAAAGTAGTTTGATTATTTTTTTGATTTTCTTTTAATTATTTTTGATTAATTTTGCTAATTGAAAATAATTTTGATTTCTTTGATTATTTACTATTATAATTGATTATTAATTTTTTCACTGTAAAAACGAATTAGTTTATTCATTATGACTATCAAATTCCAGTAATCGTTTTTATTGCTAACCGTGATCTAAGCTGTGGCAGGAAATATGTCTAATAGTTTAAATTAACCGTTCGTTGACCTTAAAATCGATCTGTATTTTCCAACCATGTAGATTGAGATTTCATATATTTTGTATTAAAGAAATTTGAAATCCTTTTCTATATATTTATATGCACAATATTTTTTTTTTTGTTAACTTAAAAACACTTTTATGTAGGTAGTTGCTTTGGTGCAGGCAAGGGCGGATCCATCAGGGGGAAATGGGGGAGTTCGAAGTCTGATAGATAACTTGTATACCGTAAAAATATTGTATGTGAGATAAATCGAATTCAGAAATTTAAAAATTGTAATTTAGTTGCATTTTTTAGTACCAAAATTGTTTTGTAAGGAACATGTTTCTGGAAAGTAATTGAACTTCACACCGACTATTTGAGGTATAAAATTATTTCGCCCCCCCCCCCTAAAAATCGTTTCTGGATCCGCCCCTGGTACAGGTGGTAACGTATTTAGTTTGCATGCCGAAGAAATCGTTTGTGTAGAAAGAAGAAGTCAGACGAGGAGATGTGGTGATCTAGGAAATAGAATCTTTAACTCCTACCGATTTTATCAACTCAAACATAGCTTTAATGTTAAACAAATTATTGTTGATATATGTAAATATAATCAGATAGATAAACCACATAAGTATCTCACTTAAATCTTGACTTCAAGTTTTCTCTCAGATGATTCATCGCTCGAATGTTTTGTTGTAAACAAGAACTACATAGCACGTACACAACTTGCATAAAAGAGGATTTAATTTAGATTATGTGTTAAAAATTTATACGTCCACAAACCCACAAACAAAATGGAAATCTGAACTGATTAAATAAATATCGGGATGGTGATGTGGCCTTGTAGGTATCGGTATCACAATAAATGAATGTGAGATGACGTGTAAGATTTGCATTTCGGAAATAGTAATGCGTCACTGAAAGTCGCTTTCCTGCTTTTCAAACTACACATTCTCAATACACTTCATCTTAAACCATTTGCACTAGCATCCATGCCAATCGGATAGTGGTACTTCGATAATATGAGGCTTAACTGCATAAACTGCTCAGTCTGGCTACGAAAATCGCTAACCATGCAGTTTGTTCTTGTTGACCAGGAACGGTATGAAGTTATTGGATGGGAAGTCAAGACTCTAAAGTTGATGGCTGAAGAGTCATTTGATTTGATGTTCCTTATTTCTCTGAAAACTTATGGTAAACAACCAAATTTGTTATACTTAGAATTAATCATTCTACGTTTCTCTAAGTGTCCTGATGTGACATGCCCAGTTTTCTGAAAACAAAGGCGGCCATTTATTTTGAAATGCTTTTGCTGTTGGATTTACGGAATATGGGAAAATAAATGTAGTGTGGGCTGCTACTGGATAAAACTAACGTGAACTGCTCATAGCTTTTATTTTAACAGAAATTAACTTACCAAACATTCGGCAAATTTCCAACAGGGTACTCACGTACACACATACAGAACGATGTAATAAAACAACAGATTTGTAATCATATAAAATGAGCACTGAATAAAGTGTCGGTGAAATATAGTTGACAAAATACTTACTATACTTGGCAACTAACCCTCCGATGATTTAAACAAGCTTAAAAATCCGTACACGAAATAAGTGGAATGAGAATATGCGCTTGCAAAATACAACGAAGGGTCAGTTTTGGGTGTGGGTAAAGACATTCAAATAAATTGACAAAAAGGGGAAGTCTGCACTGAAAACTTATTGATTACTTGAATAAACTTGAATAGCGGTGGGGTCAGACAGGACGCTTTGAATTGGAGCTTCTACATAGCCGATAGCCGATACTTAAGGAGCTAGCCAACTCATACTATAGGTTCCTATATAACTATGTATAATTATACCCAGTTTGCAAAATATTCAACAAAATGTTAGAAAAATGGAAAAAATTGGCGAATAAACAAAAAATATAGACGTTTCATACGGCTACTTATTCGGTTTTTCGTACATTTACAAAAGAGCAAAAATATCCCACTACATTTTGCAGAAAATTATTTTAAATTGACGTTTTTTACTTCCAGTTTTTTTTTGTTATTATTGAAAAATTATAGACATAATATCTGATGTATTTCTATCACGCGTACATCGTTCTCGAAAGTTAGTTACCATTTTACGACCCTGCGTCTAGTTTTTACTTGGAAACTTTGGACATACAACAATATTCAAAGTGGCGGAAGTTACATCTGCTATTTCGGAGATCAACGAAACAATTAATCGGACTTCTTTCTAGACTTTACCGGTTATCGAATCCGGGCGCTCCGCATCTCAAATGTATTTCAGAGAACCCCAAATGTCACAAATCTATTTCAGAAAAATCTTCAACGAACTTCAGGAAAGCCCACGTGTATTTCAGACAACCACAAATCTATTTCAGAAAAATTTAAATGTGTTTCAACAAAGCACAAATTTAGATATATGTATATGTAAGTATGATAAGAAATGCATTCGCAATTAATATTTGAAAGTGAACCGGCCTTAAAGGAGGCATTCGAGCTATTTCCCGATTTCCTTAATGGATAGGCGCAGAAAACCAGTAGGTTCCATGTAAACATTTCAGTTTTTCTGGAACAGATTTGAGGTGTTCTGAAATAAATTTGTGTTTTTCGGAAATAGATATGTGGTTTTCTGAAATATGTTTTGGTTTCTCTGAAATACAGTTGGAAAAAGTGTAATTGATATCCGCGAATACGTCTCCGTCATTACAGCAGATTTTGAGAGCAAAAAAAAAAAAAAATTTAAGAAGAAAGTTAATAACTGTTTTTCACATAATTTTCAAAGGCTGTAACTAAAGGCTATGCTAGATAGAAAGCTTGCTTTGCTTTACGTGCAAGTTTCGCTTTGACAACAAAGATGAATATATAAAATTGTACGAAGTTTCCCACATAACCAACGCCGTCGCCAAAGCGAAGTTGATAAAACTCCAACACTCATCGTTTTGCTAGCTTTGATAATCAACCGATTTTCGGACCATAAATAAGGATTTTCTGAATATTTGGACTCCAGCACCATCTATTGGTTCCATTTTTTCTAGAAGTATTCTATATTTTTCTAAATCATCAAAATCGCTTCAAATATACGAATTTTATGAATAAGTCGACTCTAGCGCCATCTAGTCCCTTTCTTTTAATTTATTTGCGATCACACCTGCGTAAATGATTGAATCCAAAAAAAAAAAAGCAAATGTAATGTGTTGTTCAGTCCTATAGTTCTATGTTATTTGGTGGTACTCACAAAAAGTCTGGCGGCGAACAAGCCGAGCGATATATGTAGGGAACGGAACTTAGAAAACTTTCCAATTGAGTTCCAGTCGTTTAATTATGCCAACAATATTTCAGGTATTCAAAAGACAAGCTCATCGGCTAAATATTTTTTGTGGAGACCTCATGCAAAGCACGTTCCTTGATTGGATAATGTTTTGGTACTTCAGAAGGTACATATGTAAATTTTTTTCTGGATACTGCCTGAAGGAGTTCGATGTTCCCAAAAGTGTTCTGCAATAGAACGCTTACAGAAACAATTTTCTTAGGACTTTGTTAGCAGCTTGCTAGCCAGTGTATTTGGTCTCTCCAAAAATATTTTATATTTTAATTTCATATAATTTTTTTTTGCAAAAGTCAAACAGAACTTTTTTGAAGCCGAAATGTCATATATTGTCGATGTAATGCAGCAGATTGGGGTAATTTCAGTAAATAAAGGTCAAGGAATTTCGAGTTTGTCAAAAAATTATGTGAATCCAGAAGGCACTGTCGAACTCATCATTCCTAAAATACAACAAGCGAAAACTGCGGCTCAATTTTTCTGAAAATAATCCAAGACACTCTTAACTACATATGTTGAACTTATCGTAAAACGTAAAAATCAAAATTTTTTTAAACATTTTATTATTATTTAAAAAACTTGAAATATTTTTTTTTAATTTTTAATTTTCCTCTCACAATTTCTAGAAACTTTTCAAGTATACAGTTATGCAGAGCAATAAACTTATAATAAAGTATCAGTTTCAAGGAAATTTTTACAATATTGAAAATAATTTTTCATGCTAATTTTTTTTTTGATTACGTTCTGTAAAAATATATATATCATAAAGCACAAAAATCAAAATTTTTTTCTTTGCAAAACGTGATCAAAAATTTCTTTAAAATTTTTAATTTTTCCATTAAAATTTTTTTTTTTTAAAACGATTCGAAATTTTTAAGAACTTTTTTTAAATTGTTACCTTAAGTTACCTTAAAATTTTTACAAAGAAAAAATTTTTGTAGATTTTGGTAGTAAAGAATATTTTATGCGGAAGAAAGGGTCGCCACCTCTTTGAAATGCCGCATTTAATTAAAGTATACATAAGTTATATGAAATATTAAAATATGGGTGCCGAGTAGTTTGTCCCGAAAAGATGTTTCATAGCTAACTTTTATGAGCGTTGCCAACTGTTGGAAAAGCTGAATTTAATTAAATTATAAACAAGCTATATAAAATATCTAATATGGGCGTCAACCGTTTCGTCTCAGCGAGGAGAAAGTACGTACGAGGAGAAACTGCATACCTATATTTTGGACAAGGTTGCCACCTGCTTGAAAACTCGAATGTAATTAAATTACACAAATTTAATAAAATAGTAAAATATGGGCGTCAAAATATTTTTTATGCTGGGAGAAAATTTATAGTTATATATTGAAGAGAGTTGCCACCTTTTTTTAAATTCAAATTTACCTTAATTATATACAAGTATATAAAGTACTAAAATTTGAATGTCAAACGGTTTAAATCGGCGTGTGCATACCCACATATATGTATATATGAGAGGGTTGCCACCTGTCGTAGAAGGGCAATTAATAAATAAATCTGCGTTAGACAAAGTCTGTCGTAGTTTTCTAACTATTAATAAATAAATGTTATTTTAATTATTTTCGAAAAGAAACCTTTCTGCTTAAGCTGAAATTTTTCAAGTTTTTCTCCCTTTCCCTCGGTTTTTTGCTAACTGGGTTATCGAGGGATGACGGTCGTGAGAGCATGTCATCAAATAAATACTCAAATAGAAAACAAGTAACAAAGCGTAAACTAAACAACCAACCACAAGAGGTGAGGGGTCAGTGTGAACTCCTTTATATAGCTACTAGTTGGTAATCGTCTATACTTCCTTCTAGACGAGTATCATCAACATAACGAGTCCCTAGAGAGAAAATTTCCTTGTTATCCTGTTCCGTAACTCCCCAACTGTTATCGACATACACAAACAACCACGCATATTTGTTTCGTTTTTTTTTATTCAGTTTTTATTGCAGTTTTACTAGGATTTGCATTTGCAATGCAGCCCTCGTGGAGTAGATTGTGGAATGAACATTTGATATTTTGATTTCGTATTTATTTACTGACCGTCTACTTCAGCGTAGTACAATATTACTACTATTTTTCATCTTCTTTATTTTGCTAATACTACATTTTGTTTCGCTCATACGCGCCGCCTCTGGCTCATTGTGTGGCGCAGAATGTTAGAATAGAAGTTGCAACATTTACTAACAACGCAAAAGTAAATCGAATAAAAAAAAAAGTGGACAGCACTGTGATTCCAAACCAAAACAAAACAAAGCAAAACCAGGGCATTAACAAATAGTACTTTAATAACAAAAACTATTGCCGTTGCCATCACATTGAACTCCATGTTGAGTTCAAATATCAACGCTCCCACCGCCCCAGCTCCAGATGTTAGGTTTCGGATTGAAGTCAGGTGATGGCTTAATATTTTTTTTTTTACTGTTACTTGTATATCCCTTATTTATTTGTACAATTGCTTACCACTTGAATTGCACTTAGTGATTTTATGCCTGTCATTTGGCTTTCCATCTGGTCTGTGTCCATCGGACTCGGCGGCTGCGTAAAAATCTGAATGTGTGTGCGATTTCTGCTTTTTCATGTCACCATTTTCTGATTCTCATTCTCATGCATTTATCTACTAAAGCCGTTTCATCTGTCGTCTGGTAGCATCATTTTGGATTTAGATGTAACACAAAAGTATATGGGGTATTTTGCGCCAAGTCGGACATCATTTGGCTTTCGGGTCTCAAATTTTTTTAAAATTTTTTTGTTATAGTATCAATCAAGAGCCTTCCCTGGTTTTTTTTATACTTATATTTATTTTGTGCAACCGTATTCGAAATATCAATTTTTGTAAAAAAAATAATTAAATTTTTTTAAGTGCTCATAACTTTTCGAAAAATGAACCGATTTAGCCAACTGTTTTTTTTTTTAAACTCATGTGTCTCAAAACACGTTTGGCAAAAAGAACTTTTTCGTACATCTATGAAATTTTTAATTTTTTTTTACAAAATGTTTTTTTTTTAATTTGTCAAATTATAAAATATTTATATTAAGTAGAATCGTCTAGTGATCGAAATTTGATCATCGGCGTTTTTGCATTTCGATCTATCGGATTCTAGATTTCTATTTTTCAGACGCAGACGATTGTACGCTAAATTTTCACTCCGTTCTCCATCTCTTAGAACAATCACCATACGTTCATGGTTTAAAGAATACTAGATTGCCAGTGATTCGTTTGGCTATTGAAAAAATAGTTTTTTTACTCCTTTGCCGATTTTATAAAGAGATAAAGAATTAAATATGGAGGAAGTAGCGGCAGTAGTCGTTAGTAGTATATATTAGTAGGAGTAATAGTGGAAAGTAGTACTTTGTAATTAGTAGTAGCATTAGTAAAAATAGTAGCAGAAATAGTAGTAGTACTTAGTAGTAGCATCAATAAAAGTATTAGTAGAATTAACTAAAAACAGTAGTTGTAGCATTAGTAACAAAAGTAGTATACATTTTTCAAAATAGTAGTAGTAATTAGTAGTACCATTAGTAGCAGTAGAAATTGGTCAAAACAGTAGTAGCAAAAATAAAAGTAATAGCAGAAATTTGAAAGAGTAGTAGTGGCAATTAGTAGTAAGTTTATAAAATGTCTAGTAAAATTTGCAGAATAAATTAGTAGTAGCATTAGTAAAAATAGTAGTATTAGTTTAAAACATTAAGCAATACTGGCGAAGAAAGTAAGTCAATTAAATGATGAAAAGATTAATTCTGTAAATTAAAAAAAAAAACATATACATATATCCTATTGTCCTCCCAGTATCGGATTTGCAGAATGAATGATATTTTTCATAAAAAAATTGTATGAACATTTTTTGGAAATTAATATTTTGAATACAGAAATGCAAAATTTTATTAAAATAAGAGTCAATATTTTGCCTTCAATGTATTATACCAAAAGTAAAAACTGAAAAATTGTACAGAAATACTAGTCTAATTTTTTTCAATTTGTTATTCCAAAAGTAGGAAATGCAAAAATTTATAAACATACGAATCAAAATTTGTTTTGAATTTATTATTCCAAATTCAATTAAATTATTAAATGATTAATTTTATAAATAAAAAAAAAAACATATATATCCTATTGTCATCCCATTATCAGATTTGCGGAATGAATGATAGTCTTTCACAAAAAAAAAAAAGTACGACATTTTTTGGAAATTAATATTTTGTATGAATAAATGCAAAATTTTATTAAAATAAGAGTCAATATTTGTGTTGAATTTATTATTCCAAAATTAAAAACTGAAAATTTTTACAGAAATACGAGTCCAATTATTTTGTTCAATTTATTATTCCAAAAGTAGGAAATGCAAAAATTTATAAACATACGAGTCAAAATTCGTTTTCAATATATTATTCCAGAATTTTTTGAAATATACAAATTTCAAAAAATAAAAAAGAATTGTATGTAAATTGGTTCATTTTTCGCAGAGCTATGACCATTTAAAAAACCAAAGTTTTTTTTAAAAATTGATAGCTCGAAAACGGTTGCACAAAAAATTTTGGAAAAATCTGCGAGGCCTCGCTCAACACAACTCCATAACAAAAAAAAAAATTATGAAAAAAATCGGAAATGCAAAAGCCAAATTGTGTGCGACTCGGCGCCGAATGCCCCATATACTAACAGCACAAATTTAGAAAAGCAGACAATGCGCTGCATCCTACATCTTACCTCCCACCTCCCACCTCCCACCTCCCACCTCCATACGTCAAGCGACTGCTTTCAAATTAATGGGTTCTTTTTGTTGTGGTATGCTAACTACTACCACATACAATTACAAATACTTCCTAGTTTATTTTCCACTTAAGTTTATTTGAGTTGCACTATTTTCTAGCATGCCTCTTTTTCCATACATATTTTATTTTCATGTCTCGTTTTTTGTTCACTTCTATTTCCTGTATTGTCATTACGCTTTGAATGAAAAAAAAAAAAATGTCAACTCATTTTTGCTATTTCACCACAATTATCTGCATTTTTTTTTTTTGGTTTTGTTAATTATTCACTACTTTTATCTCCGTACTTAGTTTTATCATTCTGTTAGTTTTGCCCCCGGTTTATTAGGGATTTACGAGTAACAACCAAACAACGATGACTCCGCCGTTCATGACCTCAGCGTCACTTTGGTTATTGCGATGATTTGCAAAGCGGTTAGTTATTAAAAAAAAAACCATATAAATTGCTGGTATTATTTATGATTATTAAAGGGTGGTGTGGATTTATGTGCTGCATATTTACATAAATATAAACATACAAAATTTATATGAAAGTACAGACAAGTTTGTGTAGCTATAAATTCACAAGCCCTTTTTTCATTTACTTTACTTCTGTTTACTGAATTTTTGTTTTTTTTTTTGTATTCAAAGCTTCGCTAGTAGCAACAAGAACACCAACAATAAACTAACACAAATATGAGTTTTATACATACGAAATCTCTGCTTTAAGTTTTTTGCAACGAAAAAACTTTGTGTTTTTGTATTTATTTCGCTAAATTTTAAATACTCAGTTATAAAAGGATTTTTTTAAATATTTTTCCACTTTGTTTTTGCAACCACAATCACCCGCACCTAAATGTATTTGTAGATATGCGTAAATTCGAGATTCGAAATTTAATCGAATTTGCCTTTAGCAAGTATGGAGCTCTTAAATTCGTAGGAAATCGGCATTTATATACTCAGCGAGTGTTGTTCTTTTAAACATAAACGATTTTTATTAATGCAATCAAAAAAGTTAATATAATATGCGTATTTTTGAAAATTTAAACTAGGAATAAAGAAATCATTTCCTAGAATTCGTTTAAATCAAATTTCGAATATATCGATCTAATCTCTATGCTACGAGTATCTATGAAAATCTGATCCTATTTTTATTTGTAAGGATTTTTTGTTTTAAATCATTGCATGCATGGTGGTTTGTGATTTCTAATTTTTCGATCACTTTTGGTCAATATTTTGTGAATTTCATTTTTTCGATGAAGTAACCGTTACGGTTATTGTTTTTATAAAAAAAATTAATGATTCGATTATTATTTTTTTAATTTTTGTTTCTTCGATCAAATTTGATCAATATTTTGATTGTTATTATTTTTTCGACTTAAATTAATAGCTTTGCTTCGCCGACTAATTTGTAAACGCAAACAAACAAAAATTTGATAAAAAAAATACAACATCCAAGAATTACGATTATTTTTCGAAAAAATAATAATAACAAAATAACAATTAATTCATGCATTTTTTTATCAAAACAGTAAACGTAACGGTCCCTGATTTCAACGATTTTTTTATTATAAACAAATATAAATCATTATTTTTACAAGAAAAACCCCTAACTTTTCAAAATTTACATAATTTAATGAGATCTCGAATATTAAGATGTTTCTCAATTACCGTTAATTAGTAGTATGTCGTTAAAATTGTTCGACCAATTTTGGTTTGGTGAATATGAGAATAAGTTTTATTTATTCCCCAAAGTATCGTTTTCGAGATATAGACAAAACACCCGTTTTCTGTGCTGTGCTTTTGCAGTCATTGCCACACGAACTCTAAACTAGCAAATAAAACTAACTAAATTTATTCCACCTTTTTTTTGGTTTATAAGCAAAAAATAACTCGAAAACGGGGAAGTTAAATTTCAAATTTTTAAACTTTTTCAGATCAGTTTTAAAATTGCGATTCATAAAAAGTGTTGCAAAAACTTTAAAAAAAGCCAACCTATGTAGGAACTAACTCAAGAAAAACCTTCAGCACCATATATCTCAAAATCCAGAGGTGATGGAAAAATTTGGGTGCAATTGTCGGACTTAGCGCACCCGAATCCATATAGAATGTGATAATAAATCAAATGAATTTTCTGAATGTGGCAAACATTTAAATTGACAGTTTTTATTTAATGTGTAATAAATTAACTGTTTCTGCCCGATTTCAATGCTCTCGCACTTAGCCATTTTGTAAAAAAAATTTATTTATTAAATCATTTTTATTATTTTTTCACAAAGTTTTTCAACTGAAAGAATGAACAAATCTTATAAATTTTCGAAAAAGCTCGAAATGCCTTTATTTTTTAAATTTAAATACATACATACATCTCCCATTTAGTACATCTCCCATTTATACAAGATATATTTGTATGACCGCTGTACATATATATCTTTAAAATATATAGAATAGCGTCATGTAAGGTTCGTTTTAATCTCCGTTTTAGATTTGCTTATCAGTAACTGCGAGAAAACCTCGAAAACGACTGCAAATTAGTATAAAAACTCTTGTAAGTGAAGTAATTTTTTGTGTAACCTAGCGGAATTTTCTAATACTAATTTCAGCTGGTTGCTGGCGCAACGCCCATTTCCAACATTTTTTTTAAACCACGTATTCCCTTCATCAAAAAATAAATCCCGCATATCAAACTTCACCTTTTATAAGTATAAATATAACGCATTTTTTTCTTTTTGAAATCCACCGTTATATGAGAAGTGAGCGTGGTTTTAGGCTTACCTAAACCTTTTGTATCTTTTTTATTTTTGTAAATACCCGTTATAAGAGAAGTTGGCGAGATTTTTATAAATTTCTAAAATCCAATTTCACACACTCTACCAAAGTTGGTACACGGTTTGAATTTGGAACCAGTAAGCATAATTTTGAAAATCATAGATAGAAAAAAACCAAGCTCATTTTCCGTATGAGGGTGATTTACAAAATATCAAAATATTCGATATCAGGTGCAGTGAATTCATTTTGAGAGAGAAATGCGTATGTGTAGATCAAATTTTGTTGAAAATGGGTATGGTACATTAAGAGCATAATATTTTTTGTTTGTTTTTAATTAAATAAAGAGCAGTCCTTTATGTTTTCAAAATGAAGAGTGCAGCATAAATTTACTGTTTACTTGAAATAAAAATTTGCAGTGTTTTAGATCATTTGCTCCGGAAATTAGACACTTGCTAACTAATTGACAATAACTTGCGAATTTTAATTGATTTTACTATCAAATAAACATTGACAATTGATGGCAACCTAATGTGAATGAAATAATTTGTGTCAGATACTGACGGCACCCTTCTTTTATCAAACAGAGTTCTTTACGCATTAGTGGGCATTTAAGTTTTTTTTTTGTTTTTCAAAACTCAAACACGAGAAAGTCATTATAAATTTGAAGAATATTTTTATATTTATTCTCTTTTCACTAACGTCCATATTATTGACTTATTGTTATACCTCCTTATTACCCGGATGCGTTAATCTGCGCAATTCTGGGAAACTGCGGAATTTTTTTCTCAATTATTCACTTTGGAATACCGACGAATAACTTTCCGGTCGAAGAATAAATATTTATTCCAATATTTTCTCCGAAGAGTGTAATTTACATGCGAATCTTTAAATAAAACAAATAATTTTGATTTGTGTTTTCGTATGATATGGACAATAATAAATATAAGAAGAAGTCGCGAGTCTCTCGAGCGGCGATATAAACGAATTGGTTGCCAAAGAAGACGCTGCGTTTCATATGCGAACGGTGGGACGGAGCAATGGGTCCAAGAAAATCGCGAATACGCTAGTTTATGGTTATTTATAATTTATTTTAAATGGAGTTGAATTAGTTTTTTCGCAAACCCCTGCTTCGGCAGAATTGTTTGAAACGAATTAGGTAGTATATGCCGACATTTCCAATGAGGCAGCGGTACGTTTCTATGGGTACCAGGGGCGAACTTGCGAAACCCATGACAGTGGCTTTGACCATTTCACTCACAGAAGCTGTTCTTGAGTTGCTTGCGATTCTGGGGGATCGCTTTTGTGGTCTCTTGTATGTACATATGTAATTACAATAATCAAATTCCAAAAGTCAGTAAAAAATTTTGATTGAATAGAATGAAATAATTGCTTTACTCTATTCTCCGGAATAATTGTTCTGACTGCCTTATTCCGTTACATTCTAGGCATCAATAATAGATTTATTCCAAATTATTCCCCCCTAATCTGTAAATGTTGTTATATCGCCTTATTCCGACATATTCGGAATGTCAATAATTTGGCAGTAAGATTATTGACTTAAATTTCGAATAGTGTTTATAGCTTCCGCATTAAATAAACTAAATACTAATTCTAAAGCATATTGGATAAAAGGTCTGATTTTGTGTTTTCCAACCAAATTTATTTGCCCAAGACCAAGTAGCTTAATTCAAAATTTTCCTTTCTAAATTTATTTTGATTACGACAAGTGAGAGTCTGTTTCATGCAAATAGCTCTGTGCACATAGCATTCGTAAATCAGCATGGCAACGCGAAAACCAAATACTTAAAACGTAAATGCAACGAGATATGGAAATCCAAGGCACTACATTATCATAACCCTTGATATTGTTTGGAGTATAATTTTAGCTAAAGTTTCCATAAATTAAATTTTCAATTTGCACATATTTTTGAATCTACTTATTAGGCCCATTTCTTTGCAACCTACTTGCAAAAGAACACTAGATAGGATAACAAAATGCATGTAAAGCAACAACACCAACTCGGAAAAATATGCGAGTTGAGCCAACTCGGTAAAATGAAATCCGACCTGAAATTTAGTGCTGGGAAGTGAAAAGACTACGCTATTTCGAAATATCCCTAACAAGATACATGGGAAATTTGGATTTAAGACCTAATTCGTTTTTATTCGTGTAGTATTTGTAAATATATAGCTACTTAAACCTAAAAATGGCCGGCACAACTATTTTCCGTTGTTAAACAGCACTAAACAAATCGCAACTTACATGAAAGAGGCTAACAGGGTTGCTTTTGCATTTAATGGAAATTTAATCCGAGTTGGAGTGTTCTTTTGCAACTCGGGTACGATGAAACGGTCTCATTATCATGACTCACGCTTGTGGTCGTCTCGCATACTTCCCAATTTTGATTTTCAATGTTCTTCTATAAATGGAACCCATTTAGC
This sequence comes from Anomoia purmunda, assembly GCA_951828415.1. Classification (NCBI taxonomy): domain Eukaryota; kingdom Metazoa; phylum Arthropoda; class Insecta; order Diptera; family Tephritidae; genus Anomoia; species Anomoia purmunda. The sequence continues at coordinate 170,065,549 of OX639993.1, forward strand.
TAGGCTTTTCTTAATCCAGAAAAAAATTTTATTTCCATATTTTTTGATTGCGTTGTTATTTTCAAAAAAAAAATTTATGTTTGAAAATTCAAGGGCAGTGTTTCATTTAAGTTAAGGGTTAACAATTCTAACGGGACATTTCCTTGAAAGGGCACCAAAGAGTAACCCATTTGACTCAGTTTGAGGAGAATACATTTTCTTAATTTGCAGTACTTTTTTCTTCATTTTTAGAAAAAATTAACTCGTCAAGAGAATATTTTTTTATATTAATGTTGGCGGATTTACAGTTTTGTTTTACTTGTCTGGAGGAAATTTCATCGGTTTGAAGAAATCTCATATAAGCGTTTTTTTCAAAAAGAAATGAAACAATGGATTTTTATTTTATTTATATTTTTTGTTTTAAAATGGTATACTCACGCATACCTATCATTTAACAAAAATTCTTTGGTTTAACTAAAATCATACAGCTTACAATGTGCATGCGGACAGCAATATATGCACCTTATATTATTTATATTAAAAAGTTTCAATTCTAAAATTTGTCTTTTTCTATTTGTATGTCCAACTACTTCTTTTTGGTTTAAAAACTCTGGCAAAATTCAAAATTATTTAAAGAAATTTGTAATTATATTTTAATTTTTTTTAATCATATTAAATAAATTTTCATATTCACATTAGTGACACATACCGAGTTAATTTTTACGATTATTAAGGAAAAACACCAACTCTAAAATAAGGAAATTTATTTTTTTTTAAGTAAATAGTTTTTTTCGAGTACATGACTGCCGAATTACAAACCTGTCTCTATTTGACATACTTTCTTCGTACACTTTGATGGCAAGCATACAGCTGAACAGCTGATTACTTAAACTCAGTTTACTTTCCAGAATGGGCGTTCGCACCTAGTTTAAATGGCACTTTAGTTTGACTGCCGCTCTAAATTTAGTTTCAAAGGCAAAGTAAATTAAAGTTCCACTGAAACGTTGGCTATTACTAGGGAAAAAATAAAAGATCAAGTTCTTAGTTCGGTTGCTCAGCAAACTGATAGCTAGTGAGTTGAACTGGAAAGTTTCACAGTGATGCAGGCAAATGTTGAAAAGAATACAGAAGGTGGCGCAGACCGCTCACCCTCTCTTGGAAATTTTGACAGAATTTCTACGTCACAACAGATTTCGTTTACACAAACCGTGTGTGTTTGTATACTCGCAATCATGCACGGCGCAGAGAAAGCAAGGTGACGACACAAGCACCCGTTACTTCATACTTGCTTCGTTTGACAGAATGGCGTAGCAAGATGTTCTGAGTGTTTGTTTACGAATACAGACTGGGAAATATAGATTGTGCTGCTTTTTGTTTATGCTGAACGTTAATTTTGAAATATTTGTATAAACCTATCTTAAAATTAAAAAAACAAAATGAAGTGCCGCGTTTTGAATTGTGCAAGCAACAGCAAAAACAAAGATAGAAAGTGGCCAAAATTTGGGTGAAATTCTTTGTAATTGCTTTGTTATTGTCAAATTATCACATCTTTTTTTCATTGTTCTTGGCAGATGATTTCTGTGACGTGTACGCTGCCGGCGTTGTCGTAATCTTGTTTTCTTTCATTCTTGGCAATCATATGTATTCTTTCCAATGCGTTCAACAATTTTAGTGTGTATTCTTTCTAACATGCACCAAACCAATGTGTTTCCTCTCATTTCTCCCCACCGGTAAATCTGGTGTGACGTCACAGCCAAGTTACTCTCCGAATTTCGGATCAATCAGCGCAATCTTGTATTCTATCATTCTCAAGGCAGGCATACAAGTAGTATATACATAGTACATATTTCGGAATCTACACACTTATATCTATCTGAATCTATGCATATTTACATGATTACATTTGTATTAATTATATATCTCGTGTAGACACAAAATTACATCTAATTATGTTAATTGTAATTTACAATGTATGTTTGTTATATATTTCTACATCCACTTAAGTAGATAAGTTAAGGGGCCTGCAAACGCATTGAACCAAGTGGTACATTGTTGCTCAAATGTAGTGAATACATTTATGCCACTTTGTAATGAAGTAGCGGACCAGCTCATGGCACCAAACCATCTAAAAAGCTCGGACACACAGCAATGTAAAATAATTATTTTCGATCAGATTACTTCGTATAAACCAAGTGCGTCCACACTTGCTATTCACAATTTATCTGGGCAGCTTTATGCTCACGGGGTTGTTTAGTATATTGATCAGGAAAAAAATGTGAGAACTTGTGTACATTTTTAATATATTAAGATAGTATAAACTATTCATAAACGTATAAACCTCATAAATAAGCCGGGTTTTTATACAAATTTTTATATGTTTATACCATTTTAAGGGTCATTATACGTTTAGATGAATACCCTTAACATATTTTTTTAAACTTACTAACAATTCAAAATGCATCGTCCGCATTGGTTATGGGGGAACATAGTTTTCGATTATTATCGATACGATTTGGAACCAACACCGATTGGTTCCCGGTGTTTGATTTATGATAAAATATTTTATTTCATCTTAATTAGTACACTTATTTAACAAGGCGAAATTCCGTATGGTCAGGCTTTTACTGTTACACGTCAATTGTTTGTGCTTTAAGGATCGTAATAACCTCAAACACACGTTCCACTTATTCCAATGAATGTCCGCATTTTCCAATAATATTTTGAAGAATATTTTGTCATCTCTAATTTTTTATTTTTATAAAATCATTGTCAGTTAAAAAATAACATAAAGCTAGGGAAGGTAGGGTGGAAGGGCCTTTGAGTCCACAATTCACAAAACGACAAAACGTGTTTTCCCTGGTTCAATAATAAAAAGGTTCGTAACTACGCAGCTTTCTCGCTCCCAACAGGCAAATCGGCTCCTTAATCTAAAAACTGGGATGCCCTCTTCGAAATTTTTTTTTGGATGACACTATCATACTCGATTTAGCCCCGCCGGCTGGTCTGTTTTTTCAATTTTTGACTAGAATTGTGTAGGTAGAAGCATTTTTATAACGTATTAATAATTTGTCGGAATCGGTACATAAATCATTACAGCTCCCAGACAACTGATTTTTCAGATTTCACAGTCAAAACCGTAAAATTTTTTGTGCACATTACACTGCAATCAGAAAAAACTACCTAAGGAATGCTACAAATTGTTCAGGTATGAGGTTTTATTTTAAAACTTTTTATTTTATATGGGAGAAAATACTATTCTGAAATCGAATATTTTTACACAATCACTGTAATAAAAAATTTAAATTTAAAATTTAAATAAAAAAAAATTGTTTAATATAAATTTTTAAATTTAATTTTTTGTATTCATGGAAAGTATGGGGTCTTCGAAGACGACGCTTTCTTTACTTCTTTATATAAAATTTATTAACTTTGAATATAATCTACAATGCACATAACATTCCTATACTGCTTTAAAATACTAAGGTAGACTATCAAAATGCAACTATAAATCTCTTACTTCCGAAATGCAACTCTGGACTTTGCAGCATCAGAATTTAGCTGCCACTATTTACAGAATCTAGTATGATTAAATCATGAGTCCGAACATGATAGAAACTTCAGTTTAGTTTCAAATTATTACGGGCGGTCTTCACTTGTCTCAAATTCTCGCTTGCTTTCTGCTTTTTGATCTCACAAGCGAGGTAGGGTTTTGCTCACTGGGCATTGTATTTATTTTATTTTAAATGGTAATTTTAAAGTTAAATAATGGGGGTATTTAACTTAAATTAATAATTATTAAAACAATGGTGTTTTTTTTATGTCGAAATAATGCGCAGAAGACATTTTTTCTTCAATTGGTAATAAACAAATATATGTATAAACAATTGACTCAGCTTCAATTTTTTTATTCCGAAAAAATTACACGTAATCTATATTAAATGACAATTAAAATGGCGGTCGAATCATCTAAATCGGTCCGATAGATCGTTCGTTATTGATCTTTGAAAAAAAAAAATTACGAAAAAAATTGATTAGCAACATCTTAAACAAAAAATTTTTTTTAGAAAATCCAACTGGGTTTTTGTTTGCATCATTAATGCCTAAAGAAAAAATGAAAAAACGAGCAAAAATAATTTTTCACCGCATTCAGGTGATCCGTTTGAGAAATTCTGACCCTAGTCTTAAGGAATATTCGCACAAACACCTAAAGCCCCGCTTTTCTAAGTTTTGTTTTGAAAATCTCGTCACAAAAATCAAGTTCACGAGAGTTAGTTACTATCACAACTACCAAAACTACTAATAACTACTACTATCACTACGGCTAGTAATTTCTACTACTACTACTACTACGAATTGCCACTACTATCACAACGACAACTACTGGTACTACAACCATCACTACCACTATTAGTGCTATTAATACTAATTACTACTACTATTTATACTATTGCTACTACTAATTACTACTAAAATTTTTACTAACTACTACTAATTAATGCTAAAATTTTTACCAATTTCTACTGCCATTTTATGTAATGCTACTACTAATTACTAATTTCTACTAGTATCTTATCTAATGCTACTACTAATTACAACAACAATTTTTACTAATTTCTACTACTATTTTAACTAATCCTACTGCTGATTACTCCCACTATTTTTACTTATTTCTACTACTATTTTAAGGAATTTTACTACTTATTACTACTACTGTTTATACTAATTTCTAGTACTATTTTAACTAATGCTACCAGTAATTACTACTACAATTTTTACTAATTTTTAATGTTTTTTCACTATTGTTACTACTAATAACTACTACTATTTTTTACCAATTTCTACTGCAAATTGTTACTACTATTCTTACTAGTTTCTACTACTATTTTTACTACTTTCTACTACTATTTTAACTAATGATACCACTAATTACTCCTACCATTTTTACTCACTTCTACTACTATTTTAACTAATCCTGCTGCTAATTACTCCCACTTTTTTTTTACTACTTTCTACTACTATTTTAAGGAATTTTACTACTTATTACTACTTGTGTTTCTACTAACTTCTACTTTTTTTTTACTAATTTGTAATGCTATTTTCACTATCGTTACTACTAATAACTACTACTATTTTTACTAATTTCTACTACTATTTTCACTAATCTTACTACAACGTACTACCACTACTACTCCCATATTTAACTCCCATTCATTATGAAGTTTCGGAGTACTCTTTGTATCTTATGGAGAATTTTTACATGCGTCCAGGCACAAGTCGCAATTTTCTCAGGGTGTGCATAAAATATATACATATGCATGTATATGTATGTATGAATGTAGGTATATTATGTATTCGATTTTTGAAACTATTGTGCTGTGAGTAGAAATAACTGTTAAAATAGGCAGTCATCAATTGATTAATGCAAATTAAGACACGTCAACGGGCCGATGACAAGCTAATGGTATTTTAGTTTGAATGTAGGAGTGCATGTAAAATTAGCTCACTCATACAAACACTTGTGCCTATTTGGTATGTGTGGGTGTGTACATTTCAATTAAATAGATACAAAGATACCACAATGCAATCATATAATTAGATGAATGACCCTACATACTATTTGTAATTAAGGATTGAATTCAATTTGGCCAAAATTATTTAGTACAAAATCAAGCGGAAAACACCACTTTCAATAGGTCAAAGTGGTATACAAATATTTGCATTGCCATTACTGTTGAGCCAAATACCAATCAAAATAATAAAATTTGGTTAGGCAAATAAGCGTTTGTTTACTTGTTGGTTTATTTGTTTAATTGTTGCTTTCCAGTGGTTTTGAGTAAGTACGTACATACGTGGTCACTTTTGGGTGAGGCTTTTATTTCAAAAAATACTAACTAATTTCCACAAGCCTATAACTAGCGCTCTAAATGCGCATAGATGTATGGAAATGTGTATGTATGTATGTGTGAATTTTGCCTTCAAATTAGCAAATATAATAGACATATAAAAGTACGGTATCTCGTTGTAAAGGCATTAAATTTAGGTAAACAAATGAGTTTCTTTGGAATTTGGCAGTCACGCAAACCCATTTAAGAAAGTTAAGTGATTTTGCACAACGGTATGCAAAAGTTTGCACACAAGTCAATATTTCTATATGTTCTGATGCTTCAAATTTTTATACCCAACCGTATTATAACTTAGTTTACCTAACGGTTGTTTTTAACAGGCAACCGAGAAAGATTAAGACATAGTAGATATACCAATATTCTTAGAATTAATAGCGAAATTGATTAATCCATGTCTCTCTGTCTGTCCGTCCGTCCGCCCGAGGGTCGGATAACTCGAGTAAATATTGAGCTATCTTAACGAAACTTCGGCTTATCAAATAACAGTTATGAAACAACTTTGTCGTTAAATTTTCCGAACAAGTTCAAAGTTTTCAGTTTTTAAATTTGGGATAACTGTTGTTTTTTTTTTTTGGTTCCTTTTAAGTATTCAAATCGAATTTATTTAAGTATTTCATAAATATTTAGCGACATCTATAGAGCTGCTTACACCGGACGGGGTAAACAACAACAATGAATTTTACTATATTTCATTAAAAGTTTATTAGTATGATCTCGTTTTCCATCTCATATCTTCGAACACTGTTGGTCCAATCAACTCATCAATTGTAATGGCCAACCGCAGAATACTATGGGTGAAATTTTCGTTTACAACTTCTTTCCTTGCACACCCAAATAGTGTGGTTATATAGAGCCTCTACTTATCAATCGGTCCATATTTTTTTCCTATTTCGAAACCCCTGAATTATTTCCACTCAAAGTTCTAAAATTTGACGGTTTTGCGCTGGGAGCGTCTGAAAAGGTCATGAGCACCGTTGTGGGAGGATTCGAAGGGAATTTATTGCAGTCCAATAAATTAAATTTTACGATAGATGTTCGAATTGTGCCGAATGAAGATCAACGTACCACATTCATAAACAATGCGTGTACTGGGGCATTGGGAATGGCATGGACTTGTAAAATCATTCATTTAATTGGTACTGGGAATGTTCTTTATTTAAAACGATATTTCTAACATGAATCGATATAAATAGGTATTCCGATATATCGCACTCAACAATACCGATATCGGAAAAATCGATATTGAAAAAATTCTATATAACAAATATACTACAATAAATAGCTGAAGTTCATAACATCGCTTTTCAATATCCATAAGAAAAAATAAAATTTTATTCAAACGAAAATAATGCCAAGCCATTTCTACTAAAAAATATTGTTTTTGCTTATTTAATATATTGATGAAACATACCGTTTGTTGTGTCCGAGCTTTATGTCTAGTCAAAAATTAACGCCCCATGGAAATCTATTCAGTAGTTTTGGAAATTAGCGAGCTCAAACTGGCAGACAAAAATTCATAAATTTATTCTTCGCAATTTATTTAAACAGATGTTTAATGTACAGACACATTTTTTCCACTTTTTTCAATACATTTTTCCACCGTTTTTACCAAATGCTTAGTCCAACTGCCCGAATCGAGAAATATCGATTCAAAAAATATCGAAGTATACGATTAATTTGGTACAATATATTAATATATGTAAATAATGGCAGGAATGAAGTTAATACAATTCAATCTACTGTAATATATTCTTTGGTTAATTGAATTTCCCTTACCACGTTCAATGCATTTGGTCAATATAATAATGTACAATATTATTTTACAAAAAAAATGTCTGCCGTACATTGGCTTGGCAACTTTTAACTATTATAGTTTTAAACAGAAAGTTTGAGGCTTTGGAAAGTATAACTTTCTCTTTTTCATATGTATTATGAAAGCTTATAAACACAATATAAAGATTAATGATTTTCTGAAACTTTGCAAAAATGATCATAGAAGAAATTATTAATTTCTACAAAGACACGACAAAAACTCTAAATTATAAATATACTGAAATACGGAGATTATTTTACTTTAAACGTGTGCATAAAATGAAAGTCAACATTTCACACTTCAATAACAAACTGTAACACTTGACCAATTTGGAAATTAGAAAATAATTCAGGCTCAGTTAAAGAAAATGTTAGAAGAAAAAATACCAGAAATAGCTTAAAGATATAATCCATCGATGAACGCTGTAAACTTTTTGGATCAACTAATTATTTCTGAAGTCAACTAAATGGACATTGAGGCTCATAACCCATTTTATTGATTTCGCTTTTGGAGCTTCTTGGTTGCTTTATCGAAAAAAGACTGTGCTGTTTAAAGTATCCCAAAAACATCCATAATAGACTTGTTGCATTTTCGAATGGCAATGGCAAACCGTCTTGTATTATTCTCTAAAAATTTCGAAAAATTTAATATATATATTGTTTGCAAAGCTCACAAAATTTGCCTTACGTGCGCCGTTCAGGTGGTGAGAGGTCCCATGATAATTATGTAGTAAAGAAAGTTAAGTTCCTCAAAGTCAAATGATTTGGGGCTGCTTTTCATAACATGTTTTGTGGCCTCTACTCCTTGTTGATGGAATAATGAATGCACAAAAATATGCGACAGTGGTTAACAATTTTTTATTACCCGCAATTGAAGAGCATTATTCTTATACGGATAAGGAAATCAATTAAGGTCCTAGTGATTTGCATGCCTTCAAGAATTAAGGTATCTAGTTATTTAGGCTAAACGAGGAACGACTCGTTATTAGGAAATCATATTGTGAAGTCTATATTTCTACCGTTAGTGGTGAAAATTATTTAGTCGATTTAAGTTAACTTCACATTGTTTTCTTTTAATAAATCTTGAATATCATCGAATGTACATTTTTGTTAATTTTTTTTAAATAATTGGCTATTCCTTATAAAGAGCATTTCCGAGAAAAATTTTTGTGAATAGTTAATTTACGCTATGTTCCCAACCAAATAAAAATTACCCTTATATTCTAACTATATAAACGAATTGATAATCTGATCTTATTTCAATTATATTTCGTGGTGCGTTTTTATTGGCCGTAAGTGTGTATTTATATATGTATGATCTATATATTTTTTTTGTATTAGATATATTATATTTTAATTTTATTGAAGTTGTACTAGTTCTTTAAGTCGTATTCGCAAATATAATAAAAACGTTTTACGAAAATTCATGAGAATCAATGTAAACTGAGTTTATTTTAAAAATAAAATTAAATGCAACAATAGAAATATCTGAAAGGCTTGTAGCCTCTCCAAACTATTTTTTCAAATGTTTGTGATTTTTTGTACATATATCTAAATCGATATCTTTGAGTTAAGTCAAAAGAATTTTTTTTAGAATGACAAATGTATGTACATATGTATGTATGTAATTATCACGCTATTTGGATGTGTGACATGTAGATACATATGTATGTATATGTGAGGCTCTTCTTTATTTATGTGCTGATTTTGGCCAAATAATCACTGCCGTTGCCTGGTAACAGTCGCCCCCAAGCAACAATCCCTAAATGGTGCCGCTGAACCGAATAAATGTAAATTTAAATACGCTATCAGTATTTAGGAGCTTTTACACTTATCTGCGTATGTGTGTGTGTGTAATTTTGTGCTATTTTCGTTTGGGCCTCATACATCATGTCTCTCATGGATTTAGATTTGTTTGCTTTACCATTTTAATGCCCAAATCTGCATATCTAAACCTGACAACATTCACAAATGAGGCGAGAGTCTAATTTGGCAATATCTTATTTGCATTACGGACGAGCGCATCTATGTGTGCGTGTCTACATATGTGTAATTTTTGTACATGTTGTGTGTGTTTGGTTAAATAAATCACGGTATGTGTACGCGGGTGTGTCACTAACACCGCTATCAATCAATTCCGAAAACTTGGCTTAATGAATGGGCGTGAAATTGCTGTAGTTGCGGTGATATTAATCAGTCGGTGCCGCTGCCACTGCCTTACCGCTAATAAAGGCATCGCTATTGCTATTGCTATTGCTTTTGTTGTTGTTGTTCTCGTACCTTGTCTTGTCGTATTATTAATCACTTAGAAGTCCTTGATGTTATTGTTGTTAAACACATAATTATCTGCCTTCCCAAATTCAACGCGTTTAGGACATGTCACCCCACGGGGCATATGCCATTCTCTATTCAATAGAACCGTAAACGCAAATTTGCGTGTATTTGTAGCTCATTTCAAAGTTGATTTGCTACCCGAGCATCATGATCAGAAAACATACTTAACATACAAACAAAACACTATACCCTTTCAAATAAACCCATTTGCATCTACATTCATCTAACAATTTGGCCAACATCTACATAACTACATTTGTAGTTTTTTTTGCATCCCTCAAGGAAAATATGGAATATTTCCATTTTAGAAGTAATGCAGTAACATTCCTCTTCGTTGCTTATGGAAACAAATCAGAAGTTTTTAATCGACTATGTGAAAACATTTTCTGTTTCTTGAAGATCTTTTTGTTTCATGCAGAAATTTGTACTGCCAGTGTGATGTCAAATTGAGTGTGAAAATTTAAAATCATGGCGAATCCATATAATGAAAGTACAACTACAAAATTCCCTGGTATTTTGTTTTAGCTTTTGCGTAAGAGTTGTCAAAATGTACATACATTTTGTGCAAGGTGTATCCATAGAAGGTGATAGCAAGATAAACAAAGCGAATCCGCTGTGTATTTTGTTTATGTAATTTTGCGTCTGAAATGTCAAAATCTGAATTCGCTCAGTTTGCTCATGTATTTTGTTAGTGTAATTTAGCGAGTGAAATGTCAGAAACTGAATTCGCCCAGTTTGCTTACGTATTTTGTTTGTGTATACAAAACAACCTAGCGAATTCGGAGAGAAGAACAAGCATTCAGCTCATGGGATGCTATCACCTTGTATGAATTCGCCTGGATTTCGTGTTTGCTTTTACGGCTTTTGAAAGCTCATACTCAAAAGCAAACACAAAATACCTGTAGGCGAATAAAAAAAATCAAATCGGCTCCCATAGTAACTTCCCCTTATTTGAATTCGCCTTGTTTAAGATTTTAATAAAAACCCTTCCAATCTATAACCTATTCTATTTTATTCAAATAAAACATACAATTTTATTCAAAAATTTTCTATTGTTATATGAAGAATAACGATTTTTAGATTTTCATTATTCATTCAAATAATTTGCAACAAAAAATAGGGCTTTCGAATTCTGCTCGTGCATTCCCGAGTATTTTGAAGCTCGATAATCCAATAAATCGAGGTCTCGATACAATCTCGGGTACCGCTGATCTTGCGAGAAATGTCGAATATTTATCGAGACGAGTTTATCCATTGTCGCCTGGTTAAATGTAAAAAGAAGGGAGCCCGAAATTGAATACCCAGAGCTCGCGAGAAATTGCTTCTCGAGTAGTATTGAGAAATCTTAGACTCTAAAATTGATTGATTTGCCTGCTTGGCTCATTGCATATATTGTGGGATAGGATAAGTAGTGCAGAATTAGAGCAGGCAATTCAGTTATCATATGGAATAGAATATTGAGAGGCTCGCGTGCCATAAGATCTTTTCGATACACGAGAAGTTCACGAGAAATTGCTTCTAAAAACAATCACGAGAAATGGAAGTCTCTAGTAACAATAAATTTGTATTCATAATTATTCAGTCAGTTTAGTCTTCGTCACATCCAAGATGTATCCATAGAAGGTGATAGCAAGATAAATAAGGCGAATCCGCTGTGTATTTTGTTAGTGTAACTTTGCCAGTGAAATGTCAAAAACTGAATTCGCCCAGTTTGCTTATGTATTTTGTTTGTGTAAACAAAACGACCTAGCGAATTCAGAGAGAAGAACACGCATTCAGCTCATAGGATGCTATCACCTTGTATGGATTCGCCTTGGTCACATCATTTGAAAAATTGAAGAGCTCGTGACGAGCAGGTCTATTTCAATACACATCTGCATATTATGCGTCATTATCTTGTTTTCGTCTCTTAATTCGGTCGTCAAAACGAGTCATTTTCAATTCATCATTGGTTCGTTTTTTTGTGTTGACAAATGAGCACAATTGACAATTTGCAGTGATTGTGTTTTGTTTTTGAATATTTGGGCCCACAATTTATAAAATGGATGAAACGGTATAATGGGCATGCTTTAGATTTTCTGGGGCGTGCTATCATCTTCTGAACTGAAGGGCTATATAGAGACCTTTTAGCGATTTTATTTTTTATGTAGGAATGCAACCAGTATTTTTTGCGTCTTTTCTTTTGCCGGCGTCGTACATGAAGTGCTAGAATGACATCGATTGACTGATTGAAAATTTTATTTTGTTTTGTGTGAAAACTGAAAATAAAATTTAATGTGACAAGCGATGAAGACGACAAGTGTGCAGAAGTTTTGCTCGTCATGTATTCAGATGAACTACGTCATCTGCCTATGTTATCTTCAGTTCATGAGCAGCAACTATGGTAGCATTTTCGAGATCAGCGTCGGTATCTCCTTCAACTAGGCAGTGGCTCGAGGAGTGCTGTTCCTCACCTCAGTCAGTAACAGATCAGGTAGAAAACTTCCACCTGAAAGGCCTTCGAACACGTGTTCTTTCCCCGTAGCTTCGGCATGGAATCGCTTTCTTTTCCGAATTCGTGAGCGGCTTTCATTTAGCTCACTATCGACGCTGACATTTGATGCAATATTTATAGTCGTTCTGGAATTAATTACTTTCCAAGTTGCAATGCAAAGGAACACGAATACCTGGCATGGGGTACATACAGTGGTTAGTAATTCGCAGTAGCAGTAGTAACAATAGTGGTTGAAATTAGTAAAACGATTCTGACGCGACTTTCGTTACGCGATGTAAAAAATCACTACCGCTAAAGAAGTTTTACTTCAAAAACTATTCAAAATAAATTCACAGTTGGATGAAGAGTAAGTGATAGAAAGAAGGTTTTGGATTTGATTTTGTGTGGGTTTTCTTAGATTTACATATATTTGGCTAAGAGAAGAAGTTTTCATAATAGCTTCCGTGTGTGATGAGCCTGGAGGGTTTTGTACACGAAATAAACGTGCTTAATGGATAATCGTTTTTGAGGATCGGAATAATGAAAACTTCTTCCTAACCCCAATTTTTGCATTCGTGACAGTACACTCGTCAAAACTGTTTAGTATATTTTCAACTTTCTGATCTACTTTTTATATGACAGTGTCTCTGTTTATGTACGAATTTTATAATTTAGTCTTCTATTAACCAAAAAAAAAAAAACGACCCGATATACGCAAAGTACTTTACAAAGTTTTTCGTGAGCAATATAGAAATCTTCAAAAGTCCCACTCTCTAGAATCGTGCGAACCGCTTGAGTCCCATGGGCTCCATGGATAGTCATGGGAAAATTTTCCCCATGCATCGGAATGCTTCTCTTTCCTAGTGGGGCAGTACCACCTAAATATAAGTAGATATATTGCTGATGTGCTGTTGTCCCTTTCGTCATTCACATTCATTTGAATTAATTGCCGCTGATGGTGTTGTTGATGTGTTGAGATTATCCATCGATGTTTCATGTTAGTTGTTGATGCTGTCTTAATGCTACTTATAGTTGTGTGGTTGGCTAGTTTGTGATTGATATCGTAGGTGTAGGGGGGGAGCTCGTTTAGGTAAACTATTCAATGATTAAATTAGTGAATTTGTGTTCGAAGAGTTGCATAGAAGCGGTTTGGTTCTGGTGGTTTGATGTGTGACAAACGGGGCGTTTATACAATTTACAATATATATATATGTAGATACATAAATATATGCGCAGACATTAACGTGAAACCATGTTTTTGTTATAATTGAAACAGATGTCACTAATGCGCTTATGAACAAAAAAACATAAATGTCCAAGTTTTACTATTATAATTTTAAATAGTTGGTAAAATAGTTTGAATGACGATTATAAAAAAAGATGAAGAGTTAAATATGGGATAAAGTTTTAAAAAATATCCTCTTTTTTCTCCTAAAATAATCATAGAAACAAGTAAAAATAGTAAGTAAAAAAAGTGGTAGGAATTAACAAAAATTGTGGTAATAATAGTAGCAGCTTTAATAAAAATAAGGGTAAAATTAGTCCAAAAGTAGTACTAAGAAGTAACAATAGCGAAAATACTAGCCGAAATGAGTCAAAATGGTAGTAGTAATTAGTAGTAGGATAAGTGAAAAAAGTGGGAAAAATTAGTAAAAATAGTGGTAAAAATGAGTAGTAGCATTAGTAAAAATAGTGGTAAAAATTAGTAAAAAATAGTGCACATTGATATGTCGCTACCTCAGTATGTATGTTTCTTATATAATCGTCACTTGGTGACTGCGTAACGTGATACCGACGCAACATTCGTTATATGATTCTGATGCGACTTTTGTTGTACGATTCTGACGCGACTTTCGTTATGCGATTTCAAAAATTTACCGCCGCTAATGAAGTTTTACTTCAAAAATTATTTTAAATTTCGGTGGGCTTTTTTTTTTTTGTTTAGAAACAGAACACACGCGTGCCAACAGATAATAATGCCACTTAATTTAAAGAAAACCAAAGTTGCTCCAAGTTTCTAAATTAAAAAGTCTTTCCATTGGTTTTAGTTTCCATTTCCAGACAACCGGTCAGGTACGAGCATGATTTTTAATTTCGACCAAACTCAAATACATTGTTGTTTGTTGGTGCAAATAATGAGACACGTATTTTTCCTTTTGGGTCGGAAAAATTTTTCGGCCGAATTAAACGCGATTTTGTTTTTCATTCAAAAATCGATTGTCCGAATTGACAGTGAGAATTTTTTTTTTTAAATGCCCATAACTTTGTCAATATTTAATGGATTGCAACAATGTTTTTACTCAAATGTCAGTTATTCTTGTCACTTCAAGATAGAATGATATAATTATTGATTTTCATTATTTAAAATTTTTTATTTAACAATAAACAAAAGGTGCAACTTTTTTTTATATTTAATTTCTCAAAAAGTGTATTTTTTTTTCTCTCAAACTTTTTTACCGGGTAAGAGACATTTTGAACTACAATCAAGCCAGATCTCCGATAGCGAATATTTTTCTTTTCTGAGTTATGATTTTTTATAGAAAATATACGTTTTTGTGGTACATACTACAATGTTAACAGTAATTTTCAATTAAAAAATTGAAATGATGAAAAATACTCGAAGTGCTGAATAATTGTAAGCTTTTTACAAATAAATTTTTTTTGTAGAAACCCTTCACGCACTGATAGAAGTGAAATATAATTGACTACGCATATCTGTTTCAGAAATGTCGTACAATTTTCTCATTTTTCATCGGAACAAGTTGTCTGGAAACTTTAATCGCGTTTATCTCAAAACCACATTTTTACGGCTTCTTGGCAACTTTTTTCGAAAACTGTAAGATATAATTCAATAATTAAATACTTAAATTACTTGTATAATCCTCAGAAATAAGATAAACTAGAATTATTTCAATCCAATAAAATTTAGTCTTATTAAACAACAAAAAATTCCGAAAAAATAGTAAAAAAAATGACATTCGTTACTATAATTGAGTTAATTATCGGATTAGTGCGATTGTAGTTCATCTTTTAGCAGATGCGATCCCGATTACAAAAATGTTTCGTTTGTGCATTTCAGATACGTGAAACTCGTACAATCTTGCCAAGAAACAAGACGTGTCGTTTGTACAAGGTCCACTTTGAAACCATCAAGGAACATTATTTTTTCATATTTTTGGATGGGTGCACCATTCTCGTAAACGCTAAATAATGTAGAAAAGACACCTTTGAATTTTCATTCTGTATTTTGAGTTATTAAATTTAAAAAAAAAAACTTTTGAGAAAAACCAACGGTTTGAGCATCAAAAATCTTAATACCCCCTTAATGATATCTACTGATCTACTAAAATATCTACTAAATAATCAATCACACTGTGTTATTTTCAAGTAGCGAAATTTTCTAGCAATGAATATACTCCAAGTTGTCTCAATGACTTTTCAATAAGCGTTACATGATTTATAATTAAATGGTTTGAACAATTTCAAGGTAAAACATGTCTAAATAGAGGAGCTTTAAAGTAAAACCTCATACCTTAATCAGTCGTATGAGAGCTACAAATTATACTGTCTCGATCTTTATAGTTTTAAGTGGGCAATTTCTTGTCATAATAAATAAAAGGTATACCTAATTTCATGTTCTTAGCTGCTTTAGTGCCAGAGTTATTGAAATAAACCTCATTACTGAACAATCAACTAGATGGGAGGCATAAGTTATAGTTACCCGATCTTGACAATTTTCAGTGAGCACCTTTTGTTTGGAGTAAGTGGTAGGTGTGCCAAATTGTATGTTCTCAGATGATTTAGCTGATGAGTTATAATGCAAAACCTCATATCTGAAAAACAGCCATATAACTTTTTATATAATGGCCGACCAGTCCGACAAATGATTAGTACATTCTAGAAATAATTCCGCTTAACGCATTTCAGTCAGATATCGCAAAAAACTGAGGGCCTAATGAGCTAATTCACATTTGTATGACGATAATTCATGAGTTAATGTAAATTAAGGCTGTTAATGCAGATTAACTCTGCCGTCTGTGTTGCCTCTATTGTCAAGTACGAACGAACTTCGTTAAGTGCAGACGTGTTTTTGTTTTGCTCTTGTGAGTTATTATTTTTTTATTTGAAATTTTATAATTTTCCAAAAATGGATGACTTCTGCGCAAAGTGTAACATTGCTTTTGCTAGGAATGACTTTAAAATTGTTCCTTGTTCGGGATTTTGCCAAAAACTTTTTCACAAAGCGTGTTGCGAAGGCGTAATGTCGGACTACGATGTTAAATTATTTAAGGCGAACCGCAACATTGTGTACCTGTGCAAACAGTGTGTTAATTTGCCTGAGCGCTTTATTTCATCTATGGATGCAATTCGTCAGTCCCAAAAACAGGGAACTGAATCCCTCATATCATTTTTTGGTGATAAAATCAAGGATTTGATGTTGGAGCTAAGTGAACTAAAAGCCCTAATAAATAAAAATGTTAATTGTGTGAACAACAACAACAGTGACAAGTGTATAGAAATGCAGCCGGGTAATACAGTGGTTAATAACACCAACAACCTTAACAGCTGTTCACCAATTGCTTTTTGTACTAATGGCGCCTTGTCTGCTGATTCTGCAAACGCGATTCAGCTTAATGTATTATTGGAATGTCGTCTGCAGAAAAATAATGGTGTTAGCAGTATGCAAACAATCTCAGCTGATCATGCTATTTGTAGCAACCCTCCTTACGTTAATGGTTCTGTTATGAATGCAAATATAAACTCCGCTAATGTGCCTGCTGCTGTTGCTGTGACTGTAAATGTTACAGAACCTGAACCTTTGGATAAGGCAGCTGTTAAAATCAGCAATGCTAACAGTGTTAACAATGTTGTGTCCAATAATAACATAAATTTGACGTCTGCTAACGAGGTTGCTGTTGTGGCTGAAACGATAATGTTGAAATCATCAATGTTAGCAATGTGCCTGCTGTTAATATAAATTTAAATTCTGCTAGTGAGGCTGATAATGTAACAGAAATTCAACCTATGGTTGCGGCTGCTGTTAAAGTAAACAAATTAAATAAAAAATCTAACAGTAAGAGGAACAGTGCTAGGAACACTGCAGTTGTTCCTGCAATAAATAAAAATTCTAATACTTCTGGAGAAATTGTTGCGAATGCTGCTGTTGAAGTTGTTGATAATGCTGGATCTTCTAATGACGTTATTGAGAACCCTGCAATCGTTATTAATTCTTCTGCCGTTTCTGTAGATGCTGATGCTGTTAACAATGTTAATAATGTTCCTGTTGCTGGTAACTTGGATGATAATGCTACGAATTCGGTTGGTCCCATGTTGGTTTCTGCCGTGCCGCCTCGTCGAGCAATTTTCGTATCACGGTTGATTCCATCTTTGGCGGAGGCTGATATTGTTAGTTATATTTTAGATAAGCTTGATATTGATAGTTCTAGTAGTATTAGTGTACATAAATTTGTTTTTAACTTTGATAGGGATTTTTCATCTTTTAGGATATTAGTTCCTGATAAGTATGTTGACAAGGTTCTTCATAAATCTTTTTGGCCTGTACATTCGTTTGTGGATTTGTTCACTACAAAGTCAAAGGCCGTGCCCATACGCAGTGGTTCAAAAAACTTGGTTACCAACCATGCAACTATGACACAAAAGTAACCATTCATTACCAGAATGTTCGTGGCTTACGTTCTAAGCTTACTGCTTTGTACCTTAACAGTTTTAATTTTTCAGCGTAAGTGATTGCGTTTACAGAGACTTGGTTAAAACCTGATATTTTAAATTCTGAGTTATTTTCAAATGACTATGTCGTTTTTCGGTGTGATCGTCAGTCAAGAGCAGGTGTGGTCCTGATTGCTGTGTCGTCCTGTATTTCTGCTGAGTTATTGAACTACGACAACACGCTTGATATTGAATTTTTAGCTGTAAAGCTCTTGTTCCCCAATTTTTTCTTTTATATCACTTGTTCTTATATTCCACCTCGGTCGGATAAACTCGTTTATGATTGCCATTCTGCAGCTATCCACAATCTTCATTCACGTTTGCGCGATAACGATCGCCTAGTAGTTCTTGGTGACTTTAATTTGCCATTCGTCAGTTGGCTAAATAATGATGACTCTAATTTTTTGACTCCCGTTACTCAGAATGAGTTTGTTGGTTCTCTTATTGATTTGCCTCTAGTTAAATCCAGACTCTACCTTAATGGCTTCATAACCCGTTGTGTTCCAGTTCATTTTGTTAAGGCCAATAGTAGTAAGCCACCTTGGTTTTCAAGGCAACTTGCTAATCTTAATAACATTAAATCCAGACTCTATAAACGTTTTAATAGATCTGGATCTTCTGTTGATTTTTCTAAATACTTAGTTGCTCGTGCTAATTTCCAGCGTCTGAATCAAAATTGCTACAAGTCTTATTTATCAAGATGCAAAATTGAATTTTTTGATAATCCTAAGAAATTTTATGGTTTTGTTAATTCAAAACGAAAATCTGTGGGACTTCCATCTTCTTTATCTTTGGGTGGTAAGAATGCTAGCCTAGACCATGAAATTGCAGATTTATTCGCAGACTTTTTTAAATCGACCTATTCGTTAGCCGGTGCCCAAGCCGGTACTTATCCGTACGAATTACTTAGTTCTAACTGTATTCTTAATCCAGTCATTGACAGTGACACTTTACTTCAGAGTCTCCTGGCTCTGAAACCGATTTTTTCGCCTGGTCCTGATGGTATTCCTGGTTGTGTGCTTAAGTTCTGTGCCGTGAACTTGACGGAACCGATATTAAAATTGTTTAATTTATCTTTGCAATCGGCGCCATTCCCAGCAATTTGGAAACAGTCATTTATCATACCTCTGCACAAAAAAGGTAGCAGATCTAACATTGAGAACTACAGAGGAATTGCTAAGCTATCAGCGATTCCTAAAGCCTTTGAACAAATAATTACCAGTCAACTTCAGCATTCGTGTATTTCCATATTATCACCCTGTCAGCATGGTTTCGTGAGAAGCAGATCAACCACCACAAACCTACTTGAGTTTACTTCTTTAGTTCTGGATGGTTTTTTGGCTTTAAAGCAAACTGATGTGATTTATACTGATTTTAGTAAAGCTTTTGATTCGATCAATCATGTACTTCTGACTCAGAAGCTCGATTTACTAGGGTTTCCGATGAATCTGGTTTTATGGCTCACAAGCTATCTTTCTAATAGAACTCAAAAGGTGCTATATAAAAATACTATTTCTAAATCGATTAATGTTACTTCTGGTGTACCTCAAGGCAGTCACTTAGGCCCACTGCTTTTCACCCTTTTTATAAATGACTTGCCTCAGATCTTGTCTCATTCCCGAGCTCTAATGTATGCGGACGATGTAAAAATTTGTTATACATACTTGCCCTCAGACTTTTCTCGCTTAAATCTACTTCAAGTTGATTTGGATTCATTTCAACGTTGGTGCTCAACAAATGCACTAGTTTTAAATTGTTCTAAATGTAAGTTTATGACATTTCACCGCGTGAAGCCTGATCTGTCATCTTATGTACTTTATGGCACTCCTTTGGAGCGTATATCTGCGGTTAACGATTTAGGTGTTCTGTTCGACACGAAACTGAGTTTCAATTCGCATATTTCTGCTATTACTAATAAAGCAATGGGTCATCTAGGTTTTGTTAAACGCTGGGCTAAAGAGTTTAATGATCCTCATCTTACCAAGGTCCTTTATACTTCGTTGGTCCGTCCAATACTTGAGTATTGCTCGTGTGTGTGGTGTCCAGGATATATTACTCATATAAAGCGCATTGAGTCAGTGCAGAAACAATTTTTGCTATTTGCTCTACGGGCCCTTAACTGGGACCCAAATCTTCGTCTACCATCTTATAGAAGCAGGCTTCTTCTTATTGATTTGCCAACTTTGGAAAATCGGAGAATATTGCTCGGGGTAATGTTCCTGCATAAGCTGATTCTTGGCGAGGTCGATTCCTCTGTGCTGCTTGGCCGTCTAAACTTTGCAGTTCCGGCCAGGGCATCCAGAAACTACGTTCCTTTCCATTTACCCCTTTGTCGTCTAAATTTTGTAAAAAGTGATCCTTTGCGTGTTTGGTGCTCGTACTATAATGACTTGTACAAATGTATTGGTACTGAATGTTCGCTTGCTGTCTTGCATAATGCAATACTTCTAGTTCTAAACTGATATTTTAAGTTTACTTTTTAATTTTACTTTTTATTTTTTTTTAAGTAATGTTGCATAAATCTGTTAAGTTTTATTTAAGTTTATATCTGTATTTATCTTTAAGTTTAATTTACTTTGTATTTTGTGTTAGTCGACAGCGATTTATGGTCGACTTTAATTAAATAAATAAATAAATAAAGAAATAAATAAATAAATTTCTGTGTGTACCTTGTTGGACATACTTTTTAATAATCAAATTCTTAAGATATGTACGTGCGTTTGGCCTCTTACCCATACCATTTAATTACTTCTTTGCATAAGTTTTTAAACGAGATACTTGCAAAGCTTTCGAGTGTTTTGAGAGCGTGCTGATTAGTGCGAATAATTTACACGAATTTCGCACGAGTGAAAATCAACTTAATTGCAACTTGGATATGTTTATATGCACACATACTTGTGTAGCACACCTGGCACGCATAATTCCAATTAGAGAGAAATATACAAATAATTGCAAATACATTTTTGTTTCAAAGTTTTTAGGTCACGATACTCGAATGCTTTTCAGTGTTAATAATCAATGATTTGTCGAGAATTCAAGAGTGGCACAGAAGCAGATATAGTACATATGTATGTGCGTGTGTGTTTAATTATCGGAGCAAAATTTTTAATTCATATTTACTATGTTCATAGGTGTATATTTGCAATGAAGTGCGGCCACACATTCCCCGATCATTGCCTGGCCTAAAGCTGAAAACACACAGCATGCGTTCAGCGGCGAACGCGTTTCTGCGTTCATGCGTTGGCGACATTGAGAAAATTACAGTTACATAACGAAGCGAATGGGTCTGGAGGTGAACGAGTACAAACGAGGTACCTTCTGTCATGAAATAAACAGTCGGTGCATTCGCATCTTGGCTCCTGCGTCACTGTTGGAAGTTGCAATTTTGCCAAAGTATAGAGAGTTTATCTTGAGTTTCTTGTCAACCATCATTAACACCAACAATAATGTCAACCTCGAAATCCAACGATTGGGTTGAGCAGGCAACTGCGTATTAAAGCCCTCTCTCGACGAACGAAAACCACGCTCTATAATTTTCTCATTATGTCCGTGTTAAGGGCTGATAAATTAACTTTTCGAAGTTGTGCCAAACGTCAGATAAAAATTTACCAAATTAAACAAAGCAATACCACATTTTTGCGTTTAATTTTAAATAAAAAATATTTGAAATAAATTTGTTAATTGCCTTAACAATAAATATTTCAAAAGATAAAAGTTAAAAATTAAATTGAAAATAAGAAATTTATTTACCCAGAGAAAAAGATAATCCAACTAAAAATTTCTAGTAACTTTTCCGGAGGAATTTCGAAGTTCATTCAACTGGTGTTACACACAGATAATAAACTCATAATACATACATATGTGAATTATAGAAGGTTTGTTTTTATTATATCCAGATACTTACTTTATTCGGTACATCTTCCCTAGACTTGGAGAGATAAAAAACTGCTCTCCCCCTAATATCTAAATTTAGCATACAAATATAGAACTCGAACTGAATTTATTTAATTTAGTTCTCGATGTTAGTAAGAGTAATAAGCCCAAATAAATATTCAAAGACTTGTTCAATTCGCTTTCAAATATTTGGATAAACAGCTTACTCCTAAACACATCAACCCTCTCATTGTCAGATATTCGTCATACCTACTTTTTCAACTTCGAAGTTCGAAGGAGAAAGATCGACAGAATAAAGGTCTCTGCAAATTTGTATTCATGATATGAGAAATGGGAAAACGGGGAACATTGCCTCGAAGTTTTTATTCCGAATTGGAGTGGCATTTTTTAATCGATTTTTTTATTTTCATTTTTATCAATTTGTGCACTACTTTTGTGTCATTTCGTCTTTGGATTTTTCGCAATCACAAATTGAAAGTGGGAAGGTTTTAATATTGTAAAATTAAATTGTAAGACCTGCTCATTCGATACAGTTTAGTTTGTCTAAATTTACCAAAATACATTACATTAATCAAACATGTCCGAAATTCGAAACATTTGAAATCGACTTGGTCTCGAAAATCTTTTTTTTTTTAATTTTGTCCAGTATAAACTGTGTTACATTCTCAAGAAAGATAGAATGTGAGGTTGCGCCTCCCCGCGGCGAAGGGACAGATCTCGTAATTTGTAAACAAGTATATGGGAAAAAGCAAAATAAATAACTTGCAATATTCCAGTGGAAAACGTTTTTCACTTGTGCTAAATTGTAGAAGGATAATTTAAAAGCAGAGCTTTAATAAATAAATCTGCAAAATATTAAAAAATTGGCTCTTTTTGCCATTTATAAAAAAGCTTTGTCTAGTTGCAATTGAGAACTGTCAAAATCGGCAAAACCAATGTAGCGGTACCTCTAATGGCATCAACGTCTGCACTCAGTACTCCGTGTTGCATTCTATGCAAATTATACCAAAAAAGTTGGTGTGGAATTAAATTACTTTTCGGGTTCAACTTGTACCAAAAAACCACAATTGAGCAACTTTATCATTACTGCCCGTGCTAGAAGCATGGACGCTATCAATATCGGATGAGATGGCCCTTGAACTATTTGAGAGAGAGATATTATCCGAAAGAGTTTTGAACCTTTAGTTCTTTTCGATGGCGAATACAGCAGCCGATGGATCGATGAGCTGTATGAGCTTTACCGCGACATTGAAATAGTACAGCGAACTAAGATTCATCGGCTACGCCGACTCGCCGCTGGTGGTGGCACAGGAAGAAAGACCAGGTGGAGGACTTGGCTTCACTTGGTGTCTCCAGTCGGCGACACTTTGCAAAGGAATCACTGGCGTGCTTTACATATTAGGATCGGCCAAAGTCGCCTAGGCGAATTTAGCGCCAGTTATTAGGCCCGTTTCTTTTTAACCAACTTCCAAAGGAACACTAGGTAGGTTAAGGAATTATATGTAAAGCAACAACACTAACGTGCAAAAATTGGCCAACTCAGTCAAATGATATCCTACCTGAGATGTAGTGTTGGGAAGTGAAGAAACTGCACTGTCGTGAATGAGCCAGAAGAAATATATGGGAAATTTCATATGGGAATTTCATAAAACGTAAAAATTCTCTGTTCAACTATGTTTCGTTCTTAAATAGCACTAAACAAATCGCAACATTCATGAAAGATACAACCAGGGTTACTTCTTTAACTTAAGGAAATTTTATCCGAGTTGGAGCGTTCTTTTGACAATCGGGTGCAAAAAAAACTCACCTATTTATGGATTGAATTCAATTGACAATGCACGCAATAGAGAAGTAGGAACATAGGGCAAGTTCCTGCTCAACGTTATCGGCGTTAACGCATTCGAAACACCGTCGTCGCCTGTAACAACCGCTATGCCAATTCACGCAGTTAGCTTTATTTGACAATCGCGACGTGACGCATTCGCCGCTGAACGCACGCTATGTGCCCTCAGCTTAGCAAGTGTGAAGTGTCGACAACGTCGAGTGTACTCGTAATACATACTTAGCATTGCAGAGCGTGGCGAGTAGCGAGTGGCGAGCGAATGTGGGGGTAGCATACAATTATGAGTACTCGTAGATGTGGCATGAATACTTGTCAGTCGAAGTGGCAGGCAACGTTCATCAAATATAGCAGATGCCTACTATGGCCGTCATGCTAAATGTGCGCGTTTTCCAATTGAAATTAAGCCACCCACTCCACTCTTCCCCTGGACGCCGGTAATGCTACCAATAGTACAGTGGCCAAATCGAAGGCGCAAATGTGTCGATTTGTCAAATTGTGTATTTTTTGTATTGCATGTAAATTTGTCTAAATATGGACCAGTACCAATTACACTACTACTGGCGCAATTTTTACCATGCGCTCAATGCAGGGAATGCACACCGTATTTGTAAGTTTGCTAAGCTGAACGCTTTAAATCGGTTTCAGGAAACTACTGAAAATCACCTAGGGCTAGTAATGTATTCGTGTGTCGTGCACATGTGTGTGTGTGTGTGTGTATTTTGTGTGTGTTCGTATTGGTTCGAGGGCTTGGCTGTGTATTTGCATACGCAAATACCAAACCAAACGATTTACACCATCGCTTTTTGAGTTCCTATCAGTGTACGTTCACATAACTCAGCCAACCAAATATTCGTGTAAGGGTCCGTAAATTTTAGTATTGTAGATAAAATAGACTTCAATATACATACATCAACGCATGACACCATTAGCTCTTTGTGCAGTACCAATACTTCAACTGGAATTTACTTGGTTAAGAAATTAAACACAAGTTACACATATTTGCAGTTATCCAAAAACCCTGGATATAAAAATGATAAGTCGAAAGAATTTTTGAAAAAAATATTCTTAGGTAAAGTAAATAAAAATCCATTATTATTACAATAGATGGCTTTCCTAATCTGTATCTCGCGTTGTATAAGTGCGGGTAAAGAAAGTAAAGAAACTTCTCGAACAGATTTTGTATTTTACAGTTTTTCTTCGATATAGGCGAAAACGCAAGATAGGCGGCTGAAAATGTGAACAGTATTTGCGGTTTCGTCGATTTCGTTCCAATAATTATACCTTTCATGAAGATGAAAAGGTATTATAACTTTAGTCCGATGTTTCTAAGTATAAGTATATCCAGTTCTACTAAAATGATTCGGACAACGAGCTGATTCGATTTAGCTGTGTGCGTCTGTCTGTTTGAACGAAAACTAGTTCCTCAATTTTAGAGATATCTAAATGAAACTTGGTAAGCAAATGTATGTGCCAATCATTTGTCGGAACCGACCAGATCGGACATTACATAGCTACTATTTAAGTGTTTATTCAGATATGAGGTTTTCCATGCATTTATCAATAACTAAAGGTTCACAACAAAAATCATCAAAATCGGACCACCATAACTTACAGCTCACATACAACTTATTAATCAGATAAAAGGTTTTCCATTAAAATTCCCACACTATAGCAGCTAAAGGCATGCAATTTGACACTCTTTTCATTTAGCATTAAAAAAAAGTGCCAATGGACAAAGTCCAAATTGTTGAGCACGGCGGCGAATAGATAAATTCGGATCTTCTCCAACACTTTTACTTACAGCGCCAATATTTTCTTCTGTACGTACAGTTATTTGTCTCGTTGTTGATTTTTCATCGAGTAGAGTAAATGTCGTTCGAAATTTATCAATATTTCGACAAATAAGCTGCTCTGATGCTCGATTGCGAGGATCATAAAATTCACGAAGTGCTCTATAAGTTTGGCGAACAGAACATTGGTTTTTAAAGTAAATTTCCACAATTTGTAAAAGTTGTTGCGGCGTCATTCTTTCCATGATGATTTCTCAATGCTTACTGAACTGAAATGTCAAAACCAAATGTCATTTACCAGCTGTCAAGTGACAGCTATCCCTATCGAAAGTTCTATCAGTCTAAAAAAACACCCGTGCTATAAATCATTCTTTGGAATTCGACTGAGCCAGCTTGGGCTAAATTCATTGTTACAAAAATTTCCCTGCTACAAAACATCAAACAGCGATTGATTGGTTATTGACGAGTTTACCTCCAGCCAGTATGGGGGCAAAACCATACGAAGCCTCCTACAGTGACCATGGTGGGATATTTTTAGTTCTAACACTTAATATCATTACGTTTTCATATGCATCTTAATCTTAATAATATTTAATATTTCTAAAAAACTTAAATTTTTTTATCACAGTTACTTTACTTTATTTTAGTGTATTTAATTTTGTTTGAGAAAATTAAAAAGTTTTTTAAAATTTAATAATTCTTTACGCTAACAATGCGGTAGTTAAATTAATAATTTTATATATTCCCCAATTTTCGACGGATTTCAAGCATAAATCGGCCGATACTGCTGCAATTTCACGTTCGATATTCGTATGAAGTTCATCAATCGTCGCTGGCTTGTTGGCATAGACCATACACTTGACGTAGCCCCACAGGAAATAGTCTAACGGCGTCAAATCGCACGACAGAGGCGGCCAATTGACTGGGCCATTGCGTGAGATAATACGTTCACCAAACTTGGTTTTCAATAAAGCGATTGTGACATTCGCTGTGTGGCTTGTGGCGCCGTCCTGTTGGAACCACATATTGTCCAAGTCCATATTATCCAAGTCGGGCCAAAAATATTCGGTTATCATTGAGCGGTAGTGATTCCCATTCACAGTAACGTGCCGGTCTTGATCAACGCGACAGAAGTACGGCCCAATGACGCCGCCGGCCCATAAACCGCACCAAACCGTAATTTTTTCGAGATGCAATGTTGACACATGGAGTACGTGTAGATGCTGCCTGTCCAATAACGCATATTTTGCTTATTGACGAAGACATTCAGCCAGAAATTACGACGACCATAAATTGGACGTAGCGCTCTTAAAGTTGAGGCCATTGACTAATTTCGGTGGTAAATTTTAATAATTTCGACTCGTTGTTGGATCGTATATCTTTCCATGATGAAATGGCAAACCTTACTGAAGAGAAATGTCAAAAAAGCGGGAAAACATATGACGTCGTTTGCTGTCACTATCGGTCTACTTTTGTAGCGTTCCTATTGAGAAACCCTTTATAACGGCAATTCTAAAAAAGCCAATATATTCGATATTCTATTAAGTCATGTGCGAATTCTTTCAATTTTGTTACTAAGAATTTAATTGTTGAGGGAAATACCTAAATAATCAATATTTTTTGAAAGTGGGTGGTAAAGTTATACTAATTTTTTATTTTTTATTTAAATCAATAAAAGTTATTTAAGTTTTCAAAATCTCGTTACACCAGCTTACCAATAAAGACATATATTTTTTAGATAATCTGATGTTTTACTACAGTTATTGTGGGGTTTAAAATATTCTGTATGCCTTGATTTAAAAGAAATAAATGCTGGAAAGATATCTTCAAAAAAGATGTATTTTAAATGGAGGCATGGGTTCTTATTTTTTCCAAAAAAAAAAAAACATATAGCTTGATATAAAGGATCTATGTACTAAATAAATGCGAAGTTATACGGTATTTGGTTTTTTCTTCTATGGAGAGTGACACCGCCCATTTTTTGCGGTGATAAGACTAACTCAAATCTTCTCTTCCTTATTTCACATCTAAACTTTGAACCACCAGCATTCCACCTCCCCCAATGTTGACTGGGAAGTGACTTTACTTTTATATAAGTATGTAGCTACGAATGTGTGAGAGATGATTTGCATGTGTGTGTGTGTGTGTGTGTGTGCGTGTATATGTTTGGTTGACCAAAATGTCAATGTTTGGCATTTAAGCACGTTCGGTTAATGGACCAGAATTTGCAGCAGATTGTGAGGGGATTATGGCCGCTTGCCCGCACAAACCGCTCACATTCGTTTCGCTACATAGAAATGTATGTGTGTGTGTGGATGTGTCGTCTGTCCTAGTGAACGAGTGCATCTAAGCTTTAATATGTACGCTAGTTTGTAGTTGTATGTATAGCTTTCGAGTGTGACACGTCGCTATGATCACACATTGTGCGTTCGACGTGTTCTAATGCCTACTCCCCAAATCGCACACAAATTCAATTGTTTTTTATTGTGATTTGCGATTTTTGCCGGATGTGAAGTTTCGACCACTTTTGCCTAAAATCCATTGTTTTAGAAGTTTAATTTAATTTTATTGTAGAATACATAGAACACTTCGAAATTGGTTTTTTCGTATCATTGCATTTATTTAGCATGGAAAGAAAATAATTCTAGCCACAACTCAAATTAAATTTAAAAGCCGTGTCAAATTTCATTTAACTTTTACTCTTATAAAAAGATGAATATTACCTGTGTATGTTAATATCCACATCATATTTTAATATTCCTATTCATATTAGCACTTAGCAACCCTGGTGCTAGAGAGCTGCAGCCCAGTTCTACGTACCGGAATAACCCGGGTTTTACCCGGCTAAGGGCTGTTGTTTCGGCGATCTAACCCTGTTTAAATCGGCGCATACCATTTGTCGTGTATCATCTCTGGAGCAATGCAGGGTTGCTCCATACACTTCTGCTCAGGGCTGGAGTTGAATCCAACCCTGGCCCTGGAACATATTTTTGCTGCGTATGCTAGAGAAGGCTTCATCCAAACTCCACCTCAGTAGATGTAATACGTGCTATGGATGGAGCCTTCTAAAAGTCTGCTCAGGCCTTAGGAATCATAAGGAGTAGACCACACGGTATGTGGCCCCGTATTGCTTGCGCTCTCAAGCGCCAACGGCCGCTACAGTACAAAACATTGCGCCAATTGCGCCGGTGCCACCCAGCACCCAGAGGACCGCCACGGCTTCAAGGAGCAATCAGCAACACGCACATCCCCCATCTCTCCCAACCAATCCATTCTCATCCCGCTCCCACTCAAGTAGTAGGGCTACCCAGCAGCTCTTGGTGCCCCATAATATCTGTTCCGTGTGTCAGGTCAGAATACGCCGGAACGTGGCATCAGTTATGTGCAATATGTGCCAAGACTGCACAGTGGCAAGCGCAACTGAAACAAGTTCTCGATTATGGCATCCGGCAATGCAATAGATGACATGTGCTCGAAAGTGAATGGTTAGCTCTCAGACCTTGCTCGTTTCTTAAGTTGTTTCTCTCCCCTGCTAAGTCCTCGGCGACCCCATTTGCCACCTAGATGAAGGAGGTTAGGATGCAATAGAACGCAGCACTTCGGACAGCAACGGGATGCCTTCTGATGCCTTCCGCCGAACCCCTACGCCATGAGACTTGATTGCTCCCAGTTAGGGAGCACAACTTTATGCTCACCAAGCAGTTCCTCGTCGGCTGTCATCGCAGTGGCCACCCAAACGGGTACCTGCTTGATGAGGATCTGCCTCCGAGACACGTCAGGGGGCATATTCTTGATATGTCCAATAAGATCCGGTCGCTCACCACCAACAGATTGGACCCTGCTGCCTACCGGGTAGTCTTAGACGACATCACCGAGGGACAGTCACCACTTTCATCAACTCTCGCTCTGTGAATGCCGGGGGGGCCAAATCGCAACTCATAGCAGAGGAGGAGCTCCAGATGTCTCGTGAATCCCGCGTCACTTTGGCTAAACTACGTTCTGGATATTGCAGCAGGTCAATCTCCTACATATCCGGAACTGACCCAGACGTACTCAATGTGTGTCCGGTATGAGATAACTCCCCGCACGATACCTCTCACCTTTTCACATACCCGATAAAACTGACTCATCTAACCCCCCTTTTCCTTTGGTCGGACCCCCTCGAAACTGCGCGTTTCTTGTCATGTTGACAATACATCTACCCGTCTGATCGGAATACTGACTGTTCACTTTCTCAATGTTAGAGATGTAATCTGGACCGGTGTACAAAAAAACGGTTTCCTGACTCCTAGACACGTGATAAATGTTTTGGATAGTCTGCTTAGCTTAAACTTAAAAAGTAGTCTAAAATTTGTGATCTTATTATTGTTAATGAAAATTCTACTTATATAAATATCTAACTTTATCCAGTCAGTAAAAATGATATGCATCATGTGCAGGAACGGCGGAAGACGTGGGTATGGTGGGTAGTACTACTCACCTGATATTTCCAATCTGAAAATTCGAGCAGAATAAAAATTGTCATTCAGAGTTTGACAGATTTTGGCGCTTCATATGACTTGTGCGGAAACATAAAAAAATCTAAAAAAAAATTGGTTTGCAGTACTTTGAAAATTCTCCGGAGGCAAGGACTAGCATTCGGGGGCATGATGAGATGAGAACTCAAATTTCATTGTGATGTTGAAAGAACGAGCTGAAGATGTATTATAATTGGAATCCCGGCTTATTAGAACGAACCACACAACGATATTCAAAACCAAATCCTAGAGGCGATACCAAATTTTTATCAGATAATATCCAGGTTATCGAAGACTTAGATTTTTATTAATACTCTTAGATAAATCAGCAGATATTACTAGGAAAGACCAAATTTCTTTTTTTAATCGAGCAGCTAAAGCAGATCTTATAGCCCCAGAACACTACATGGGATTTTATACCACATATAGTAGAGAATCTCGTACATTATTCGATAGTGTTACTGATGTGCTACTTCGTTTCAATCAAGCTCACAGACCAGTGCTATGATGGAGCTGCTAACGTTTCTGGCAAAATCTTAGGGTTGAAACAACGGATCGAAGAAACAGTCAATCTTAATCTTGCCATTCAAGATGGAATGGAGAAAGTACTGACAGAGGAAAAATTTACCGCGGAAGTAAAAGATCTGATCAATTTCGTTCATGATTCACCGAAACGTATTGCACTGTATAAGGGTCTACAAGAAATAAAATAATATGAAGCCAAAGTCCTTGTGGCTTATTGTCCTTCCAGGTAAGATAAGTAGTTTGTTTTCAAATGAAAGTTTCGGCCCGCTCGCTCTACAGGCGTGTATGAGCGGACTTTCAATAGATCCGTTCTGAAAACAATACATTACAGCTTTTTCAACTTTAATTTAAATTTTTTTTCTTACTCTACATATGGGTTTTGCTTATAAAATCACTCAAGAGCATTCTACATGTAATCTTGACGATATTTTTTCGAGAGCTATTTAAAGGTCCAGAAGTCGACGGAACCGTCGCAGACGCTTCATCTACTTTTACGATTTCAGAGTCGTCTCGCTCCATCAAGCGAAGCTTTTCGGTTTTGCGTAATTCCATGTATTACTTATGAGCAATAAACTTACTATACAAGGAACAATAAGTTATTTTCTCGCAACCCGCTAACCTTCTTAATTATATCGACGACCCATTTCCCTCACCTGGTATACTCTTACCACCAACAGAACTGATCATGTGCCTGCCCCTTGTCATTTAATTGGAATTTTTCGATAATCTTACTGCTAAGAAAATAATTTTCGGGTTGTTGACTTACAGCTCTCGATCTTGTTTTGTCTGTTACCAATTGGTGCCATATTTTTGGTTGAAATGTTGCCTCAGAGTATTTTAATACTTTTGTGTAGACGCTGTCTAATCTGTTTATAGTAAGAGTTCTGAGTCGCTTAATTATTCTGCCGAGTTTTTTCAATCAAACTTTGTTGTTGATGACAATTTGTTCAATGTAATTCCTATGTTTGCATTTCATTGCGGTTGCCCTTCAATATCTCTCTTGTCTCAGGTGTTTGCATCGATCGGTGGAAAGTAGCGTCGATTACACCTATCTTCAAGTCAAGACGTAGAATAACAGACTTATCTCCAAGCTAACGGTTTGATACGAGAATTTTGAGAATGTGGTAATGGAGAAACCAAATTACCACAAAATTGCATCCGCATGGATTTGTCGGTTGTCGTTCTACACAACGATTCTTGCCGTTTTCCCAGAATTGGATTCCAAGTGGCCTGCATCTATACGGAATTTTTCCAAGACCCATGATAAGGTTTTACATTAAATTCTGCTTCATAAGAAAAGTATGTAAAATTAATTTATTTGGTTTTCTTAAAATGGCTAAAATTATATCTTTCAAGTAGCAACTTATTTTTGTATAGAAATAGAAAACTGCAAGCATTCACCTTTTTTTTCCTGCTACTTCGGTGGTGCTTGAGGGCAGCATTCTTGGACCGCTATTGTTCGACTTGCTTATTACCGTTGTGTACTGTTTAAATCATTCTGCTTACTTGCTGTAAGCAGATGATCTGAAACTGTTTCGAAAAAATTATTACATATCTTGCTGATTCGCGTTACGATTATACAGACATTTATGAAGTGTGGTGCCAAAAAAATAATCTGTTTACCATCAATATAAAA
The DNA here is from genome assembly GCA_951828415.1 of Anomoia purmunda. Taxonomy (NCBI): domain Eukaryota; kingdom Metazoa; phylum Arthropoda; class Insecta; order Diptera; family Tephritidae; genus Anomoia; species Anomoia purmunda. Next base: position 170,097,982 of record OX639993.1, read on the forward strand.
AAATACTTCCCATATGACTCTCGCTAAATCATTTAAATTGTTTAGAACTAACTATCACATTTCGAATGAACAACTCACCTATGTTAATGATTTTGTTGATCTTGGTGTCGTTTTTTACTCTAGATTAACCTTTTCAAATCACATACGATATATTCTTCCGTGGGCATATAGGAGCACCCTTCACCTGCTTCATTTCTCTGATCATGTTCGACTTATTGCTTCAAATTATTTTGTTTATAGAGGACATGCCAATTCCCTAATTTTTGTTTACGATTCGATTTGCTGGCTTCATTGATGCCCGGAATTACTTGAGAATATCGGTTTTAATGTCCCTAACAGCGCCTAAATGCGGTTCACAGCGCCGTTTTATATTATTTGAGGTATAGCTAATTACTGGGGGCTAACTCCGATTTGGAGGGCTCTTACTGAGCTTAAATAAAATGTCTAAATATTAAATTTTCTATCAATAAGCTGCCTTTTAGAAATGTTAATTGAATCTAGTGTGTAAGATTTTGCAATCATAGACTTAAAAAACATTGAACTGAATTGCATTGGAAAATTCAGCTTAATATTTTATGAGTGGATATCCATTTGAAATAAACGTACATATATTAAACATAAATATCTACATATATTTTCAAAATTAAAATTTTTACGGAAACCGACTTTGCTCATCAAAGGTTAAAAATGTAAAAATATTAGAGTTCGCAAAAGCTTTCTGAAACAAAAAACAATTAGCACTATTGTCATTTATAAAAAACTCCTTTTTTGGAATAATTTTTAAACAGATCTAGCCCATGTTAATCTTAATATCTCCCCAAAATATTTGGGTTGACAGAGTAAAGTAGTTCTTAGTAGTAGCATTAGGAAACTAGTAGTAGAAATTAGTAGAAAATACTGGTAGTAATTAGTAGTTGCATGACTAAGAATAGTAGTAGGAATAAGTAAAATTAATAACAGTATTAGTAGAAATCTTAGTAGTAAATAGTAGTAGCATTAGTAAAATAGTAGTATTAATTCATTGAAATAGTAGTAGTAAATAGTAGTAGCATTAGCAATAATGGTAGTAAGAATTAGTAAAAGCAGTAGTAGTAAACAGTAATAGAATTAGTAAAAATAGTAGTAGAAATTAGTAAAAGTACTAGTAGTAGTTATTAGTAGTATTATTAAAAATAGTATCAGAATTAGTAAAAATAGTAATAGGCATTCGTAAAAATAGTAGTAGAAAATAGTAGTAGCGTTAGTAAAATTAGTAGTAGAATTTAGGAAAAATGGAGTAATAAATATTAGTATCATTAGTAAAAATAGTTAGAAATTAATAGAAAATACTGGTAGTAATTAGAAGTAGCATGAGTAAGAATAGTAGAAGGAATAAGTAATATTAGTAGCAGTATTAGTAAAAAAAGTAGTAGTAATTAATTAAAATAGTAGTAGGAAATAGTAGAAGAATAAGTAAACAAAGTAGTAGGAATTAGTAAAAACAGTAGTAGTAATTAGTAGTAGAAATTAGTAAAAATATTTATAGTAGTTATAAGTAGCATTAGTAAAAATAGTAGCAGAATTAGTAGCAGCAGCCGTAGTGTCTGTAGTACCTGCAGTTAGTAGTAGCAAAGAATAAATTAATTATTTAATTAGTAGTTGTAATGATAGTAGCTAGATGTAGTCGTAGTAATTATTTGTAGCAGTGTTAATGGAGGTAGTAGAATTAGTTGTAGCGGTAAACCAATACCGACCTACTGAAAGGTCTTGAAATGATTCCGAAATATCTAGTCTGAAAGAAGTGCCGACACGTTTCAAAACTTGTTCCCAAGGGGTGTTGAACCAATGCCGAAATTATCCCAAGTCATATACTTTATAATAGACTTTACCTAATTTTTTACCGTTTTCTTTACCTGAGGATTGTGGTCCTAAACCAAAACCCTATATTTTATTTGTATGCATTTAGATTGCATTGCATTGCAAATGAAAGTTTTTAAATATTTTCTATTCTTAAATAATTTTTCACAAAAGCCAAAATCACGTCTGCTCACTACGGAGTCACAAATATATCGAAATTCATTTCTGCTAACTTATACAGGTGTCATAGGAGTGTGAGCGCACTCGAAAATCCATTAGACTTTTGGATGGTTCTCTATAAAATTTGCAACGCTTGCTCCATTGCCTTGTTGGCAATCATTTTAAGAGTAAACTTCATTGACATAAAACTTTTACTTATTGTCAATTGCATTGCTACTAAGCCATGAGCGCGACAAGTAAGAGTCCAATGGTTACGGTTACAGGTGCAGAAAAAAGTATGTTTACATCCCATTTGAGATCTTTGAAAAAAAAAAAAACAAAAAACTGCAAATATTCAGTCACTTTTATTTAAATACAGTACTTTTATTTAGTACAGTTGCGTTGATTGAGGTTTTTGCAATAAACGAATCACAAAAAAAGTTCAATCTGAAACGACAATTTAAACTGAAAACAAAATATCAAAAGCATTCATTGCCAGCTCACCAGCGGAGTTCGTAAGGTGCACTCGCTCTCCTACAGAGGCTACGAAAAAAGTCCAAAAGAGCCACACTCCGAGAATCCTCAATGACTCTGTAGGTCTCCTTTCATCATCCGAAGATAACATGGACGAAGAGTTTTTGGATAGTTTGATTTATTTATAGTTAATTACTAAAATAATTATGTTTTAATTTTTCTTATTGAAAAAAAAAAGATGACTGAAATTTTATACATTATTTTGGACATGAGAGGAAAATTAATAAGGTACATAAAAACTGATGTTCATCCTTTTTGAAAACACTTACGTTTGGGCCGGCTACACTTTACCAGGTTTCATTCGATAATCGGAGACCTCCTTCGAGGTGGTATTAGTGATTCCTTTTTCACTTCGCTTTTTTCACTTCGCTCCGCAATTGATTGGTTTGGTTCAATTTAGTTTTAAAAAATTTGAAATTATTCATTTGCCTTTTTTGAGGATATGTTCTGTTTGTTTTACTTTGACGGTAATAATTTAATACCGTAATATATTCGGTAATGTTCAGTAAAAGTTAGTCCAACAATAGATAAACAAAAATGAAACGAAATAAGAAATTATTTGAGAAGACTCACCAATGCTAAATATATCGGCCCCAGGGTATAGGGATATTTACGCTAATGAAGCAGTGGATGAACTGGCTAGCTGTGGCTCTTCCTTACCGCGTGTCACACGTATTCAGTAGCGCTGAATAAGCCCTTCTCCGTGGTTTACAAACTTTTCAGGGAGCGGATAAAGGCACTGCGTCTGTCCCTGTTGCCGATGTACATACATGGGACAGTTTCTGATGAGACATCTCCGAGTGTGAGAAAGTTCAATGATAGCCCAATATTGTTGCCTGCAGCGCTTTTGTCCATTTCACATGAAACTTCCTCTATTATTTAGTCTTCCTCAGGTGATATCTGATTAGCAACATACTCTGGGTCAGCTAAATTGCCGTCATCATTTTCGTACTCAGATTCTTCATCAGACAAAAGAGTTGAGTTCATCAATTGCTCGGTTTCTTTATCTGAAATTGTAGACAAATGAAATTGCTTTCTTATATTTTTCTCTGTGAACTCATGTGGATTTTTTGCACAATATTTTCTTATCTTTTGTAGTCTACACTCTTCTATTTCCAGAAAAAACAATAATAATATCGCATATAAATTACATGTTTCAATTTAAAAAGCACAGGAAAAGTGAAAACCGCATATGGGTTATACGCTGTCCGCTGATTCAACAACGGTAACGGTAATTTATTTTTTTTCTTACCCGCCAGAACCACTCGGAGATGGTTTTCACTAAGTTTGTACTTAAAACATCCGCAAATTTATTTACTGCGATAAGAGATCAATTAAATTATAAAAATAAGTAATATTATTACTTACCTACAAGATTCATAACTCGATTTGGGCTTCTGAAGCCATTGTTTTTTATATTTTAAATGTGACAAATTCCAATGTTAATTTAGGTCTTACTTTTCACTTTCAGTTTCACTTGAATTCACTAAATAGTCGAACAATTTCGTTCAATTCTATTTCTGCTGAGCTGCGGTGCATTCAGTTTAAAAATAAAGAACTATACACTCTACTGAACACTCACTAACTCTAAACGATCCGACAATCGCAATTTTTATCGATAACATTTGTCATTTGCATTAAAGATTGTGGGATGGGCACTTATTAGCTGTCGTTTTGTATTTATTCAAAGCGATATATGTAGAGTGTCAACTCTGGCAAACTAAATGTCAAAGTGGGATAAAAACGTAAACAAACTCCGAATAAACATTTGAGCGAGTCTTTTATTATATTGAAGTGAAGTGAAATAAAACACTAGTTTATTCCAAACTACAAACATTTATAATTGTCTTTTTTATATGTACATACTTTTATATTGCAATGCTTTATTGTAGTGGAATTTCGGACTCACCATTAGTAGAGGATCCATCACCCACGACTCCAATGAATAAACGTGAATACCTGTAAATAGTTTTTGGAATAGTTTTAATGCAAATTATCAATGGTATGTTTCATAGTTTTCGTTTTAAAAGTTCCCTCCATTAACCTTCAAACAGCCGAGTAGGTCCATATTTATGAACCGCTTTTATACTCAACATTTTTTTTTATTTGGATAATTTAACTTTTTACTTGAGTCCTAGATAAGCATTTGTTTTTATCATTTGTGTTAGCCAAAGAGCTTCTCGTGATTAAAATATTGGTACGATTTATCGATCCCAATGGCAATCGTGAAGCTCCATTTGGCTAGTAGCGGACTTATGTCTCTTAAACTAAATATTAACACACTGTACTCTACGCTCATGGATACTGCCCATTGTTCACCTAGGGATCATTAATTGTAACACGCATATCGAAGTAACTAGAATGTAGCAATATGAAATGAGAATTTAATATTGCATAAAATATACCTATGTACATCCCGGAGCAAACGTCAATCCACTGCTGCATTGGGTTACTTTCTTCTCACGTCACCATACTTCACACATTCAGAGCACTGCTGGATTTGTCCTTTTTTCAATTGCATGCAAATAAAATCATGAAATTTTTTTTTTATCAAGTCAGTGTACAGCATCAAATTTGTTGTCGTTTAGTTTTCGATAATCGACTAGCCAAAGACAACAGCTGATCGGACGGTTGTGAATATCGTTAAAAATTGCTGCTGCTGAATAGAAAAATCGTTAAAATCTTCGTTAGGATGAGTTAACCATACGAAAAACATTAAAACAGGTTAAACGAGAACTGTGCATAATGAATGCATTTAAATAGAAACAAAACAAAGGTCGTATGCAGATGATCTTACCTGACAAAAGGTTTATGTATAATGGGCCCCTTTTTTTGTATTCGACTTGCAAAAGAACGCTCAAACTCGGATAAGATTTCCTTTAGTTGCAAAAGCGACCCTGTTAGCATTTTTCATGAAACATTTAGTGCAATTTAAGAACGGGAAATAGGTGTGCTGGCAAATTTTAGGTAGATGTATTTTCACATATGTATATTTAAAAATACTATGCAAATTAAAGCAGATTAGGTATTCAACCGAGATCTCAAATGTATTTTCTTAGGGCTCATGCAGTTTTTACACAGTTTCTTCCCAATACTACATCACAGGTCAGATATCATTTTACCAAGTTGACTCAACTCACATATTTTTCGCTATTCCACCTAGTGTTCTTTTGCAAGTCGGTTAGCAAGAAACGGTCCTAATATTACATTATAAACCTCACGATGATATGAAATTCGTCTTACATATATAAGGCACACGTGTTTTTTTTTTTTTTTTTTGTTAGGAACATATTATAAGCAACCGTGTGCATAATTTTCTTTGCGACTGTATATTATGGGCACAAGTACTAGGTACTATTTTGCTCGCTACCCGCCGCACATGGATTCAGTGGAAGTTTGTTGGCCTGCTTTGTGCGTTTTGCATTAAATTGAGTTATGGGAATTGTTTTCGACTTCATTTTGCCATTTCACTTCGATCCACTTTCATTCGCTTCCATTTAGTTCTACTCCTTTCTGCACATACTACATACGTACATACATATGTATGTAGGTATATTTGCATGCACCTCTAATACAGTTCGATTTGATGCCTTTCAGTGAAATTCAGCAAGCAAAATAGGAAGCAGTTAAATCATATTTGCAATCACACATACATACATACATTCAAACACACATACAAACACACACATACATACACCGATGCATGCGAACGATGGCTGCCACGCTCCGCCTTCGGAGCTACTCAATTCTTTCACTTCTTCTCAGTTGACTATTAAATTGTTTGTATTGAATTGGATTTTGAAAATTGCTGATATGCATTTAGTTTCTGTTTCTAATCAGCGGTGGAATACTTTGGAGATTTTGTAAGCAATTACGGTTATTGAAGTGATTGTCGCTCACGGAGAAATGAATGCTTAGCTACATAAGTACAATATGTATGTATATATGTACATATGTACATATGTACGATAGTGTGAAAGTATAAAAGCATAGATAGACCTTTGAATTTAGCTAAGAGTTGACTGTAGTCTTTATAATCCTCTTTGTTAATCACAGCTGAGGTATTGAGCTTAAAAAAGAGGGTCTGCCCATTAGATTCTATCGGAATAGAATAGTGTATTTTATAATTAATGTATACAGTTATTGAACATCTAAAAAATAAAGTTGACTTTAAGTAACAAATTTTGTTTTACATTCATATACAGTGAAATTCCTCATAACCCAACAGCTTCAATAGCCGGGCAATTTCGTGCACACATACTTTCCATTAATTTTTCCATACGAATATCATCTTAATAACCGAGCAGTGTAACAACGCGCCGCCGGACATTATATTTCAAACAAATTTAATCAAAAAATTGTTCATAATCGGACAAAATTTAAAATAATTTCAAACAAGTTTTGCAGTAAAAAATTAAGATTTGCACAATGTTTTGTTTTTAAAAGGTTCCATATTGGCAAAATACAAGTTGCAGAAATCAATAAAGATGAGCGTCTTAGGAGTGAGCAACGATTCGATCAAAAACAAGCAGAACCAACCAAATATAGCATCGGCGATTTGGTTGTAGTAGAATATGAGGCGCCAAGCACCGGCACGTCACGCAAATTGGAACCGCGGTACAAAGGTCCGTTTCAAATTATCCGAGTCCTGGGCAACGATCGTTGCGTTGTGCAAGATATTCCTGGGTCCCGACGAACACAAAGACAATACTCTTCTGTATACGCCAGCGATAAAATTAAACCGTGGTGTGCCTTACCACAAATATGCGAAGACGACGAAAACAGCGACTCTGAGAACAGCGATGATCCGTCGATAGCGGATCGAGGTCGCCCGCAGGTTCAGGAAAGGCCGAACTGTAAGGGTGGCAACACTCTTCTGGCTGTCAATCCAGAGTAGTAATATGGCAGCGCAAGTAGTATCCCGACGTGTTACGAAGACGACAAGCGAATTAACAATATTTAATCAATTTTCCTTATTTTCCAATATTAACTTAATCAATGAATAAATAATTTCATAACTAAGTGCGGCTAGATATTTATTTAAATCGGAACTCCATTTAAGGCTTTCAGTAGCCTTTCAATTGGCAAAATACAAGTTGCAGAAATCAATACAAATAAACAAAACATATCGTTCTAAATGGGAGTCTGGAGCTAATTTTTTTTATATAAATTTATACATATGTTTTGTCTCTATTGTCAAACCTTATTAATATTAAGAGAACTTATATTATATTAATTAAGCAAATCTTTCAGTGTTGAGGAAGTCTCAGAAATTATTTTCCATGACATTAAGTATTCAGAAATGTGTCTCGAAACAATTTAATTGTGTTACCTGATTTCACCTACGTTTGTAATAAATTTGCATATAATTTTCGAACAGCTGACAACCCCAACACTTTTCCGTAAATAAGATTTCCTAAACCTCTATCAGTTCAAACCAGTTTAGTATTGCTTCATCTATGTATCTTATAAAATTAGTTGAATTTGCATTTTTCAAACAGTTGGCAATCCTCCCCAAATATATATTTCTAGGCTGAACATTCCTTAACCCTTTACCGTACTAATTTAATTGTATCAACCTTCTTTAGAAGACGTCAAATTAATTGTCAAATAAATGCATTCGTTTTATAAATAAACTGATGCATTTCAATAAGCTCTGAAATTTAATTATATTAATATTTTTACACAAAAGGCAACTTTCCTTAAACACATGACTATGGAATATCTATACTTTGGATGACATTTGAATATGAGTTTTAATTTAAATTAATTTATTTTAACATGCGGCAATCCTCTCTAAAAATATTTTAGAAATTTATCTTTTTTAATTTATCTTAATTTGCATTTAAGCAGGTGGCAACCTTCTTTTAAAACATCTGGGATATTAAGCTTTATTAAGCCTTTTTTATTTGATATGTATATTGCAATATTTAATGTACCTACGTATGTACAACGGAATATATATGTATGCCAAATCTTATCCAGATGTAGTCAGCTTTCATTTAACTCATTTATTTAATCGAATATAACTTCTTTTTTAGCTGTAAACTCTCCAAAAAAAAATATATTCTATTTGTTAATGTAGGTTATTGGCTATTTGCTATTTGCGCGCCAAATTTTGTACAATTCTGTGTAGCCGTTTGTGTAAAATATTACTAGTATTAACGTTTATTTTGAATTTACAGGTGCAAAAGTAGGCAGAAAATTGATTAATAAAACTTTTGAGCGAAATATTCCGCTCTAAAGCAACATCAGACCAAATTTGTACCGAAGACTTCGTGAATGTCCCTTTGAATGGCCGTTTTACTTCGGATAACAAAACAGACAAACTCGAAATCTGCGACACTTACACCCGATAAGAAAAAAATCGAGCATAAAAACCGATGACTAGTATCGAAAAAAGTCGACGATTTCAAATCCGATACCGAGAAGATCGGATTCCACGATATACCTGAATATCTCGAGGTTTTTCTTCCGTTACTCGTCTAGTGGTGTTGTATGATGGAAGTAATGCAGTTCTTCCGTAAATTTTTGGTCACCTCTTTTAGGTGAAAGATCCAAAATGTAGAATTAAGTGTCATCTAAAGATAGTTTATAGCACATTTGATAGGGTTAAATTTTGTTTATTTATTTATTCATTCAACTTCAGTACTTTACAAACCTTACATACAAATATAACATTTTAAAGACCACGCGCTATTTTTAAGTTATGTTTATATAATTTCCTTTTTTTTTTCTTTTTCTGACTTAAACCACTTGCTTAATTAACACTAAATAAATTCCGTTTAACTTTGAAATCACTATCTAAAAGTTTATATTTAACAATATCGAAAAAATTACATTGAATAAATTTAATTTAAAATAATTTGTTGTGAAATAAGTGATAACACTTATAACACATTTTTTTTTGTAATTTGACTTAAGAACCGGTACAGTAAGTTCTGCAAATTAAAAAAAAAAATGCTTTTTAAGTGCCTACAATTGAATTGTTTTTATTTTGGTTATTATTAATATAAAAATGCATAATTGTTAAGATGATAGGGAAAGAACCTATTTCAATTTATTCCCTGCTGTCCGTACGCTCGAAATTTTCTTGAGACGCCATCAAATTTTATACAACGGTTTTGTTTTGGTTAGTTTCCCAACTTTCAAAAGTCTGGGTTACATTACAGCCCAGTAAGTTTTTTATATCATTTCTTTACTTAGTTGGAGTGGTGTGCTTTTAACTTTTTTTAGATACATCTCTTGTCGACATGGAGCGGTTCTTTCCAATTATGGCTGTCACTTTCTTCCCCAACTCAACGCCAGCTGACCCATTTCGGCGACTTGTCCTTTTACTGACCCATCTTCCAGTCCTTTGTGCAGTGTCATAAGACGATCCACTGATTTTGTCAACTTTTTGTAAAGTAATATTGGGGGGTTTCGTCCAAATGCACAACATTTTTTTTTTGCGGAGATTTTCGTGCATCTCATTTAATTTTTTTCGTTATTGATGCCTTAACTGCAGAAACTAATTAAGTTTCAAACACGTAACTAAACATCAATTTCAAAACAGCCTTTTCAAAGCGTTTTTGCTAAAAATTTTGCAGCGAGTTTTAAATTTGCAGAACTTTCTGTACCGGTTCTTAGATCATTCTCAAAATTATGGGCACATATAGTAACAGTGTTCTTTTTAATTTAACCAGTATGTGTACAGTTTTTTATTTCAGGTGCAAAATATTTGTGCTTTTTTTTTAATAAGTAGCAATTCTTCAAGCAGCACACAAAATCCTTCACAAATCTACTTCCCATATCGATGTACGATTAGTTCGCATACAAAAGCCACAGCGGCCAATGTATGCCCTATAATTAGAATCATGCCAGGTATGACAAAATATTGCATATCTAATGGATGTACAACTACAGGATAATCCTCATGGAAAAATTGTATAAGTCCCATATTTATTGCCTCTATATTACTGTACCTCAGTAAGTGCTGATATATACCAGTTTCAAAAAGTCGTTGTATATATAAATTTAACAATTCCTTAAAAATACTATTATTCTGTACCATCATACCAGACAATAGCGACAATAGCGGCTGCTTCATCGGGTACAGTCTCGGTTTGCTCAAAAAAATTTGTTGATACAAAAACATGCCACACTTATCAGAGGCACAAAAATAGGCTAAATCCGGATCCAAAACCGAATGGTGTTTTACAAGCTCCGAATTTAGTACTAACTGTATACTCTCATTTAGATTCTCAGGTGCCTTGAATATCTCGAAAATTGAAATATCAACATAATTGACTAGTAATGTAATGTTAAAACGTTTTAAATCGCTAACACTTTTAATATCCGTCGCATCCGGATGTGCACTGAATACGGCAGCAAGAAAAGCTGCATAAGTCGTGGCGATTATAAAGCCGAATAGAACGAGTAGTAAGTAGAGTAAACTCCGAGTGTGACCGGGTATGCGTCGTAAATAGAACGGTAAATAAAGAAAGCTCGCGATTACATCGAGGAAGATCAAGTGAATACAAAAGTAAGAGGTGCGATACCAACAAATAAATGACAACATTACTGTAACTGCGATAAAACTCAAGCCAATCGTTAGCCATTGCTCTCGCGTGAATGGAGCGAAAAAGTAACTAAATATCGGTGCAGGTGGCATACGTGGTACGAATAGAAATGTCTCTTCGGGATAGAGATTATATGTTAAAGACATATTAATACCAAACGGATACAATTCAGTGCATATATCAACTTTGTTCTCAATAATTAGCACTTCGCAATCATTCAATTTGTACTCCTTAGCGAGTGTGACACGCTGTAATGTCGCATTAAATGTATTCGCAAATAATTTTAAAACATTTGGCAATGTGCCGCCGAGTATCAATTCACCATTTTCATTCTCAATTACTATGGAGCGTGGCGGATGCACACCACCGGCGAAACGTAGGGGGTAGCCTTTAAAATTCGGCGTTAAATAGAATTGCTGGAAATATTTGTTCAGCGTAATGGTAACGAATTCCAGGTGCGGATAAGTTGTGTAGGTGTATAGGGAAAAATTGTTGCTGTCTAAGAAAATTGCATGCCTATATTGTTGTTGCCAACACCATTCGAAGAGCCAATGCAAACTGGGATTTTCATGCGATACAAAAAGCTGAAACGAATGGAGATGATGACCAACGGCATGCGATAATAATTTTAATTGTTGCTCCTGTTTGGGCCCAGAAGACTCCATAAATATCACGGTGAGCATGTTGCGGGGAATAAATTTCTCAGTATTTTCTAAATCTGCCATTGTTGATAAGATGAATTTCGGTGTACGCTGATTTTGTATTACTTCCTCAGCTACCGAACTACAAAGTGAGCGTGTTAAAAACACATTACTCTCAGCGTTGATTTTATCATTTATTTCATTTATCACATCCACTATTTCCACAGCAAACACGAAAGCTTGAAACCTCCAACAGGCGCAAAGCCATAGCAATAGATTTTGCATTTCGTAGAAAAAACTGAAGGTGAATAAAGTGCTTTGAAAGAATTTTATTAAATTTCATAGCAGATATGCTTACCTCCACGTGGTGATCTTGTGTTACCACAACAACAATTGAATCTGAATAAAAACTGTACGCTCCGTTAATCTTTCAAGCGGAAATTTCAACTATTTTGTGAACGAAACTTCAATTAGAATGCATTTTATGTATATATGGCATTAAATTTCCTTTATTGTCAGAATGCGCTTACCTCTTTGCGCTCCGATAAATCGATAATTAGTACATTTACCTTTTCTTCAACTCTGCAGTGATCCGCAGTAACTGAATTAATTGATATAGTGCATTTCGAATTTTAGCTTTATCACAAATGATTATTAATCCGATGACAATAAAAAATATTTCACATTTCAACCAAAATGCTATGATTAAAAGCACTATAAAAGTTAACCAATATAGAACGATGAGCACCTTTAAAATGCACTCAATGTATTTTCTAACCACCAGCCCTACTCCACTGCCCACAGTGTTTAAAAACCTTTTAAGTTTATAGCATTTCATCAAGTGACTTAGCTAATGCAAGCACTCAACGGATTTACTGTTCCATCGTCCATTAATGGAATTGCCAAGTGCAGCTGTTTGTGTTGAGTTTTGTAAAAACCTAAATCGTTAACCAATTCAAAGGAATGTTAGCAGCTTCCAATGGCCAACATGATTTCCGCCAAGGTAAGTATACCGTGACCGCACTTTGTCTCGTAGCCTTCCTGGACATTGAAGGCGTTTTTAATACTTTCAGAGGCAATAATTGCCGTTGTTAGGGCTCTAGCGGTGGATAACTCACTGGTGGAGTTTGTCGGTGAACTACTCTACTGTGCGGGTGAGATATTGGGAATTGAAAAAGGAAGAGAGGCACATCTTCCAAAAAGGAAAAGAGAGAGGCCGAGTTGCGCGAGTGCAATAGCTTGAGAGCCGACAAGAAAAATGCCCGAAAATATTATCCGAAGGTACGACGGCTTATAGAAGGTTTCAAGACCGGTGCAACTTCCTGTAAGAATGAAAACGGCGACCTGGTGACCGATATCCAGAGTAAACTCAAACTGCTGAGGGAGCACTTCTTCAAGCTGCTTCATGCCGCGAAAAACAGTGAAGATGATGAACCCGAACCTACAATCAATGAAGACGGAGTCGAAATACCGTTACCCTTAACTGGACGAAACTCGAACGGCAATGGCGCGGCTAAACAACAATGAGGACACTGGTGCTAACGGACAAAGGCATGTCACCTGATTGGAATTTAAGGGTACTCTGTCCAATCCACAAAAAGGGTGATCCTGTACTATGCACCAACTATCGCGGGATAAGTCTTCTTAGCATAGCATATAAGGTTCAGTCGAGCGTATTGTGTGAACGACTGAAACCCACCTTGAACGAAGTGACTGGATCTTATCCGTGAGGCATTAGACCTAGCAAATCTACAACCAAAAATTTACGATACACCACATCTATGAAAAGACCCGAAAAAGCGGAATAGATATACACCATCTTTTTGACGACTTCAAATCTGCTTTCGATAGTATGGGAAGAAGCTGCATCTTTCCATGATGAAATGGCAAACCTTACTGAAGAGAAATGTCGAAAGAGCGGTTAAAAATATGGCGTCGTTTGCTGTCACTATCGGTCTACTTTTGTCGCGTCCTTATTGAAAAACCCGTTTGTACTATTTTTACAAATTACTGTTACTATCTTATTGATGTTGCCACTATTTACTGCTATAAGTTTTCTTATTTCTACTATCTTTTTCACCACTGTAGTAGTAGCGGTTTTTGCAAATTACAACTACGATTCTTTAATGCTACTACTAACTGCTATTACTATTTGGACGAATTTCTGCTATTATTTTTACTTAAGCTACAACTAATAACTACTACTATTTTTACTTATACCTTATACTATATTTACTATTACTAGTACTAATTATTACAACCATTATTACTAATTACAGCTACTATTTCTACTTACTTCTATTACTTTTTTCAGTACTGCTACAACTACTAATTACTACTACTATTTTTACAAATTACTACTATTATTTTATTAATGCTACTATTAATTATTAACACCATTTTTTACTTATTGTTACTACTATTTTCACTACTGCTACTACTATTTTTTTACAAATTACTACTACTATTTTTGTAACGCTCCTACTAGTTACTATTGCAATTTTGACCAATTCCTACTACTATTTTTACTAATACTGATACTAAGTACTACTAACCACTATTACACCTACTCCTACCACCACAACTATTACTTCTACTACTTACTCCTAACAACTGCTACTACTGCTATGGGGTCGACAAAGAAATTTTACTTCTAGCCCGGCCTTTTACGAGTGTTTTTTTTTGATTTTGCTGATTTAGTTATAAAATAAATATCTGCCTATAAATCGTCTTTTTACACTTTTGCACAATTAAAACACTGATATATTGGAAGTCTTCCATTCCTATTTCTCCCATGTTATTGTTTACCAGTAAAGAGATGTATGCATTTGATCATTCTGGAAAGAATAAATATGTAAAGTTTGTTTTGAAAAATTATATTTGGCAGTGAAGTAATCTGAGTTTAATTTTTTGCTTAAGTATTAAAAAAAAAAATATTGCATTACATAAAAAAATTATGTGCGCTTATTTTTATTTATAAATTTTGGATCGTATATTAGCTTTTGGCAAGCTTTTGACAAGCCCACGTTAAAAAAAAAATGTTTGAGTAAAACAACTTATGTTTACTTAACGCTGCCCAATTCGGAGTATTTGTCTCAATATAATCGCTTAACTTACTTGAGATTAAATAAATTGCAAAGTTGGGTTTTGAAAAAGTGTTTCAAATGAAGCAGATTTCACACATTTTTTAAAAATTATTATCCAAGCTTTTGCTTTTTTGTACTATAATAAGCTAACATTAAAACTTTAAAACTATTTTCTTCGGCGTAAGCAACTTTTCCATACGAACACAGATATCGTTCGTTTGTTGTTGATGTTGTCTGTTACCATTTACTTGGCAATTACAAAATCGATTCAACTTTTTTTGTTATTGTATAATAAAATTACTACTCTCTACTTCTCTTGCCCCAATGCAACTTTTCCCATTTATTACATGAATAAATACGCATATTTTGTTTGCCTAACAATTTGCCAATATTTTACCAAATATCGTTGAGTAAACTACGAATTTCTATTTCTATGGCATTGATCATTTATATACATACATACATACGTATATACATGAAATGGTTATAAAATAGTTATGTGGATATTTCTATTTAGATTATAATTGTTTTTACAAAACTACTAAAGGCGTTTTGGGATTATTTTGTGCTATTGTAATGGGGAAACAAATTTTAGTGGAGAAAATTCGCAAAACGTTTAAAACTATGAAATTTCTATTTTGATTACTAAGCGGAATTTTTATCGAAATGATGAATATTGTGGTTTGACAAATAGTTGTATATAAACCAAAAATTTTGGAAAAAGGTTTGAATTGAAATAAAAATGAAGAACTAAAAAAATTCAGGTCAGTCGTTTCCTTGTTATGCATAGTAGACCCTAGTAATATTCTAAATGTGAAAGTGTGTGTGTGTGTGTGCGTGAGTGTGTGTGTGTGTGAGTATGTTATTACCTCTACAAAAAACCAAACGGCTGGATGGGATTTTACAAAATTTAGCACACAAATAACCCATACCTTATGTTAAAATATAGGCCGTATCATTTGGAGAGTTGCCACCTGCTAAAAGAGTTATAATCAATCAAATAAATAACTAAAATCACATATTGCTACATGACGACTGGATAGATCTGGAAAAGATTTGGCACATACGTTTATTTATTTCTCTGTGTGATAAAGCCAATGAATAAAAAGTCAATACAAAACAAAGCATAGCAAATTTAAAAAATCGTGTCTACGTCTCAAAATTCAATATCTCTTCACTTCTCAATTCGGTTAATATCAGTTAAGGCTCTTGTTGTCGGATCATTTAATGCATTCACAGTTTCAATATAGCCAATTTAAAAAGTACAAAGTGACGTAAATTTCTTAGAGGCGCATTAAAACGTATACTTTCTAAAAAGGAGGCGCAATCTACGCTAGTAAAGATAATATAAAAAAAGATAATAACAATATCAGTTTTCTACTCTCGAGCAATTTTAGATTTATAAGCATACATCTGCTTGGTACGAAGATATCGGTTCAATAAAATGTAACGTTAAACCAAAATAAACATCACCATAGGGATAGGTATATGGAAAAAATATCGATATAAACCGTATCGATATTTGTAAATCATATTGGTATATGCTGAAAAAAGAAACATCGATTTTTCGATATATCGATATTTTTACCTCAAAATAATACAAAAATTTTCGAAAGTGAAAGCATAGTACATATTTGCCTGTTTAACGGTTTTTATTTATTACTAGAAAGTACTAGCCAGGTGAGCGTATGGTGGCCTGCATTAGAAAAAGAGGTTAACCTCAGGCTACTCACCAAAGTGCAAAAATCTAGTATGATCGGCATGAGTGAGGCGCTCAGAACCACTCCAAATGAGGCCTTGAACGCCATCTTAGACCTACTTCTTTTAGATTTGGTTGGACAACAGATGGCACCGTGACTGCTTTGCGACTAAGAGAGAAATCCAAGTGGCACCTTGAAAGCCAAGGGTGTTCTTGTATTTTGAACAAGTTTTGCTCTATTCCGAGCAGCACGGAACATTGTGCTTTGACATCGGTTTCTGAAAGTAACTTTATTACATGAATCCCAAGCAGGGAGGAGTGGAAACTTGATAGCATTGGCATCTACATATGTATGCATATGGCTCGAAACTCGATAATAAGGTAGGAGGAGGCGTTTTCTCACGGAACCCTCTCCTGCAAATTTCTTTTAGGCCATCAGATCACTGCAGCGTTTTCCAGACCGAGGTCTCGGGTATCATGGAGGCGATAGAGAAGATTCGGACCGGGATTATAGGAAGATACATCTTCATTTTTAGTGACAGCCAGGCTGCAATCAGAGCTATGAGCTCTTTCACGTTTAACTACAAAATCGCACTGGACTGCCGTCTATCTCTACAGGAGATGGCCAGGCAGAACAGACTGTACCACATTTGGGTCCCTGGTTACCGGTACATAGAGGGAAACTGCATGGCAGATGAACTTGCAAGACAAGGTACGACCAAGCAGATTCTTCAGGAAAAAGAACGCATTGGTATGCCGTTTGCCACTTGCAAATTGCTACTCAGAGATTGTAGATATAAACAAGCTGACAATAGATGGAAGAAAAATAGACCTGTCGAACCTCAAGGCAGATGTGGCCTAAATGGGATCTGAAACGGTCGCGCAGCGTTCTCTCTCTAGGAAGGGAAAACATTTCTAACGTGATCGGGGCTCTAACAGGGCATTGTCTGATAGGGAAACATGCTGAAAGGTTGGGAGTACCCTTCCGAAGATTCCGTAGGAGCTGCAAGAATGACGAGGAGAATGATACGATGTTGCATTTACTGTGTAAGTGCCTGCACTTACAGAATTCGATATCTGGTATCACCACTTTTGTATGACCCTAGTGAAGTTTCAAGCACCGCTGTAAATTGCCGTTGAGGTTCAACAGTGAGGCAAAATGGTTTGGTGGAGGTGTAATTCTTCTTCTTGGATGGTAGAAAATTTTTCTTTGTGGTAACACAATGAGTTTCATATTACTGGCCTAAGTGAGCCGCTGCAGGCGGCTGCCACTCCAACCTAACTTAATTACTAGCCAAAGTTAAAATTATTGCATATTATTTCATTGTGTACTGAAGGAATTTATTGAAAAAAAAATTGGATACAACATAGAAAAATTTACATATGAAGAGCAAACCGAATAAAAACCTTGTGAATTTCTTAATGTCTAATCTAGACCTCACAAGGACAATAAAAAAGAACTTTAAACAGTACGTATCGGAGAATTCTGAACAATGTCGTTGCATAAATGTCATAATTGCATACGATTGTAGTAAATATGATTGACGACAGTAAATTTGCTATCAAAAACTACACCAAGGTTCTTAATTTCATGGACGGATAGGTATTGGAAATATTATAAGATGTGTGTAAATAGGTAACGTGATAGTATTTATTAGTATTCATCGTTAAATAAATGATTTATCGTACACCACGATTGAAGATAATTAAGCTCTTACCGAAGTAGAGTGTCAACTCTCCCGCAGGGACTGAAACCGTGGACCGCGAATTACCTGTGTGGTCGCCCATCATCGGTGTTATTCAGAGACTCAGCATCCAAACAAAGGAGGACTAAACAAGGGGTACCGCAGGGTGGCGTCCTGTCTCCACTCCTGCTCAAGCACTACATATCCAAGCTCCCTCAACCACCAGAGGGAGTCAGTATAGTCTTTTATGCCGATGACTGCTCGATAATGGCAACCAGCAATGTAATTGATAACCCGTGTTCGAAAGTGAACGGATATCTTTCTGCCCTTGTCCATTTCTTCACAGGCAGAAACCTGGCATTGTCCCCTGCTAAGTCCTCGGCGACCCTCTCTACCACCTGGATGTAGGAGTTCAGGCTGGATCTCAACATCCACATCGATGGCACCCCCATTCCGACGGTTAATCACACGAGGATTCTGAGGGCTATATTTGACATCATGCTCTCCTTCTCCTAGCACACTACCGCAATAGCCAATAAAGTACAGTGCCGCAACAATGTCTTCAAATCGCTCGCCGACAGCTCTTGCTGCATAGACAAAGATACGTTATTAGCAATATACAAGGCGATTGGCTGGCCGATAATAAACTATGCTGCGCTAGTGTGGTCGCCGGAAACCAGTAGGACGCAGTGGATGAAGCTGAAGACCTGCCAGAACGCTGCACTCCGCATGGCGACGGGATGCCTGCTGATATCGCCTGAGGAGCATCTCACCAAGAGGTCAATGTGCTCCGCGTTAAGGAGCACAACCTCATGCTCAACAAGCAGTTCCTCGCTGGGTGTCACCGCTCGGGGCACCCAAACAGGCATCTGCTTGCAGTCGAGCTACCCCCAAGACATATCAGAAGGCATCTCCTAGAACTGAAAAATGAGATTCAGCTAAATATAATGCAAACTCTGGATCCGGAGGCGTACCGGTGGGTCCTAAGCAACATCCATAGGGAGCCAGTCACCACCACCATCGCCTCTCGCCAGGCAAATGCCGTAATAGGAGCCCAACCACCACCAATAGCAGATGAGTAGTCCCTGCTGCCTCGCGAGTCCCGCGTCACTCTGGCACAACTGCGATCTGGATATTGTAGTTGGCTTTACTCCTACCTATCCAGAATCAACTCTGTCATACCCAACGCATGTCCGACATGTGGGGATTTTCCGCTATACCAGTCACTTATTCACATGCCCTCTCAAACCCACTCATCTAACCCCCTCTCCCTCTGGTCTAACCCTGTCAAAACAGCATGTTTCCTGGACCTCCTCTAGATGAGTTGGACGACAACGACCATGGGTGAATCCACACTTTACAGGGCGTGACGCTACAACAACAACAACAACAACAACAACATAATTAAGCTCTACTTGTGGAATCTCTGAATCAAGCTGTTACTTAATAGTGGGGTAAAATTTTATGTCATCAGGGGAAGCAACCACTTATATCTCTAATGAATCAAATGAAAAATAAAGCACACAATACACTACCTTCGGGTACCCCAGAGGAAGCAATAAAAGGATACTATAATGAATTGTCAACTTTAACAACACATCGACGATTATTTGGATATGATTTTACCCAATTCAGAAGAGTTGAGTGAAGTCCTATAACTGCAAGTTCGTTTACTAAACTCAATTGAGATACGCTGTCGAAGGCTTTGAAAGAATCGGTTTAAACAACATCTACCTGCAAACCATCTTTCCCCCCCAGAAATGCAATCTTCTATAAAAACAGCAAGGTTAGAAATAGTTAAACGATTCGTTATATTAAAAAAGTGATTTTGGCAAATAATACATAGTCCGTAATATGGGTTATCATTTCAACGGTGGGAGTTGTCACCTATCAGAAAAGTTAAATTCAATTAAAACAATGCATTGTCATTAAATATTGCAATATGAGTATCAAATGAAAGAAACTTAATAAAGTTTCATTACTGAAATGTTTTGCAAGAAGGGTTACCATTTCTTTAAAGCTCAATTCAATTAAAAATAACTGATATTTTGCAATACGATTGTCAGACTAACAAGGTATGAGAACACTTAATTAAAAAAAATTTTTTTTTTTGGGTTTAGGTTAGGTTAGGTTAATGTGGTAGTCCCCGCAAGTCGAACTCACTTAGACATAGTAGAGAAGTCCATTGTGATACCACCTGTTGTTCGAACGGCAACGTAAATCGGAATCAAGGAAGGTTAATCGGACCTCGAATGAATTCACACAAATTACCAATCTCCACCCTAGAAAGCTCCTCTGGAGTACTAAAGAAGTACGAGCCTAGCTACTTGAACCTCAATCTCGCACAGGCGGGGCAGCTGAGCAGAAAATGAAATGATGAATCCACTTCACCATCCTCCATACAGCAGCGGCAAAAAGGGTCAGAGACTTTGTTCAGCCTAAACGCTTGGATACCCATCTGACAATGACCAGTCAGAACTCCTACGAGGATAGTGAGTTGCCGCTTTTTTGGCGACCTCAGTTCCTTTGAGCGCCCTCGGACTACTCTCGGCCAGAGTGTCCTTACAATTCTGCATGTCGTGGCAGTTTCCCAGCGCTCGCTGAGTCGACAGAGAGTCCATCTGTTCAAGAGAAGTCCGTAGGCAGCCAAAGAAGCACCCACTCTCCCTCTGTATGGACTAATAACTTCCAGGGTACCCCGGCGAGCGAGCTCATCAGCCATGTAGTTGCCTGCAATGCCGCTATGGGCCGGTACCCAAATTAGTCTGACGTCGACATACTCCGAGGCGGCTGAGAGAGAAATCAGGCACTCCTCGACAAGTTTTGTCCTCACCATTTGCGATCCTAAGGCCTTTAATAGCGGAATAAATGTTAGCCCGTCTAGTGAGCATTACATTGGTGAGTAACCAATCGGCTGCCTCCTTGATTGCGGCCACCTCTGCCTGAAACACACTACAGTAGTCCGTCCGGAAGCCTAAATTTTCGGCTGAGGGAGAGCTCCTCGCAGAATACAACTCACCATTAGACAAAAAAGTTTCAGCAAACAACAGTAATAGGTAAAAATAGTGGAAGATTTTCTTTTAGATAATAAAAGATTAAAAACCAAAACTAAAAATTATTTTAAAGTTAATATCTTTGTTGAAATTTCCTTATACCTCTTCTGTTACAATCGAATTAATAACGTTGCTCCAAATGCCGTGCGAGCGAAGAGGCGGGTGAAAACAAGTACATATTACAAATTTGCCGTTTACATCATATAGCTCGAGCTCTCCCACAAATTGTCTTGTACTTCTGTATGTTCTACCACAATTTTAGTGTTCTACAGTTCTACGACGCCGACTCCGAACGGCAAGAAATTTTTTTTTAGAATCTTTCACATTGGAAGTTACCACGGCCTGCCATTAGACAACAACTTTTTTGCATGTGACATACCTAGTACCTTGGCAGAGATTTAAACGCGCAGTAGTCCCACCGTTTTTTATTGCTGTTAAATATCGAAGAATGATGGATGGCTAGAGTAAATGTGGAAATGTAAATAAATATTTCGTGTTAAAATTTTAATGAACAAAACGTTTACAGTACATCAAATAGTCGAAATCGAGTGGCATTATTTGCAGTGTGCAGCGGTTGCTCCATTTAAATATAGCCCACATACAGTATATAACTGCCGATGGGAAGGTAAATACATGCAAGCCCACGTTCACACACACACACATTGTACGTACTTGTTGGCAGATGAAGGAGTCTCAGTTTTAACCGTAAATTAATTGATGACTCATCGTTGACCACGGCGACTGCGTTGGCTTCATGCCCAGTTGGCCAAAAGCACGCGCTGGCAAAGATATCCGTATGAACTTTCACACACACACACACACGCGCTCACACACACATGCATATGAATGTGTGTGTACTGCACATGTGTAAATAATTATTTGTAAGCTGCTTTAAACCGACAGCAAAAAGTTAAATTTCCAGCAAAACGAAAAGCAACGCAAGTACAGTAGAATCGCGAAAAAGCTAACTCGCTCCAAAGTTAATCGCTTGGTTAAGTTAAACGAATTTAAGCGTTCACGTACCGCTCTAAAAAGTAAACTTTTCTCAGCTTAGAAATTTTTTAAATCATTTGATGGCAGGCCCGTGCGAAGGGGACTGTCTTCGGGGGGGGTTTTGAACTTTTGGATGCTCAGAGAATATTATGATTTTTGATAACGAATTCTTTTGACATGGTGTATGCAAAATTGAAACTGAAGATGAACGTTTATTGCATAAAGCATTCGTTATCGAAAAGCCTTGCTTTGTGAATACAATTTATGATATTTGCCAATTAAAATTATAATAGTAACGGAAAACAAATAATGAAAGACTTTCAATAGTGAAAAATGGCATATTTATTAACCGTTGAGTCAAAAGAAAAATAGCGAATAATACCATAGTTATTGGCTTTCAGTCAACAAACGGACTCTTCGTGGTACCGAAAAAAATTCATCCAAAACCCTTTGAACATCAAACTTGACATCCCGATGTATGTATATTCAGGGAAGCTACGAGTAAACCGTTTAGTCGATCTTCAGTCATATTTGATAGAAGATATGTCTTCAGAAGACGTAACGTTGAAAAGGTGCGTTCATTCGTCGCCATAGTTACGGGCAAAACTGCCATTATTCGAAGAATTTGATGAACATTTGGAAAAGCCTCTGCGTTGCAAATGTCAAGTGCTTCAATGGAATGGTTGATTTCCTCCCTAGCAATGCATCGTCGCCAAAGTTGAACTTCAGCAATCCATATTTCACTGGAATTGTCGTGTAGAATCGCAGAGTATGATTTGAATAATTCAACACATGAGTTTTTCATCAAAAATTTTCATCTTGTTTGGTAATAGGCAGCCGAAATTCGATAAAATATTCCGATGATTCAAAAATCGATCTTGTAAATGTGTGATAAAAGTATCGATGTAAGGAAAGTATGTAAATGGTGATTCGATAGTAATCTTCGACTGAATCAGCTGGTGCGTTAGAGCGCTGAGATTGTTTCGAAGCAAGTCTTGGCTTCCGCAACTCAAAGTCATGTTCTTCGCTAATTTTTCTCACATTTTCAAAGATTTCTCTGAATCTCTCTACAGCACATTCTCTTCTTTTGATCAATTCCTTTTTTGCAGCATCAGCTAATTTGATGGCCTCTGCAAGGTTCTGATTTTTTGTTTGTATTACTCGACTGAGAGACATCGTTAAGGAATGTACTGAGCTAAGGACTGCCATGCATATCTGCAATCCATCATATATTTTGCCGTATAAAGTGCTTTGTCGATATTTTTTCTTTCATTTAGGGTTTTGAGAATTGGCGCCTAATAACTCTAATCTTGTTTGAAAAATATGAGTCTTCGCTCAGAAAAATCTTCCGCTAAAATTCAAAGGACTTGAACTTGAATATACTAAAAGTCAGAAAATATTTTTTTAATTCAGAGGATTATTCTCAAATTCGTAATAAATGCTCCCTTTGCCAGCCACGCAATAGCAGTCCGATAACAATATTTCGATTTGAAAGCAATATTTACGTCCGGAAACATGCTATTCCTCTAAAAAGCATCATGCTTCATATCAACAACCAAACGCTTATTGTCCCATTGGTAATCTGGTCTTCGTTTTGCCTATTAAACATACACTTTGCGTGCCTATCTCGCCTATGTTGAAAATTCAAAGTAACTCTAATTTCAACCATATCGAATAGGCTCCGCCTCCAGATAGAATCACAATTTCAGAGTAATTCTTTTTTTCTGTATTCTCAGATGAAAATCAGCTGCATTTAAAAGGATTTTTGAACCCTCAAACCCCCAATATTGAAATCAGCGTGAATGATATTGAAAATTGGAAAAAGGATCAAATTACCAAAGATAAGAAAGACTTCTTACTGTCTGATAATAATAAAGATGGATCACTTATCGAGCGAGATATTCCACAACTGAAAATGTGTTTCTCGGAAGCAGTTGGAAGCTCTAATACCACGATGAAGTGGAATGAAAGTAATAACGTTGCAAATCAGGTGGCAGATTATGGTAATATTCGTTCGAAAATGGTCAAGTCTCAATTAGTTCTTTGAACCGCCCCGTACAAATAAATATTAAGGATGATATTGTGAGTTGCGAAGCGAATGTGTTGGCGCGGTAACTGCCCACTTTCGAAAATTTTGAGCATGAACAGATTTGCTTGGATTTCCTGTTTCCATACCCAAAAAAAAGTGTACTAGACAAATCAGTTCACCCAAATTTAACAACTGTGCCATTTCAAAGCCAAATTACTGCAAACAGGAAGAAAAAGAAGACCAACTCAGAACTTTAAACTACATATTTTCAAATTGTATTTCAGAGAAACGAAAATGCATTTCAGAAAACCCCAAATCTAATAAGGAAGAAGTCAAATGTGTTTCAGAAAATACAAAACGTATTTCAGAAAACTACAAATTTATTTCAGAAAACTATTTCAGAAAAATTTAAATGAATTTCAGAAAACCCCAAATGTATTTCAGAAAACCAACACAAATCTATTTAAAAAAAAATTAAATGAATTTCAAAAAAGTCCAAATGTGTTTCGGATAACCTCAAACATATTTTAGAAAAATATAAATAAAATTCAGAAAAGCCCAAATGTGTTTCAGAAAACCATAAACATATTTCAGAAAAATTTATATGTGTTTCAGAAAAGTCGAAATGTATTTGAGAAATCTCCAAAAATGAAATTAAATGTATTTTAGAAAGGTGAATGTATTTTAAAAAACTGCAGAAAATATAATTCAAAAAATCACAAATATATTTCAGAAAAGCCCAAATGTATTTCAGAAACCCACGCATCTCTTTCAGAAAAAGTTTAATGAATTTCAGGAAAGTCCAAAGGTATTTCAGAAAACCACAAATATATTTAAGAAACCCACCACAAATCAATTTAAAAAAAAAAATTAAAATGAATTTAAAAAAAGTCCAAGTGTGTTATAGAAAACCTTAAAAAAATTTCAAAAAAATTTAAATTAATTTCAGAGAAGCCCAAATGTGTTTCAGAAACTTCAAATAAATTTCAGAAAATTTTTAACGAATTTAAGAAAACCCAAATGAGTTTCAGAAAACCCAAATATAATATAAAAAAAATTACAAATATATTTCAGAAAAATATAAATCTGTTTCTGAAAAGTCCAAATATATTTTAGAATAATTTAATTGTGTTTCAGAAAACCACAAATTTCAAAAAACTAGAAGTACTTAAATGAAATTATATATAAATTATAAGAAATTCATTCGCAATTAATATTCCAGAGTCCAAATGGATTTCAGAAAACCGCAAATGTTTTTCAGAAAATTTTTTAATGAATTTTAGGAAAGTGCATACATATGTACATATGTATGTTCTTTTGTAAAAAATCATCTCCAAAATTACCAACCAACGTTCAGTGCGCGCCAATTGCATAAACAAAATGCAAAATTAGGTTTCAAAATAATTAAAATACAAACGATTTACTGCTTTCCAAAATATATAAAATCTCAATAAGGATAGAAATCTACCCACAAGGTGGGAAAACTTATATCGCGTTTGAGGGCAGCCAACGGTTAAATAAATTTAGCGTGTTATTTTCGAAAAATCTTCGTTTATTTTTTACTCATTTCATACAAGCGTCTTGTGGTGACTTCGTGACGTGATGTCGACGCAATCTTCGTTACGTGATATCGACTCGTCCTTCGTTACTCGTTATCGACACGACTTGTTTTACATGATGTAAAAAAATCACTCTCATGTCACTAGAGAAATTTTAGTTCAATAATAAATTAATGTGAATTTAACGAACACAAACTCAATCTGGATAAAGCGAATGATCTTGGTTTTATGAACTTGGCTTGCAGTAATTAGTGCAATCCACCCAGATTGCACTGTAGTTCAAAAAAATGAATTTACCCTTGAGACATTTCGGTTAACTTTTGCGAGATTCTACTTTATATACATAAATACATAAATATGTACTATATCCAAACAAAGAAGAATGCCGCCGTTAAAGCGTCCGTGTGGCGAGTATCGCAAAATTAACTCGAAGCGCAAGAGAGACGAAATAAGTAAGCACGCACACAAAAGCTGAGTAAAGTAAGTAAGATGATTTTTATTTTATTACCCGTAAATCCGTGAAAATTCATTTCATATCCGGCAATGACATTTCACAACGTTGCACATTATTTTGTATTACTTTTTTCGGTGTTGTTTTTATGTACACATTTTCATATATTATATTTACTCTAGTCGACTTTTATTTTACGTTCATTTCGCTAACGATGGCAAAAGCAAAATCACAAGCAGAAACAAAACAATCTTCATAAAGCCGACCGACGGTCCTGCAACGCCCAATAAAATGACAAAAACATTAACAATAATGATTATACTTATAATGAGTGGCGCAGTAGCAGCATCGGCAGCCGAATTAATAGCAACTACAAAACGGAACAACAACAACAGTAATAACTACTATAATAGCATAGCAGCAACTGTCCGCAAAATTCTGCGACTCAAGTCAAATGCATTCGCGTATACGTGCGTATGTGTGAGTGCATGTATGAGGGAGTATGCTGCCCGAAAAGGAGCAGCATGGCCTTTGATGTGGCTTGGCAACGTCGCTGTCGCTGTTTTGATTGTTGCTGTTGTTGTTGTGGTTGTTTTTGCCGCTACTGCTGCAATGCATGCCGTTATTGTTATCGCGTTTGTTGTTGTTGTTGTTGTTGTTGTTATTTATGCTGCCACTGCAGCTGCTCTCATTAAAGTGGTTGTTGCTGTTGTTGTTATTGCTGCTGCTATTGGCCTTATTGTTACGTGTTGACACTAGCCGTTGACGGTGGCTGCTTGTTTATCCATTGCCCTTGTTTTACTCCGAATTGCAAACGGCCAAAAGCTCAAAGTGCAGTTTGGAACAGTAACAACAACAACAACGCCAACAACAACAACAACTATAAAGGGTGCAGTGAAAGCAAGTAAAGCGCGCTCAGCCAACCTGCCTATGCAGTGAGCGAACATTTGTATTTACCCTGCGGGAAATGAAATTAATTTAAAAGTAACTTACAACCATGATACAAAAATTAAACAAAATTTAATTTTTTGAAGTTTCATAAATTGTGTATTTTTCCCCCCATATTTATACCAATGTTATATATTTAGAATCACAAATCATTCAGTGTTCGAGACTTTTATACTTGGGTGATTCGCACATTTTTCATTAACAACATATAAAATGTGAACTGTAAAGGAGGTCTCAGCGCCAACCACGCGCGTTTATGTTGTTATTTTTATAATATTTTCTTATGTGCATATACAACTTTGGTTTCTTTAATGTAAAAATTTCACAATCTAAATTGTTAGTATAACTAGTAGGAATAGTGATAGAAATTAGTAAAAATAGTGGCAGAAATTAGTAAAAATGGTGGTAGAAAGTAGTAAAAATAGTGGTAGACTCTAGTACTAACATTACTAAAAATTATGGTAGCACTAATAAAAATAGTAGTAGAAATAAGTAAAAATAGTGGTAGAAATTACTAGTAGCACCAGCAAAAAAAGGTGGTAGAAGTTCGTAAAAATACTGGTATTAAAATAGTGAAAATAGTGGTAGGAATTAATAAAATCAGTGGTAGTAATTAGTACTACCATAAATAAAAATAGTGGTAGAAATTATTAAAAATAGTGGTGGAAATACCTAAAAATAGTAGTGAAAATAAGTAAAAATAGTGGTAGGTAATGAAAACACTGGTAGAAAGTAGTAAAAATAGTGGTGGAAATTAGTGGTAGTGTTAACAAAAATAGTGGTAGAAATTAGTAGTTGTATCAGTAAAAATAGTGGTTGAATTTAGTAAAAATACTGGTTGAAGATAGTGAAAGTAGTGGAAAAATTATTAAATTTTTTGAAGAAATTAGTAAAAATAGTGTTAGTAGTTAGTAACAATAGTGGTTGAATTTACTAGCAGCATTAATAAAACTAGTGGTAGAAATTAGCAAAATCAGTGATAGTAATTAGTGTTACCATAAATAAAAACAGTGGTAAAAATTAGTAAAAAAAATGATTGAAATTAGAAAAGCGACCCTTATGCGACTTTCATTATACGTTATTCTGACGCGACTTTCGTTACGCGATGTAAAAATATCACAGCCGCTAAAGACGATTTACTTTATAAATTATTTTTCCTAAAACAAATTATATAATATTTAAAATGAAGAATAATAATTTACTTCGTGAATCGAGCAGTTTTGCATTAAAAATATGCAGAATGTAAATTTCAAAAAGAGACTTCTTCGAAAATTATGAGCAATTGTGTTGTATTTTTTCTTTATTATTTGCATATATAACTTTGGTTTCCTTAATCGTGCGATTTAAAAATCTGATTCTAAAACTGTTCTTCCTAAAATGATTTGGTACAAATATACTTTTAAACTTCTCAACAGATTTTGCAAAAATGAGGCTCGCCATGACCTTCAAAAATTTTTGAATTTAAAATTTCCAGTGTAAGCAAAAAAATATAAAGACCGCCTTTCGGTAAAAAATTCATATAGGTATAATTTTGATCACTTTCTTCATATGTCCTGAAACATAGTTTCGTTAACCCCATTTTTCAAATCATGTAGCCGGCAAAATTTTCAAATCCACCATGTTTCACATCTTTGAGTTGACTACTTCGCCTCATCCAGTTATTTTCCTGTGGATATTTCAATCTCGTTTATTTAAATATTCTATGCCCAAAGCTGTTTTTTCCCTATTTTATTTTAGTAAAATAACTTCACTAAACTTCACATGTTTTCAAATATTTTTGTTTACTCTGAAAATAAAAAAAAAAAATGACTTCTAGTGAATCAAGTAACACCAACTACAACGAATGCCATTAAATGGAACTACCTTCCTGTTTTGTATCACGCCTAAAACTCCTTTTTTCAATGACAGATAATTGCCATTCCAAACAATAGAGGCCTGTTCTGGATATCTATTCCATTCCAATTTTTTGGAATCGAAATGGATTGGTGTTCTTGCTTTCCATTCCGACAAAAAATTTTTCGATTTGAAAAGTTTTGCCTTGTCGGAATGAAAACCATTTGACAAATTTAACCCAAATATTTATGTTTCCTTTTTATCTTTAGTAATATTCGAGGATCGGGTTCAATCCAAACCAAACTTGGCAACGGGTATACACCAACTTATATATACTTATATATATTTTTCTAATTAGTCAAATTTTTATATTTAAAAGTTTACATTGTTGGGTAGTTTTATAACCCTTAATCTGTATTCAATTAGTTTTATAAATTTGTATCAGAGAATTTATATTTAAAAACTACAAAGCGAAAGCTATCGAAATGAAACCGACCGGCTCCTGATTCCGATTCCGCGCATGCGCCGTATTCACCGAAAAGTACCATATTGCCATCCTTCACAAATAATATTCGATCTTAAACTGTTATATTCGTGGCATTTGTTATTCGTTTTATATTTTTTCGAGTCTTAGAAAATGTTTGAAAATCATTATAAAAATACATTGGTGCAGTTAAATTAATAAGATCTGTGTCAGGTGGCAACCCCTACGATCATGCCACCCATGACAGCTGATTCTATTTGTAAACAAATTTCATTAATTAATTCGAAGGAAATTAACAAGGTTTTGCTATATAAATTTCTTTATAGCGTAGACTTGCTCGGAGTCCAGCTTTCGTTATATACCCAAGCGCAATCTTAGTTAATGATTTTTGTTCTTTTGAACGCGGAACAACACGCCTACCTGTCCCACCTTAAACAAACAGCATTGTTAAATTTTTCAAGAAACATAAAGAATTGACAACAGCTGTTCAAACTGATTATAGACTTGGAATGAGAATTATTCGAAAACGATGCGAAATCTATTCGAACTTTACTTTTGAAAACGGAACAAAATGTAAAACAGACCTGAGAAATTTACATATATTTAACTATTGCTTTATTTTTTACTTTAAATTTTACAAAAATTAGCACAGCAAATGAGAATATAAAAAACAAAATTGTCTCACGTTGCATTTTTGTTAAATTAGTTGCAAAGTAAATAGTGCACAAAAAATTAGTTTTTAAATAGGTTCTTTTTTCACGCAACTGACTTTATTTTTTCCGACAGGGTACATATTTACATCCATACACATATTACATCCTTTGGTCAGACATTCTGTCTTTGATGGCGCCCCGACGTTTACAGTCATTTACTTGTATTTTGCTGTTTCGGTTATTAAGCGGAAAAATTATGAAAAGTGAATTTTAATAGTGGTAAATTTTCGGTGTATTGAATACGCCCCAGCTGTGATGTTTATTAATGATGGCGACTTCAAATGTGGCGCTACTTCGGTTGAAGGGAGTGTGCAATAAGAAGGACTGCAGATGCGAAGAAGCGTCGAGCAACAGACAAGGCCTAAAGGACTAAAAATATGCTGACGGCGAAGGAATTGGTTAATAATTTCAATTAAATCGTGAATTTAAATTAATTTCAAACACTATGTAAAAAAAAATAATAATTTGAAATTCACGCAGTGATGACGCATCGCTACAAGATATTGTTGAGTAGTTTAAGCTTAAATTCTAACACACTTCAAATTATTTTTTATTATTTGCATGGTATTAATGATGACAACAATTAGTAGTTTGATTGTTAGCGCTGAAACTTCTCAGCGACAAACAGACTTTTTAGTTGGGCAACTACCTACTTAGTCGGGCTGGGCTGTAGGTGCGCACACTGCCGAAGTTGGGCAATTGCCGTACAGATGCTACAACGAGCGTTGCCGATTTGCTTCAATTGTAACCAAAATGCTGCATTTCATATGAAAAGCTGAAATGGTAAATTGTCATAGCTTCAGCAATCAACAACTTTTAAACAAAATTTATTTTTCGTCTGTATAATTTATAGAGCTTTTGGCCAGGTTTGTATTATGAATAATATGAGAAAATAACAATTTTTCAAAGTGGTAGAAGTGATAGCAGCTATTTTGGAGATCACCACATTTCCTCATCAGACTTCTTTTCTTTCTAGACTTTATCTAGCTTTGAACCATGATACACGGAGCTGTTTTCTCATATTATTCCTAATACAAACCTGACCACAAGCTCTATAAATTATACAGATGATTCATAAAAAAATAAGACCATATATAAAAATTTATTTTTATATCGACATTTTTTTATGCAATCACATAAAACTTTTAATTAACCCGAATCACCCTACACAAATTCGTTGTGGAATTTCGAAAAGGTTTTTTTTTGCAGTATCCTTTAGCTGTAAATAAAAATATAGATTTTGTGTCCTGGATGCAGGGTCCTTGATATATTCTGTTGCCATATGACAACGCCAGGAAAGCTAGACCACTGGCCACCTTTACAAATTTAAATTCATTTGTTTGGTTCACGTTTATTTAAAAAAAAAACAACAATTACGATTTCATTTTATTACATTTCTTTGAAATACTAAACATTAAATTGAAACAATTAGATTTTTTTTAGAGCGTGTGTGATATGATTCGAATCAAGGCAAACAAAGTCCGACATCGCATTTTTTGCAGGCTCTTCTCGCAGTGGGCTAACATACATACATACGTCTCCAGCAGATCGCCTCTTATTTCCGATTAGAATCACAAGGTGATCAGTCCTGTCACGCGCAGAGCATTCGTTATGGATTACATTCGATTAGGTGGATATTTTTGGAACTTTTTGAACTTTTCGGTTGAACGCTGTAGTGCTTACAGTCGTAAAAGGCTACCTAGCTTCTGAAACCTTTAAGGGAAACATTTTCATTACCAGATCAATAAAGAAACCAGCTGTTCTCAATGGTCGCATCGGTAAAATGGCAATGCCACCACTTTTTTCGTCGAAAACAGATGCATTGACCTGAAATAATTTGGCCAAATCGATCAACAGCCATCATAAATTTGTTGTACTGTTGTACGCGTTGTACGGCTTTTTATGTGGAATAGGACAATTTTTTGGAATTCGGTTTTCTCGAAAAGTGCAAGAAAATGCCAGTAATGGTATAATCTTGCACTTTTTCCGTAAACTTGTCTATCATGCACAAAAGTGGGGCTTTCTTTCTTCATATTTATGATTCATCCTCGGATTCTTACCTCGGTATATTTCAAAATTTATCATGTATCCACTAGGAGTGCAAAGAAACCATCTAAAACATATTGTCGGTGGACTCAGTTTCCAAATAGTGTCAACCCTATCTTCACCACTTACATTCCCATCCTGCGCAGGTGGCTCGATATAAAGCTATCCAGGCACTTTATATTGTTGAAAATTTCATTTTTCTCATCAGAACAGAATTCTTCTAAAAAAATAATGTTTCTTGCAACGACAGTGGTCTACAAAAAGTGTAGAACAAGAAAAAAACATTAAATATTATTTGCATACCTATTCAAAACCAAGTCTTTACAGGACCCACAAGTAACAACAAAACTAATAAAACACAACAAACGCATTCAATTCGATACCAGTGGCCTTGCCTGCCGAGCGTTTCCAAATGGACACATACACTGAAAAACGCAAAAAAAAAATTTTGAATGGCATTTTTTTTTATAAGCACTTCATTAGAAGCTATTTTTTGCTTCAAATCCCACACAAAAACACAAATTTCATTGCTTGATCGGGATTATCTTAGTTATATTAGATCTAATTACTTTTTTGCACTCACTATCACAAACCAAATAAAACGGAGAAGCAAAGGAACGCTGCTGAAAGCGCGATCAATTACGTAACACCACGCGTCAAAATGTTAACGGTATCTGCTTTCTTTGGCAATGTGTGGACGTGTAAAAACAAGACTATTGCGCGTTGCCATATGGCAACCTGAGGGTAATTTGATACAATTTCTTTGTAGTAGTGGAAATTAATAAAAATAGTCGTAATAATTAGTAGTAGCTTTAGAAAAAATATTGGTAAATTTAGTAAAAATAGTGGTAGAAATTAGTAAAAATAGTGGGAAAAATTTAAAAATAGTGGTAGAAATTAGAAAAAAGTAGTGGAAGAAATCTGTAAAAATAGTTGTAGAAATTAATAAAAAAGTAGTAGAAATAAGTAGTAGCATTAATAAAAATAGTGGTAGAAGTTAGTACAAATAGTGGAAGAAATTTGTAAAAATAGTGATGGAAATTTCTACTACTATTTTTACTAATGGTGCTACTACTGGTTTTGCCTTTAACGGTGTACTCGTACGAATATAAAACTTTTCATAAATAATACTAAAAATTATTTTTGAACTACTTCTATTTACATATCTAGAGATCGAAAATACATAAAATGTTTGGAATCGAAATCAATACTTGATTGAATTTTTGGACTTTTTTTGTCAAGTATATTTAGAAATGTTTTTGAAACTTACGATAGTTAGTTGTAATATTTATAAAATATGTTTTTAGCTACTTAATATTTTTGTATGGTACGTAGAGCTACGTTACCCCAAAATCGTCTGTTCTTATGCAAATACGGAAATGTTAAAGTAGTTAAATTTTAACCAAAACATATAGACACGTTTCAATTATTAGCACAAAAATATAAGCAGAATGTGAAATTGGGACTTAATGTAGCAGATGCTAATCAAGAAATAAACTGATGTCTGTTTTTCAGCGCAATTTCCAAATAGACTTAAAGACAAATATAAGTAAAATTGGAAAATGTATGTAGATACTGAATTATATGAGTTAATATATGTCAAGCAGTATTGTGTAAACGTAAACATGTGAACAGGTACATATACATATATATAAATTCTTATCTATGCAAGTGTTGGATGTCGTTAAAGACACAGGAAAAATCAGCAGTCGTCAAGGTTTACACTTCCATGCGTTTTTTTTTTACCGCGAAATTGTACTTTGCGGTAATGGCACTGTCTGCGGCTATTAATTATGCAAAGTAGTGTGCTAACATTTTGTCTTTACTTTTTCTTTTTTTTTTTAATTGCTAAAGGTTCATTCTTTTTTACTTAGTGTGATTTACTTTACTATGTCAGCTACTCTGTCTTACGTAGTTATTTCCTGTAGTCAAACCTATTACATAGTGATATTCAAGTACATTATCAATTCAGTTCATGTTGAAAAGAATACAGATGTATTATACAATTATTATCGCGTCCGTGGTACACAATAAGTTGGGTGATAACCATATATCAATTCTTGGAGATTTTAATCTTTGCGATATTACTTGGTCTCGTAGTTATTGTACGTCGGGTCTAATGCCAAGTAATTTAACTAAGCCTTTTGAAATTAATTTTATAGACAGTATGTTAAGCTTGAATCTGTTGCAAATTAATAGTTTCGCAAATCAGCTCGATAAATTATTAGATATTATATTCCTTAGTGGCAATATTCATTTCGATCTCTCTGAGTGTCATGCGCCAATCTCTCCGTCGGATATGCACCATAATACTCTTGTTCTTAAACTAGAATTTTACGAATTTAGGCTTGCTACCTTAAACGAAAAAGTAGCTTTTAATTTTGCGCGCTGTGAGCTGTCCATTATTGATCAAGTATTCTCTGAAATAATCTGGGCTGACTTGTTTTCTTGCTCAGATGTCGCTAATTGTTTTGAAATTTTCAGATCGACAGTGTTTGATGTGTGTTCAAAGTATGTACCAGTTGTTAAACGAAGGCCATATAAGTCCCCATGGCATACAAAGGGTTTAAAAAAGCTAAAGAATTTAAGGAATAAGTTCTACAAGAAGTTTGTACGGACCAACAATCAAATCTTCTATGACAACTACAAGCATTATATGAAGGAATTCAACTGTTTGGATAAGTTCCTTTACCGCAACTATATCGCTAGTTTTGAATCAAACATAAAGTCCAATCCTAAGGCTTTCTGGAATTTCATAAAGTCAAAAAAAAAACTTCTTTATCGATTCCATCAACCCTTTTTTATAATGATAAAATTTCCAGTAATCCTAGCGCTGCCGCTAATCTATTCGCGGGTTTTTTCAAATCTAATTTTGCTTGCGATGCTGGTATCCCAAATTATGACTTTTCATCTGATATCAATTCAATTCTCGATTTTGGCTCAGTGTCCATTACAGTTGACGATATCTCTAGCGGCATTTTAAAACTAAATCACTCCTCCGGTACAGACGTTGACGGTGTGCCGACCCTTTTTTTTAAAAGGATGCCCTGCGCTAGTTGTACCATTGGAGATTGTGTTCAATATGTCGCTTCGCTGCGGTGAGTTTATTTATGCCTGGAAGGTTTCGTCGATAACTCCTATTTACAAATGTGGTAATAAGACTGATGTCTGCAATTACAGACCAATATCTCAACTATCTAATATTTCTAAATTATTCGAATGTATAATAAAAGACAAGATTTATTTTTCTGTTAAAAATTTAATTTGTACTAACCAGCATGGTTTTGTAGCAGGGCGTTCTACTGTTTCGAATCTTGCAGTGCTTAGTGAATACTGTATTTCAGCCTTTTCCTCCGGATGTCAAGTCGACTGCGTCCATACAGACTTCTCCAAAGCATTTGATAAAGTATCACATAAGATACTAATTCATAAATTAGCCTGTCTTGGCTTTCACTCAATTTACTTGCAATGGCTCAAGTCGTATTTAAGTAATAGATGGTGTAAAGTCTCTATTGATGAAGTGTCATCTGAACCTTTCCGTGCAACATCCGGCGTCCCTCAGGGTAGTATCTTGGGTCCATTACTTTTGTACTGTTCATCAACGAGATTAGTTCCAGCTTTTCGTACGTTAGGTTTTTGTTATACGCAGATGACTTGAAAATCTATTCAGTAGTAAATTCCGTACATGACATGTCTAGTCTTCAATATGATATTGAAAATCTTTACTCTTGGTGCGCTAGATCCCATCTTTGCTTAAATATTAAAAAATGCTTTCATGTTACGTACTCAAAATCGCGCCTTATTTTTAGAAGCTCATATAATATTGCTAATCATACCTTGCAGACAGTTAATGAAATCAAAGATCTTGGTGTTATTTTTGATGCTAAATTTACGTTCAACCTTCACATTGACTATATTACTTCTAAATCTTATGCAATGCTTGGTTTCATTCGGAGGAATAGTTCGGAGTTTTCCGACCGTTACACATTAAAATTGCTATATAAGTCTTTTGTACGATCTCACCTTGAGTATGGCACTATTATTTGGCGGCCTTTTCAACAATTTTTAATCAACAGACTTGAGCGAATCCAAAAGGTATTCCTTAAATATGCTTTACGGTCTCTACGATTCACTGATCCCCTTCCATCATATAACGCACGTTTACTTCTTTTAAATCTTAAACTCTTAGAAAGTAGATGGTCAATTCTTTCTTTAGCTTTTATATATGGCGTTATCCAGGGAGACTTAGATTGTGCCGCCCTTCTTGAGAATATAAATTTTAATGTTCCAAGAAGAGAGCTTCGAAATTGTTACCCTTTTTATGACATTAATAGCAAAACAAATTATGCGCGTAATGCACCAATTGCATGCGCTCTTAATGAATTCAACCAGATCTCATCTTTTATCGAGGTTGATTTTTCT
This sequence comes from Anomoia purmunda, assembly GCA_951828415.1. Taxonomy (NCBI): domain Eukaryota; kingdom Metazoa; phylum Arthropoda; class Insecta; order Diptera; family Tephritidae; genus Anomoia; species Anomoia purmunda. Next base: position 170,134,714 of record OX639993.1, read on the forward strand.
ATGTCTATCGATGTTCTCATTACACTTTTGAAATCTGTTATGTAATCTCATTTAAGTTTGTTAGTAGTCTGTAAGACTAGTCATAGACTTAAATAAATAAATAAATAAAAATTATTGAGTTCAGTTACTAAGGTAAGTGCACTTGTTAAGGCACATCTATTTCAGCCCAGCAATATTGCTTTCTATTGGCCAAAGGGTGTCCTTTGTTGTAGTTTCCAATTAATAAGATTAAAACAAAAAAATACCCAAAACTTAACCTTCTTTCGCACTTTTCCAAAAACAATATTTTATTGCTAATTCTGTGGAAGATTTTGTCCGGTTCCTAAATCCCTTGCTAGATTTTTCCTGTTTCCGTTGTAAATTATTATGAAAATTTTTAGTAAAAATATCAAAACATCCATCCACCCTTGGTATTTACGAAGACTAGAATTATGCGATTAGTAAAGTCGTTTTATACGTTTATTAACGTATACGAAAAATAATTTAACATATGTATTAGTGCTCTTGCCAAACATTGACTATTCGAATAGTAACTTTTCGATTTACCATTCACTTTCGACTAACCGCTTACCATCGAGTAGTCTGAATATCGACTAACCGAAATTATTCGAATAGTGACATTTACTCACAATAAATTCATAAAAAACTTTATTAGAGCTGAAAAGGAGTTTTGTCAAAACATGTATTGGAAGAAAACAACTAGCCGAAAAATTTAAATCGAACGGGTCGTCGAATAATTGTTTATGGGCGTTTGTTGAAAAAGTCGAAAGAAAACGGTTAGTTGATTAGGTGAAGTCGATTATTTTTGAAACAACTTTTGCTAATCGATTAACTGAAATTTAGTCGACTAGTCGATTAACAAGAGGCTTTCTTGCACACTGGCATTGACATAACTTTATAAAACAATACCTACTTGCCATATCCAATGCCGGAAGATAAATACATATACTTAGTATACTTATCAGTTAACTAAAGTTTTGTAGTTAGCTGAAAATAATGATGGTTGGAGGATGCGAAGTACGAAATTGGAAACTTGACTTTATTTAAAAACATGTTAACATTTGCATGATTTTCTATTTTAAATTATTTTGGCCAAAATAGCACGAAATTAGGTGCCAGCTCGGAAATGGATACACTTACCTTACCAGTTTTCTTTACAGCTAGATTAATACGCTTCTAACATCGCGTTGTACAGCGAAATGTCAATTACATAGCATCCTATGAATGGACTACTTACTCAGGTTCTGCTTCGACATCATACCGCTCTCTTCCTCGCCTTGCCTATTAGGACAACTTGTGATCCAATAAATATATTTTATGCTCAAAACTTTGGTCACCATTTTTTATATATGTCAGTTTGTTTTCTTTTTTGGGTCGTATTTAAAATCACCTATGATTGAGTTTGAAAAATTCAAGTTGCATTTCAGCTGATTCGTATTAGTGCAGTCGATTTTGTAAGCAATCGACATCACGCGACGCATAGTGCATAGGCTGCCGCCATCATAAAATCTAACCCATCATTTAATAAAAGCTCGAAGTAAAATCTCCAATTATGATTATTATTATTAAATATGGATGTGGTTGGTTGGTTGCTTTAAGTGGATTGTATCCATAGTTATAAGCAATTGGCAAATTTGCAATTTTGAATCCAAAACTCGTGCAACCTAAAGCCATTCGGCGTCTTTAATGAAATTCAGAAGGTCATCAAGAAAAAGGCGGTTGCATTCTGAAATACTTTGATTGCTTACCTAGTGACTTTAGCCTTATCCTTGCTATAGCTGGGCACTCCCGCAGAAAGTGTCCGACTACCTTTCTTGGGTCCGGGTCCTCAAAACTGCGACAGAACCCCTTGTAGGGTGTTCCGATTCTTTAGGCATGCAGACTGCGTTTGTGGTTACACTGAGTGTTTGTCAGAGTATTATAATCAGTAGGCAGCGCTTTAATTTCAGGCGGAAGTGCGTTGAGAATGAACTCCAGAGCCCCAAGGCACGTAGTCTGATAGAGCTGTTCGTAGCCGAGTTTTCGATAAAGATATACATATATCGGTAATGAATTGAGCAGAACGTTCAAAACATCCTTTGGAGTGGATCTCATAGAACCCGTCCCGCCAACGGCTGCTGTCCTCTGTGTGCGTCTAGCGTACTATATCTGGTTTTAGACACCATATTTTGCTTAACATTCCTTTAGCTGCATATAGAACTACCGCGTCTTTCCTTGCGCGCTCTTCGATATTCCGCCTTCAATTAAGTTTGCGTTCCAGGATAACAGCAAGATACTTCACTTTGTTTGACAGACTTTGGTTTAGTGGCAAACGAGGCAATTTGGTTTTATTTGGGGTACACTCCAAGGAATCCACCATCTTTTTTACCCGTTCCATGATTTCGATTATAACCGAAAGAAACCGAACCGATACCACATTGTCGGCATAAGCCACTATCTTGATTCTCTGGTAATCTAGTTATATCAGTATTTTATTCAAGACCACGAGCCATAATAGCGGCGTTAATTTGTCTACTCCTTGTAGATACTCGCGCTGCGACCTTTAGAGATATTTGTGGTGTCCTTATAGATAAGTTCACACATAACCTTAAACCAAAGAACGTACATTACAAAGAAGTTGTATGGCGTTTTGTATCCTGTGGCAAGAAATCTTGTCTAATTTCGCCACATCAAAACCCAATTGGGTCTTATCAGATTCTTATATAAATCAGCAAAAGACAAATTAGTCTATAACTTAAAACATGTGAGAAAATTACGCAATATGTGTTCTGACGTTTCAGAATCCAACTCACAAAACCTACAGTCGGTTTATTCAGCTAGTCTCATCTTGCAGTGTTCTGTCAAGTAAACCTGAACTCTTTCTCAGACTTTACCAGTTGAGGTTTAGAAGGCGCTCAGAGATCTTGCGAGAGGGAGATATGCACCTCTTGGATTGCCTTTAGCCTGTGTACCACGCCAGTAGGTTGCAAACCCAGACCCCTTGAATTTTCTCATTAGTTTTGTGATGTAACCCTTGGATGTTCCACAAGAAGCTCCGGACCATGCAGACGTCGTTGGGACCCAAGTTTTGCGCGACCGTCAGACGTTTCGTTCCCTTCAAATCCAACATGCCTCAGAACCCACCACAACGTTACCTTGTTCTTCTTCTTCTTAATTGTCGTTATAACCGCCTACGCGATTTTGGCCGATTTCAACATAGCGGACCAGTTACTCCTTTGGTTTGCTAACTGGCGCCAGCTAGAGATACCAAGTGAAGCCAAGTCATTCTCTCGTTGATCTTTCCAACGTAGAGGAGGCCTTCCTCATCCTCCGCCCCCACCAGCGGGTATCGCGTTAAATATTTTCAGAGCTGCAGCACTTTCTTCCGTACGTTCAACATGACCTAGCTAACGTAGCCACTGACCTTGTTGGGGTTGGTTCAGAAGAGTTGTGTTGTCATCGTTTTATATTTCAATTACGTAAACTTCCGCTTCGAAAATGCTTCCGTAAGTGTCCATTGGCAACTTTCGTTTTGGTTCGAAAAATGAAAGCGAAGCAATTCCGACTCGCCGCCTTAAAATTCACAAAGAATGCATACACTTTTTGAGGTAAACCTTTTTAGCAGAATGATAGTAATTTAAATTTTACATCTCGTAACGAAAGTCACATCAGAATCGCAACTACAACTTATAATACTACTACTAATTACTACTGCTACTACTACAACTACTACTATCATTACGACTATACTACTACTACTAAATACTGCAACTACTAATTGCTACTCCTATTTTACGAGTACTACTGCTCCTACTACTAATTACTAATACTATTTTTTTAATGCTACTACTAATTCCTACCACTATTTTTACTAATTCTACTGCTAGTTACTACTACTCATATTACTTTCACTAATCACGGCTATTATTCCTACAATATCTTCAAATTATTTCTGCTAAAGACGACTACTATTTCTACTTACTATTACCATTAATTATTACTACTATTTTTACGAATCTCCTGCTAGTTACTATTACACTTTTTACATATGATTTTAATTACTACTGCTTTAATTTTACTAAGGCTTTTTCAAATGACTTCTACTACTTTTGGTATTTTACTAATAATTTCTACTACTATTTTTACTAATTTCTATTTGCATTTTTACTTATGCCACTATTAATTACTAATACAATTTCTAATAAAGCTACTACTTTTTTTAAAACTATTTTCTACTACTTATTACTACTATTTTTTCGTAATTTCTGCGACTATTTTTACTAACTATACTACTTTACTACTATTTTTAACAAATTTTGAATACTTTCGAATACTAATTAGTGCTATGATTTTTTCTTAATGCTACTAATTACTACTGCCTACTATTACTACTAAGTACTATTGATCACTATTACTACTCCTACAATTTTTACTGATGCTTGTAATTATTACTACAATTATTTTTACTAATGACTACTACTATTTTGCCCATGTTGCTACTAACTGTGACTGCAATTTTTACTAATCCTACTACTATTTTCACAAATTTTGACTATTTATTACTGCTTTTTTCCCCTAATTTCTACATTTATTTTTACTAATTACAGCTACTTATTACTGCTATTTTTCGTAATTTCTACAACTACCTTTCTTACGAAGCCACTGCCAATGACTACTGTTATTTTAACTAATTTTTACTACTATTTTGCTGCTAAGTACTACTACCTACTATTACCGCTAAGTACAACTAACTAGTAATACTACTCCTACTACTACTACTTACAACCAACGACTACTATCTCGACCACTTCCATATTTAACTCTCTATCTCCCAATGTAAGTAGTTGGCAAAGAAGACATGAGTCTCGCTCTTTTAGGTGCACGAGTGCTAATTTTTCTTCTAATATGCAATAAGTTCGAGAATAGTAGATCCGATTTAAAGACTACCCTAATGTGCTTACACGTGTGGGTGTACACAAACATACATATATATTGCCCTATCTAAGATTCTTTCATATGCAATTCACGTAGCTAACATTAGTAAAAGAGTCGTGTGCACTGAATTTTTGTCAAAAGTGAGGAAAGAGAAAAGTGTGGCACGGAAAATGCTAGAGCAGAAATATGAAATGACTCAAGTAGACGAAAAAAAACATACTTTAACATTCCACATAGTCGTACCTATTCACTGTACCAAAATATATTTTATTGCACTTTGCAAGCCCCTTTAATGCTGGCATGCACTTGCGTGTAAATAATATATTTATTGTTGAGCTTTAAGAATTTCTCATATGTTTTACAAACATTAGACTACATCACGATGTATGTGATGTATGGCTAAAAAAAATTGAAAATGTGCCCTTCAGGTTTCAGCGCTTAACTTGTGAGAATTTCAAAAATAGTTTTTGCTTTCGGCACCCTATGAAACCGCTAAGTTGGTTAATTCCTCCCTCTTTGATCAGCGATTTTTACAAATAATATTTACTTCCAAACGTGGTAGGCAAAGGCACATTCCGGATATAGAAACCGTTAATATATCATGTCATGCTCAGTTTTTATGCAATCCTTTTCTAAAACCATTAGCAAAAAATAAGCTCCATGAAAAATTATACATATAATTTTAAACTCGTAAAAAAATTCAAGTATATAACATTCATAAAAATCGATATCAAATACAGAAATTGTGGGGAAAATTTTTTTTTCCTTTTTTACAGGGTTCGCCACCCTGTTTGTTTTACATTTTTAAATCCTCACATGGTCTATGTTCAAACCCATGGGGCACATTTGCTATTTTTTTTTATGATATGGTCTAATGTATATACATTCATTTAGTTTGATTCTAAAAAAAAAAACTGAGGAATTCCGTCCTTAACGACATTTTTGTTCCAATACGTCACAGCGAGTTCCCCGTTAATATTTACTAATCACTACAAAGACGTTCAGGAGTTCCCGTAGGATGAACTGGAGTTGCTATAATTGGCTGCGGGCCGATGCTCTACCTCCTTTGGGGGAGGAACTTGTTTCGGCGGACGAAACTGGTACGTCACTCAATCGCTTTACGAGCTCTTTTAATTATGTCTATCAGGCAAACTTAAAGCAGTACCTCAAAACAGCTATGAGAAGGTCACACAGAGAGAAGTATTTAAGTACTTAAGCGACGTATACTTTGCTGAAAGTAACAACGTAGAAGACGCATGCAGTCGATGCGGTCCATTTGACGACACCATTACTGTAGAGCCCAATAAATCAACGAACCCGTACGGAATTATACCAGCCATGCTCAAAAACCCATAGGCACGGTATTACCCTGGGTAAAGCAAATCTACAACGCTAGCCTCTCTCTGAGCTCTATATCTAAGCTTTGGCTGGAGACAAGTCATAGCAATGCGAAAGCCTTTTAACAAACTAATCTCTGATCGTTTTTTCTCAGTGGAATGGGCAAGCATGTTCGTCTGAGGTTCACACGCCGCTTCACCGCGGACATTTTCAGCAACGCTCAACGTGATAACGGTAATGGTTAGTCGGATGAGACAGCCTTGCACGAGATGGTTGGAAATATAGAGCGGACGTTTAATCCAATATTGAGGAAGGCGCTTTTTACAAATTTAGGAAAACTTTTCGTACAATTTGTGGTGTGCGTCTTAATGCTGTACCACAAATGTATATTTTTGGATGTTACGTGCCCTGGCCAGGACTTTAGCCCGAGGCATGCCGAATGATATGCACACTCGCTTTCTCTCTCACCGCTACTTTGATTTGCTGTGGTGAATGACCTGCTGGTGCGACTAGAGCTGACACTACTGTGATAGCACTGCAGCAATTAGAGATCTTGGTACAGTAACAATGCGATCTAAAGTTATTATAGATTGCTTGCATTCTCTTTCGAGCGCTTCGGAGTACGTCGTCGTCGTCAAGATAACGACGTACCGTGATAACCCAGAGAATTGTCCAGCATATGAGTCAATAAACCAGTCGTGAAGTCGTTTTGCCCAAAAGTACAAAGCAAAAATAAACGAAAAATTCTATGGATTGAAGAAGAGAAGTTTTCACAAAATAACTGTTGATCGGAGGAGGCCGCAGAAACTTGTATGGTTATCCACGCCATAGCACTCATTATCTATGGGAGTGCTGAACAGACCTCTGTTCAAAGGGAATCTATGTGGGGTATCTAAATATTAGCACTGAATTTGTCTGTGGCAAATTTCTTGAAAGTAACTATTACTAATTTTTGCTGCTAATAACTACTGTTATCACTGCGTCTACTACTATTTTGACTAATTTGGGCTAATATTTTAATTAATGCTACTACTAATTTTACTCATTTCTACTACTGTCTTTACTAATGCTATTACAACCTACTACTATTTTTACTAATAGCAATTAGTACTGATTACTACATCTATTTTTAATAATTTGTACAAAGATTGTGTTGATATCGCGTAGCTACTACTAACTACTATCACATTGACTACTACTGCTACTTCTGCTACTACTATCTTTACAAAATTGTGCTACTACTTTTACTAATGCTACTACTAATTACTACTATTATTTTTAATAATGGAGCTACTAATTGCTACACCTGTTTTTATTAATATGTACGACTATTTTTACTAATGCTACTACTAAATACTACTACTATTGTTACCAATTTCTATTACTAATAACTATTTTTCTAATGATACTAGTTATTGCCACTGCCATTCTGGTGTATTTCTACTACTACTACCTGCTACTTTTTATAGTTTCTACTACCTATTTAACTAATCTTCCTAAATTTTTTTTATTAATTTCTCCTACTATTTTTACTAAATCTAGTACTAGTTACTACACCTTTTTTTAAACAAATTTTCTCTACTATTTTTTTTTATACTAATTTCTACTACTATTTTTACTAATGGTAATACTTTTCGGTACTGTAGTATGACTCTGAGTCTCAGAAGATCTAGGTGAGCTCCGAGGAGCAGCCAATTTTAACCTAACCTATATTGTTCAGTGTGTTCAGGAGCGTTATACGTTTGTTATATAAAGAAAAAGAAACGTTCATTGTGAAATTTGACAAGAATAACATTAGCATTTCCAACAACGTATTATTTTTGTTAAAATATAAATTAGTGAGTATCATCATTGTTATCAATACTCAGTTCATTCCGCGTTTGAGATGCGAAGTACTTTTTAAATCGGTCGAAGTCTATCGCAACAGGAAAAAAACTCTTTCGAGTAATATTAAAATTATCCTTTGATAATCATCGAATATACATACATACATATCTGTACATAAGTATCGCTGTATTATCAAAAATCGAATAAGATACGGCAATACGAGTAATACATTACAACTGTGCAAACAGCATTAATTTCATCCTTTTTATCCATTTCCATTGGGAAAAGGATGATAAATATTTTTGACGTTCGAAAGTAAGAAAACATAAATTTAATAAAAGCAAAAGTTTACTCAAAAACAAAAAAAAAAAAAAACAGTCGGCAAAAGGATACAACTCAGAAACAGGAAAAGTCAAGAAGCTTTTACAACAACTCGTAAATATGCACAACAGTAACAAAAGTTTGGTAACTCTTTCGAATCAAACTGATTGGCATGGCATCGCAGCGAATTCTCGCTTCTGGCGTCCGCAGAATATTCTGAAAGAGAAAGATCGAATTTTGATTAATGACTTTTTGAAATCGCTGATAAAAGGATTTCCTTTGCTTCACGCCAACACGACCGCCGCACGCCATCAAGCACACACAGTGGCGCAAAGCGCAAAGAATATGTGGGTGTGAGAGTGTGTGTGTGCGAAGTGCACGAATATTTACACATGCACAGTGTGGTGTGAAAAAGTTGCAACGTTTTATTAAAAAAAGAAATGTTTTCGCAGCTGTTTAATTTATCGCTTATTTAAATTGAAATAAAATATATTTGGAAAAGTGCGTTAGCTTAACTTGAAATTTGGTTTTTCAAACTAATCTTCTCCATTAGACTTTTTGCAAATTATATTTTGTTTAAAATAAATACTGGCTCAAGACATGCAGCTTAAGGTGAACCCGAAAAAAATATGCCCATAATTTTTTCACCCGCCCGAAGTGAATAAGCTTATTATGACTTTCGTCCGAAATAAGTTCCACTTCGAAACAGCTGGTAAAATTTGAGCATGAAAACTGTATTGCTAACAAAACGTAAAAATGAGAAAGGACAAAAACAATAACAATATCAGGAAAGAGATAATGCAGATTAACGGGTAACTAGGTGACACTTGAGAGACAATTTCTGTCGCTTGGAGCTGCCTGAGGCTTTGTAAGTAAAATGTAATTTATTTGCGCATATTTGTAAACAATTGACCACTAGAAATTTTGTATTCCGCCAATCGTTAAACTTAGCGCTTTTTCCCGGAGGGTGGCTATCAAAAATTGTTGCTTCCGCAGTCTCTAAATTCTCCCTCCAAAACCCCAGGCAATGTCTGGTTTTTCTTACATCTTACTCAAAAGGATATCACTCTGAATTTATTTAGAATAAAATTAAATTTCGTTGTTTTTTTGTAATATTATAAATAAAACCATAACCTACATTTGGAATCTGTATGTTCGCCTCTTAACTTTAAGTGAAAAAGTTCCGGTAGGTATGTTCGAAAGCGAAAAATTTCCGCGCTACATTTTTAATGAAGAAAAAGTGAGAAGTGAATGTTTTCCTTTTTGGGCTCCTGTAAGTGTTTTTTGTTCGATTTTTGACAAGAATTGTGGATGCCAGGTTAAACTCAGATATCGGTTGACAATAAATAGAAAAAATAAAACAATAAAAAAAAAATATTATATAGTGCTTAAAATTTGCACTTCACTGTAAAAATATTATGAAGACTGAGCCATAGCTGGTACGTGTCTGCTTATAACGGTACAGGCGTGTTTACAAATATTCGTAAATTTTATATCCGTGTAGGTAGTCGCGTGTGCAGATACAAAACTGCGTACCTATCATTGACGGTGTTGCGTCGTATCATTTTATTTATGGCAATCATTTATCACACTGCCAAACGAGTGCGAAAAATTGAGAAGCTGAATGAGTGAGGCCGAGAGTGTGTGTATAATGTGTGTTGCACTGGATAACTAAATAAAAACTTGGAGATTCGCATGAAAAGACTAGTTCTACTTTAGCCATTTATTGAAAGGTTACGAAAATGGAAACTTCATCGTTAATTTTTATCATGTAACTGGTATCGGTATAATGGAGTTTTTACGAAACCAGTGTCTCATCATTTTTACCACAGAGGAAATGCAAGGGTAACCTCGAGAGTTACCGGAAGCAACAACTAGATGGGTCTTGGAAGCCACATTAAACGTGTAGCTGTGTAAGGGTTGATTTTTTGTTATTTTTTTCATACGAAATGGCTCCAGGGGTCCATGGACAAAAGCACAAGAAACTGTATTCTTCTTTATTTACTTTTCTCTCAGCGCTTTTGATGTTTTAAGGTAAATTCCTACAATGTAGTAGCGGAAGTATAAAAACAAAAATGTGCGTATATTTTATTTTTGCTTTTGCGACTTGGACTGGCAAATTATTCCAAACATTTATATGGCAAGCCAATTAGAACAAGCAGAATATAAAACCAAACATTTAATTTGACATTTTCAGCCACTAGATTTCCGAAAATTTTTAAATTTTAAGACAAACATCATTGCCATATAAAGATTCTCCCAAGTGTTTTTGAATTAAGGTGTATCAAAGGAATCAATATTGGGAATGAATTTAAGTTTCTGTTTCCGTGTTTATGTGCGGATTAGGTTAGGTTACGATAGGTTAGGTGGCAGTCCCTAGTGAGCCACACTTAGGCTCATGACCATTTGTGATACCACGTTGGGGCTGTTGAGTGAGCCTTGTTTTTTTAAAACCACTTCGTATTCCTTAGAAACGCAGTCAGGTCCATAATTTCGACTAAGATCATCAAGTTCATTGAGGAAATAGCTACCCACAGCTTCAGCTCTTCTTTTAGCTAGTGCCGGACAGCGGTAGAGTAGGCGATGTATCGTTTCCTCCTACTCTACGTCAAGTCAACTCCTACAGAAGTCTCACCAGGGTGCCTCTAATCTTGCTGCCTGTGCACCTATTAAATAATACCCGGTTTGGACTGCAGTTGTTACCTTAATGTCTTGTCTCCCCATGTTGAGAAGAGATTTCCTTAGTTGGCTAGAAAGGCCTTGCAATTCGGCAAGTGGGCTCAGCCTGCCAACTGTCGTTGCGATTTAAAAAAATTTTTGGCTTATCAATATCCTACATGTCTGTAGATGGATGCCTGGTGAATCGCTGATATTACTAACCGGTGGATCGGCGCAGTTATCGCACGGCCATTGATTACCTACGAGGCCATCATTTGGATAGATAGAACCCCTAAACAGGCATCCAAACGCAAGTGAAGAGAACTATCTGCAGGATGACTAGTGACAACAATTGGCAAGACGGTATATGAATCGCAAGAGGATTGAGAATCTTGCGAATCAATACCCTGAAAGTGCAGTACCGAGGGATGCTATGCAACCAGAGTTTAACTTTTCAAAAAGATTCAAACCAGAACTCAGTTACAAAAAGTATACCCGAAACGTAAATATAAAATAAACCAATATATGAAAATCTGGTACACGAATGGTTCATTAACTAATATGGTCCGCGGTTAAGATACTTGGAACCCATGAGAAATCGAATGCCTATCTTTTAGGCAGAAATATATGCAATAGAAAGATAAGCATCACAAGTAACTACCTGAACTAGAATATTGCCCTAACGACCGACAGCCAAGGTGCTATTAAGGTCCTCAAAGCTCACCAGGTAACTGTTGAGGGAATGCCCTAAAAAACTGGGCTCTATCTCAAACAACAATAATAATAATAAAATAACAAGTAACGATATATTGATGTATGGCTGGGTATAAGTAGAGTGATTTCATCCGTTACTATTCACTAATTTAAGATAGAAAATTGAGAATTTTATGTGGTACCAACTAGAGACTTAAACCCCACTAAAATATCCTAGTACCAGCTTGGCGTGATCCACTTCGATTTACTGCACACATCAGTTACCACACGAAAGTTATTGGCAGAAGCAGCGATTAAGCATATCCAGGCTGATACGCGTAACGTATGTAGCTCTGGGCAAGTTTTGAGTTTTTTTTTTGTTATGTTCTTCTTCGCCAAAAATAAAATATCTTGGAAATAAACCAACGCGTGAAGATTTCCATTTCAAACAGAAGTGATATTGATATTTTTTGTGGCATTGATGTCCACGCTTTTTTATTTTTTAATCTACTGATATTGGATTTATTTCTACACTTCTTCACAAAAAGAACAATGAAAGTGTATTGAATGACAACGGTCAACTGTCAATCACAAAACACGTAATCTACTCAAATGCGCGATGAGCGCGATTTTTTACATGCCAACGCTGCGTCAGAGCACTATAACAAAAAAAAAGCACTCGTGGGAGTAGTTGTAGTATTTAGTAGTAGCATTAGTAAAAAAATAGTAGAAATTAGAAGAAATCGTAGCAGTAGCATTAGTAAAAATAGTTGTAGGGATTAGTAGTAGTATTAGTGAAAATAGTAGTAATGCTATATAGTAGTAGAAATTATTAAAAATAATAGTAGCAAATAGACGTAGCATTAGCATTAGCAAAAACAGTAGTTATAATTAGTTTAAACTGAAAAAGTAGTTAGTGGTAGCATTATTATGAGTAGTAGTAGAAATTAGTTGAAGTAGTACTAGTAGCATTTGTCAGTAGTAGTAATTAAAGTAGCATAAAATGAAATAGGAGTAGAAAGTAGTCAATATACTAGTAGTAATTAGTAGTAGGATAAGCGAAAGCTGGATTTGGAATTAATAAAAATAGTAATAGTCATAAGTAGAAGCATAATAAAAAATTTCGTAGAAATAAGTAAGACTAGTAGTAGTAATGGGAAGCAGCATTGGTAAAAAGAGTAGTAGTAATAAGTACCATCATTAGTAAAAATAATATAATAATAATGGCAGTTAATAGTAGCCATAGAAAAAATAGTAGTAGAAATGAGTAGAAATAGTAGTAGTAGCATAAAAGAATATAGTAGTAGCATAAGTTGAAATAGTAGTAGAAATTATTAAAAGTAATAATATAAGGTAGTGGTAACGTTAGTAAAAATAAAAAACCATAAAATTAATAAATAGTAGTAGCATAAGTTATAGTTATATCAGAAATTCATAAAAATGATAGTAGTAATAAGTAGCAGCAGCAGTTAAAGTATTAGTAGAAACTAGTGAAATTAGTAGTAGTAATTAGTAGTAGAGTTAGTAAAAATATTAGTGAAAATTGGGGAAATAGTAGTAGCATTTGCAAAAATAGTAGTAATATAGTAAAACTAGTAGTAGAAATTTGTAAAAATAGTAGTAGTATAGTAAAAACAGTAGTAGAAATTAGTAAATATAGCAGCAGCTATTTGTAGTAATATTAATCAAAATAATTGTAGTAGTGTGAGTAGTGTTAGTAGTAGCATTAGTGAAATTAGTAGTTGTAATTAGTAGTAATGAAATTAAATGACAGTATATAAAGCTAAATCTCTTATATATAAAGACATTTGTATGTACATACATTAATTTAAATACTTTTTGTATCACCTTTATCGTCACACAATGTAGTCTACGGTAAATTCAACACACTCGCCTACAAAAGCAATCAAAAATTATTCATTAACCCTTCGGAGGTGTGGTGGGGTATGTCATACCCCAGCACATGTATTTCCTTAAATATATATATGTTTTTGTTTAAGGAATACGTTATCGCTCCCAATAGCTTTCATTAACATTCAAATACAGGAGATCTGCCACGTTTTACATACCCCAGATATTTCTGTTCCATGGGACAGCCTTTCAAAGTGGGCTGGGGTATCATATTCGATCGCCATAACTTTTTATGTAATTAATGCATTACAGTGAATTTTCTTTCCTTTAAATAAATGTTATTTTTACTTTTGAAATGTAAAAACAGTTTTGAAATTGTTTAAATACAAAAAAAATTATGTTTCAGAAAACTGGAACCTCACTTTTTGGAATAATTTATATTGTCTTTTTTTTATGGCTATAATATTGAATACGAAGGAAAATTGTTATGTTTTCAAATTAACACTTTTTAAAAATTAGTTAAAGAATAATAAATCACCACAAAATATTGCTATTATTGGAATTTGGTATTTATTTGAAATTGATAGGCATGGGGTATGTCATACCCCACCACACCACTCAAGGAACTTTTAGTCACCACACCAACGAAGGGTTAAAAGGATGATTTATCTATTTTTTTTCTATTTTCTTTCTTGTAGATAAATTTTTTTTTTTAAATGTCGGATATACATTCATATAACTGTGGATATTCTAAAATAAGTTAGGCATCGCGTTGTCAATCCACATCACGTCAATGCTCACACCCTCAGTACTCCCCTTACCCATTAAAATCCGCCATACAGCAGTTACACGTCTTTTGTTCGTACAGTGGTGGGTGGGTGGCGCACTTTAAATGCACAACGTTTCGTTTGCTATTCATCTGTGACATTTTCAGCTTGTGATGTCTGATTGCTGATGCTTGCATGTCCACTCACGAAGCTTACGAATCACGTTTGTCCGTTGACATTGTTCAACAGTTGTTGCCTCTGCTTGGCTTTTCTGTTAGTTGGTTGGGTTGTTGGTTATTGTTGTTTGTGTTGTTGTTGTTGTAGTGCAATTGTTCTGTCCTCTTGACGAATCTTTGTTGCCCATAAAATCAATAAAGTTCCAGCTACCAATTTTTATTGTTTTTAGCGTTTTTTTTATTTTTATTTTATTATTTATTACATTTCATTGCAGTTTACTTATTTTTACTCGATTTCCTGTTATCTCGACCCATTGATGGTTGATTGCAGCGCTTCCGAGCGTGTGGTAACTGTACCATATCGATAAACGGCGGCAGCGTGGTGGGGGTGTGGATGGAATCATTGGAATGGAGAATTTAAAGTGCAAGCATTTTATTCTTTTTTTTTTTCGGTAAATGCATGGTATGTTAAACATTTAAGATACAAATAAGGGTAAAACTTATTTTGCAGTTTAATGTTTACACATATACATAAATAAACTTTGAACAATTTGAAGTTTAAAAGGGCTTGGACTTAGTTTAAAATTTAACTGAGAAAAATAAATAGAAATTAAAGTGAAATATTATAACTTATTTTCAATGAAAAAATTAATATCGAACCATAGCACATCACCAAATACAACAATGGCTTGTATTTTGTTTTTGTTTTAAGGCGCTTAAATGCCTGTAAAAACTTGCACTTATTGTGTCATTCCGATATGTCTAACGGCTCGTTAATAATCGATACTTTGTTAGAGTACCGAGTATTTAATTTATAATCTCTTACAACTTTTTACGAATTTTAGCTTTACCAATAAATTGCCTTTGGCAATACTTCTTCATCGGAGATTACTGAAGAAACAGAAGATACTCATTTTTATAATTTGTAATGTTGTGAGGACTCGAGATCATGTTAATCGACTAATCGACTAATCGATTCTCGATAACGCTGGTTTAAAAAATAGTCGACTTTACATAATCAAATAACCGTTTTCTTTCGAATTTTTGGACAAACCGACCATAAACAACTAGTCAACTAACCGTTTATTTCCGATTTTTTGACTAGTTGTTTTCTTTCAATAAATATTTGTTTTTTTCTATGTGTATTTGAATATTTGTATTAAAAAACTCATTTTCCACTATAATGAATTTTATAAGAATTTTCGATTTTCAGACTATTCGATGGTGATCGATTCGTAGCAAATGAACGGTTAGTCGAATACTTCTTTTACGATTTTCGGCCATAAAAAAACTTGCTAATCGAATAGCCAGATAGTCGATTTTAAACTAGAGCTCTAGTAACGACCCCAAACTTAGGGCTTGAAGCCCCACAACTGCTTTTAAAGAGGATATACATATATACACTAAGGTGATCTATATTTTGTTATATACTAAATCGCTTTTAACCACTCAGGAGTCAATATTTTTTAGAATAAATTTAACCTCCATGGATAATTTCCAAACGAGTTCGAGCCATATCTTTTAACGCGACATCTTCAAACAGTACAGGAGCTGCAATTTTACTTGAACAGATATTAGAGAGAGACTTGATATATCAGCCGTGTAGACATCACATCCACGAATTGATACAGAAAGCAGCGTTCGAAAGTAGAATACGGACAACTTTTGCATCAGATGTGTCGCTATTTTGACTTTTCTCGCTAAAATGGTGAAAAATCAATCGAAACGAATTTGAAACTGGAGTGAGTGCTGAGATTGTGACGACGAAAATAATAACTGCGCCTCGCCATTGCTTTTTGCATGCTCCAATTTCAGAAAAGAAAACGCCGCAAGAAACTATTGGAACTGGTTGTTTAGTTCTATGCACGATGGATATTCAAGACAAATTACTACGTGCTTATACCTTAAAGTGTCTGGTATGTCTGTACTGTATAATGTTTTTGACAACGCAAAATCCAATTTCGGCTAGTGTATAATGTCGTAATTTAAACTGTATTTTTTTGATATTAATGAATGCTTCATGCCCTCTCACAGACCAATGTCCAAAGTTGCCATAAAATGCAGAAATTCCCCCAAACGGCTTGCGGCTAAGCGTTCCGCGACTGTGACATGGGTGCCTGGGCACAAAGACATTCCCGGCATTTGGGCGGCAGAGGAGTTGGCAAGGAAAGGGACAGAATTGCCTGTGATAGAAGCGGGTATGTCTCCAACCGCCAGCAAACATAGTTTAAAGACAAAACTCATCGAGGAAGTGAATATCGGGTGGGCCATGGAAAACACCTGCCGGATCACCAAACAAGTTTGGCCAAAGATTGACATAAAGCGATACAAAGCGCTGATTTGCCTGAATCGACCCTGCTTCCGACTAATGGTTGAGGTAATTACCGGACACTGCCTTATGAGCACACACGGGAAGAGATTGGCTGGCTGTCACTAAAAATGAAGATGTCCCTTCCTATGAACCCAGTCCCAATCTTCTCTACCGCCTCCAAGATAGCTGAGACCTCAGCCTGGAAGACTCTGCAGTGATCTGATAGCCTAAAAGAAATTTGAAGGAGAGGGTTCCGTGAGAAAACGCCTCCTCCTACCTTATTATCGAGTTTCGAGCCATATGTATAGATGACAATGCTATCAGGTTGAGTATGAAACTCAAGTTTCCACTCCTCCCTGCTTGGGATTCATGTAATAAAGTTACTTTCAGAAACCGATGTCAAGGCACACCGATCCGTGCTGCTCGGAATAGAGCAGAACTTGTTCAAAATACAAGAGTGCCCTTGGCTTAAAGGGTGCCACATGGATTTCTCTCTTAGTCGCAAAGCAGTCATCGCTGCCATCTGTTGTCCAACCAAATCTAAAAGAAGTAGGTCTAAGATGGCGCCCAAGGCCTCATTTGGAGTGGTTCTGAGCGCCCCACTTATGCAGATCATACTAGATTTTTGCACCTTGGTGAGTAGCATGAAATTAACCTCTTTTTCTAATATGGGCCACCATACGATCACCCCATCTAGGAGAATTGGTCTGACGATCGCTGTTAAAATCCACCGACTGATCCGGGGATTAAGACCCCATTTCCAGCATTTGGCTCTCTCACATGTGTAGAGGGCTACGGAAGACTTCTCATGACGTTGAACTAGGTTCTCTTTCCAGTTGAACTTCCTTTCTAAAATAATGCCTAGAAATTTGGCACTTGTAAAAATATTAAACCGGATACCATTTAGTACCGGTGGAGTCACCGAAGGCACTTCATACCTTCTCGTGAAGAGTACAAGTTCCACCTTACTTGAGCTGACTCTGAGCCCGCAGTGGGTGGGCCACTTGGATACCTCCCGAAGCGCACGTTGCATCAGCTCGCATAATGTCAGCGGAAACTTTCCCCTGAGTGCGACCGCGACGTCATCAGCGTACGCGACAACTTCTGCGCCACCCCAAACCGTATCTCGCAGTAGCGTATTTACGGTGAGGTTCCACAGAAGTGGGGATAGGACACCTCCTTGTGGAGTCCCCGTGTAGTTACATCAATAAACTTTCAGGATTTCCATTTTTAGAAACCTTCACTCATACCGAAATAGGATTAGAATACATTGTGTTAGTAAAAAATATGTGTGTAAATTTTATTTCGCCAATGACGTGTTTTCGCATTCGTCAAAGCGAGCGTGAAATGAGATCCTTTGCTAAAAGGAACAGGTTTCAAGCCTTTACAGTTTGGCGAGCGGTTTATTCGTGCACCTCAAAACTCATAATGTAACGAATCGTACAACTTGTTATGAGCACCCCACTCCCCGCCCCCGCAACATTGTATATTATCTAGCGGAAACCTGTAACTAAATCATAAAAGTTAATGCTAGATTCGTATAAATTAACTAAGCGATTATGAGTCTGTGTAAGGGTAAATTGCGTGCGTGGCTTTCATCAAAAACCACACAACAAATCAAAATATACCGAGCAACAAATCAAAATTTTTTAAAACCTCCTGTCATGCCTTGCGGCTTTTGCCTTTAACACAAGCCATATGCAACCGACCGATGTACTGTACATATGAACATTTGTATATATGTATTTGTAGAGGTAAGTTTGTTTACTTGTTGGCCTACTCAGCTTGTCAGGAATATGCGTATAAGTATGTACATATGTGTTTGTTTGTATGTATGTGTGTATGTTTCATACTTATGTGGACTTTCATATTTGTGTGATAATTTTGATGGATCGCAGTAGGACATACTTCTCCTTGTAATTGCTAAATAAGCTTGTTGCTTTTGTTATTTTGCTGAAGTGTTGTTGTTTTACTACTATTGTAATTAACTTGCTCATTTAGTGTTGCTTTTTTTTTGCTAACTGTGAATGTGGACAAATGAACAAATATACTATGTTCATATCTGTGGATATTTGAAAGAAGAACTTATTTGATTTTAGACATTTTTGGTTTGATTTTTCATAGACAAATTTTATATTTTATTTTCAGAGGCTAAACAACAACGTTGCTTAGATATATATATATATATATAATTTTATAGAGATTTGGACTTCGGCTTAAAGTATTCATATAAATATATCCTTACAGTACCTCGCCTAACCCCAGCGCACTTAGAAAGTCTGCGGTGGTGGCTGGTGGTAGCGAGCGTACGAGTTCGTTGCTGCTCGTAACGTCGCCACGGCGAGATGTGTAAGCCATGGTTCTGATTTTTAATTAGCCCGATCGCTTAATCGATGGATCCGTCTGCACTCCTCGGGAGCAACATCAACACGTTATGGGTTGGGGGTATGTCGTCGCCCATCTTGGTACATAACTTAGGTTCCTTCCAAGCTCCGAGTTTGGGCGCTGACTCCACAAGCCATGCTGCGGTCGCCTCTATCGTGCAGTTTACAAGGACAAACCCTGAATGAAATTATACTCCGTAAAAGGCCAAATGGTTCATCCATCCTTTAAATACCTCGTCCATGATGGCCTCCAGCAGTTCCGTCAGGTCTTTCAACTGGATTCCCACTTTGCATCGGAAGCGGGTGTGTTGGATCTTTTTCAGCCATCTCTCGCTCCATTTCGGGAGACTATCCTTGCTCCATGTATCGCAGGCACCATTTGACGACCGACCTAGACAGCTCGGTTCTTTTGAGGACATCAATGGCACCCGTTTTTTTCACGTTTCTTTTCCCGTAGTGGGAAGAGAAGGTAGCCTGAAACCGGAATTCGGGGATTGGGGCCTTATTACTGGTATTGGGGATCTGGGGCGTATTATGACGGTGAACTTCTCCTCCGCGTGACTCTTGTCTTTGTTGCGGTCGACTGGATACGAGAGCGCTCGGCAAAGAAAGCTACTCTGCGAAGTGGGCTTCCTGCACAGGGGAAAGGTCTATGGAATGGGTTGTCTCGTCTTTCTTTCTTGTTATCTTCTTTTGTTGTGATTAAAACCACAATCACTTTGTTGTTAACACCACTTTCTTGCCGAGGCGACACTCAGGGTCTAGCTTATCGAGTGGCGGTCTGAGGAGTCCACTTCGCTAGCGGCCCTTATTGTGGTAAGGTCACTGTTAATCCTCCAGCTGGTTTTTCTACTGGCTGCACACCATCCAATAGGCACGGTGTCTGCCCTAGCGGAGGACATCTTTTCTTAATGAAACATTGAAATATTTCATTAGTTTATTATTATTGAGAGCTCGGGAGGTAGTATCGAGTTAAGTTATTTTTTCAAATGCCCACAAAAATGTTGTTAGCTTGAGTGAGCTAAGCGGTAGAAGGATGACTATGGGGCAAGCTGACCTACCTGGACGAACACTCTTCACATAGGGCATAGAAATATTTAGCTATATACGAAAATGTATATATATGTATGTATATATATATATATATGATTTCCTTTAACGCATAGGGCGTGTAACTAAAACATCATATTTGTTTCATCTGAATCATAGAAATAAATGTTTGAATGTACATATGTACTCTTATAACTACTCTTATATATATATTTGTATTTACTGCGATTTATCATCATTAGACGGCAGATATAACCAAATTTATTTTGCTTGCAATGACCCTCAGCAATGACGATACATTTGGTTACCTTTGTTTGTCTCCATCAATTTGAGCAAACACATACATAGATGCATTCAATCATGTAATATGCAATTACTTACTTACATACATAGCTTTATATATATACTGACATTGAAATAAGCATGGCATTTCTCAACATATACGGATGTATTACAAATATGCTATTTATAATCATTTTTCGAAAGTTTTATGGCAGGTAGTTGTTGATTTAATTTTTTTGATATAAATTGGCTTTGCGTTTGTGTAGACATTGAAAATGTGAAATTGTTTGACATGGTGAGCCAAATCGGTCGGGTGCTGATTTTTTTTATAACATTAGCAAAGTTGTTCATGCTAATTTTTTTTGTTAATTTTATGTAAAAGCATGGTTTATACTATAATTAAAAATGAGAAAATTGACGTATGAAACTTTATACACAATTTATAAAATTTTCTTAAAAATATTCAGATTTGTAGACAATTTAATAAAAAAAACAAGTGTGAAGAGGCTACAAACTACCGTTGATTTTTTATATTTTTTTAGTTTTGGCTTTGAATATAGGTATAAATCTTGTCCTCGCCGAGACAAACCGTTTGACATAATTTTTTTTTTTATATTTCACAAAAATCGTGTTTAATTTAATTTAATTCAACTTTCCAAGCAGGTGTCAACCAAAATTTTCTAAAACTCGGTTGAGCTATTTCAAAGGAGTTCGAGCACAAATACCACGACAGGAAATTGTTATAAGTAAGCTATAAGCTGCTATAAAGCTGCATACTACATAAAAAAATTTTCTAAAAAATTTTTAAAACTTTAATCAAAATTTGTTGAGTTGGATAAATTGTATATTGATATCTTAATTTATATGGTTTTTGTTAAAATATGAACTATATTTGTATATAAAATTAACAAAAGAATTTATCTTAAAAAACCTCGATGGTATTGTAAAAAGATCACCACTCGAATGGTTTGCTCGCCACTGTATATTTGTTTGTTCTCTATTTTCTCAGTTCGCCGGACAAATTTGCAATAGACTTACTGTGACAATTGCCACATCAAAAATCAAAAACAAAGTAAATGTAAGTTTTGTGAGTGAACTCGCTGCTGCTGCCAACGCCACCTCTTAGTGGTGAATTTATGTAAGGCGGTGTTACTAGAACAGCGGAATTTATTTTTTCACACCTTTCATGAAGATTAAACGGTATAACTTTTGTCCGCTGTTTGTAAGTATATGTAGGAGAAGAGATCGACTCATACCTAAGAATACTGAAATGATCAGGATCACGAGCTGATTCGATTTAGCCATTTCCGTCTGTCTGCCCGTCTGTCTGTTGGAACGAAAACTAGGATCTTAGTTTTAGAGATATCTAAATGAAACTCGGTAGGCAGATGTATGTGCCAATCATTTGCCGGAACCGACCAGATCGCGCATTATATAGCAAATATACAACTGACATCCTTTCATTTAAAACTAAAACAAAATATACAACAAAAAATCGGGCTTCTATAACTTATGGCTTCCATACAACTGATTGTTCCGATAAAATGCTCTAACGCCTAATATATTTACATTTCCATATATATCTTAACCTTTTAATTTTTCTAGAAAAATATAAATTATTTTATCATAGTTACTTTTAGTGTATTTTATTTTGTATGAGAAAAATAAATAGTGTTGAAAAATTTAATAATTTTTTACGCTAACAACCCTGCCAGCCACGGCTGTCCAGTTTCCCCTGAAAATCAAAAGTTTTCAAACACATTCACAATTTTTTATACATCTCACCCACACGCTTCCAACTTTTTTTTCGCGCTGTCAAAAAATGTCTGTAAGTTAGAGCAGTGAAATCACCCTTTATAAAACCCTGTGTGTTAGAGCGAGCCAGTTAGATGTACGGGAGTTTTGACGAAAATTGTCAATTCATCGAACATATTGGAGGTAAGCATATGTTTTTATAATTTTATTTGTTTAAAAATGTAAATTTAGCTTTTATGTTTCCAGAATAGGTGCAACTCAACCCCAATTTAAAGGTATGTATTGAAATTACTGAAATATTGATATATTTTAAGTGATATTTTTGTCATTTCAGATTTGCGGCCAACCAAACACCAAATTTATTATTTGTTATTTATTATTTGTATAAATACTTCTTTGTAATTTAAGTTATAGTTAGGATTAGTACACATGTTTGTAATATTTAAATGATTGAAAAATAAAGAATTTATAACGTAAATGTTTTGGCTTAAAATTCTTAAAATATTTTGAAATCTTTTGAAGAAAAAAGCAACCCTGCGTAGGCTGGTGAGGGGAATTAGAGGAGATTAGCTATAGTTTTTTCTTTATGGCGGTGCTTAATGCGTACGACAGGGATGCCTGATCACACGTACAAGGGGAAAGTGGATAAAATCCGCACAGCGCATTCACAAAATTATCTACTTTTTTATCCAGTTTTGAAGATAACGTGAGCCACTTTTTATCCAGTTTTTTACCGGCTCATGGTTGGCAGGGAATGCAGTAGTTTACATGAAATTTTTTTATATGTATTCATGATAGGTTCGAAAGGTTTGGCAAGGCCGAAGGTAACGCTTCTAAACTTGTATTGTTTCCCTTACGTCTCCGAATGTCAAATTTAATTTTCTTAAATTCTACTTGTTCTCATTGGCAAACAAAATATGTATGTGTAAATGTTCGTTTTTTTACAACTGCTACCACCTTATATGATATCGTCTTGGTCACCACCTGCCTGAATACGCCCTGGCGTAAATATTGGGCATTGCGACATTTTTTATTGGTTGTATGTCGCTAATGCTATTTGTATATCTCTGCCTATTTGTTAATTTCCGCATTATAGCCAAATATTACGCCAAATCAGCTACTTAATATCAATAATTTTGTTGACTCTCAAATATGTATTTTTAAATACTTTCGTTACAAATAGTTTTGTTCACTAAAAGTTCAAAATTTTTACCATTATATAATTGCATATTTGTACTTATATATTCAGTAAATTGTTGTCACTGTATAAATTTCTATGTATGCCTTTTCATACGCCGAAAGCGCGGCACATGGCAGGCAACAGACGGAAGGAAAAATCATCTTCTTCATCTTAATTGCGGCACATTAGCACAATAAACCAAACGAATGGCACAACATTATCATAAATAATAAAAGCGAACACACACCATGTACCAACACATTGGAATACATAAAGCCTCACACCTACATACATACAATGCAATCGAACGCGCCTGTGCGCCTTAAAGCAGACCTTGCAAAGTAAGAATTATATTGCACACCTCCCACTCATAAGCCGGTTTGTGTTTGCTGATGCGCCGGAGATGCTAAATTACATAATACCTACATATAAATGTGTGTGTGTGTGTAACGATTGAGTGAGGGATATGAGCGTTAGATGTGTGGTCGGTCTGTCGGTCTGTCGGTGCGTTTGTGAGCAGTCATAATCCCCTCGATGCCTGTGGCCTGAATTGCATAAAACATGTTTATATATTTTATGTACGTACATACATGTGTAACTTGAAACCTTCCAATAAATAACAACTTTACTTCAATATTTTCTTGCACTTTGGCAATTGCTGTGTTAGTGCAAAATTTATGCAACCAAATTCCGGAAATCATTCGAAATTAGTTTAATACATTTCTGGATTAACTTTTAATTAGTTTTGCCGTTCTATGCGGAGTATTTGTTTTGCCGCTTAGCTACTATTTCTCAATTGGCTTACTCATTCCCTGTTTGCCTGCCGGATTACTTATTTGAAATTGGTTATTTCTTATTAGCTAAATTATTTAAATGTGTCAGAATTTATATGGATAGAACATAAACGCATATGAGTGTAATACTTTGCCATTCTTACTCTGAAACTTAAAGCAATTAATTTGGCAGTAATAATAATTTTCTCCCAAAAGAGTTTCGTAAATGAATATCACAGTAGTGCATAATATTAGTAAATATTTGCTTAAAGAATTTGTTAATACGTAATTTGCAGATTTCCCCCATTTAATGTGTTTGCACGTTGCGCGGCCTTGTGTGCATATTTTGTGTGCACATACAACAATGGATGTAACTTTATTGGAAATTAAATGAATTTCAATGAATTACTTTGCAATTATTTATGGATTTCCTTTTGCGGAGCATTAGATTGCCACGCGTGGCCGGAAATTATGCGTTTCAAACCAAATAGTATTCATGATCCTTTGAGAGAAAGTAAAAGTTTTGGTACAAATAGAAATATTTGTGTTCAATTAATTTCCACAATTTCCTTCGAGGATTATTTTAAGTACTTTTTCATTGTTATTCTTTCAAACTAATTACTTTCATTTGAATATGTATACTATGTATATAGAGTTGTGCATATAAGGAGGATTCACCAAGTAACGAAAGTCGCCGATGAACTACCAGCAATAGCTGTGTTAAATCTTAAATGACGCTACCCGTCTTTTAAATGGAAATCATACGTAACTTTTACACACATGTAGTGCATATTTAATCAATATAAGGCCCGTTTCTTTTTAACCTAATTATAAAAGAATACTAGGTAGGATAAAAAATACATGTAAAGCACTAACTTGACAAAATATGCGAGTTGAGCCTACTCGGTAAAATGATATCCGATCTGAGATGTAGTGTTGGGAAGTGAAAAAAAACTGAGCCATTGTGAATGAAATGCAAGAAAATACATGGGAAAATTCAGTTTAATACCAAATTCGTTTTTATTTCCATAGTGTATTTTTAAATAAATAACTATGTCAACCTAAAATTTGTTTGCACAACTATTCTCCGTTCTTAAATTGCACTAAACAAATCCCAACATTCATGAAAAATGCGAACAGGGTTACTTTTGCAACTAAAGGAAATTTTATGCGCTCCAACTGCGTTCTTTTGCAACTCGGGTAAAAAGAAACGGGGCTATTACATATAAGTGCCTGCATGCATTGCCGTTTTAAAATCAGTAAAAGAAAATTTTTTATTGGAAATAAAAACTGTTCGAGCCGCTGCCGTTTAGCCAATGGCCGTTACGGAGGTGTTAGCAAATTTTTAAATTTCCATTCATTTTTAGAATATATGCGCTTGGATTGGTAAATTCCAAAGCTGACTCGCTCAGACTACCTTGCTGTTCGAGAGGGGCAATTGTTTGGGTTTATTTCTCAGATTTTATACCGCCATACTCTAAAGGCAGATGTCGTCCCACATGTACGTGGGTCGTTTGTGCTCGATTCATTCATTTTCAACATTCTATTTGTTATATGAAAAAAAAAAACAAAAATCACAGCCGAGCAACTTAATTGTATGGCGGACTTCTTGCTTGAAAACTCGGGGCTAGGCGGATCTAAGTAGGTTCCAGAAGCTCAACGCCAAATTTGAGTGCGACAAGCAGTGGAAAAATTTGGCGACAGTTAAGACCGTCGATCAATGGCACACATTGTTGAATTATTTGATATATGCTAATACAATAATTTTTCCCTAAAACAGTTTTGGCGGTACTTAAAGAGAATCACCTTTCAGAAATTGAGATTCGTGTACTTGCGCTTGTTGGGACGGAATATGTGGAGCGGCACGAAGTGGCCGAAAATGTTCCAATAGAGGAGGTAAGTTAAATGAAGTGAATGTTTATTGTGTGAAAGTTACAATTGGTCTATTTATAAGGAACTTCAGCTTCGTCTGGTAGAAGGAGACGAAATTGTAATTTTCGAGTTACCACAAAATAGCAGATCTCGTTTAGTCGATGAAAGCATCGACTTGCGGTCATCAGCATCAAACACCCCTGCCAGAACACCACGCACATGTTTAAAGAGGAAACGTATAGAAAATGTTATCTCAATTTAATTTTATAAAAATATATATAAAAATAAAAATTTAAACGTAAAACTGAATATTTTGCACTAAGCACGCATTTACTACTTTTTTTAGTAAATCCGGGATCATACAAAATAGTTCTTCGTTTCGTATGGACCGTTGATAGGAACCAGTTGCGAAGAATCTGAAAGCCGCTAGAACCTACCTATATAAAAGTTAAATTTAATATTGCATACAGGATTAAAGATTACACGAGCTACTTGTTTCTGAGTCGATTTTGCTGTTTTTGTGGGGCCTCTTATTTGGTTGTCAAGCTGAGTAATTCGGTATTCAGGCAAGTCTGGAGTTAACCGTTACAGCTACTGAAATTCTATTGCATTCAAATTAAAAGGATTGTCCACCTCCAGGAGTAAACGTCAAATCACTGCTTGAACGCTTACTTCTTCGTCACCTCGTGATAAACGATATGCCAATCATTCAAATGACATTATTTAATGTTCCTCTTTTAATTTCAAGAATATTAATCAACGAACTTACAATTTTTCTTTTATTTAAGTTGAAATCACGAGTTTTTCCTTTCTCGATTGAGTTAACAACATCAAATTTGTTGCCGCTTAGTTTTCAATAATCGACTAGCTAACGACAACAGCTTATTTGGCGAATGCGAAAATCTTTAAAAAATGGCTGCTTAATAGCAGCATCGTTAAAATTTTCGTTAAGATAAGTTACCAATGCGAATATCGTTAAAATAAGTTAGTGAATTGCATTATTGGTCTCAATATAAAATTGTAAAATACTGTCTTCTATTTTATTTCTTTGCTCAAGTATTAGATTAGTTTTCGACAAAAAATATTTTGGTTTTTGAATCTATAAAAGATGTGTTTTTTATCATTGGACATAAACATTTTTGTAATCAATATTGACTTTTGAAATAAATTAGATTAAAAAAAAATGAAATGAATAAAACTGATTCCTTTTTGGAAAATACCATGGTTTTTCTTAAATCAACAGTGTTATTAAAAAAAAATGGCATAGTTTTCATCCGCACTTAAATTTGTGTAAATAGTAGACTCAGCACACATTTTGTCATATTTTGCGCAAATCTTGATAGTGTAAAATAATTCTACTTCTGCACGTTTCATGCCTTTATTCATTGTTTGTTTTTTTTTTTATCTCTAAAAATAAAGACAACCAACCCTCAAAACTTTTTCTTAACCACATAATAAAATGCCCATCTGTTTCCCGATGGCATTGTGAAATGCGCAACCACATTTAGCAAATCCAATAAAACTAATAAAGAATTGGGCGGATGCGCTGTGTTTGGTAATAATTTATAGGCTTTTAGCACATTGTCAGCATTTCAATATTATCTACTTTTAGTAAAAGGCAAAGTGTGGGGGTCAATACACATATTGTCAACATATTTTTGGCAAAGCACATACATACATAAAATGATAATACTATAATGACGGCCAATGAAGGCAACATCAAAAGAGGAAAGGAAATGCAATGAAAATAATGCATATACACAAAGTGCAAAATAATAGCGTGCACATATGGCGGTGAATGATGGTAGTGTGCTTGCATTATTTGGACACATTTGGGTGCCGCGTGTAAAGCGGCTTATGAACTCAATATAACCAGTAGACAACCTGAGGTGATAGCCTTGCGTGGGGTGTTGCGCCTTTCAGTGGCGAAAGTGAACGCACGAAACCGTTCTCACCATACATGGTTGCTCTTGGATGCAAAAAAAATGGGCATAATAAATTTATCATAAACTTCGAATATAATACACTTCGTTTTACGTAAGAATTAGTAGAATAATTTATAAAAAGAATTCGCAGCAAACATTTATCGTAAAAGTTTGTGTCTTCCCTTGTTTCGTGAAAAAAAGGTTTGTTATCGCATTGCTCGGAGCGCTGGGTTTACCTACAAATGCAGCCCTGCTAGCCTTCGCTGCTAAAGTTTATAGAGGTGAATTCGCAAACACTTCTCTACAAGAATACTACCAATCATTAGAGTGATCATCTGAGCATCATTGCTAATTGAAATCTCCATCAGGCCATAGCAAAATTTCCCTCGGTTTAGTTAGATTTTGATTTTGCATTTTCCGCCGGCACATTAATATGACACATCTTCTGTCTTTATATTATCTACACATGTAAATTTCCCTCTGCCTAGATGTAAATATAAATCAGTAATGAGCAGGCAGACCTGATGTAAAAATAAGTCCAGCCTGATGTAAATAAAATCAAACTAGGTGAGAAAATCCGTCATGAAAGTAAATATAAGTTCAGTGTTTTCATATACAAATATATGAATTTACTAAATAGGGGCATTCTTCAAATTATAATTAATTTAAAGCAAATAAAATAAACAATGTAATATATAAAAATTATTGATATCAAATTCAGAAAAAAACTGCTACTCAAATAGCCGAAAGCCTGATATAATATATCGGGTGCGTTTTTTAGACTGATAGA
The DNA here is from genome assembly GCA_951828415.1 of Anomoia purmunda. Taxonomy (NCBI): domain Eukaryota; kingdom Metazoa; phylum Arthropoda; class Insecta; order Diptera; family Tephritidae; genus Anomoia; species Anomoia purmunda. The sequence continues at coordinate 170,163,581 of OX639993.1, forward strand.
AATTTCGATAGGGATAGCTGTGACTTGACAGCTGGTAAATGACATATCGTTTTGCCATTTCTGTTCATTAAACTTTGACAAATCATCATGGAAAGGATGACGCCGCAACAGCGTTTACAAATTGTGGAAATTGACTTTAAAAATCAGTGTTATGTTCGCCAAACTTATAGAGCACTTCGTGAATTTTATGGTCCACATAATCGAGCATCAGAGTAGCTTATCCATCCTACTATTGATAAATTTCGAACAACATTTACTCTACTCGATGAAAAACCAAAAACAAGACAAATAACTGTACGTACAGAAGAAAATATTGGTGCTGTATAAGATAGTATTGGAGAATGCTGATGCTTCATTTTTTATGTGTTTTATTTCAATTTAAAGTTTTATCAGTCTAAAAAAACACCCTCTATATAAGAGCCTATTTCGCAGTTTCTTTAAATTTCCTGCTGCCTTTTTTTTTTGTTTTTTTTTGTTTTGACCATCCGGTGGTAATTCAGCTTGACAGTCTTCTTAACCAAGAATGATAGAATACAAGGTTGCGCTGATTGATCTAAAATTCGGAGAGTAACTAGGTTATGATGTCACACACACCTGATTTACCGGTGGAGAAAAAAGAGAGGAAACACGGTTGTATTGATGTTAGAAAGAATACACAATAAAATTGCTAAACTTGTTGGAAAGAATACAAATGATTGCGAGTATACATACTTATGTATATACATGGTTTTTGTAAACAAAATCTGTTGTGACGTAGAATTACACATTTAGCATATTTTCGCAGAATTTTGTGTTGATATGCATAGCTGTCAGAAAAAAAAGAATAAGAATCTTTGCATGTGTTTAGTGGCGTTGAAATTTCTTTCAATTTGTTGGTGTTTTCATCATAACTCCCTTGCAGGGTTGCTAATTTTTATATATAACAAGTGACAAATGAGAGGATAGACACCATTTTTAACATTTGCGTCAATTTTGTTCCACTTTCCTGGCTGGGCACTATCATAGCTCGATAGAGTGCTTAACATTTATCTCGGATCACATTGTTTCTATCATTTCAATAAAACAGTTTGCTTATTAAATATTTATTGCTTTAGATCAATACAAAAAATTCGTCCTACTCAGAGAAAGAGAAGTTACTTTCAAAAACTTGTAATCGGCGTTATAGTTAGTAGCAGATGTGTGTCAAAATCAGCTGTATAACAAAATTAATTTGCTAGTTATTTAAAGTTATAACTTTCATACCAACTTAATTTTGTTTATGAATACGCCCCATAATTTTTAATGGACTCTCTATCAAATTAAGCTGCAACTAACATTAAAGTCGATTTTTTTGTTTACTATGGGCCTCTGCCAAACGGCAGCAATATTTGACAGTTATAAGGTGAATATAATTTGCCGCTCTCATAGGGCTAGTGAAAAATTTGACAAGCTATTGGATATTTTTGACAAGCAGAATGAAAAAAGAATACCGAAATTAGTATGTAAATATTATACAAACGAAAATGAAACTAAAATGCAATAATATAGCGCTGCCGGCAAAAATTAAAAAAAAAACTATACTACTTGTTAATAAGTTAGAAATGAAAAAACAAATACTTAAATACAACATTAAGTTGTTGTTATTTTGCCAGGTATAAGTATCTTACCAAGCAATTTATCTGGAAGTTTTTAAAATTAATTAAAGGAATTTGGAAATTGGTACCGGTAGTATCTTTTTTTGTATATTTGCTGAGTTCTTCTTTTGCGAACTTAGTTTTCTCCTTCTCTGTCAGTATATAGCTGTCAAAATTTTCCTGCAGTAAAAAGTTACCGATTGGCACATTAGACAACGAAAACTTCTTTACCATAGAACTTTGCTACTGTTTGGCAGAGGCCCTATGACCAAGCGCTATTGTGCACGAATTATATTCTAAAATGTTCAGATTTGATTTGGGTTGCTTCCGAATATTACATCCGTTTTTCATCCTCCTCGGTGCATGGAGGTTTCCACTTCTGCTACTTGTATCACTTCACAATAAAAATATCAGCCGTGCTTCCATTTTCGCATTTCAATTCCACTATGCGACTCTAAAAATTACCGGTGTAAGTGAATTAGTGTGCTCCCAAGCTGCCGTTGAAATTCCAACTTTCGGTTTGGGTAATGTTAGCTTTTTTGAGATAACATCAACAAACATTTTTAAAAATACCTATATTGAAATAAACTGGATCAAAAATGACATGCACGGTACCTACACATATCACAGAATATTTTTAAAAATATCACAATCGAAAATAATTACATATTTGAATGTCTTCTTTCTTTTTTTTTTTGTTTTTTTTTTGTTTTTTCATTTCATTGACAACAAGGGCACCGTATTCAAATCACAAGAATGTACATATGTGAATGTGAAAATGGGAGCATCGAATATGTGATTTCAAACTGAATTCACATGGAAATTTTTAAATGTGAAAATGGATGCACAGCTGTATGTTAATCTTATTTATTTTGTAACATATATTAACAATTTTACGCTTATTCAACTTTTGTTGTTGTCTTTTTTCACATAAGCAAAATAATTCCAATGCATTTCGATTAAAGTCATAGTGAAAATTTGGCAAAAAAATTTACAAAAATCAGTTGGCTGCTTTGAAATCGATAAATATTCCAAATATCTTAAATATTCACACAATTTTTCTCTACTGAAATTGTTAAGAATTGATGATCAACACTGAATTAATTAAACATTTTATCCTTGCCACGAAGTGCATTTTGATATACATACGTATGTAATTCTCTATTTCAAGAAGTTATGTATGTAAATTTCGTAATAAAATGTTTTAAAGTTCATTTTTAAATAGTAAATAAACACCCATGCACCTTAGTGAAACTTCTTCATAGTAGTGGAAATTGATAAAGCTAGTCGTAGTAATTAGTTCTAGTATAAATAAAAATAGTAGTAAAAATTAGTAGTATCACTGTAAAAATAGTGGTAGAAAGGAATAAAATAGTGGCAGGAATTAGTAAAAATAGTGGTCTAAACTAGTAAAAAATTGTGGTAGATATTGGTAGTAGCATTAATAAAAATAGTTTTAGAAATTAGTAGAAGTAGTGGCATTAGTAAAAATGGTGGTAGTATTTACTAGTATCATTGGTAAAACGAATGCTAAAAAGTTGTGAAAATAGTATTTGAAATTAGTAAAAGCAGTGGAAGAAATGAGTAAACATAATGCTAGAAATTAATAAGAATAGTGGTAGGAATTATTTAAGCGATTGTGACGCGATTTTCCTTATCCGATAATCTGACGTGACTTTCATTGTTCGATATTCTGACGCGACTTTCGTTACGCGATATAAAACATCACTGGCTCTAAAGAAGTTTTACTTCGATAATGCGCTAATTGTTTTACAACCAATGTTCAAATTTATTGATTCTTTTCTGGTAGCACGACACCCTAAAATGAGCCTTCAACACGATAAAAAATACCAAAAACTCGCAACTGTAAAGTATAGCCTAGCCTAAGGGTGAATTTCACCAAATTTACAAAAACAAAAAGTAAACAAACCAAAAAACGTTATCTACTGGTTATACTGTGGGGTAAAGCAGCTTATGATCATAAGCGGCAAGTGCTAACCGTGCGGCACCAAAATTATCACTAAACAAAAAAAGTAATAACAATATTAATAATACCTCACCCGAAATGAAGCAAAACAAACACACAAGGGTGGAAATGCACAAGGTTGGTTACTATGCGCTAAAATTAGCTGATATTGCGAGGAAATGCATTAAAAAAAAAAATAAAAAATATATTCAATCTTTTTCGTTGACAACACAAAATTAATGAAATCAAAACATTTTGAGTCCCGCTAAGAATAATAAATCTAAAAGCTAGCCCAACAAAACAAAAACACGGATGCTAATAGCGGTAAAAGCTACAACCCCCACTCCCGGCAACCCAGCGCCTCTGGTAGTTCTTTTCACGCTGCCATTAGCAATATTGTTATAACAGTTGTGTTACTTATTGCGTTCTGTTATTTTTTGTTGTTTTTTTTTTTTTTTGCTAGTAATTGTTAATGTTAATGTTGGTTTTGTCAATTTTTTTTTCATTTAGTTTTAGTTTTTCTCTCTGCGTTCGCACTGCAATTTTCATTGTCAACAAAATCACAGCAAGCAGCGCAAGGTAAACCAGACAACAGCAACGCTGGAAACACAACAACAAACACAATAACAAAATAACAATGTAATGTGGTTGCAACACAACAACAACAACAATTACTAGCGCAGCTGAAATGGAATGCAGCATCCCGGTTAGTTGGGCAGGAGCTCGATTGGACTTGACGGAGTAGTAGACCACAGCCACTGGACTGATTCAGTAAGTAGTCATCGGTGGCAGTACACAATAAAAATAAAAAAATAGCAAAAAATATTAAAAAATAAAATGAGCGTAGAGTAAATAACGATGTGCCCGCTTGTGGTCGTAGTTGTTATAATGTCACCAACACCACAAACACTGCGGGAAATCGGTCGATAACTGCTTGCCATTACGCCGACTAACACCATTTGACCATTTGAAATTGAAAAAGCAGCATTACCAACGTTCTCTCACTCTCAGCAACAGCAGCAACACCACCGTTATCTCACTTTCACCTCCACCATCACCAACGCTCTCTCACCTCACTTTCACCTCAACCATCAGCAGAGCCAATTGGCAAGCATGCGGTGCAGTGTACGTTTCTCCAATTTTACATAGAGTTGCATCTATGTATGTATGTATGTGTGTGTGTGTGGGTGTGTGTGTCTGGTGCGTTGTATATTCGTAAGCTCATTTGTGTGGATTAACAGCCGTGCTGTCTGTGCACCTGGAAAACCGCTACAACCACCAACGGCGGGGTTCACTATGTAAAAATGCAGTTACACGCACTCACACACACACACACACACACACATACATGCACACAAACCAGCCAGCAAATATATACATACATACATCTATGGAAATATACAGATAATACATATTAACGACGACGATTGACAATTGTAATGACTGTGGTTGGCGCTGAGTGTTTGCGTGTCACACGTGTGTACTTTTGCACATATTTGCACAATTGTTCAAATAACAACAACAACAACAATAACCACAATGACAAATGCAGCCAACGGTTTGTTGCATGTTTGTTTATTTGCAAATTTGCCCTTTGATCCCGTGGCGGTGTTGTAATATTACATACATACATACAGTGACTCAAAAACGCGTTCACAACTCCTTTTTTATGGCAATATGCACTCACAATAGTTTTAATCAACATATTTGGTGCCTGATTTTTTATAAAAATCTCGTTACTTATTCATCAAAAAGCCACTTAAATCAAGATTCCGGGATTCGTATATAATTTATAAAAATTCAAGAAATTTTCGGTAAAAATTTGAAACATTAATTTTTGGTAAATTTTTTTTTTGTTTTGACGATCTCGCTCATTTATTCTATCTACTTAAGTGATAGCCGGAAATGTAATCCAATGTAATACCTGTTGCGAAAAAAAGTAATGTAATGTTACCTTCAGACTATCGTCCGATAAGCATTTCGCCGTCATTGGCGAAAGTATTCGAAAAAACTAACTTCAAACCATGTAATGGGTTATATGTATGACTGAAAAGCGTCTCATTTCTGAATATCAATCTGCTTTTCGGCGAGGGCATAGCTGTTCTACTGTCATGCTAAAAGTTCTTGAAGATATATGACCACACTTTGATAAAGGACACATATCACAATCCTTTTTTTATTCGATTTTTCTAAATACTGTGTATTACAATATTACAATAACAAAGCAAAGCCTGAAAAATATTTCGGTTTCAGCAAACATGCACAAAAATTGATGCAATCTTATCTAACAAATAAATGACAGAGAGTAATATCCAAAGGTTCCTGCTCTGACTTATTGGCAATAGCATCTGGTGTTCCACAGCGTTCTATCCTTGGACCAGTTTTGCTTTGCTTGGATATTAATGACTTAGTGAAATGTTGTAAAAATGTTAATATTCATTTGTGAATGTTTTTTTAGAGCTGTGAAATTATGAAACTCCTTACCAAATGGATTCAAATTGGAAAGTAACCCAAGGCGCTTCAAACTTGCAATTCATTCTCTATCTCTATTCTAATCTATCTGTGCTATTTTACCCTTTATGTATGTATGCATTTATTTTCCCTGTCAGCAGGATGTCTCTTAACTTTAATTGTACTTTTAATTTTAATTTTAAGTAATTGTACCAATTGTTTTAAGTTTTAATATACAACTGCACTTATGTAAAAGTGTAATAAAAAATTTGTTTTCAAAACTACATATAGTTCTCTCAAATATAAATCATATTTAAAACACTTATCAATAATATATTTTTTAGTTAGAGTTGAAATTTAAATTACTTTTAATTAACACAAAATTGTTTTTCCAAATTATAGGAATATATGTATATTTTTTTCATAATCAAATATAACCTTGCTTCCGAAAAAAATGCCATCAAATTTCGTCAGATGCTTTAGATTTTGTGTTGAAAAATAAACGTTGCGTAAATATGTAATTGCAAATAAAAACTATAAAAAATAATATTAGAAAAACCATCGTGCACCTAAAATCGCGAGCCGGAAGTAAAACTTCTTTCCGGACTTCATAAAAAGATAGGGAGTTTAATATGGGAGTTGTAGTCGTTAGTAGTAATAGTACTTAGTAGTAATGGAAGTTAGTAGAACTTAGTAGTAGAAATTAGTAAATATAGTAGTAGTAATTTGCAGCATTAGTAAAAAAAAAGTAGTAGAATTTAGTAAAAATTGCAATAGGAATTAGTAAAATGGTAGTAGGAATTAGTAGAAACAGTAGTAGTAATAAATGGTAGCATTAGGAAAAATAGTAGTAGAAATTAATAAAAATAGTAGTAGTAATTGGTAGCAGCATTCATGAAAATTTAAGTAGTAACTAATAGTAGTATTAGTAAAAATAGCAGTAGAAATGAGTAGAAATTGTAGAAATAATTTGTAGTAGCATTAGCAAAAATTATAGTAGAAATTGGTAAAAATTGTAGTAGGATTAGTTGCACTAATAAAAATAGAAAAAGTAATTAGGAGTAGCCTCAGTAGTAGTCGTATTGATAGTACTAGTAGCAATAATAGCCGTGAGTGATAGTAGCAGTAGCAGTTTTAGTAATAAGTAGTTGTAGTAGAATTGACATTTCAGAATTTAAAAGGATTTTTCTCACTCAGGATAAAAGTTTTTTGAAGATTAAAAAAAATTTGTCTCATTTATAATCGCCAAAGGATTTTAAGCCTACAGGTTTCGATTTTTTGTTACACTTATTTAAAATTTGTGATTTTTTGGATACACTGTATGCATGAAAACTTTATGAACAATATTATGTTTTTACTCACTTTCTGCGAGCTTATGATATTCTATTGTTACTGATTTTAAACCTCTTCAAATTTGTAAACTATTGTACCAAAATTGAATGGCGAATAACCGAAATTTTGGATTCAAGAGTTTAAAAATTTGACAACAAACTTATAGAACTTTTATACGTTTTGTACAAACTCTGAACGTTGATTTTGATAAAAAAAATTAACGCTTGAGCATTTGCTTGAGTTACTATTTACTTCGCTACAACAACAACAATCAGAGTAGCGGTAGTGATTGTAGCAACAACAATTCGCCTCAACGTATGCCATGCGAGCCGCAGCGTAAGCAAATTACCTAAAAAAAATTGGCTCTTCTTACTTTTACACAAAAAACCAAAAAAAAAAAAAGAATATACATATTTACTTTTATACTTGATCGCGTCTGATTGTCGGAGTTTTTAGACCAATTTACTCCTAACTAAATATTACTGAATTGTTAATTTTTGTTATTGCCTTGTATGCCTAGCAAATTTTTTATTTGGTAATAGAATGAAATTGTTTGCAATTTTGGTCGAAAATAAAAATAAAACTTGTTAATTGTTAATATAAATATTGTTTGAAAAGTTCGTTTAGAGAAAACATACATACATACATACATAATAAATTATTACCCTATTTTCAAAGGTAGTATTTTTGCTGCATCATTTCTAGGGTTTTTTGTAAACAACGCAATATATGTACATATAATTATAAATTATGTCAGTGCTCATTTGGTAATATTTTTTAAACTTGTCTTGAAATGCTCATGACGTCTCCGTTCTTTCCTAAATGGATGTATTTCAAATCTATTCTTTCTTTCTGTTGTATTGTAAATTTTTTCACATTCCTCCAAACGAAATTTGAAGGATTTTTGGAAGCATAAATTTTGTTGCTTGAAGGAGAAATAAACTAAAAACGCTGAGTTATAATTAGAGCTCGGATTTTTATGCAACAAAAAAAAACAAAAATATCCACTAAAAAAATGTAAAAAAGACTTCCGGTATTTCTTTTGCTTTTTTAATTTTTTAATTTAGTTTTCATATTGTTTTAAAAACCAGAATATCCATTAAAAAACAAATGTAAAAATTACTTCCGGTATTTCTTTTGCTTTTTACTTCTTTTCATTTAGTTCTAATATTTTTTATAAGTTTATAATGAACACAAAAATATATACATATATATTGTAATCTTTAGTGCCACGAAAAACTCAAAATGAAAGAAAACATTTCATTAAAATTTTTAAATATGCATTAAAATAAAAATTTGGGTACTTTTCAAAAGTAAGAAATTTATTTATTTACGAGTTTAATAAATTAAAAATACACACATACATATGTAGGCACTTATCTTATATATAACAAGTAAAAACAGCGCTGTCTCTGGCTATGCCGAAGGCTTCATACCTTTCATGAATGGAAGAATAGTAAAAAAAGTGTTATTGTATTACAATTTCGTATTACCTATAGTTAAAAGCGAAAATTTCCTTCAAATCAATAAAAATAATTCTAGTAAAGGCATTGTTATAAATTATTTAATGCTTTTCCTTATGTAATTAAAAAGAACTATGTTTTAAGAAGGGAATGGTTTTTGAATATTTTTAATATCGTATCGACGCTTGATATTCAACATTTAAAAAATACAAATAATTAAGTATTAATACGTAAGACCTACATATGTCGGTCTTTGAAAACAGTTATCAGATCCGTAAATAGTTCCCAAACGTTTAACGCTATGATTCATGTGATATTGCGCTGAGCTTATTACTTTTCGCAATAAATATTTGTCCTGAATTTATCTTGCCGATTTACACTGTGAACTCCGATCTTGATGAATACTAATATATAGCTAATAATGGTTGATGTTTGTGCAAAATTTCAAGCCTTTAGCTGCTTAAATGGAGGAGTTATGGTGCAAAATGCAATATCTGAACAATCGGTTGTATGGGAGCTATATGTTATATTTCTCCGATCTTCATGATTTTCAATACTGATACGTAGCTAATAATGGCTGATATTTCTGCAAAATTTCAAGCCTTTAGCTGCTTAAATGGAGGAGTTATGGTGCAAAATGCAATATCTGAACAATCGGTTGTATAGGAGCTATATGTTATATTTCTCCGATCTTCATGATTTTCAATACTGATACGAAGCTAATAATGGCTGATATTTCTGCAAAATTTCAAGCCTTTAGCTGCTTAAATGGAGGAGTTATGGTGCAAAATGCAATATCTGAACAATCGGTTGTATGGGAGCTATATGTTATATTTCTCCGATCTTCATGATTTTCAATACTGATACGTAGCTAATAATGGCTGATATTTCAGCAAAATTTCAAGCCTTTAGCTGTTTAAATGGAGGAGTTATGGTGCAAAATGCAATATCTGAACAATCGGTTGTATGGGAGCTATATGTTATATTTCTCCGATCTTCATGATTTTCAATACTGATACATAGCTAATAATGGCTGATATTTCTGCAAAATTTCAAGCCTTTAGCTGCTTAAATGGAGGAGTTATGGTGCAAAATGCAATATCTGAACAATCGGTTGTATGGGAGCTATATGTTATATTTCTCCGATCTTCATGATTTTCAATACTGATACGTAGCTAATAATGGCTGATATTTCTGCAAAATTTCAAGCCTTTAGCTGCTTAAATGGAGGAGTTATGGTGCAAAATGCAATATCTGAACAATCGGTTGTATGGGAGCTATATGTTATATTTCTCCGATCTTCATGATTTTCAATACTGATACATAGCTAATAATGGCTGATATTTCTGCAAAATTTCAAGCCTTTAGCTGTTTAAATGGAGGAGTTATGGTGCAAAATGCAATATCTGAACAATCGGTTGTATGGGAGCTATATGTTATATTTCTCCGATCTTCATGATTTTCAATACTGATACATAGCTAATAATGGCTGATATTTCTGCAAAATTTCAAGCCTTTAGCTGTTTAAATGGAGGAGTTATGGTGCAAAATGCAATATCTGAACAATCGGTTTATGGGAGCTATATGTTATATTTCTCCGATCTTCATGATTTTCAATACTGATACGTAGCTAATAATGGCTGATATTTCTGCAAAATTTCAAGCCTTTAGCTGCTTAAATGGAGGAGTTATGGCGCAAAATTCAATATCTGAATAATCGGTTGTATTATATGTTATAGTCACCCGATCTGGCCGATTCCGACAAATGTTTAATCATTTGTAGAACGACACCTGCTCACCAAATTTCATCAAAATAGCTCTAAAATTGAGGGACTAGTTTGCGTTCAAACAGACGGACAGACGGACAGACGGACAGACGGACAGACGGACAGACAGACGGACATGGCTAAATCGACTCAGCTCATCGTCCTGATCATTTAGGTATACTTTTTGATGGGTCTATCTCTTCTCCTTCTGGCACTTACAAACATCGGACCAAACTTAATATACCATTTCATTCTCATGAAAGGTATAAAAATATCGTGTCATGGGGTTTGTGGTTATGGGTGCCAAACGGTTCGTTCGTCTCAGCGAAAAGAAGGCACATATGTACATATATTAGAGAGAAGGAGGATGCCACCTGTTTGAAAGGTCAAAAATACAATAAAAATATTAAATATGAGTACGAAGCCATTTGCTTCGCCGAGCAAAAGGTTTAAAGCTAGCTATATTTTGAAAAGGGTTACCACCTCCTTGAAAGTCGATTTAATTAAATTACACTCAAGTTATATGAAATATGAAAATATCGGTATCGAACTGTTCGACTCGCTGAGAAGAACGCTTACCACATACTGAGGGTTGCCACCTGGTTTAAAAGTCGAATTTAATAAAACAGCAAAAAATATGGATGTCAAACGGTTCGTATTGCTGAGGAGAAGGTTTTTAGCTAGGTATATTTTAAAGAAGGCTACCACCTGCTTGTAAAGTCGAATTAAATTGAACGCAAGTTATTTGAAAGATATAGTGAAATATGGTTATCAAACCATTTATTTCGCTAGGAGAAAGTTGAAAAGCCTTGCCACATTTTTTAAAAGTAAAATTTAATAAAACAGTAGAATGTGGACATCAAACGGTAAATTATGCACAAGAACATTAAATATTAAATATTAGAGTTGTTAGTTGCGGCGAAAACAAAGCGCATACTTTTATTTTCGAGAGGGTGGGTTGCCACCTATTATATGTGCCTGATTACATTTGCAAAGGGCAGTTAATAAATAAATAAAGGCAGGACAACATCTGCCGGTTTTTTTTCTAGTTTTCTATATATTTTTTTCATTTGCTTTATTAGGGATTTCATTGGCAAACAAGATAAATTGTTCAGCCAATGTTTTGCTTTCTACCAATTTCGTTATTATTTCCGACCAGGAGCTGCAGTTTGCATTAATATAGGCCACCAGTGCTTCAATCGAATTTTAAGCAATTGCTTTTTTCACCATCATTATTATTGAGGAAGCCGTCACCGTCAGTCACAACTTGAAGATTGGTTTGAAACCCATTAAAATTTAAGCAATACAATTTTGCCGCCTCTAATCAGGTTCCCCTTCTCGTTAATAGGGGTTGTGGCGGAAGAGCGATATTGGGATATATATTCTTAAAAGCTTCAACTCGCAAATAAAACTTTTTTTTAGTATTTTTTTTTCTACTCGATACTAAATTAACAACACCACTGCAGCGAGTTCTTGCACATCTTCAGCCACTCGGTGCATGGCGTGTGCCAAGCAAGTAACGTGCAGTAACTTTGTGAACAGATTCGGGTGTTCTAGACAAACGACGTTAAATAAAAAATAGTCAGCCTAGAAAGCTAGGCCATAGAAGTGAAACTTCATGGATCTCGATGGGCACTTGAAATGAAAATACTCACCCTAGCCAGCAAGTTTTATGAGATAGCAGAAGCCACTATTCATTACTCTGAAATTTTTAGGTTAATGAAAAAAGATAGTTGTTGTTTTCGCCTCCATTTATAAAAAATCCATTCATTCACTGCCATACCTTCATGTTCAAGAAAAGATACAATTCGTTTGTGGTATGAAAAATATGAAATGAAAACTCGTGATTGTAAATTATTTAAATATCTTCAGAAAATTGCATCTATTGTCGTGCCTGATCTGGTTGTTCGATTTCTTCTGCCAGTGAAGGGTTCGGAGGTGGTTGTAAATTGATAGCCCTCTTCCTTGCTCTGTATTCCCGAACACGTTCAGTACTAGTTTTCGGGTTTTTCTTCACTTTATTTAGTTCATTTTTTTGCACGCAGTCGATCTCTGTATTCTTTACACGACTGAGCATTTGATTTAGGCATGATGTACAGTTCTGATTACGAGTAATATTTACACTATTTTATAGTACTTCTCACTTCTCTATATAACCTCGAACAAATACACGAACACTATATAAACTCGATAAACAACAAATGCTGCACGACTGACGACACGTGCTAGGGGTACTTTACAACATAGCTAATCCCCATGTAAATTCCCATAAGAATTCGCCATACTCGGGTCAATAGTACGAACACTAGATGGAGCATCGATATTCCGTGCGTACGAGTACACGTACCTACATTGTGGAGTTACCTCCGAATCTGTCGCATTTTCGTTTTTCTCCCATGTCTCCTTCTGTCTGACTGCCCCACCACGCACGCCATCCCTCCCTTTTCCTGTTGCTTTTTCGTTTCAATGAAAAATTCCCTCGATAATGTTTGCCCCGAAACGGTATTGTACCGATGTCGGTGGTTTCATGGGTGAGACCCACAGAAAGTGGGGTTTCGTTAATTGGCCATAAACTCCGTAGGAATGGATTACTGTGTGTAATTAAAACAAAACTTCCATATAGTATGTCTGCTGCAATAAATGTCTCGCAAAGATTTATGCAAAAGTTGTTCTTATTGCACACTGAAGTTTTTCACCATCCTTGAGACATTTATTCACCTTGTCTTTTAGAAATCTCTAAGGGCTATTGACTTCTTATATTATGAACCACTTTTTTCCACAGAATTTTTTTCACGGGTGCCACTATAGGTTTAATTTTAGGCATTTTGATTAAACTTATAAAATTTACAAAATTTGTTTGCACAGAAATAAGATAAATAAAGAACACGAATCTCATATTTAATACGTTGGAATTGATCGCAAAATTTTTTATTCGATAGTCTGCAAAGTTTGGCTTGCTTTGCTTCATTAGGCGGAACACGGCTCCAGAATATGTTTTGCAGTTTGGATCTTTATATTATAATATATGCATATTTTTCTTGGCAAATAAATATATGTGTACATGAAATATGAAAATGAAGCATTTTTAAGGATATTTTTAAGCTTTTACGACACCTCCTAACTAAGGAAGATATACAAGATACCGACTTTTCAGCCCCCTTCTCTTGGTGGAGTGGTGCTTACACTCTCCAACGAGATTAAATACTTTGTGGTAATTCTTGACAGCAAGCAGGACTGGAAACAGAATAATACGAAATAAAATATCTAAATCACATTTGAACATTTTTTATTTTTGGAATGCAAAATGCATTATAACTGAAAATTTGAATTTACATCTAATGTCCGATATTACATAATTATCAATAAGTTTTTTGATAAAAATATGTTTGGGAGTTATTTATTATGTGCATAGGAATATACTAGAGTAATGGAACCTATTGCTGAGACTATCGACTTCCTTCAAAGAGAACAAAAAATATGTTCTTGATTTCTTTTAAATTTATCGCAAAAAATACAAAACGCATACGGTTTGTCAGAGCTTTGGCAACAATGTTTAATTAGAAAACGAAAGGAAAATGTTCGTTACAAAATTTGTGGAATTGCGAGCGGACCAATTCAATATCACAGGGAATTTTTAAAATCACATTGTGGAATTGAAATGTGACACTCAGAGCACGGCTGTTAGACTCCCATGTCAGAGCTCTAGCAACCGTAGTAATTTTGTACTTTCCATCTTTACGCCAAACGAAAAACTTTTTTCTATTGCTATATTGCTATCTATTCCATTCCTCTGACCCATCCTCAACTATGGGATCACCGTACGTCTGCTTTAGAAGAGTCAACCTCTCAGAGCAAACTGGTTAGAATACAGAGGATCCATCTTCAGCACATGAGCCCTGCCATGTACCACCCTCAAAGTCCCAGAAATCTTACTATAGGTACATTCGATTTCCCACTTCTCTGCTCGAAATGTCTGAGCTCTGCTCGCGTTTGAATAAGTTTGTGTGTACAAACAACAACAACAACGAAAGCTAGCTAGATTCGGCGATCGCGAGTACGGTGACACCTCATTAGACTAATCGAACTCGTTACATTCAATGCTGCAGATATTAGAGCCGTTTTAAGCTGCTTTGATGCTGATTTATGCCAAATGCTTCACCGATTCGCCACTCGCTAACGGAAGGCGAAACGATTACAGCTTATATCTTTTCCTGTCGATGTGTACGGTAAGAGTCTCGCAAGTTGCAACTTCAAAAGATTTTAAGATTGGTTCCTTGAAAATTCTGAAGACCGTTCTTTCAATTTAATGGACACTGCACTACACGAGGCCAATGCTTGAATAAAAAAAAACATCTAAGCTCTAGCGAAATATTTACGGACTGTAGCGGTCGAATGTGGAAATACTTTAAACGGGTTTTCCGCAAGAGTTACCATTAATGGTGTTTAAATATCAGGGGCATTCGGGGATTGAAACTAAGCCGTTTTCGTGCTCGCAAGGAAAGAGACCAAACTATTTAAACTTCTTTAACTGAATTGTCCGACGGAAATTGGAACGTGGAATCCGCCTATTTATTTACCAAGCAGATCTGGAAAAGCATCAGTGATAAGACATTGCATATATTTAGCTTGTGACCATTTCGAAAATAGTTCAGGACCATTTGTGAGCGAGTTCTAGACAGCTTGGTAACTTTTTTCGGATCAGATATTTCGGGGCCATTATAGGACTTTTCAGTAGTTCGAGACTGGTTTAGCACTAGGACTGCTACTACTTATACTACTACTAATTACATTTACAACTAAGTACTACTACTATCACTACGATTACTACTGCTACAATTTTACAATTTTACTACTAAAGCAACTACTTGTTAACACTACTATTCCAATTTATTCTACTATTAGTTCCTATTACTCTTTTTAATAATTTCTACTACTATTTTTACTAATTTCTACAACTTGTTACTACTACTATTTCAACTTATCCTACTACTAGTTACTATTTTTTTAAAATTTTTAATAATTTCAACTGCTATTTTTAATAGTTGCTGCTAATATTTATACTAATTTAACCACTAATTACTACTACTATTGTTACTAATTTCTACAACTATTTTGACGAATGGCACTACTATTTTGATTATGTTGTACTACTATTTGCACTATTTTCTGCTGCTATTTTTACATGTAGTAGTACTAATTATTACTACTACTAGCTCTACTCCTATTTTTACTTATATCTACTGCTATTTTAATAATGCTACGACTAAACACTACTGCTATTTTTACTAATGCTACTACTTATTACGATAACTTTTTTTTAATAATTTCTATTACTTTTTTTACTAATTTCTACTGCTATTTTTACTAATGCTACTACTTATTGCGATAACTTTTTTTCACTAACTTCTACTACTTTTTTTAAACTAATTTCTACTACTTTTTTTCTTAATTTCTACTACTTTTTTTTTACTAATTTCTGCTATTATTTTTCCAAATGCTACTTATAATAACCTCTACTATTTTTATTAGTGCCACTACTCTTTTTACTATTTTCTACTACGCTTTTTAATATTTTCTACCACTATTTTCACTCATGCTAAAACTAAAAAATCTAAAAAGGATGTCGTATAAAACTCTCTCACATATTTAACTCTCTATCTCTTTGTAGACTCGGTACAGAAATTTTACTTCTGCCTCGCACACTTAGGTGCACGTTAGTTTTTTTTTTAGCTAGTACTACACAAATTTTATAACGCGGTACTTTTATTCCAGTGTAGCTTTTTGGGCTTTACGGCAATCATTCATACTCGTCTTATTTTTTTTCTTTTTGCCTACTATAAATGCTTTTAAATCTTTTTAACAGCAACCAATCAATCAGAACAAGTATCGACGAAACCCTCCAATAGTGTTGCAAATAACTTTTCTGTAACAGAAAATATCCATGCCAAAGGCATAATAGACGAACAACGCTAGCAATCTGATAGATAGAGTGAAGGTGCAAGAGTAAAATTCAAAAGCACGAAATTGCTAAATAAAGTTAAGAAAAAAATAAAAATAAAGGCGGCGAGAAATGATTGAATGTCGAACATCAAAATAACTACCAACAAATAAAACAATAAGAACGGTTAGATATACATACATACATACATACATGCATTGCAAACATATAACACTAAACATTTATTTGCATCAACATTGACAGCTACATATATCAACAACAACAATGCCGTTATTGCCAAAGGCCACCGCAAGTTTGAAAGTCATCAACGTAAAACATGATTTGTGGCATTTATATCCGATTTAAATGGCCAGCAAAGGGTGGCAAGGGGCACAGGGAACACACAGGGATAACACGTTGTATTGTAAAAAGTGGCACAATCGCGTTGTATACTTTTGCATTTTAACTTTGCATTTTACAATTCCACACCGGTTGTGATGCTCACAATGATTATTTGTGGAGGCACCACTGATGATGGGTGGGATGTGGGATTTGTACGCAGTTATTCAGCAACTTCACCAATTCAGATAATGCAAGCAGAGAAGAGTCGCACACTTCGCACACACCGCGGTCGTTACACGTGCGCTCACATCCTCGATTCATTCTTTGCCTGTTGGAATGTCCTGATATAAAGTCCGCTGGTGTCAACCTTGGCTGGTCTTGCTATTTGGTGTTTGGCGTTGGCATTGGCGTTGACAGTCAGCAGACGTTGATTGCAGTTGATATTGTAGTGTGTGATGTGAAGTGGTGGTCGGTGTGTTGGATAGTGCTTGCAATCTCATCCATTCACACACTCGGACATTTGTTCTTCTCTTACTGTCTGTCATGTTCATTTAACATTCGCCTGCTCTTTTATTCCATTTCAGAATTTCGTTCGCGCTTAAGTTTTTATTTTTATTTTTATTTGTAGTAGTCAAAATGTGCCAAATGTATTGCTCTTGCTCGTTGGTTGTGTTGTCAACAAAATTTTATTCAATTATTTACTCGCATGTTAATGTTAAATGCCAATGCCGCATTTCAGTGTTGCATGCATGCCACATTCAAGTGGCGGCATACAACAACAACACCAGCGTTTATTAGTATAAGTAGTACGGTAGGTAAAGTCAGTTGATTACCAGAACATATGACAAGAATTGTTGGAAGGATGCTGACGCTGATGATGATGATGATGATTTTGTGAACATTTGGGCATGTATGCGAGTGTGTGTGTGTGTGTGTGTGAGCGGGTAGCAGCACTTCTGCTTTGTAATGCAAGAGTTCTTTTTAGAGCGTAATTGTAAATACAAGACAAACCCAAAATAGGGGCGTACACGGTCTTCAATAAGTTCGCAAATAAAACTTAGGCCCCATATGTAAAAGCGAAAATACCATAATTACTTCATTTTTGTTGCAATTCTATATTTTATAGAAGGTTTTTATACATCACTAGTCTTTTGGATAATTTCACCAAGTGTAATCGGTTTTTGAAAGAGCAACAATCGGTAGGAGCTATGCCTATTGTTATATTAATCGTTGCCAAATACTTAGATTGCGGCAACTACCAATCACAACTGATTCCGGGATGTGTTTTTAATAGTGAAAATAGGGGCTTGGCCAAATATTTTTTAAATCCGAAATAAAAGTCCTTTTCTAATAATAAACAAACCGTTTACTATTTACAATTCAATACAATACAAGTGATTTTTATTAATTTATTTTTAATTTTTTTTTTGTTTTTAAAAAAGTAGAACTCATGGTTTAACATAAACTATACAAGTAAAAGTGTCAAACTTAAAAACAAAAATTTCGAATTTCAAAAATTTTTCAAACTTAACTTTTAATTAGAATTATACGAAACTTTTTGGGTACGCAGTTTTATATCCCATTTCATTTTACTATAAAAAAGTTCAACTTTCAAGTGGCTAGAAATGCTCGTTGTATTTTTATTTTTTTTTACCGACGGGGTTTATCATTTGCTTCCATGCAAAAGTAAATTTTGTTCATACGTTATATGGAGGAAAATGCCCAACACCGTCAGCAGAAAAAAATGTGAAAAATCCAAGAGAATTTTTATTATAGTAAAATTAATTAGGCTAATTTCATAAAAAGTTGAAAACTCTTATCTATTATTTTAGTTTATATTACACAGTGAGTTATACTTTTACATAAAAAATGACTGAAACTAAATTAATAAACATAATTGTCCAACTGTGTTATGTTGAATTTTGATGCATTTTAAGCACCAAGCTTTATTCCACGGTAATTAAATAACATTTTGAATTGAATTATTTTTCTTCAGGTTATTATTGTTGTTGTAGCGGTTATCACGCCCTGTAAGGAGCGGATTCGCCCATGGGCGTTGTCGTCAAACTCATCTAGGGTTAATCCCAGCAAACGTGCAGTTTCGACAGGGTTGGACCAGAGAGAGAAAGAGTTTTCCTTAGGTAACATTTATCATTGAGATATTTCAGTCCTCTTTTATTTGATACCAAATTTGTTTAATTTCGGTAAACGGTTTGTTTATTATTAGGAAAGGACTTTTATTTCGGACTTAAAAAATATTCGGTTAACTGTTATTACTAGTTTAAAAAAAAAATAATTAATGCCCGGGGTGACTGATTTTTTTATTTCAAATTAACATTTACTAACGACTTGTGCTATAAAAGTTACAAAGTCCCTGTCCATGAGTAAAAATAATAATGATTTGGCGTGTTTATTTTCCAGAGCTCGATGCTTATATAAACTTCCGCACGTTATGATGTGCGCCTTGATGTTGTAACACAAATTCCGTGGCTGACCAACAATTTTATGGGACCTCTGAATGGCAGGAGATTTTTGCGAAAATTTTTTCATAGCAGAAATACTTAGGCTAGGTTGAAGTGGCTACCGCCTACGCCGGCTCACTTAGGCTAGTAATAGGAGCCTCGTGTGTTACTACAAAAAAATTAATACCATCCTAAGAAAAATTACTCCTCACCAAACCATTTCGTCTCGATGATGAACCTTAACAGGCAATTTACCTCGGTACTTGAAACCACACTAAGGTTATCCAAAAACGGTGATCCCAGATACCGCTTTCTGCTTTTACACAGGGCAGGACACTTACACAGGAAATGCAAGATCGTTTCCTCCTCCTTGGCATTCTTGCAGCTCCTACAGAATCTTCGGAAGAACATTTCAGCGTGTTTCCCTATCATAGAGTGCCCCGTTAGAGCGCCGATCACGTTAGAAATGTTTTCCTTCCTTAGAGAGAGAACACTGCGCTACTAGTTCCGATCCAATTTAGGCCACGTCTGCCTTGAGGTTCGACAGGTCGTATTTTGCCTCCATCTATTGTCAACTTGTTTATATGTACAATCTCTGAGTAGCAGTTTGCAAGTGACAAACGGAATACCAATGCGTTATTTGTCCTGAAGAATCTGCTTGGTCGTACCCAGGGATCCAAATGAGATACAGTCTGTTCTGCTTAGGGCTCTCCTGTAGAGATAGGCGGCAGTCCAGCGCGATGTTCGAGTTAACCGTAAAAATGAAGATATCTCTTACTATAATCCCGGTCCCAATCTTCTCTACCGCCTCTATGATAGCTGAGACCTCAGCCTGGAAGACGCTGCAGTGATCTGGTAACCTAAAGGAAATTTGCAGGAGAGGGTTTCGTGAGAAAACGCCTCCTTCTACCTTATTATCGAGTTTCGAGCCATATGTATAGATGACAATGCTATTAGATGGAGTATGAAACTCAAGTTTTCACTCCTCCCTACTTGGAATTCATGTAATAAAGTTACTTTCAGAAACCGATGTCAAAGTACACCGATTCGCGCTGCTCGGAATAGAGCAAAACTTGTTTCAAATACAAGAGTGCCCTTGGCTTTCAGAATGTCAATGGAATGTTTCTCTTAGTAGCAAAGCAGTCATCGCTGCCCTTTGTTGTCCAACCAAATCTAAAAGAAGTAGGTCTAAGATGGCGCCCAAGGCCTCATTTGGCGTGGTTTTGAGCGCCCCTACTTATACAGATCATACTAGATTTTTGCACCTTGGTGAGTAGCCTGAGGTTAACCTCTTTTTCTAATCCAGGCAACCATACGATCACCACATATGGGAGAATTTCCAGTTCAACTTCTTATCTAAAATACTTAGTCTTGCCATAAATTATTTTACAAAGTTTACAATGCATACAGCGAGGATAAATTCACAGAAAAAACTGCCTTTATTTTTTATTATAATTTGCATGCAGTGTCTACCCATATATAAAAATCAGTTCATTACGGAAAATGACACTGAAGGTGGCACAACGTCAAAACCAGTTCGTCTCCAAACCGAACCGAAAAAGAAGTAACGGTAAATTATTCCAATATACATCATCTTTTCATTCTATCAGAAAAATATTAACAATGAATTAGGTAGCTAAAGAAAATCGTATTTCGGTGATTGCTTTCCATAAGTGTCGAGAATGTTTGTTTACCACACTATTGAACGCTTTTCCCAAATGTCTATCTTTGAAGAGAGAAAGAGTAGTGGTCGCACTCGCAGAATGCGAACCAATTCAACCATAAAACTGTTCGCAAACGCATTTGGAGAAATCCCCTTAGAAAACCGAAAATTATGTCAAGGGGAATAGATATATCGACCAGATCAACTTACTTACTTACTTAATTTGCGCTATAACCTCTTACAAGATTTTAGCCGAGTTTAAAAAATTGCGCCAGTCACCCCTTCTTCCTACTAACTGGCGCCAATTGGAAATACTTTGGTCTATCCAACGCAGAGGAGGCCTCTATTACCAAAAGCTGGTACCGCGTTGAATACTTTCAGGGCTGGGGCATTTTCGTCCATTCGAACGACATGTCCCAGCTAACGTAGACGCTGTATTTTAATTCGCTATACTATGTCTATGTCGCGGTAAAGCTCATGCAGCGCCATCGTTCCATTGTCTGCGGTATTCGCCATCGCAAGGACGTAGAGGTCCATATATCTTTCGAAGAATCTTTCTCTCAAACATGTTGACAGTGTCTATGCTTCAGCGCCATACAATAGAACGGGAATGATGAGAGATTTAAAGAGTGTGGTTTTGGTTCGTCGAGAGATGGCTTTACTTCGAAATTGCCTACTCACTCCAAAGTAGCACTTGTTGGAAAGAGAGATTCTACGTTGGATTTCCAGGCTGAAATTATTGTAGTAGTTAATGCAGGTTCCCAGATAAACAAAGTCCTCCACTTTGTCGAAATTGTAATTGTCAACAGTGATGCGGGAGCTGGCATGCGAGTGCGCTAACGATTTATTTGATGACAGGAGGTACATATTTTTGCACTCGTTCACTCCCAGACCCATACGTTTCGCTTTTTTATCCAGTTTGGAAAAGGTAGAAGTAACGGCGCGGTTAATGAGGCCGATGATATCGATATCATGAGCATACACCAGAAGTTGCACGCTCTTATAAATTATGGTGCTTGAACGGTTCAACTCTGCAGCTCGACTTATCTTTTCCAGCATTATGTTAAAAAAGTCGCACGAAAGATAAGCACTCTGTCTGAAACCTCGTTTGGTGTCAAACGGCTCGGAGAGGTCCTGGCGGAGTAGGTGGTGTTGCTCAACATCATTTTACATAGCCGCATTAGTTTTGTTGGGATAACAAATTCAAACATTGCTACAAATAGGCAGCTTCTTCTTCTTGTGCAATCGAAAGCGGATTTGAAGTCGACAAAAGGATGGTATGTGTCTATTCTTCTATCTCGGGTCTTTTACAAGATTTGGCGTATCGTGAATATTTGGTCGATGGTAGATTTGCCAGGTCTAATCAGTTCGTTCACGGTGGGCTTCAGTCGTTCAAACAATACACTCGACAGAACCTTATATGCTATGCTAAGAAGACCAATCCCGATGTATTTGGCGCATATTGCAGGATCGCCTTGTGGATTGGGCAGAGTACACTTGAATTCCAATCAGCAGACATGCTTTCGTCTGACCATATTTTGCAAATGAGCTGGTGCATGTACTTTATCAGCCCCTCGCCGCCGCACTTGAATAGCTCTGCTGGCAGTCCGTCAGCACCAGCGGCCTTATTATTTTTAACCGCGCAATGGCCGTTCGAGTTTCGTCCAGGTCGGTTGACGGTACTTCGACTCCGTCTTCATTGATTGGGGGCTCGGGTTCATCATCTTCAATGTTTTCCGCGCCACCACCATTAAGCACTACCAATTATTAACGACGAGATAATTTTTGTTCTAGAATTTTGTATTTTTTATTCTGCTGATGAACTATTGTCTCCGTACGAGTATTTGCGCAGTTTTAGATCTCGACGCTTGCCTCTTGCTCTTTTGAGATAAAAAGAAAAAAATTAAATTTGTAGTGGTATTTTCGCTTTAATGGGACTTAGATTTTGTATGCTAACTTATTGGACACCGTGTACGGAAATATTTTTCTGTTTGTGACCTGCTTTTAAAACTAAATTTTGTCGCCTTCTTTTTCAAAATAACATAATACAATTATAATGCGTCATTTTTTTTTTGGTTTTGTTCATTGTTCCTTCAATATTAATTCTTTCGTTTTTTCTAGTCGCCCTATCTCCACTTTTAATGCATTTTTCACACATTACCCCTCACAGAAAATACAAACAAAAATATTTCTTTTTTAGTTAACATTTTTCTTTCATTAACTTCGTTTGCCTACCGCATGACCGACAAACGTATCTTTCCTTTCTTGATTCTGCTCTGCTATACTGCTATCTTTTTTGTCCTGCGGGTGTGTGTGTGTGTGTTGTCATACCAGTCATTCTAATCTGATTACTATGTTTTTTTTTTGCTTTCAAATTTAATTCGTACATTAATAAATCATAAAACACACCCCGCAAAACGCCGTCTAAACGGACGACGAAAAAAACTTACTTCGACATTTTCACAGAAAATAATTTCTTTGTACGAGTATTAGTGATGACGTTGCATTTCCTGTCTGCCAATCTTACGAGGCGCTTTTTCATTATTTCTGCTTTTCAAATAAACGTTTTTTTATGCACCATGGCTTTTCGACTAATTTTTTGACGCATAATTTCTCAAATAATTACCATACACATCTACATACATACATATAGAGCCTTATGCCGGCGAAATGTATATACATATGTACATATATGATAAAAAAATAAACAGTTGCCTTCAACTTCAAATACCTTTGCATACACAGCCCAAATGGCCGGATCATTTGTCTGTCTGTCTACTTTCAATTATTCTCTTTACGCATGAAATATTCGAAGTTGTTGTTTTTGTTTTGTTTTTGCTTTTGTCTGGCGTAGATTGGACTTAATAAGTATTTTGACATTTCGTTTCGTTCATCAGACTGTAACAGGGTTTCATTTACACTTACGAGGGCTACGAAAAGAGAAAGAGAGAGAGAGAGAGAGAAAGAGAAAAGGTTTGACAGATTTAGGTAAAACGTACAGGAAAAAATCAAATTTTGGCTGATGAATTATATCGTTAACAGCAATAGTGAAAGTAAAGGGGAACACAAACTGGCACGCAAATTTGTTGGTACTAATCTTAGAGAGGTTGCAGAGGAAACCCAAGAAGAACTTATTGAATTAAAAAATAATAAAAACTGTAGGACACATTTTCATTTCAGTTTCATTTATTTATTGGTTTATCCTAACACAAAAATTTCCCAATTATTTTATAGTGCTAACCACGTACTTTCAATTAGTTGATTAAATCTAAAAAAACGGTATATGATGCAGCAAGGCGAATTTATAGAAGGTGCTCTTATGCGCAGCTGAGTTGATTTTTTTTTATTCACCTATATGCATTTTGTTTTTGCTTTTGCGTATGAGCTTTCAAAAACCGTAAAAGCAAAAACAAAATGTATTTAAATTTTGACAACTCTAACGCAGAAACAAAAACAAAATACATAGGAATTTTGTAGTTGTATTTATAACACCACCTTGTATAAATTCGCCTTGTGATGCAGTATATGACAATTTAAGTGGGAGAGAGCGGGTAATACAGAAGAAAAAATAAATAATAATAATTACGAAAAAAAAGAAGAAAAACTATAATTATTCATTACTTTAATAATTAGTTAACTGTTTTTTTAAAAGCAGTGCATTTTTAATTTTCTTGACCTAAGCGAAAGAAAGTTCCAGACACGTACAAAATTATTACAAAAAAACTGACATTCAGAGACAAGTGTTCGATATTTGGTGTGTACTAGAAGTTCAGGCCTCAGTGATTGAACAAATTGAAGTATTTCGTTCAAATAACTAGGCTCCTTAGAATTTATAATTTTATGTAAGACAACAAGTGTTCTTACTTTTAATACGTCATCAAACGAAATGCTTAATATCTTAAAAAAAAAACTTTTCAGCACAAACACACCACATTTAACATCAGGTTAAGGTCACTAACACAATTATGGACACGACTTGCAGAGTACCCTACCTCACAGTTTTTCAACACTTTAGGAAGGTCATTAACGTATAAAACAAATAGTAGCGGGCCGAGGATTAACCCTAGCAGTAACCCTTTAGTGATGAGCTGGAAAACAGACGTTATGACGCCAATACTCACAGTTTGAGTTCTTTGGCTAAGGTAAGACCCGATTAGGGCAGTTGCATGAACTGAGAAATTAAATTAAAAGTTTCTCAACTTAAGGCAAATAACTTTCTGATCCACAGTGTCAAAAGCTTTCGAGTGGTCGAGAAATGTTAGAAAACTAACGTTGTTATTATCAAACTGCGATCTGTTACTCTCCGTTACATCCGAAGGTGCGGCAGTGCTGCAGCTTCTACCACCTCTGAAACCCGACTGACGGTTAGTTAATATACATAATACACATATGCCCCGATTTGCTTTTGAAGGATACGCTCGAATAATGTTGATCAGAAAAGGCAAAAGAGATATAGGCCAGAACTCGTTATTTGCCTTCCGCATTGGTATAAGTTTAGCGACTTTCCAGCATTTCCCAAAAAACGCAAGTAGTCAAAATAGAATTTATTAGGAAAGTGAAATGTGGGAATTGGCGGCCGCTGTGTGCGCGCTTCAATCGGTGGGTCCCTGGTTCAAATCCTGGCCGTGGCAAGTAACATCAAAAATTATGGAAACAGCGTTTTCCAATTGCTCCCGCCACTCGGCAGGCGGGAATGGTAAACCTCCGAAAGTATTTTGTGCCATGGAAAAACGGCTCACAAAAAACATTCGAACATTTGAGGGAGAAATTCGGCCAAAATCGCTTAACCGGTTACAGCGCCAATTAAGTAAGTAAGTAAGAAATGTGGCAGAACCTTTGATAGAATAATCTTAAGGAAAGTTGAGCTAATTCCATTAAGTCCAGCTGCTTTTGGCATAATGGAGAGACACTGTTTGCCTTACAAAGGATTTATTTAATACATTGACATCCGAGGTAGAGAGATCAATTTCTTTGGATTTGCCTACCTGAATCTGCTCAATGGTGTTCCTGGTTTGCCTGGAGCTCACTGCAGTACTGGACTTTTTCTTTGCAAAACATCGACTTAGCAGACAATACGACTGCAACATGGGCTCTTTTGGGATGCCTGATTTTTTCGGGAGATCTGTACTTTTTCCATCGCGAGTAAGCGTTATTATGAGTGGCGGTCAGGTCTTTTTTATTTTAGAATTAAACCGGGGTCTGCTTTCGTTATTTAATATTTTCAGCTTAACGGAAGCAAAAGTGTCGAAAAGAAAATTTTTTGATCTTGCAAGAAACATGTCATTTTAAATTAAATAATTGACGACGATATAATTTTCACGTAACTAATAGTGGGTTATTGCATTTTACTTACTATTAAATGTAGTTTTAAAATCCTACAAAGCCATATAATAGTGTAATATGAAAAATAACTTAAAAACGAAATTTAAATCGAAAAAAATCAGTAAAAGTTTTAAACTTTTCTTAAGTCTGCGGTAATAGTCGCGTTAGTTTTTATTACTGTACGATAAATTATAAATCACCTACAAATCCTCTTTGCAGCAACATACCCAAATTAAAGATCGACTCATGGGCAACGAGATATGACACTCCCGAAAAACAATTTTCGCCAGGGACCGTAAACCTTATGCGATCCATCAAGAAAATTTATATATAATCATTATAGAAGGATTTTTAAATTTTCGGTCAATATTAATAAAAAAAAATTTAGTTTTATCTTTATGCTCAGAAAAAATAATCATATGAGGAGTTTCATTTTTCTGATCACAGATAAATACATTTTTTGAGTATTGTTGTATTCCTATTTTTTTTATCAAAAATAATCATCATTTCATGAGCTTAATTTTTTTGGTCTAATGATTTTTTGAGGTTTGTTTTAATCAAAAATTAGACTAATCATATAATCACATATCTTTCAGAAATGAAAATTAGCTTCGGAGTTTTTTGTTTTTGCAAACCCCCATACGACTTTTTTAATAAGTATTTCGTGTCAATTTTTTTTTTGGTATGCCATCGTCAGTATATGCACTCCAAATCTACATGACAATTATACACATATATATGTATATATGTACATATGTACCTACTACTTACTTAATTGGCGCTATAATCGCTTAAGCGATGACTATTCTACCAAATCACTCAGAGGAGAGTCCGAAATTCAGCTACAATGGAACATTCCAATATATAAAAACAATTATAAATATTTCTAGTTTGAAATAAACTTGTATCTTATTTCATTTTAATCAAATACGTTAAGAACGCTCAAATTTATATTTGGTAGCACACATACGTTTGTTTTTTCTCTAATCCTCTTTGTGCTTTTCACTTATTTTGACATTTAGTTTGATAGAGGTGCCAATCTGTAACAATTTAAATTAATACAACGAGATAGCTGTTAAGTGTAGTTAAGGTTAAGTAAGTTAAGTGAATGGCACAACCGTTACTGCAAACGACAAATATTGTCGACAAAAATTGCGATTGTCGGATCGTTTAAAAATAGTGAATCATACTACTGGATAAAATTTGGCACATATATAGTCCGTTATATGGTTACCATCAACTCGATTCTTTATAGCGAATTGCCACCTGTTTAAAATATTGCATTCAATTAATATAAGAAATGAAGTAATAATTGGGTATCAAACGATGGAGGCTTAAAAAGCTTCACTTCCTAAATGTTTTCATAGAGGGTTCCCACCTCCTTAAATGCAAATTAAGCTAATGTAAAAAAAAAATAATTACATTTCACAATATGAGTGCCAAACTATAAATTTTAAAACGCGTAATTTAAAAAAAAAAAATGGATAGGGTTGCCACCTGTTTAAAAAATTACTTAAAATTATAATAAGTTAAATGAAGCATTAAAATAAGGGTCACATACACAGGAGTTTTAAGAAATCTTTATTTTGAAAATACCTTGGAGAGGGTTGCCACGTAGATACTTCAAAAAATAAATAAATGTACATATGTATAAAAAATACGATTAATAGGATAAATGTTTAGTGGCTCCTAGCATAAATTCTTATTTTTGTTTTATTATTCACAATGTTTTTCAAAAAATTTTTGATTAGGTCGCAATCCTCGTTTAGATATTTCAGTCCTCTTTCATTTGATAGCAAATTTATTTATTAGAAAATTATTTTTAGTTCAGACTTAAAAAATATTTGACCAAGTTAAGCTGAGACAAAAAAATAAAAGCCCATAATTTTCAATTATTATTGGAAAAATAAAATAATGCAGGATTCTTTGTCTGGGGGTTCCTGGGATCAAAGGAACATTGATAATTTTCATCTACAACAGTATTTTCCCAGGACTATTAACATGTCGAAAAAAGTGGTATTTTATCAAGTGAGCATTAACGAAACAATATATATGTACATATGTGTAAATGGGTAATTCGCTTGCTATTTAGGTTCAACGTATTATAAAATAAGTAGGGAAATATATGTATGTACGCCCCTTATAAATTAAAATTACTTTTGCGACACAATTAGCCTATTTCATCTGAATATTCTATCGAAAAAAAAGTACATACATATGTAGCTATTAAATAGCATTAATTATATCTTGTTTGTAAGGAAATTGTGTTTCCTTATTTTAATAATGAATTGAATGTTTCCTTAATCTAAATATTTAACACATCAGTAAGATCCTCTGTGCCATCAGCCCATACATATTTACCACTTTGTGAATTAGTAGAGCAAAATATTTGCAAATAATCCACAAAGAGTTTTCGCCTATGGGCTGCATGAAAAAAATTGGGTTGCCAAAAACCTACAGGCTTCCGTCCGATTATTCGCCGCAAGTAGCTTTCACTTTCGCTATCACAAAGTGAATGACACAAAAAAATATAAGTCTACCTATTAGGCATTGCAGCTAACGTGCAAATCTATGCTGGCACATCCTGCACACGGGAGTGCATCTGGATTTGTATGGTTTTACGCTCCGAAGGATATAAAATGTTGCGCATGATATATAAACATCTGGCTGCAACATTACAGCGAAAGCGAAATCGTTCAAGCATTTATGTAAAAACTCACCACATTTTCGGAGTTGGTCGCTGCCATTGAGGGGTGTTTAAGGCGAATAACAGGGGTAGTTAGCGCATGCGCTTGTGCGCCGTTTATGAGCAGGGGTGTGTGGAAGAGAATGCAGGGGAGAAAATACGAAGAGCGCAGATAATGAGCGGTCAATTGGCATGGCGAACTGATAGAGAGAATAAGTAGTGTTTGTTTTGGAATTTCGCGTTCTGCTTATTTGTTGAAAAATATTCAATTGGCGTTCGCCATATAAAAGTACCTTGTATTCTTATCAGCCACTGCACGTTGTGGAATAATAAAGTTTAGTAAGTTAAATTTAGATCTCAATTTTGAACTTTGTAAAAATTTTACGAGAATTTAAGAAACTTAAAAAAATTTAAGACACAATCTGAATATTTAATTTTTTCAGAATTATAAAAAGCTTTTAGTGTACACAGTTTTTAGGAAATTCAATTTCAGTATAATAAAGTGGAAGTTTCATTTGGTTAAAAATGTCGGTTGAAATTTTTTTTGTTAACGTTGTTGCGCATTTTCTTCTATATAAAATATTATTTTGTGAAAAATATTATTCGCAAAAATTTTGAGAAATTATATGCCTTCTTAAACTTGTAGTTTTGACGTACTAAATAACTTATTCAAACATTTTTATTTAAAAATAGTAAAAAAAAATGTACATAAATGCCATTTATATATTTCAGGGACCGTAACGGTTAAAATTTTTATTAAAAAAATCATGATTTAATCGTTATTTTGTGATTTTTATTTTACCGATTATATTTAATCGATTTTAGCGATCAAAGTTAATCGATATATTCTATTATTTTCCAAAAATACTAATGTTGCTTGGATTTTAATTTTTCCGATCATATTAGATCGATATTTTCCGATTTTTATTTTTCGATAAAAATTTATCGTTATATTGTAATTTTTTTTTTTCGATCGAAAATAATGGGGGTAGGGGTAGGCCGATCTAAACAGGGTTAATAATAATCGTTATTCTCGGTTTAAATATGTTTCGGTCATCACAATCGATTTATGATTTATAATCCGAAAAAAGAAAAACATAAAAATATCGATCAAATATTATTTGAAAATTTTAAATCCAAGAATAACGATTATTTTTTAAGGAGAAGCCAAGAAGTATCTATCGAACTTGATAGAAAATACAAAAAATTAACATTCAATTATATAATATATTTGGGGTTTGTTTTGAATAAATTCTTCCCCATGATTTTTTTAATCTGGAAAAATCAAAACTAACGATTATTTTCGGCTCCTGATATTTTTTTTCCATTTCTTCTAACTAAAAAATCTGCCAAACAGGAGCCAAATCTATTATAAATTAATCTTGAAAAAAATAAGGCAAAAAGTTGCTCAGTTAAATATTAGGTAATAAGTACTCGTATAAAAGTAATCAATGATGAAAGGGATGATAGAACTAAAAACGATAACGATAATTTAATTACAAAAGGGCCATGTTGATAAGGATGCCGTTGCATAAAATAAAATAAAGATAGGAATATAAATAGTGACAAATCAAAATATACCGATATCGATAACAATACCACTAATGATATTGATTTGAAAATGATTCAAGTAAATAAATAAATATCGAAAAATTATCGTAATCTTATATCAGCAAGAATATTTATTGCAAAACGGTTAAATTAATAAATATAAAAAACGATAACAAAGTCGATAACTGTATTTTTGCGAAAATAACAAAGGTGAATATATCAACAAAGACAAAAATACTGCCAAGCTCGGAAGTCAAAGCCAAAAGAATATTGCTCTACCTCAACACATTTCACTTCAGTTACTTCAAAGGCCTATAATGAAATTAATCGAACAATTTTATTTTAACTTTTAACTTATTTATTGTTTGTTCATTAAGGTTTGACTAAATATGCGCATTAAAGGGTTACATCGTAATGTACTCGGAAGGGAGTTGCCAGCTGTTTGTGAAGTAAAACTAAATAAAAATATATACAAGTTATAGCAAATATTGAAATATGGGTGTCAAGCGTTTCGTATCGGAAAGAAGGTTCACAGATGAAATTTGAAAATATGGGCGCAATACTATTCGCTTCGCTGAAGGGAAGGTTTATAGATAGCTATATTTTTAATAAGATTGCCAAATGCTTGAAATGATTGAATGATTTGATTCAATTACTCACAAGTT
Source organism: Anomoia purmunda (assembly GCA_951828415.1). Classification (NCBI taxonomy): domain Eukaryota; kingdom Metazoa; phylum Arthropoda; class Insecta; order Diptera; family Tephritidae; genus Anomoia; species Anomoia purmunda. The sequence continues at coordinate 170,194,801 of OX639993.1, forward strand.
ATATGAAATAGTAAACTATGGGAGTCAAACTATTGGTTTCGTTCGGAAAAAGCTCAAAGGTATATTTCGAAGAATCTTGCCAACATTTTTAAAGGTAAAATTTAGTTTAATTATACACGAAGATATAAAATATGAATGTCAAACTGTTCGTCTCAGCGAGGACAAGATGCATACCTATATTTTTTGAGAGGGTTGCCACCTCTTATAGGGTATTTAATAAATAAATATCGGCAGGACAACTTCTGGCGAGTTTTTCAAGTAAATATATTTAAATTGAAAATTCTATTTTAGTGATACCTGCCAGACCAATTTTTTAAGAAAATACTAAATACGTTTATATTTCATCGAAATATTTATATATATATACATATATATATTTGCTGAATAAGTGTTTGAATTTGAATCTAATCTGGTTGTGTGAAGATTGTTTTATAAAATCTCGACTCCAGAGCCACATACATGATTTCTCTTTTACCCTATGCGCAACAGGCACCCCTACAAACAAATCTCAGCTAAATGAGTTCAGTCGTTTGAACTATATAGTACAAAAAGACAAACACGGCCTTTTTATGTAAATAATATCAGAAGATATTCCAGACCATTTCAAATTTTTTTAACTTCTCCACTTTAAATTTAATACGGCATAGTTTTACGCATAGTAATTGTCACAATAGTGATGAGATGACTTTTGTAATTGGGCATGAATAAGGCGGTTAGTTTGGTCAAAGATCTAATAATAATAATGTCAAAGATGTGGAGAAAAAACTCATTTCAGCCGAAAAATATTATCCCTCTATGCTAGCGCACTGACAGAACTCACCAGCCTGACAGTTGTCAGGTATACTGCGCCTAAAACTATGCGTCAAAAATGCTTTCAAGCCCTCTAATGATGACAACAGTCCCTGTAGTTGTTGTCCCCTGCTGAGTACGTGATAACGACGTTATACTCGGCGACATAGTTTAAGGCGCACTAAACATGATAACTGTTAGCTAGATAAGTTTTGTCAGGTCAATTACAATCGCCAATCGGAATTGATAAATGATTATGGATCGCGTTTTTATGAAAACACGTAAGCTAGAAAATATACGCCATCATAACTATAAGCGAAGTGTAGACCAATTAAATATTTAGCTATTATTTATTTATTTTTTTTTTTTTTGCATATAATCCGCACTACATAAATGGTCAAGTGAGAAAAATTTAATAGGCACTCGTTTGCTCGTCACTAAAAGTGTGCTATTTAACTTTTAATTTAAAGTGTTAATACATAGAGGAATACCTGAAATTGTATTCTTTAGAATCAAAAGCAAAAGTTGAGTTTATCATGGTTTTGGGCAAATATTAAATTATTGTAAGATGTAATAGAAAAACAGCAATTACTTTAAGATCTGAACGAGCTAGATAATTTCATAATTGTTCTTAGCATATACAAAATTCCAATTGCACTCTCAGCCTCTCAATAATCAACACTGCCGTCCGCATACGCTATCATCAACTTATTTTTAGTGAATGTCTCTCAAATAGTTAACTTTATTCGCTGCATTGGGAGAGCACAACACTTTCCTCGGTCGTTTCGTCGCCGAGCGCTGGCGAAATTCTGAACTTATCATTTCACCAGATATGTACTTGCATTATTTTGCCTGCTCACCGATGTGGTTGTTGTACCTGTAAAATGCCATTGACTTGCTACGTATAAAAGTCCCCTTTTTTTGCTCAACACCGAATTGCCGAGTTGCAACCAAAGCAGCAAAGCGCCATACAATTGGGCGAATTTACGTGGGTCGGCAAACGAATAAAACAACAACGGCGAAGCCCGTAACTGTGGTGTGATTGCACAGGCGATTTTACAGGCGCGAGCGAATACACGAAGTAACCGTCGTCGGACGTTCGGTAAGTATTTCGGTTGATTTGATGGAGCAAAAGCAAAAACGTTTAGTTTGAAGTGAACTATTCGGCAATGTTGACACGTTTGACGCGGAAGCGCTTTGACGGTATATAGACAGAATTTTTTCTGCTAAAATCAAAGTAGCAGCAAATGTACTGTGCTTTTGTTGTGAAAAAGTGAATGAACGAAAATTAGGCAAAATTGGAAAAAAAGAATGAAAGTGAAAACTTTTAATTAAAAAAGAGCAGCGTTTTCAAAGTGAACAAAAGATATTTATATTAAACGAGAAAAAAAAAGCCAAATGTTTTGAGGCGAGCGTATCAAACACGTGTTGGATATTTGTTGTGCACTTGATTGGACGCGCAGCATAACTACGTATGTACATATGTGTGTGTAAAAGCAAGGCATACTTTTGGGCGTTTGGACGTACCCATCACAATTTAAAGCACATGCCAACAACAATCGAACGTAAGCGCACTGTGAACGCTAATGTGTTTTATCAAAAGAATTTTCACACTGAACGCAAAAGTGAGTGAAGCTCGATTTAAATGCGAAAAATTTTCGTATACATAGTGTGCATATTTTAAATTCAAATTTACGCGCCTTTTAATGCAAACATACTTTAAGGCGTTTAAGCTCTTAACTAACGAAAACGTGCAATTTTTTTTTCAAATTTTAACTTAGCTTCGTTGTTTGAGTTTGGCATTGCGCTCATACTTTTGAATTTCAACGCGTAAACGGTTTCACTCAAAGTTTGTGCGAACATTCAAAGCAAGCAGTAAAATCAAGCAGTATAAAGTCAGAACAGAAGTTAGCCTTTCTATTCGGCCAACCAGTGGATGGAAAGTGTAGCAAACTTAAATTTGAACTGAAATATCGATGTAATTGTAGCATTACCGCAGTTAGTGTGTGGCATACCAAGTGTATACTTACCTGGCAAGATAAAATCCAAGTGAAATAAATTTACATTGATTTTTAGCAAAGTGAAATATTCCACTGCGCTATAAGTGCAAAATAAATTAATGTACCTAACGACTTTTAGTGCACCCGTGTGTATCGTGTTCTTCGGTCATTTGTAAGTAGTTACTTTATAAATACAAAATACATATTAGCTGGATGTTGTGAATGTGCGCGCCTTAAATTCAGGCAATCAATACTTAATTTTACAGCTTCGTTGTTATAAGGCAGCTGAAAGTGCACAGTGTTAGAAGAGTGTTGAAGGAATTTGTGGCAAAAAGGAAATAGCACATTCTGTAGAATTTTATATACATACATATATATGTAAATATTTACGTAAACTAATCGGGTCATTTTGGTTTTCGCGGCGTTAACGCTGGCACACAAAGTAAGTTGAAATTTAATTATCTACTATATTAATATTGGCAAGCCAAAGTTTATAATAGGGTTGCAAATTTCTCACAAAAAGTTTAAAGAAATAATTCGTATACATATTACTTAGTTTTACCGCTACTGCAACACTTTCTCATATTATTTTTATTTAACCAAAAAAATGCGACACTAAGATGTTACTATTTGAAAAAAAAAAAAAATGAAAAACTTTAAAATTCAAATTTGTATTAATAATACTACTTTGTGATTAACACATAATTAAAATGTTCAAATATTAGTTTTTATTTGTTCCATATGAAAGTGTTCGAACTTTTCGTCGCACACTCGCCATGATATTTTGCACGATTTCCTCGCCATATCGATAAAGTTGGTCGATAAAAAGGCTGTTCTTATTTATTTATTTACTTCTTTATTTATTTATTAATTTACTTATTTATTTTGTATTAATAACCCAGCAAATAATTACATTTCATACAGATTACAAAGATTTATATATAAAGAGTACAACCTAAGCTAGTTTTTAAATTGAGTAAACATTTGAAGGAATTGCAAATAAATAAAAAGCACAAACTAGCTAATTAATTCATTTAAGAAAGATTTAAAACGAATTTCTGGATACGAGAAGTCTAGCATAGAAAAACTTGAGAATAAATTGAATTCCTTTACGGCCAAAGGAACAAACGGCTTGCCAAACCAAGAATTTTTCATTTTTTTTTTGAGAACTTGGACTCCTTTTTCAATTTACAGCCTTCAAGAGTTTCTTGGCGACTTGCAGCAGTATAAAAATCTTGACCAGCAATATATTTGACATTTTAGGCAAATAGCAGTAGGTTTCGTCGTCCACAACAAAATAAAAAAAAAACACATTTGTATTTTGTAATTTGTGGTTTCTATAGCTTCTTGCTGCGAGATTTTCCTTTGCGTCTCGATCTGGCGCTGTTTGAGCTTTGAAACTTCTCATCGCAGTTTGCCGCTTTACTTTTTATACGTAAGACTTTAGATTTTGCAACAGTACGCGACGAGGCCTACGAATTTTGCGAAAATAACCTGAGAACATTCCGAGCAGTACTTTGATCGTTTTAACCATCCTCCCTTCTGATGCCAGGGTTTGTAGTAACTGTCAGTCCTTCCTTGTATGGATTGAAAACTCTGAAAGTTGTTGAGTGGTGCAATTTCATATTTTTAGAAATTATACGCGCGCTTAAAGCCGGATTTTTTATAAACTCGTACAAAATAATTTGTCTTGCCGCTAACTCGGTTGTCATTTTTAACAAGACTTTGAATCAAATCCAAATAATTTTAATTTAAATTTCAAAATATTTACATACTTTTGGGTAAGTTATAAGCTTTCCAAAATGTGGCAATTTTGGCGTGTTCACCCTTTAGATTTTAAAATTTTGACTGCATCAGTCATGATGTTTGGTACTGTCCTTTGAATAGACCTTGCCGTACAAAAGTACACAGATTAGTACACTCAGAAAAACATTCATTGGCGCTAAGAAAAAATAACTTATTCTAAGGAAAAATTTCCTTGAAATGCCGCTAAAGACATGGTTGCCTTAAAATTAGTAAACGATTTGACCCAGTTTAAAGAAAACACAATTTATTAATTTGGGGCGCTTTTGTTTGTTTTATTATTAATGATAAATTTTTGCATTTCCTGTGGAGAAATTTGATAATAGAGAAATGAAAAGAGAAATATCACTATCGGAAAAAATCACTAACTGCAATCAAAAATTTTTCGTGCACTACTTTTAAGGTAATTTAATACAGATGCAACGTGAGCCGAATTCCTTTTTATATTCTCATTTGCCGTTTCATTTTCCACAGGAATGTTACGCTTAGTTTTGCGATAAATGAATAACGCGTAAAATTATACACTTAAAAATATTAAATTATTTCAAGGATATATTCAGCCCTATATTGATAGGTGCCATCAATTTGCAAAGCGACATAACTTCGTATTGACGTCGACACCTAATTGGTATTGACTAGAGTTGATGACACGACATCAACTGTTTATCGACAACTTTGTGACAATTGTGAACTAGCGCATTTCATTTCTATTGGTGCATTTGTGCATTTTTAGGGCAAGTTCAAGTGAAGAACATTATACATACAATATCGATAAAAAACAACTTAAAACTCGCAAAAAAAAATTATAAATAAGTATAGCATAAATTAAGGTACCCAAAAAGCAAGCATCACAATTTCAGAGTCAAGTATTGATCACGGATGATTGGTTTTGCAACGATATACTTACTGACCGATACTGTAATTATTTACATACATGCTAATTCTAACTAAAAAAATAATTTTAAAAATCCCAAACATCGTAGTCTTATCGCCGGTCCGAAAGCATTTGAATTGTTTTATTCTGCGTGCCAGTGTTCTTCAAAAATAGCAGGAGCCGTTTCCCTTCCAAAATACTTGCGATAACATTTTTTTCAGTTTAAATTACAAAATAAAATATCTGATAGGTGTATATCACTTTATATTCATACTCACTTCTATTTACTTTGATTTACGATCAAACAAACAAAAATTGCCATAAGTTTTCCTCCTATATTCCGAAAACGGTGTCTTCTTAACTCGCCATCGACGTCAATAATTCATAACCAATAGAGGTATGCGTCAAAAAGTATCGATAATGATTGTGCGAACACCGCTTTTGAAAAGTTGTATTCGTTTGGTGTCGACGCCACCGATTATATTTGTTATATATACAGAATTAGCTGATTTCATATTGTATCTTTCCAGATTTATGTTGCATATTTTTAGGCGCACCTAATGATTTAAAAAAAGATTGTAATGAAAATATTGTCCTCTTGCAGTCATACTGTAAAAAGTTTACTACAATAGTAGTATTCTTCGCTTGTATTTATAATTAACCGCCCCACACTGAGATGATGCAAAAACTGCCCATCCTGACAGTTGGCAGATTCACTGAGCTTGAAACTATGACACAAAATATAACGTCATTGCCGAACTCTCAATAGCAAATAACTACTACAGTGACCGTTGTCATTGTTAGAGACCTGAGTTAAATTTTTGGTGCGTAGTTTTTGGCGCAGTAAACCTGGCAACTATTTGGTTGGTGAGTTTTGTCAGTGCATCAGCCTAGGTTTGTAAAGCTCAGGTTGCAAACACATCAGCCTAAAAATATGTACCACATAACACAGTCCATGCAAAATTATATATTTTGGTTATAGTTATGTTGGTGCATATGATTAGTCATATTTTTTTCCACATAAACTTCGATATTTCTTTATAAGTCTAATTTCAAAGTAAAAGAAAATAGTTCGTGATTTATTGGGAAAACACTTCACTCGCTTATTCAGTTCATTCCTATGCAAATAAATTACGAATGACGATGTTCTTAAAACTCATCAGACTACGAGATGAAATAGCGGTGGATTTAAGGAAGTCGATACGGTTAATTGCAACCAACTTACTATAATAAAACTGAACAAAAGTCGTGTCGGTATATCGAAAATTTATTTAAACAATTGGCTAAGATTGATGCAAATCAACTAACAGAATACATTTGGACAATTTTTCTAGAATTGTTGTCTGTTTGTTTCTCTGTTTGTATTGCCAAATCACCGAAACTTCTGAATGGATTTTCATTGTGACTAGACCGAATCTTCGGACATAACATAGGGCATATATATGTATGTATATGTATATAATAAATAAATTTAAATACTAAATGAAGAAACGAAACTAAGTTATTAGAAATGCCTTAGAATATTCTCTCTTGAATAAAATTTAATTTTTTCATCAACGCCATCAACGTATGCCGTTGTTAAATATTTGTTGCTGATATTTTTCTTAAAACATAGCAGTTCAAGCTTGGTATAGCAAGCCATAAATAAAAAATTGAAATACAAAAATAAAAAACTAACCCAGTAAAGTAGGTAGCTAATAATTCTTAATCCCTAATGGCCTCTGTAATTTTTATTAACTTGGTAATATTGCCAGTTTAATATGGTTTGATACAACAAAAAGGCGTTCTTGAATATGATGTTTACTTATAAAAGGCCTAAATATCGGTTGGGTTAGGCAGGAACTCACTTATGTAGACATATTAAATGAGTCCACTGTGATACTACCTTGAGAAACGCTGCGTATCCAAAATGAAATTCCGCAGACTACTCCCATGAGGTGTTGATGAAGTAAGAGCCTAGGTACCTAAACCTCAGCCTCGCAAAGGCAGGGCAGCCGAGTAGAAAGGGAAAAGATGATTCCAGATCGTCACCCTCCATAGACCTGCGGCAAAAAAAGGATCAGAGAATTTATACAGCCTAACCGCATGAATACCTATCAGACAACATACCGTCAGAACTCCTACGAAAATCGGGAGTTGCCATTTTGTTAACATCATGAGCTCTTTCGAACGCCAACAGTCCACCCTCGACCAGAAGATCCTTGCAATTCTGCATGTCGTAGTAGTTGCCCAACGCTCGCTGAGCTGACTTAGAGCTCATCTGCTCTCCCTGCTTGGAGTAATGACTTCCAGGGTGCCCGGCCGAGCGAGTTCATCATTTTTTTTAAAGTTTTTGGAATTGTTATCGTTATCGACATCGTATTTAACTTCTTGTTTGACAGTAATTATTAATTTGAGACTTATATTACAAAAGTCATTCCATAATAGTTATGACTGAGAAAAAAATTAAGTTCTGAAATACGGAACTATTTCGGGATTAGTTTGGGACAAGTGCGGAAGCATTTAGGGACTGGTTTCGAAAAGATTTCATACAATTGCCAAAATAACCTCGAAATACTACCGAACTAGGTCCGAAATGATCCCGAAAAAAATTTATTTCAAAATTAAAATTTTTTTTAAAGATTTTTATAATATAAGTCTAAAGAAAAATTATTTTGAAGTTTTAAATATTCTTACTCATTTCCTAATTATTATCAAAAACCTTTTACAATTTCAGTTTCAAATTAAAGTCATGGATTATTTAAAAGATGTTCATCATGCTGTATTTATTCCTCTTATAATATTCAACTCTTGGATATTTACAGCGGCAGGTAGATAATCATGAGGAACTGTATAACTATAAGTACATTTATGAAAAAAAAATCATAGCATATGTACCTACTTGTTAAATTAAATTTAATAAATACATTTTTTGTTTGGTATTTTTATCAAATTAAATTTTTTTTGGTGTTCTTATTTATTGCATGAGATTTTCGTGAGATAATACCCATAGTGTAATTTTCGAAAGGCTTCAACACTATATAATCTCTTAGCCGAACATTTTAAGCCACCACGAGAGACAATAATGGCTAAAATATTTACCGACAGGTCGCTCCTGAAATTTTATTTCATATGCCGACATTTATATTTTGCTTAAATCGATACTTTAAAAGTTGTTTCTATGAAAACTTAATGAGAACACCGACCAAATGTCGACTTCTATGGGAGCTTCTCATATACTCACTGCGTCACAATAGGCCATTATTCGGCAAAGCAATTTATCATCCCATACTATGGTACCTAAATAGCGGCGTCAAGTGTTGCCTTTTCTAACGCCAACTAGTGACAGCGCGCATCGTACCCAAATAACCGCGACGTTTTCTCATTCTTTAGAAGTTCGTTGCTGGTGTTTTATTTTTTTGTCTTTTTATTTCTCTCATTTTTTTACTCTTCTTTCTCACTTCTCACCTAATGCGCTGTCAAAATTGAAAATTCCATTTGCTCGGCGCCAGCGCTGCGTTATTGTGTCAAATTGTATTGGGCATGAGAAATTTTGATAGTTTGTAGACGCTGCAATTTAGGGATAAACTAAGAATGCTCCAATTCGGATAAAATTTCCTTTAGTTGCAAAAGCAACCTAGTTTGAACCTTTCAGGAAAGTTGGCATTTGTTTAGTGCTATTTAAGAACGGAAAATATTTGTGCCGGCATTTTTTAGATTTATGTAGTTATGTATTTACAAATACTATGCAAATAAAAACTAATTAGGTATTAAACTGAAATTCCCCATGTATTTTCTTCGGGCTCATTCACAATAGCGCTGTTTTTTTCACTCCCATCACTACAAATCAAGTCGGATATCATTTTACGGACCTGACTCAACTCGCATATTTTTACGAGTTTTGGTTGTTGCTTTACATGCATTTTGTTATCCTACCTAGTGTTCTTTTGCCACTAGGTTACAAAGAAACGGGCCCATTTTCAAGGTCAGTTGGTGTGTGCTTTTTTTTTAAGTTTATGCTTATTTATTTGTTTCCCATTTGTTTATTGCCCTAGTGCTTCATTTCCATTGCAGTTAAATAAAAATGTCTTCCCCCCCACACGCCACCCTATCGAACAAAGACGATTAAATCAACACAGCTTGCCTTCCCTAACCTTGGTCACAATTTCATATACTGCGTCTACCAAACCACGGTATTTTTTTGTTTTGTTTTTTATGTATGTATGTATTTAATGCCCCACTGGTTCTATCTAGGCTGCTCGGTTAGATTGCCTGTCCGCTTAGAGGTTTGCTTTGGCAAACTACACTTTTCGCTTCTTCCGGTTTATTTTCTTTTTTCGGTTTATTTCCTTTCTACTTCGTGACACCCTTTGCTTGTTTTTACTTCATTTTCGTCTTTTGTTTTTTTTGTACATTTTATTTTGTGCTGGCTTAATGTTGTCAACCATTTCGCCAGAAATTGACGGCCTAAATTCCATTAGGATTCTATACTTTCCTTTCACTCATTTCATACCACTCACTCTTCGTCGCTTTTTGTTTGTTTGTGGAGTGTGTGTGTCGATCGCATCTTGGTGTCATGTGGCAGCTTTGCTTCTTTGTTAAAGTCGCCGAAGCAAACAAACAAAAAAAGGCAGAATTTTTCTCACTTGATTGATAATCAATTGATAGGATTTCGCCCAGCTTCATTTTGGTTTTGTCATGCAGTTGTTGTTTTCCTTTTTTCTTTTTGCTTTTTTTTTGGTTTTGTGGTCGGATTAGTGGCATATGATGCCATTTAAGTCGACTATCAAACTATTAGTGCCGATTTACCAAATCGCTTGCACTCCTTTGAACTCTGCAGACAATTTTCTGTTTTCGTTTTTGTTTTCATTTTCATTTGATTTCTGCCTATCACATCACAAAAAGTTAAAGTATGCCTTCATTTATTATGCCACAAGTGTCTCAACCAGCTAAATTGTTTAAGTAAATTTCTGAAATTGGTTTATATATTTTTTTTACACAAAACTTTTGCTTCATTTTTTCTCCATTATTTTCTGATTCCTATGTAATTCGGCTGTAACGATTTTATTGTGGGTTCAATGCCAATGTTATTATTTGTTGTAATTGTATTAAATTAAGATTGATTGATATATTCGTCGTGCGTTGAGTGCGCGATGAAGTGAAATGTTTCCTACTAAAATAGTAGTCCTTTTTATGTTATGCGACTACTAAGCAAACATGTCATTAATATATCTGAGCTGTATTGTATTGAAATCAGTAGGAAATATGTGCAGCCGATAATATACGTTAAATAAATTCATTAATAAAAAGTATGTGATAATTTCTCGCAATCAATATTACTTATTGTCAGTGTGGTACATGAATAAAAGCTACTATACAATTTTCTTCTCTACACATTCGATTTAATTACGTCGTCTTCGAGCATGACTTTATTTGACTTTTTTTGTTTTTTATTAAACACTTAGCATTTTGTTTGGTGGTATTTAAGTTCAAACATTTCACATATACAATCGATAATTGATTATTTGCTAAGCCCGTGATATTTTCATACAGTGTGCTCTATTAAAATTGTTTGCCAAACTTCCAATATCAGTTTATAAACGGCAATTGTAAAGTTAAAATACATCATTAGAATTGGTTTGTATAAATATAAAATCCCAAATGAATATTCAAAAAAGTCACACCATTTTCATTCCATTCGTTCAAGAGTATAATAAAGCTAAATAGCGATGGAACATTTACATATTTTCGGCCGATCACATTTACGAGATGCGCTTTGCATTTTATTTTTTCAGATAGAAATATAAAAAGGGCAAGTATTTTTGCCCCCTAGCTTCAGATATTTAAATCTTAAATAGCATTAATGCTGTTTCCATTTCTGAACATTTAAAAACTTGTGTTAACATGGAAAAGTTTTGTGATAACTTTAAAACTTCATAGCTTCCTAATCCTTACTTTTAAATCCCCTTTTAAATTCCTTAAGCAAGCCATGTACCAGAGTTCTCGAATCCTCGAAGGCCGAACTAAAAACTTCTTTACTACTCTAGTTTTGTCCGCCAAAACCGAGACATCGCCCAGAGCACTGCTTGCGTTTGACAATAAACCCTCAATATCAATATGATCCAATTTTCTTAGGGCTCATTCGCAATAGCGCAGTTTTCACTCCCCAACACTACATCTCAGGTCGGATATCATTTTACCGAGTTGGCTCAACTTGCATATGTTTCCGAGTTAGTGTTGTTGTTGGTTTGCATGCAATTCGTTATTCTACCTAGTGTTCTTTTGCTACTCGGTTATAAGAAAAAACAGGGATAGTGTAAAAAATGATAGTGTAAAAAATGATAATTATAACTCCGTTTTGGATAATTAGAAATAATAGTTTTCTTCGTGGTATTCCTCGAGAAATATATCCCACATTAAATATCGAAGAAATTTTGTTTTCCACAATTTTCAATATTTTCTCAAATGTTTAAAAAAAATACATTTTTACCTTGGAAATCAAAAGATGCTAATTTTTTAATTGACACCGCAGTGTTTCTCTGTTAACTAATATAAACTATTTTTTTCCAAAAAAAATGTAGATTCCAGGACATTTAGAATATGGACATATAAATTTTATTGGTTAATTAATTGATAATAGAAATGGTGAACAAGCTACATGGTTTTGAAGTTAAGATATTCAGATCTTGTCTAACAAATTGAGTGGCTGTGTATGAGTTTGAAACTTTTCATTTTGGGGGATAACTTTTGTCATTTTAAGTATTTTTTCAAATAAATTTTTTTAAAACCAATTTAACTTAAGTCCACTTTTCATTTTGAAAATAAGCCGTTCGTATTGGTAACATTCAAAAACTGATATTTAATGGAGACCAGGGTTCGGAAACAATGATTATTTTGAAGTTCTCAATTTAAAAAAATTCAAAAGCTTACAAATATTGGAGAGCAGTTTTGAATATACGAATCGTATATATGTATGTGTGTACCAAGCTGTTGCTATTTAAAAAATTTTGATTCATATCCTTAATTATAGTTACTTTCCGAGTTTCATTAATCGATCAGAAAAAATAATCGTAATGATCAAAAATAAAACTATTTTTTCGAGTGTTATTTTTTTTTTGCACTGAAATAATTATTTTTTTATGATTTGTTATATTTTTATCTGCCAAAACAACAAATTATTTCAAAAACAAAGCTTTATTTCTGAGAGATAAAGTAGCGCACAACAACCAAGTTTTGCTTTCACCCAAAAAAATTTAACAAGGTAAAAATGTAGTAAACGTACAAAAATGTAACTTAAAAAATGAGGATTACTTTTTATAAACAAAATAAATAAAAAATAATCTAATATAATAATAATAAAAACAATAACTATACGGTTTGCAATATTTATGTCTAAGCAAAAAAAATAAATAAAACTCAGAAACTTTCTATTATTGTTGTTGACTAAGTTTAAAGTCTTTAATATAAAATATACATTTTTTTGATAGAACTCATATTGGTTATGGACTATGATGGAGGCATTAACCGTTTGCAGTACATGGCGAGATTAGTGACACCTTTCTTTCAAATGCCTTAAACTTTCAGAGCCAAAACCAACAAATAACAAATAAATAAATGCCCTTCCTTATCTCATATTTTGCCATAGGCGTTGTGCGAGTTCTGCCCTTTTGTGATTTATAACTGCTGGGAAGAGATGACCATTTTTTTTAAATAATAGTATGAATTCTGCTGTGATTTTCTTATCTATAATACAAACTATGGTTGAAGTAAACAAATTTTAAACAAACAAAAAATTTACTGAAAATTAAAAATAAAAGACTAAATTTAGCTGATCCCCGTTCAAAGATAAATTTGTGTGAACGAAAAGCCCGCTTAAAACGCCCTATAAATCAGAACAAAATTAGGCGGATATGTCCTTTAACTAAAATAAAGAAGATAATCTGTAAAGCTAAGACAAAAAACTCTCAATATAATCAAGAATATGATGCGTAGAAATAAGATGAAAGTCTTTCCAATAAAATCTAGTAGATAACAATCTTCAATATGATAAATAAACGATAATATTAATTTGTGAGCTCAAGGCCAGTAAAACAGGCCGAAAAATAATATACACATGAATATTTGAAATGGACGAGCACGCCCAAACGTAACAAAATTCTAACAATAATAAAACTAAAAAAATTGATTTTGTGTTATACAACAACAATTAAAAACCACACATTCGCTTAATAGCGACAGACTGTCGTACTTGAATTGTGTTGGTAGGACATAAGGAAAAGTGGTAAAAAGCAGCACAGAAGCCGGCTAAGGTCCATGGGCTACGTATTTGCCCGGCAAGTCGTAGGTTGTGGGTTCGAGTACCGGTGGAGTCATGAAAGAAATCTGATGAGGAGATGTGGTGATCTCCGAAATAGCTATAATGTCTACCCCTCCTGACTGTTGTTGTCTTTTTTCCAACATATTTTTTCTTGTACTGGCCTTGAGACCGCAAAATTAATATTATCGTTTAATAAAAACAGGCCGAAAAATAATGTACATATGAATTGAATTAATAAGGGTATCTTGGGTCTCATTAACATCTCCTCTTCATTTAAAAAGCCGAGGATCTTATCAATTTAAATTTATGGGCGACAAAATTTTTTAAGAAGAAACTGTTTTTTATTTAATTATACGCCTTTTACTTATATTTATAATAACTCAAGTACCTATATTACCGGTTTTACATAATTACATATATTTTTTATAATTCATATTCATATAAAACTATATACTTCTATGTCTCTTATTTCTTCAACTTTAATTCATTTTACACAACTCACATCTTTAATATAAATTTATAAGAAATACTACGATGTGTATTTTAAAAACAATTTTAATTTTATTCATTGAAAACTCCTCGAACAATTAAATATTCTCATTTTGACAAAAATCCAAAGAACAATATTCATCATAAAACTAAAAATACACATCACACCTTTCACCACCACCCATCAACCTCTATTGTAGCCTCAAGAGAGCTATCGTAGCTCAGGAACGGGATCACGAAGAAAATAACAAAAGAAATTGTGTTGAAAATCAAGATGTTTTGTTTTTTTTTGCTTAAGTTGAATTGAGTTCTATAGAAGGCGAATTCATAGCTGGTGGTCAAGGCGAATCCATACAAGGTGGTGTTATAAATACAACTACAAAATTCCTATGTATTTTGTTTTTGTTTCTGCGTAAGAGTTGTCAAAATTTAAAAACATTTTGTTTTTGCTTTTACGGCTTTAGAAAACTCATACGCAAAAGCAAAAACAAAATACATGTAGGTGAATAAAAAATCAAATCAGCTGCTCTTATGCCATCACCTTCTATAAGTTATAAGTTATAAGTATAAAAAAACAAAAAATTTAGACTAACAAAATACACGCACACCGACAATATGATTAACAACAAACACATCATTTTGACTGAAGGTTCATCAAGCGAATTGAGTCAGCTGTTTGATCAACTTCACCTTATACGAATTCGCTTTGGTTCTATATCAAACAAAAACTAAACAGCGATGTTTTTCAAAATAAATTTGTTCAACTTTGTACAAATACGAATTAGTGAATCCAAGGTGAACCCATATAAGGTGGTATCATAAGTACAACTGCAAAATTCCCATTTATTTTGTTTTTACTTTTACGTTAGAGTAGTCAAAACTTCCATGCATTTTATTTTTGCTTTTACGGCTTTTAAGTGGTCATACGCAGAAGCAAAAACAAAATACATGCGGGTGAATAAAAAAAAATCAAATTGGCTGCTATAGTAACACCACCAAGGCGAATTTAAATAAAATGCTGTTGAGCAAGCAGCTGAGTGAATTCGCTTGCTGGAGTAAACGTCAAAACAATGGGTTTGTTGTAATTCCTACAGATTCTCACTGTCATTGTGCGTTTAATTGGTTAGTGCTCATTTTTGTTGTTGTACGCTCTACACCATCTGATATGAATTCGCCGTGATAAAGTAGATCATTCGCAAAGTAAATAAAACCTACCCAAAATTGGTTGGTAAGATTCTAAAGAAAATGAGAGGCTCTCCTTATTAATAAGGACAATTGCGTCATCCTTAAAAAAAATCTACCTCTTTGTTTTCAGCCGTTTACCTTTTCAATAAATTTGAGAACAAATTCAAAATAAAATTACTTAAGAAGATTCTCTAGCGAAAAATTCTTCAAGCTGATCCCTTCTCGCGGTCCTTGTCCACTGCTTTTCTAGACGTCGATTTGTTTAATAATAGGCGAACAAATTTGGCTCTGTGTACAGATGAATTCCTCCCGAAGACAAACACGCCAACTAAGCAAATATTAATGTGAATTTTTACATAATGTAAGTGCATGTGCACCAACCATATGCTAAACTATACGGCCTCAAATTCAAGTTGAAAGTTGAAAGTCTCTCTTGCGTTGTGGGCGCTGAAGGAATGCCTCATTTAAATTTGTAATTAGGTTTTTCCTCCAAATGAATATTTTTGCATTTTAAAGAACATTAAACAATTTCCAATTGTGTTGTATAACCGCTGTTGCCCTATTTCCTTCACTTGTTTATGCAAGCAGTTGTGCAAATATATAGCTTTACTCAAAAGACGGCATGCCCTTGAAGGCTAACGATTTTATTCTGATGTTCAAGTCATATAACCCATTTCAATGTCTTGTGTATTTGCATGTTTTATATGTATACGAGTGTATGTATTGTATGTACATATGTATGGTATGTAAGTATGTATACTTTACAAATCACCATAGCATATTTAATAGGAATATTTTGTGGCTCGCAATTTTGTCTTGGCGTCGCGTCGTTCAGGCATCCCAGTTGGAAAATGTACAAAAAGATCATCGAAAAGTGGTTGAACAACAATATTTCATTTCTTCAAGTCTACAAAATATAAATTTAGTTTAAATTCGATTATTAAGAATATTGTAACAAGCAAGAAGGGGGCGCAAGTAACTTTGGTCTTTCACTGTATGACGGGAGGCTATATTGCCAATGCGTCATTCTCAGCGCAACTTTCGTTTCGTAACGACCTTTTGAACCATATCATTTCAAAGAACAATATTCAAGGCGACTTCTAACTGAACAAAATTATAGCGACTTTATTGTCAGGGGTTGTGAATTCAAGATGAGCGAGAGGAGTGAAGTGTAATGAAATCCGGGATGTGTATCTAATAGCCTATTTCCACCGAGCCTTTCTGCAGTGAACATAGCATTTAAATGCGTAAAGCTCAATATAACAATTGTTATTTCGGAGTCAAAAAATGATCCTTGAAAGCTGAGTTAACACAATTTTTGTCAATAACATACTACGTAACAGAAAATGTTAAGTTAACAGCTGTAAAATTATCACAAGTTTGTTCTTCTATCGAAAACTGTCTAACAACAGTGGAGGTCATATTACAAATGTAAACAAATTGTGCAAGAAACTTTTGGGAGCAAGCACTGGGTTTATTCTACAATTGAAAGTTGGGCATTAATTATCTGCTTTATGGTAGAATTTTCGATCAAAAACTGTTTCAACTTTTGTGTATAGCTTGCAGTTATACAATTTGCTACATATAAGCCAAATAAATTCTCGAACTTATTGCTAGTAATAAATACCGAAAAAGTAAACTAAAAAAACAGGACATTTGCAGATGAGCCTCGTTACGTAAAAACACGCCGCCCCGCTTTCGGTAGAAACGGGATATAGGCTCGTCATCAACAGTCTGGTTGAAGGTTCAATAATCGTTTGAAGACCTACCTAATTTTTTTAAAAACTGTGGGAAGATGAAGTAATAAGACGGGCTGGTACAAAACTCGCACTCAAATTTCATCGAAATATAAAACGATTCGATAACAAATGTCGCTGTCATAAATCTAACAGATAGATATAGACAAGCAGAAAAACTAGATTTGCTTTTTCTAATATTTCAAGTGTTCGTATTGAGTGAGTCTCAATTCTGGCAGTCATTCCAGATAAGAAAAGATGTCGTGCTATTCTATTTAGCTTTTTCGTGGTGCATACCTTGACGAATAGCACATTCCGAAAGGAAAACCGGAGTTATCCTTTTCTCCAGACTAAACCAGGGTCGTGGCTCTTGAGATCATTTTCATTTTGCGGTGGTATAATTAACTTAAAAATAGCAAACATTTCCATAACTTTTGCAAACTAAACGTACGTACTCAAAGAAGCGTAGTTGTGTAGAATTTCGAAACAAACGAATGTATGAATTTATTGTCGTTCATACGAACCCGAAATTAGTACACGCTTTCGCGAAAAAAAATTGACGCATTTTGGGAGAGTAAGTTTAGAGTTTAAAATAAAGCTTGCATCTTTCAACTCAGTCGAACGACATACATATCTCCTGGGTCAGTTATAGTCAAAGGAAATAACAATGTTTATTATAGTATATAAAACAATATACCATTTGTTCGTAGTGAGTTATTCGCGTCATTAAAGCTATTGCTAAAAATCAGTACAGTCTAATAAGTTTTGTATGTATTTATCATACAGCTTAAGCTTCGAATGAAAACAGGGGTGTTCGCTCAAATCACTACTTCATAAAAGCGCTAAAAGGCCCGTTTCTTTGCAATCGACTTGCAAAAGAACACTAAATAGGATAAGGAATTACATGTGACGCAACACCACAAACTCGATTACATCTAACTCGGTGAAATGATATCCGATCTGAGATGTAGGGTTGGGAAGTGGAAAAACTGCGCTCTTGTAAATAAATCTAACTAAAATTTGCCAGCATAGCTAGTATTTTCCGTTCTTAAATTGCTCTAATCAAATCGCATGTTTTATGAAAGATGCTAAAGGGTTGCTTTTGCAACTAAAGGAATTTATGTATATCCGAGTTGAAGCGTTCTTTTGAAAGTCGTATACAAAGAAACGGACCAAATTTTACTCTACATTCTATTTTTTTTTGCGCTGTATATTCTCTAACTATGTTGAGATTAAACTGTTCGCGGCAATTATTTGAAACAAGTAGCTTTGCAATTGACAGAGCCACATAAAACCACAAAAAATATTTACCTTAGCTGCATTCGAAATAAAGAAACTTTGTATTAAAATCACACGAATTTTTTTGTTTTGTTTTGTATTGATTTAAATGAAAGATTTCAGAACGAAAGATATTTACTTATTTTTTTGTTTAATACTGTTTTACTTAAATTTCAAAGTGGTGGGTTGCGGATCACTTCAGTCACATACGTTGACAGTTTTTTGCAGTTTTTTCCTCTAGCCGGGGAAATTCAGTAGCTTATTTTTAGTATTTTTTTTCTTAACATAATTTTTAAACTCAAGGACAGTTTTTATTAGGAAAGCTTTGGAAAAGTGCAGCAACTCTCAGAGCTGTTATTTCGGAGCTCACCACAACTACTCATCAGATTTCTATCTAGATTATGCTCGCGTTTGAATTAACAACAATTCTAAATATGCAATTTTATATCCCATTAAATTCTAGTATATATAATAAGTTGCCAATTTGAAGTAGCTAAAAATACCAATTGCTTTTTGATTATTGATTGGGGGAGTGAAGTAAATTTTTGGTGTCGTGTTTTCGATTATTTTGGTAATTTTTCAGTTAACCGTTCGATTAATCGGAAGGAAATAAGCGGTTTATATTAACCGTTAAATGCAAGAAAAATAAAGACATCGGTGGTTAAACAAGTAATTAAATTATATGTAAAATATAGTTTATTTGTATTTGGTTTCTCGTTTTGGTTCATCTTCTGATATTATTTTGTTATTATCATGCTATTATTTGCCAGAACTTAATATATGTACGCAAAAAGGCCAAATCAAAATTCGTTTTGGTCTAAACATATAAATCAACGATTCAAAAATTTTATTCGTGTTAAGATTTCATTATAAATTTTATACGGGCTTCGCATACTTATATACCGCTTTATAAGCTTCAAAAATAATTTATTTTTAAGGTACGAGGTAGTTTGGTCATACCTAAAACTAATTCCTGTATTTATATATCACATCATATCACGAATGATAGAATAAAAGATGGCGCATTCCGCGGACCGCTAGTCCTCTCTTTGTCGATTTGACAGCACCCACAAATTCTGTGACGAAATAAAAGCATTTTACACAAACAATGCTAAGAAAACTTTTCAATCGTTCTGCCGTTCGTCCGCTTTTTCTGCGCTTCTACCTCTTCTTTTTTATAACTTTTCCTTTGCTCTCTCCTAGTCTAGCTATTATTACGTCACTGTCAGTTGCTCTCAGCGTTGAAGACGCGATCTTGTGTTTTCTATCATTCTTGACATTACATCTCTTATTTTATCTGCATCATCAGACAAATTTGAGTATATAATTAGAATAATTTATCATATGAACAATTGCGAAATCATAACATCACTTTTCGTCCTTCTTCAAGCTAAAAATTCCTTCAACTTTTGCATTGTTGAGAAGTAAGAATAAAAAATGAATAACAAAATTACAAAGGCTAACAAAAGGATTTTCGCCAAGCGCGTTTTTATGTACACGAACTTTTGCCCAAACTCTTTAGTAGATTTTAGATTTTTTCACTGATATAATTGTAATTTTTTCAATTTCATTTCGATGGCACTTATTTCATTTTCATCTAATTAACATTTTTCATGAGTAAAATAATCAAAAACAGTTCGGCTTACAGCATAAGAGGGAAGGCTATAAAAACCTAAATAATTTTAAGGAAAAGCTAAAAGAGGCTAAATTAAAATTTCCCGGCTAAAATAAAATAAAAAGGGCTAGATCTAGCCAGAAAAGGCAAACATTACACCACTAGTCATTATATAGTAATGCATTTAAAAAACAAAAAGAATCACTCTAACTTTCGAAGCGGCTCAATCACTGTTTTTTTTTCTTTTGTATATCGTTCGCCAAAATACTAAAAACATTTATTAGTGTAAATAGATCCTGCCGGCCATGGCTAAACAGTTCACCCTGAAGTTCAAAACAATTTTAATTACAGCAGGTAAGTTGTTTTTACTGCCCATAGCCTGCAAGAAACTCACCAGATTTTTCACCATTTTTGAACTTAGCGAAAGCAGGCGTTTTAACCAGTTTTATCACTACCTACTCATGGCTGACAGGGGAGCTGAATTTACAGGCACACGAAAGCAGCGACTGGGGAATCAACAAGGCGGTAGCATGTCACTGTTGCCAGCCACAGCAAAGTACTATTTGGGTGAAACTGACGCACCTACGTTCATTTACTTATTTCAATACATATGTACCTACGTACATTTGTCTCGAGCTACGCCAAGAGACTGTGAGACTGTGAGACTGCGATACTTTGCTATTGGATTGCGCAGCGACTTTTGCTCTTTCTTTTAAGTTTTTAATTAAATGCCGCTGTATTGACTCGCTGGGATTTTAATATATTCAGAATTTCCGCTATCGTTATTGTTTGTTGTTGAAACTGTTGCATGCAATTCGTTAAACAAATTTCATCAGTTGAACTGTACAAACGATACCTATAGTTATGTTCGCGCTCCCTTCGTATGTAGATTCTTTATTTTTCATAATTTGCTTTTCCGTTGTCTTCGTTAGGGACATCGCATAGGCTAACATTAAAGATAAGTAGATGAAATGAAAATAGCTCTTCAATAGTTTGTGGGGTGAATTTGGTGATATTCGAATGTGATTTGTATAATTAAGAAGGTATGGTACCAACAATTAAGTTCACAAGGCCAATCATGTTACATTAAATTCGTTTCAAAACTAAATTTTAGCTTACCATAAATCCGAGATGTTAGTAATAGAAAGAGAACCCAACTTATCTCAAATTGAAACCTACGTTCAAAGTCACTAAACGCTGTAAGTTTTCTATATAAAAAAAAATTATTTCAAATAATAGGCCCGTTTCTTTGCAACTCGGATAAAATTTCCTTTAGTTGCAAAAGCAAACATGTTGGGATATTTTATGTATGTTGCGATTTTTTTAGTGCTATTTAAGAACGGAATATAGTTGTGCAAACAAATTTTAGGTCTTTAACTGAAATTTCCAATGTATTTGCTTAGGGCTCATTCACAATAGCGAGCGCAGTTTTTTCACTTCCCAACGCTACATCTCAGGTCGGATATCAGTTAACCGAGTTGGCTCAACTCGCTTATTTTTTCGAGTTAGTGTTGTTGCTTTACCTGTAATTCGTTACCCTACCTAGTGTTCTTGAAACGGTCCCAAAAAAGAACTCTAAACAAAACAGCGAAAATCCATTATTTTGCCAAAAACAGATATTGACATTTTATTTTCAGAGCTCATAAAGTTTCCAGTAAACGAAATTTTAAATGCAATTTTTTTCTGCCGATACTTAAATTTATTTTTTAGAGCAATATTGGCGCTGTAACTTTGTATGTATTTAACAATTTTCAAATAAAGAAATATCAAAAATCAAAAATGAAAATGTTTAGCAAATTGGAATTTGCACTTTATTACACTAGAATGTGATGGTTTAAAAAATACCTGAAAAGGTTCTGCGAAAAAAATTATAGTTTCCAACCCCGATTTTTTCAAGTTTGCAGAATTTCTGAAATATATTGATGATTAGTGTTATTAAATGAACTATATTTTAATAAAAAATAAATTTAAAAAAATAGCACCAGCCAATTTTCGCTGTGATCCACTGTATGCGTAAAACTAGTACACTGAGTAAAATCTTGTTTTTAAATTTAATTTAAGGGGAAAATACGATACGTACGTCTACGATAAGTGACATCTGTCTTCAAAACACGGTGGTTAAAAACAAAAATTTCTCTCTCGCCTAGTGTGGGGCCTTTAGCAAACTACGGCTCACATTTATGACGAAGCTTGCTGCTCAAATCGATTGGAGTGCAATACGAATGATTGAAAACTTTGTCAATTACAAAATCACAAATGCTAGTCATTTCTGTTAATAATATTTTCCATGAATACTTTTTATAACTTGTGGCAGCTGTGTTATTTAAAATTTTTAAAAATAATAACTCATGCTTGTTATAAATAAATAAATTTTGGGGTTCAAACCCCCCGCTATCAAAGAAGTTTTAAATTGAAATTACAGCCTAGCGCATACAAGAAGTGAATCTGCAGTTGTGGTCGCAAAAATTGTACCAAAATGTTTTGACAATTTTGCCTTTTCCTATTAAATTTTAATAATTTAAATAAAAATTTGGTTAATTCTAAAAAACTATAATAAATTAAAAAATATGGTAATTTTTCACTTTTAATTCAGATTTTTAGACAATTTTAGAGTATGCATTTCTGTGGTTCATTTAATTTTACTGGAACAAAATGCAAGTGTAAAGTACCTAAAAATTCTTGTTGAGTTTTGATAATTTTTTTTTTTTTTGGCTTTTCATAATTTTTTTTTATATTATTTTTGACGGTGCTTTTGCCATATAACGCAAACACAACATCTACTTTTGTATGGAAGCAAATAGTGTAAAGCGTCTGCAAAATCAAAAAGTTATCAAAAATAAACTAGAATCACCATCTACTTTGAACTTGCATTTTGTTTTACTAAAATTGATCGGGGTACAAAACTGCATACCCAAAAATTCTGTTAAAAAAGTTAGACTTTTTGAATTTTTATAATTTTTTTTTTTTAATTTTCTAGACGATTTGAAACATTGACTTACAAGACTTTTGTTATATAATGAACTATATTAAAAAAAAAAAAATTTAAAATTAAATAAGGAAAGACAAATATATCAGAACTTGTCAATAATTTGTGCTCCTAGCTAAATACGAATTTTCTGAATGGCTCAGCTCTAGCGCCACCTAGCGGACGCACTTTTTATAATCGCTTGTAAATGTATTTCTCAACACACCCCACTACTAGTTTTTAACTACATCAAAATCGTATCATAAATTTATAGACTTTCTAAATAATAATACCTCTCTAACGCCACCTAGCGCATTTATTTTGCATAAAAGTGTTGCTCCTTGTATCACAAAGATACCTTTCTAATTTCAACAATATCGGACCCATAATACGTATTTTCTGAATAGCTCGACTCCAGCGCCTCCTAACGGTTAAATTTTTTGTAACATTATGTTCAATCAAACCTTCAGAATTCTCTGCTAATGTCTTAAAAATCGGATTTTCCTGGAGGTCTACTTTTCGTAAAAGTATTTTTCATCAAACCTGCAGCGTAAAAGGACGGTAAATACATATTTTAAAATATCTCAATTCGTGCATAGGTTCATAACACAGATCGAAGGAGTATGCTGACCAAATATGATTAAAATCTGTTGTAACCAGAGAATGAATTGCGGTTTCTCTCACACGCATATAATAAAATATAGTAACTATAAACTTTCTCCTCGCGTAACGAACAGTCTGAACACCAAATTTTACTATTTTATATATCTTGTGTAAAATTTAATTAAATTCGACTTTTCAAGCAGGTGGCAGAAACTAAAACTATGCAAAATTTCAAAGTAATATTAAACAAAAAAATATTTTGCATATCTATCTGCAGTTGTTTGCCGACCAAATGTAATTCGAAAGATAAAACAATATTGTAGAAAACATTAAAAGCGAAGGGCAGCCACATACGGGTATAAAAGGGGGGGGGGGGGAAATTTATAATACATGCTTGGTTTTGTATACAATACAATTTAAGTAATTAGCGCAATAATTGCCGCCACTCCTTTACGCATGGCCACAACACATTAGTTCTAATTAAAGCACTGATAATAAATATTTAAATTATTGATTTGAGTGACACGATTTTTTTTTAAACAGCACACGCGATAGCTATAGCGCAAAAAACAGAGCAGTTGTAAAAAGTAAATTCAAATGAAATGAAAAAAAAAAAAAAATTATGGTATTTGATAAATATCAACAAAAGTGAAAATAATTGCTAAATTGTGTGCCATGTGTTTGAAATGGAAAAACAAAATTTAAATAATTAGTGACAAAAACTGTAATTAAGTTGAAACTTATTGAATTCATTTATGTATAATAAATGAAATAATTTTTGGCGCACAGAGCAATATTTATTTCATTTGCAACCACATACAAATGAAAAAAAAAAAAAACAAAGTACGAGGTATGTAATTATACTATTTTTTTTAATCCCACCAAAATGTGTATATAATTTTGGCTAAATGTGCAAATTAAGCTTAGAAATATAATTTATAATACACTGGCGAGCAAAACCTGTCCAATGCTGATTTTTTGTTATACAATAATAGCAATTTTTTTCATGATACATAGTCTTGTTAATTTTATATAGATATATGGAAATGAAACGGTGCTCAAGTAGTGCTTGTAAACAATAAAAAAATGCCGGTAGGTAGCGCGGTGAGCGAGATATTCAGAAAAATCGTATTTATGAACTGGCTTGATTTATATGTATTCATTAGGTCAGATGGTTTTGCAAATAGAAAAGTTTCTGCAAAAAACAGACCCGCTAGGTGGCGCTGTCAACCGAATAATCGTACTAATGGACTGATTTAGTTGGTTGGCTGTGGGCCCATTTGGTTCATATTTGAAACGGAGATTGATAAATGAATAAGCAGTATTTTGATTTGAAATTTAACTCGAGAGATGGCGCTGGTGTCGTTTTATTTTCAAAAATAATATTTGTTGGCCTACTTGGTTCGTAAACGAATCTTTTTAATTTTCATTCTTGTTTTTGTTTGAAATATTGTCGCTATGTCGCTGTTTTCGTACCACCAGACACTTCTTAGCACAAATACAGAAATACAACAATTGCTTTCAAATGCCGTCCTTTGTTGCGATTGGGGAACAGTTTGAACTCCGTGATATATCTTTCTCTCATATTTACATTTTTCACAAATCATTCTCTAACTTGCAAAATAAATACAGAAAAAATTTATAAAAATTTGTGCAGGGCAATGTTTGTTGGTATAGTTCAAAATATTTAAATATTTCAGAAGTAAGTTTACACATTTTTAGGCTATGCAATTTTATAGCCTATTTAATTTTGGTACAATAAAGTGTAAGTTAAAAGTGGATAGAGACTACAGTTGATTTTTTTATAATTTTATTTTTAAATTTGAAACTTGGAAACTTGGTTTTCATATATCGCCTTTAGAAGTATAAATTTCAAGTAGTTGAAAGCGTAAAAAACTCTGAATAATTTTTGTAAACCGCATGCGTTTTTTGAAAACAATTTCGCAAACCCCAAAACTCCAAAAATGATAAAAAAATCAGCAGCAGTTTTGAGCTACATCAAACTTGCACTTTATTATATTAAAATTAAATAGGCTATGAAGCTGCATACTCGAAAAATATCTAGGATTTATTCAAAATTTTTTTAAAATTTTGATGCAACTTTTTTGAGTTTTCATAAATTTTCTATGAAATATGAAACATTAATTTATAGGGTTTTTTTTTGTAGTGTGAACTATATTTGCATATAAAATTAACAAAAAAAAAATGTATCGCATGAAAAACTTTGCTTTTCTTATGAAAAGGACACCACCATTCGAACCGTTTTGCTCGCCACTGTATATATAAACAATATTAGCGGCGTATGTATGCGTGCAGCTTTATTTAATAGCCTACTAAATTTACTTCCGTAAAACATTAACCAAAACTAATGACCGATTGCTATTTTTTTTTTGTGTATTGTTGTCCAACTGTGTAATAAACTGATATTAATTAATTATTCATCATTAAAAAGTGTCTACAAATATTTTGACCATATTGCATTGTCAATTGTTTGTTTTCCTTTAAAAAAAAAAACATGCGTCTAACGATAATACGATTTATTTGTTTTAATTTATTTTTTAATGTAAATAAATTAGTGGTAAATTTTCTAATTTATACAGTTTGTAAAATTTATAAAAAATTAAATAATGAAATACGCTTGTTTTTTCTTTAAACAAAACATATTTAAAATATATTTGGTTTTTAATTAATATTAAATTGATTAGCTGTCTAATTTAGCAGGCAAGGACATTTAAAAGGA
Organism: Anomoia purmunda; assembly: GCA_951828415.1. NCBI lineage: Eukaryota > Metazoa > Arthropoda > Insecta > Diptera > Tephritidae > Anomoia > Anomoia purmunda. The sequence continues at coordinate 170,221,174 of OX639993.1, forward strand.
CTGTATTTATGTGATATTAGGTTACCACGAACTAAAAAAATTAACAATAGCATATTGAGAATATTAATATTAAAGTTATACTACCACAAAAGAGCAAACAAAAAAATTTTTTTTATTTTTTTTTTTATTTTATAAATTAATATATAAACTATAACTAAAGCAGCACTAGCAACAGAGGCTTTCGGCTGGAACAAAAAAATTATTGTCTGGCAATTACATGAAACTTCCTTTTTAACTTTTGAGATTTCCAAAACGAGATATATACATATGTATCTAAGAGTCAACATCATGTAGGTGGAGAATTTAGTTGCGGTAAAAATAAATTTACTAGACTTTGTTATTAAATTGATTTTTCACCTTTTATGAATTGGATTAAATCGTCGTCAATTTCGTTTAAGTAAAACCAGGCAGAGCACAATATGACATATTTTGGGACTTTTCGCGAAAAGTAATGAATTGAGAACTAGAAAATGTCATTTCGGGAATGCTTCTAAAACTTAAAACTATGTTACAAGATATATTTGAAATGTAGCTTAAATCAATTTATACAGCTGAAATTTGTAGGGGTTTGCGATTGTGTTACAAATCATAGACGAGTTTTACCTACACACTTTTACAAGTTGCGTTCTCGAAATGATGTCGAAATATTGTACATTGCAATGAAAACTGACTTGTCGCTTTTATTTAGTTATTTTTTCACTCAAAAAATTAGCGCTAGCCTCCTTTCAAAGCACACTTTAAAAATATCGCGTTTACGCTGCGTTCACGAAATGACGAAATTTTTACTAACAACTTTTCAATTAAACTCGTGTAGTAAAATTTTTCATTTAGTTAGTATAATTCCTTCATTTTTAAAGGCAACTTTATGTATTTAGTGTTACGAAGGTAGTGTTATTTTGGCCAATTGAATTTTGTTGAATGGAAAATGGAAGTGTGCCCGAAATGATTTTTCGGATATTTTTTGAATGGAATAAAATTATTATAATTATGTGTCGTTGATGATATTTTGAATTTGGTGAAATTTTAATCACAAAATTCTTTCCAACTAAAATTAGTTCTACACCTCTATGATTTTGACCAATTAAGGTGTACAGTAGTACTCAAATTTAGATAAACTTTGCTCAAATTTAGTTAGTACTTTATCTCATAATTTTTTCCACATATTGATTTTCCTGATTTTCTGGTTCCTGCGATAAAACACATCTTAGTTTTATTGTATTGTAAAATAAAATATTTCCAAAATGCAATACAAAAAAATAAGCGAAGTTAATTTTTCAAGTTTATGGGACCAATTACGCATGCCAAACTGTTTTCATCTTAAACAATATCTGCATTTTACATTCTCATCACAAAAATCAATAAAACTTGACTGCAGTCAAGGCGCATTGAACAAGAAATAGCAAATGGAGCAAACACCTGCAGCCTTTATTTTGTTTATACTTTTTTGTAACCCATAACGCTAACCTTATATGGTCAAATCGCGTGATCAAACTGAGTGTTCGTATAATTTCACACATCCAACAACCCATCAAATATCGGTGTGCTCCAGATTTATCAATATAAGATAATCAAAATTAATGGCACGCATGTTTTGTGTACAACACCAAGCTTGTTTAGTTTTTACGCGAGCATATATTAATTACAATTATTACAAGTGGAGCTTCTAGAATGCTCACAACACAATACGTCATTAATAAATTTAAACTAATATTGTATTTTTCAATTTCAATTTAACACGCTGATCATTTTAAACATATGGCCACAATGGGTTGTATTTTGTTGCTGTCGCCAGCGACGTAACTTCTATTTTTAAAAGCGAACATTCGGGACGAAAAATCCGTCGTTCGCCGGTATTGTGTTTCCCGCATAACACGAATCCTTACGAACTGCTAATAACAACATCAATGGAAAATTACGATGAAAATGACACAACGCCAAATCCGATTTGTCTACAAACCAAACTTGACAAGGGATGACGGAAAATCGTTATAACTATATCTACAGTATCAGCTTTTAATACTGTGGGAAAAACCGAAGAGGAAACAAAAAAAAACGGCCGTGCATCCAAAAGCGAGAGCTTCTTTACTGACAGTTTTAAATATGGGAGTAATAGTGATAGTAGTCGTAAGTTGTACGAAGTAGTAGCAAAAGTTAAAAGTGGCAGCGGTGGTAGCCGTAATCTTAGATAGTTGTACTTAGTAGTAGCACTAGTAAAAATAGTAGTAGAAATTAGAAAAAAACTATTAGTAGTACTAGTAGTAGTAGCAGAAAGTAGTAGAAATTAGTAAAAAAGTAGTAGAAATTAGTAAAATAATAGTAAGTAGTAGTAGCATTAATAAAAGTAAATTAGTAAAAATAGTACTAGAAATTATTAGTAGTAGTGGCAGTAGAAATTAGTAGAAATTAGTAATAATTAAAAAGTAGTAGAAATTAGTAAAATAATAGTAGGTAGTAGTAGCATTAATAAAAATAAATTTGTAAAAAATAGTACTAGAAATTAGTAGTAGTAGTAGAAGTAGAAAGTAGTAGAAATTATTAAAAAGTTAGCAGAAATTAGTGAAATAAAAGTAAGTAGTTTTAGCATTAATAAAAGTAAATAAGTAAAAATAGTAGTAGATAAAAGTAAAAAAGTTGTACAAATTCGTAAAAAAAAATAATCAGTAATAGTAGAAATTAGTAAAAAAGTAGTAAAAATTGGTAAAAATAGTACCAGTATTAAGTAATATCATTATTAAAAATAGTTGTACAAATTAGTAAAAATAGTAGTAGCGTTACTAAAAATAGTGGTAGCGCGATATTGGCTCTACCTTTGTAATGCGATGTAAAAAATCACTCTCGTGCCGCTAAAGAAGTTTTACTTCTAAAATTATTGAAGATAGAAATAAGTTGCTATAGAATGAAATTTTTTAAATATTTATTCAATAAATTTAGGACCGTAATGGGTCTACTACAAATTTTTTTAATATTATAAATTTAAATTTTTTAAAATTATTTTATTTAAATGGATAGCTTTTTTTTTGTAATAAACCTATGTAATAATAAAGAAGAAGAATCTTTGTTTATTACATTTGTAGAAGACGAAAAGAAAGAACTAGAAAAGTTTTCTGCTCGATTTTAAACAACAATTTTTACATGAGCCACACAGCGGGCGGTACAAAAATCGCTAGAGATATATAAAAATAGATATAATTTTTAAATTCAGCACATAAATTAATTTTACAACCACCTTTTGCTTTTTTATTTGGTTATCAAGAACCTTGAAAATAAAAAGGTTCCGCAATATTTCCAAAATTACCCACTGTGAATTGAACCCATTAGCGTCTTTGTGTTAATATCAAAAATCAATGTCACAACCCTAGCTATGTCTGAACTTTATTTATAAAGCGAATTATTACGATAGCCCAATACTTTTAGGTATGATTTTAATTCCGACATGGGTTGAATTAAATTTAGATAACTTTTCTTGTAATTCCTGAACCGTTAACCCTTCTCGTCTTTAACAAAAACTGTCAACAATTTACATTTGCCCAATTATGAAATGAAATTAAAGTCCCATTCAACTTAAGACCACAAAACCACTAAATACGATGAATGTTTAAAGGTAAACCACATCTTCTTGGAATATTAGTCAAATAAACTAAAGTTTTCTCATCCTACCACCATTCTTACTGTGTATGTGTAGGTAAATGAATGCAAGTACATATGTATGTGTATTCTTTAAATAAACACACATGCTAGAATATTTGCTCTCTCCTTCTTCTTATATTTATCTAAGTGCCCTCACAGTTATTCAACTATTCTATTTCAATTTCGTAAGTCAACAATTGAAAACCACAAACCAAGTGTAGAATAGAGCAGATATTCACATACGCAATGAAAATGGATGGCGGTGTGTGTGTGTTCAAAGTTAAAAGGTGAAGAGTGAAAAAAAGAAAAAAAACGCTGCTGCAAAAACATCAAACGAACCAACAATCTGGTCTAACCCAAACTCAGACTTAATCAAATTATAATATAAATGAGAGATGAAAGCAAATCAAAGTGCTAAAAATAAATCGTTAAATTCATAAAATAGCCCAAGATAGAAACCTAAATTTTATCTAATCAAATTTCACAAAATTTTGTGGCGGAGAAAACGAAAAGAATCAAGGTAAGCACGGGCATGAAAAAGTGAGTCCGCTCCTTTGAGAATAGTTATTTGTTTTATAACTTATCATTTTTTGTGAAAAAATCATTCGACAGCAGCATTTTGTAGTACCGTTTATTTATGTATATCTTTATAGTATTCACATTAAGGCACTCAAAACAGTTAGCTGTAAAGTAAAGTTTGTTTTGATACCATGTAAACAAACTTGACAGTTTTGGTTGAACGCTTGTATACTTTCAGGGCTGGGTCATTTTCGTTCATTCGCACGACACGTCCCAGCCAACGTAGCCGCTATATTTTAATTCGCTGAACTTTGTCTACGTCGCGGTAAAGCTCATACAACTCATCGTTCCATCGTCTGCGGTATTTGCCATCGCAAGGATGTAGAGGTCCATAAATCTTTCGGAGAATCTTTCTCTCGAACACTCCAAGTGCCGTCTCATCTGCTGACAGCACAAATGTTTCAGCACCTGAAAACAGCACGGGCATTATGAGATAGGTACTTATAGAGTGTGGTTTTGGTTCGTTGAGGCAGGGCTTTGCTGCGCAATTGTCTACTCAGCCCAAAGTAGCACTTGTGTGTCTCCACTTTGTCGAAATTGTAATTGTCAATCATTAGCATACGCCAGAAGTTAAGGGCTCTTATAAAATATGGTGCCCGAACGGTTCAATTCTGCAGCTCGAATTATCTTTTCTAACATAAGGGTAAAGAAGTCGCACGAAAGAGAGGCACTCTGTCTGAAACCTCGTTTGGTTTCAAATGGCTCAGAGAGGTCTTTCCGGATTCTTACGGAGTTGGTGGTGTTGCTCAACATCATTTTACATAGCCGCATTAGTTGTGTTGGGATACCAAATTCAGACATTGCGCCAAATAGGCAGCTTCTTTTCGTGCAATCGAAAGCGGATTTGAAGTCGACAAAAAGATGGTGTGTATCTGTTCCTCTTTCTCGAGTTTTTTCAAAGATGTGGCGTATCTTAAATATTTGGTTGTAGATTTGCTAGGTCTTAAGCCACACTGATAAAGTCCAATCAGTTCCTTCACGCTGGGCTCCAGTCAATCACACAATACGCTCGACAGAACCTTAGTAGTTTTAGAACTTAGTAACCTAGTAGTTGGCGCATATTGCAGGATCGCAGAGTACACTTCAATTTTAATCAGCTGGCATGCGTTCGTCCGACCATATTTTGCAAATGAGCTGGTGTATGAACTTTACCAGCTCCTCACCGCCGCACTTGAATAGCTCTGCTGGCAGTCCGTCAGCTCCAGCGGCCTTATTATTTTTTTAGCCGTACAATGGCCGTTCGAGTTTCGTCCAGGTCGACTCCGTCTTCATTGATTGGGGGTTCGGGTCCATCATCTTCGATGTTTTCCGCGCCACTACCATTAAGCAGCGTGACTAAGTGCTACCTCCACAGTTTTATTGAACTGTGGTTATCGATCGTCAGGTCGCCGTTTTCATTATTACAGGATATTGCCCCGGCCTTGTAACCTTCTGTAAAATGGGCCTCGCTTCCTTCTTCAACTCCCGATATCTCTACCGCACAGTTCGCGTTGCGCCCGATCGCAGCGTGACCCTATAGGCAGCATCTTTCTTTTCCATGGCGGCACGGCATTCCTCATCGTACCAGTAATTTTTTCAGGCTCGCTGAAAACCAATTACCTCTTCAGCGGCGGTACGTAATGAACGAGAAATGTGGTCCAATTGCGCGCAGATATCTGTTTGTTGAACATTGCTCTCAGAGAGCTGGTGTGCAAGTCTTTTGTAGTTTTATGGAAATCGACTTTTCAAGCAGGGGGAACCTTTTATATTCTACAAGCCTTCTCCACAGCGAATCGACCTGTTTGGCACTCATATTTTTATATTTCATCTAACTTGTGTATAATTTTATTTAGTTCGACTTTTCCAACAGGTGATAATAATTCTTGCGAAAGGAATCATTTGACACTTATATTTTAAGATATTTCATATAACTTGTATATAATATAATTTAGTTTGACTTGAGGAACCATTTGACTCCTATATAACTTGTGTATAATGTAATTAAATCCCACGTGTCCAATTATGTGGAAACCCTCATAAAAGTCCATAGTTCCTACCGAGACGAATCGCTTGACACCTACTATATTTTAATATTTCATATAACCTGTGTATATTTTAAATTAAATTTGACTTTTAAACAGGTGGCAACCTTTTCCCAGCATAAAATATACTTTGCGACCTATTCTCATGCTTACTGGTCGCGCCGTTTCGGAGTTCGAATATAAACACCGTGATACGAAGTTTTTATATGTAAGATATATAACGTATTATACAAATTCGAGTTTAAATTGGTTTTAAAGAAATTTATCCCAAGATGAGTTTTAGGTAAGGTCTACTCAGTGTGTTGAAGTTGACTCTACAAAAGGGAAAGCCGAAGTGTGTTGGCCAACTGCGGTAACCCATCGTCCTAAGTACTCTGAAGTTTCATATAGAGAAATTAAAAAAAAAAAAATATTAATTAAAAAAGTCCTTCCAATGAACTAAAACAAATTGCTAATCTTTCTTAGAACGTCATTTATCATCTGCCAAGAATTCCTCTGAGTTTTGGTTTATTGTTTGAATACACATTGACTTGTAGGTTTTTTAACGGTCACTTTGCCCTTCCTCCATTGCATTTATCTTTAGTTATCAGTTTCACTTTTCACAGTCAATATACCGCGGAGATTAAAATCGCTAGTCTTCATTATATTTTATTTTAAGATATACATATAAAGTGGGACATAACGATAGTACAATCACACATTTACAAGCTTTGACAATTTAATTTTCCGAATTTAATTTCAATTCTTTTTTTTTTTTTGGTAAAATGGTGAAAAAGGTCAAAAAACTTTACATGCGTTTATAAGGATTTTATTTCGAATTTTTAACAAAAAATATCGAATACTGTTTTATAGCCCAATCAGTTTTAGTATAGCAAAGTGCAACTTCTAAGTAGCTTGAGGTTACCGTTAATTTTTGAAATTTTTTTGTTGGCGATATTGCACAGTTTTTTCCATATAAAAATGGACGAATTTACGTAAGAAGGTCAGAAAAAAATATTTCAAATATTAACAGTAATTTGTAGCTATTTAAAACGCTCACTTAATTGCACTAAAATTTAATGGGCTACAAAATAGCATACACAAATTGTTTCTAAAAATCGGAATTAAAAGTTTTAAAACCGCATGTTAAGTTTATTGAACGTTTCCCCCCAATTTGCACAAATTTCTAAACTTTGATTTGTATGGTTTTTGTTGCAGAATGAACTATATTGGTATAACAAAAAATTATTAAATTTAAATTCAGAAATATAAATTGTGAAAGCTTGTGAACAAAGCGTGACAGTGATATTTTATATCGCGTAATGAAGGTCGGGTAGACATCGAGTAACGAATTTCAGGACCTCTCAGTAGTTCGGAACTGGCTTACCACTACAACTTCAACCAGTAATTGATACTACAAACTACTACTACAAACTAATACAACTGCTACTACTACTGCTACTAATTATTACTATTTCTATCACTAATGGCACTATGTGCTACTACTAATAACTACTCCTACTCTTACTAATTTCTGCAACTGTTTTTACTCATTTCTACTACTGTTTTAACGCACGCTACTATCAATTACTACTACTATTTTCACTAATTTCCACTACTATTTTTACTAATGCTCCTACTCGTTACTACTGCTATTTTTTTATCGTTCCGCCAACATATTTTAGGTTTGACTTGATATATAACTACTAGGTTCACTTTTGTATATTATATATGCAAATAGTATGCTTAAAGCACTTAATAACTGTGAAGTATTTGCTTACGCCGATGATACAGCAATGGTTGTGCCACACAGAGACGTCCACACCGCAATAAGTATAATGCAAAGAAAATTAGATTTAATAACTAAATGGCCGCACGATAATGGACTAGCAATAAATGCAACAAAGACTAAATTAATGCACATAAGACCACCGCATATTCACCGCTCTAAAATAAAACTAATATTTCATAACTACGATTACATTCATAAAAACCTGACACCCTGTCACTGTACCAAGGAAATAGACATCGTTAATACGTACAAATATCTCGGTATTATACTTGACGAAAACTTTAAGTGGAATGCGCACATATCCCATCTGCAAAATAAACTTCGATCTACATCTTACTTTTTAAAACTCCTGAGTTATTGTAGCAATTATGATGTATTGTATCAAGCCTATTTAGCACTAACAGAGTCGTATCTAAGACATGGGATCACGGGATGGGGTTCTTCGATACACTGTAGGAAACTACAACAAAGCCAAAATTATATTTTAAAAATATTAGCAAAGAACAAATATATATACACTCCGAATCTTCAGCTAAATAGGGCATTGAAGGTGCTTGACGTTAAGTCAATTTCTAAAATAACGGTTCTAAATGAGTTTTACGATAAAAATACTTTCAAGATACCGATTGCTCATAAACATGAAACACGAAGATGTCTAGAGAATAGGCAAGTAGTACCAAAGTTTTTAAACAACTATACCAAAAATTCACTTTCAGTATTGCTCTCAACACTTTTTAATGAACTGCCAATAAATTTAACGAATCTAGCAAACACATCCAAAAGAAAATATTTAATTAAAAATCATATAAAAAGCTTATTGTAATAAATTTCTAAACAATTATATAATTGAATGTTTAAAATTATGTAATATGTATGCAATTATTCAAATTATTTAGAATTCAAGATTAATTTAAATTGAAATTAAGTCGGAAAAAATTGTACTATCTTCACATACATATAGATATATAAGAATAAGTGTTAATATCAAATAATTATAAACCTGCAGATAAGCATTGTTGCTTCGCGGGTTGCATTTTAGCATTTTAAGTCTTATTGTAAACGAATAACGAAAATAATAATAATAATAATAATAATAATAATAATAATAATAATAATAATAATAATAACTACTACTACTACTGCTACTAGTACTAATTATTACTACTACAATCTCTAAGCCTACTAAGTGCTACTTCTACTAACTACTACTATTTTTACTAATTATTTTTACTTATTTCCACTACTATTTTTACTAATGGTATTACTAGTTACTACTACTATTTGAAGCCAGGATATACGGATATGTTGTATTTTTAGGTTAGACTTGATATATGTTTAAATGTATTAAAAAAAATTATACTGCGTAAAAAATTAATTCATTTATTTAAATGAAATCAATCTTTTACGGGAATTAACCAAAAAAAAAAACATTTTTTTAATTTAAAATTTAGATGTAGGTAAATTTTTACACCACATATCGTTTTTGCGGTTCGCCGATGAGTCGTTTTTGTAGTTCGCTGGCGAGTCGTTTTTATGGTCTGCCGGCAAATGGTCGACAGCGGGCAAAACGAGTAGCAATCGATTTCGATTCCAAGTCATTTGGCAAAATGGGTTATCATACACGCATACATACATATACAGATTAAATATAAATATATTTGTTTGGCAGTTTGCTTTGACCTCTTTTGGCAGCAAGTCAAATAAAATCAATACAAATGTTCGCGTCAACCGAAAAAACGGATACTACCAACAAATAGTAGTAGTTGAACAGACCGAGTGAATCAAATTTTATTTGAACTGTAAAATGTAATTTACTGCAAAAGAAGAATCTTTATATTGTGAAGATAAAAATCCTCAAATGCCTAAGCAAGTTTGAAAAGTTTTTGCTTTATCATCTGATAAATGTGGCAAAAGTCAAAAATTAAAATGATTTATCTCCCGGTACGAAGCAAAGTTTATAAGGTTGGAAAATTGCAAATAATCATCATAGCGCAATGCCGTCGGCAGAAAAAAATGAGAGTCATTACATTTTGACAACAAAGCCCCAACGGAAATCAAACGCCTGTATTTGATAGCCTTTTTAAAATAAAAGCGATAATTTCATAGCGTAGGGGTACGTTAAACCCCTTTTCTTTATAACCCTTTATTTACGTAGACCGCAGAAAATAGCAATAATCCATTTTGTCTCCTCTTTCAATGCCTTCACAGCATTTTTAGCATTGCCCCTCGTCTCTTTCACCTGCTGAGCAATTTTTTGACTCCCACTCACAACCCCCCTTGTTGGACGCATTAAACCGCAACGATTGCTAAGTCATAAATAAGAGCTCACCTTAAATGAGCAACAACACTTTGATGAAAAACGAAAGGAAGTCAAAGTATTAAAGAAAAAAAATGCTAACATAAAGAAATCACAAAACGAAACCCTCGCCAGCCATCAATAAGGCAAGAGCGTGCGAAACAAAAGGTAAGAATGTTAAAAAAAAATCAAAGAAATGTAAGAGCTAAAAAGGCTACCGGAAAACCTCAATCAAGCAAAAACAATTTATTAAGTCGCAACAGAGCAAAGAGGTAAAATTGCACGGAAAAAGATTGTAATAAGGGTAGAAATGATTATACAGATACCAATCACTACGTGCCCATACCGCAACTTAAATACGAAATAGTCATAACTCGAAATTTTTTCACAAATTCAATTTTATAAATACACCCCTTATTAATGATAAAATATTAATTTTTCATTGCATCAATTTCCTTATCAGGAAGACTGCCGTAATGCCTTCTTTTTTTTATATTAATCATATTAAGTATTTACTATTTGTAATAAATTTTTAGAGTTGCTTTTATTTTGTATACCGATTCAGACAGCTTTTGGAAGATAATCCTGAAATTATGTCCTACTGTGTACGTAACAACCAAAGAACGTAGATTACTTTTGGTAACGACGACGCAAACGATCCGAGATGCTAATGCACTGAAAAAATTCACTAGCCTTACAGTTGTCCGGCTTACTGCTCCTAAAACTTTGACACGCGTTCTCAGTATTGCATAACAACTACAATGATTGTTGTAATAATTAGAGGCCTGAACCCAACTTTTTCTGCATAGTTTTAGACGCAGTAAAACTGACAATAGTCAGCTTGGTATGTTTATATTATGCGTCATAGTTTTAGACAGTTGTCATGCTTTCTGCGCGTAAAATTGGCTTCACTCTTTGTCAAGTGTTGAGTAGGGCAAAACAACGACAATGACTGTAGTCACTGGAGGGTGGAAAACAATTTTTGTCGCATACTTTTAGGCGCATTAAACATTGGGGCTGCTATATTTCGAAATTTAAGTACGCCAATATTTACCCTACCCGTATTGAGATGTTCTCTTTTTATTTTCCATAGTCTACTCATAAGCGCTCGTAATTTTCAATACATTAAATAGTAAATTAATGTTATATTTGTGACAGTGAAGTCTTATGCTTATTGCGCCATTTTTTTAATGTTATTTTAGACTTTTCCCTACGAGTGCAGAAAATGTGGGCGATTTACCAGGAATTTCGATTTGTTTGCTAATATGAATTGTCTTTTATTTTCTGGAATTTCATTATGTTAATAAATCGAGATAGTATCATGCGATTTACTTTTAGCACTCATTTCAGACATTTTTTTTTTCATAATTAACAGCTTAAATATATATTTTTCTTTAAATGCATTAAAAATTAAATAATTTGGAAAGTGCTACAAAGCTGCAAGAAATGACAATAAGCTGTTAGAGGAATCAAAGCTGACTTCATTTTGCCCGCAATTAATTTTTAATTTGTTTACATAGATGTAAGTATGTATATTGTAAAAAATATCAAATATGGTTTCTATTGCTTTAAGCTACATTTTCCAATGCACAAGTTTCGAATGGATTTCTAGGCAAAAGTTTGGCTGATTTCAACGAGCGGTACATCTGAAAAGTTACGAAAAATTTTAACTGCTTCACTCAGACTTCATCAGTCATATGACATTGGCGCAAGCGTTTGTGAAAAAAGATTGCATATAATATTTTATACTTTATACATTTGTCACAAAATAGCTAATAAAAATAATCAACAAAAACTAACATTTTAAGCTAAATAGCTCGCTGCTTTGTCGATGCATACACTTTTCCGATTTCTGACATTTGTTGGAACTTAATGTTTTGCCAGCACTGTAAAGATCGGCGTTTTTGAACACAAAACTTTGTGCGCATGAAAATTAATTGACGATTTCGAAGTCAGCCTAGCTGCACAGGTTTTTGAAAGTGGATACCAAGAATTAGAAAAGTAGGTGGTCTTTATTGCTCAGATCGAAATTGGTTGGGGAGTGCCTGACTTCTCTTTCAGCCGCCTCTAAAAACTTTGATATCGAACTGATTGGGTGGCGGGCTATAGCGATATTGCAGGGAATTGCATGGCTAATGAGCTTACTCAGGCGGACACCTATGAAATTATTGCGCCAAACAGAGGAAGCGTGGTAGCTCCTCTGGCCGTGTACGGACTTCTATTAGACAGGTGAGCTCTATGTTGGTTCAAAAGAGATCCGATCGCTAGCTAATCGACTCTTTTTGCCGCAGCAGACTGGAGGATGACGAAGTGGAATAATCTTTTAATTTTCTACTCAGTTGCCGTAACTATACCAGGCTAAGATTAAAGCACCTACACTCTTACTTTATTAACACACCAGAAAAGTTTTCAGGGGTGGAAATCAACAGCTTGTGGGACAACATTTTGGGCACTCAGCGCTTCTCAAGTTAGCTTTTTTTTGGTTGGTTTGGTGCGTTATCGTTTAAATAATTTAATAGTATTTCTATGGATTTCTTTACATGGCTAGGTGAGTACCCCCCGAGGGGACTATCAGATCAACCTAACCTAACCAAAATTTGTGGTTTCCGTAGTTCTTCAGGTTGTACAGACATACCAGGCGTTAGAAGTTGACAACTGCATAGGATAATTTTCAGGCAAGATATTCCTTTGCAATGTTTATAAAAGGGTTTTTCGATGAATCCACTGTTTGGATAGGCGAGAATGCACAGGTAACACTAAATAAAATGAAGTAAATTTAGGAAGCATGGAATTTTCTTCACCGAATGGTAGATTTGATGAATAACGAAAAAGTGTGTAAAAGTCAACAACGTCAGTATTGAGGTAGGTGCCTCAGAAACAACCAGCTCAGTATTTTGGTATTATTTGTGTAGTGTCTGTGAAATGGTTTGATATCTTATATTTGTTGTTAGTTTTGGTTTGATGTATCCGCTAAACACATATTGAAGGCTTTACTGTTCCAAGAGTAGACCCGAACTTTTAAATGCGACGAAATTTCAAATGAAGTTACAATTTCTTATGATGGCAAGTTAATTCTGAAGAAGTGCGCCTGGAAGTATCAGGCGAATTTTACAAGAGTAAGCCAGTAAAATTACCTGACCATCTACGCACCTCTAATTTTGTAGGATATTTGGAGCTTTCATTCAAACTCTTTGACATATTCATGTGGAAATATCTGGTGCAATGCATTAACCAAAAGATCGTTAGCTACTACTGCTAACAGTTCAAACAGAGTACAAAAGTAGAGCTTATGGATACCAATGTGATAGAAATGAAGGCATTTACTAGTTAAAAATACTACACTTCAATTTTCAAATGTAGTGGCGCAGGTCTTCGAATAATATTCGCTTGCGACGTTACTGTTCTTGAAATAGTTCTCTTGTATTATATCCAATGTGCCGTTTTCTGGTCTGATCAATTACCTTAGATTTGATGATTTAACTACCAGTGTCTGAAAGAAGATCCCTCTTGCTCCAATATCAAATTTTTCCAACAAATTCATTTAAAAGAAAGGAAAATTGCAATACCAACACAGAACGCTTTGAGATTTGAGTAAGCTATCGAAAACTCAAACTGCAAAATAACGGTTGACAAATGGTTTAGCCCTACCGCATTTACGGAAATTCTGCTACTAGGTACACTTAAAATGAATAAACCTGCGATGCCACCCTTTTTCTTAACGTATAAAATTAGAGAAGTGGAGAGTTCCTTATATGGTTTGACGCAAGGTGTCCACTCTTATCATATGTACTGAAAAAATACAGCGCTTCTGCTAATTTCTTCTTCTCACTAAAATCAAGGAATAGATGCTGACTTTCTTTTTTTTTCTATTATGATAGCAGATTACAACCATAAAAATGTAATCGATATATTCATGTGGTCGTTGGCCTATGGCAGTTTTCCAAAGACTACTACATAGATATGATTGGTTTAATGGCTTTGTATTCTTTCAAATATGTACATATGTGTTGTTATTGATGATAAAATAGGGAGAAACATTTTCAAACTCAATCTCGCAAGGGAATTGGTGTAAGATCACATGAAACTCCCATTTTAAATTCAGAAAACCTCAATTCAGAAACTTACAATTCAAGTTCAGAATTTCAATTTCAAATTCAGAATTTTCTCTTCAAATTCAGAAAGTTGCAATTCTAATTCAGAATTTATATTTTAAATTCAGAAAGTTGCAATTCTAATTCAGAATTTATATTTTAAATTCAGAAAACTACAATTAAAATTCAGAAAATTTCAATTTAAATTCAGAACTTTCATTTCAAATTTTAAATTCAGAAAACCTCAATTCAGAAACTTACAATTCAAGTTCAGAATTTCAATTTCAAATTCAGAATTTTCTCTTCAAATTCAGAAGATTACAATTCAAATTCAGAATTTTTATTTCAAATTCAGAAAGTTGCAATTCTAATTCAGAATTTATATTTTAAATTCAGAAAACTACAATTAAAATTCAGAAAATTTCAATTTAAATTCAGAACTTTCAGTTCAAATTTTAAATTCAGAAAACCTCAATTCAGAAACTTACAATTCAAGTTCAGAATTTCAATTTCAAATTCAGAATTTTCTCTTTAAATTCAGAAGATTACAATTCAAATTCAGAATTTTTATTTCAAATTCAGAAAGTTGCAATTCTAATTCAGAACTTATATTTTAAATTCAGAAAACTACAATTAAAATTCAGAAAATTTCAATTTAAATTCAGAACTTTCATTTCAAATTTTAAATTCAGAAAACCTCAATTCAGAAACTTACAATTCAAGTTCAGAATTTCAATTTCAAATTCAGAATGTTCTCTTTAAATTCAGAAGATTACAATTCAAATTCAGAATTTTTATTTCAAATTCAGAAAGTTGCAATTCTAATTCAGAACTTATATTTTAAATTCAGAAAACTACAATTAAAATTCAGAAAATTTCAATTTAAATTCAGAACTTTCATTTCAAATTCAGCAAATTTCAATTCAAATTCAAAAATATACAATTGGAATTGCATTAGAATTGCAACTTTCTGAATTTGAAATGAAAATTCGGAATTTGATTTGGAATTTTCTGAATATGATATGGAAATTCTGAATTCTGAATTTAAATTGTAATTTTCTGAACTTGAAATGAAAATTCTGAACTTGAAATGGAAATTCTGAACTTGAATTGTAACCTTCTGAATTTGAATTGCAACTTTTATAACTAAAACTAAAAAAGCCATAGATGTTTTTGCTGTGATTGCTTCAAACTAATTTGCCTTCAGTACTCGAAGCCACTTTGTGAGATATGTCAAAATAAATTTTAACCAACCAATGATATGTTCTATGTTTAAAGCAATTTTAAAAGTAATCTAAAATATTTGTACAATACGGAGTAAGTTTTCGTTATTTTAGTATAGATATAACTTCGTTTGAGGCAGTTAGGCGCATTGCGTCCGAAATCGACAGTCTACATAGTACATACTGCGCTCTACGAATGGTTAAACAGTTACAGAAGAACCTTTACGAGCTACCATACTTAATGCGCTTTTCATGTAACTGTATGATAAAAGCTGCAATGAATGGAAAAGTTTTTATTAAAACTAATATCCAGTTATTGTCTATAATTCAATACAATGGTAACAAATACATAAATAATAAGACGAAAGTAAATGCCTTTTAAATGTAAATATTGTCACTAATTAATATTCATAGTGAATTTTTTGTACTTGATTTCTTTCTAATTATTTTGCATTGCAATATTTAGTACAAAATATAAATTAAAGCGATTTTATGATAATTTGCATTGTTGTGAAAATCGGACCCCTCCTACAACAACAAACGACTATATAGATTTCAAAAACCATACATCTACAGCAGTGATTTCGTGGGAAACACCAGCACAGTTTCTAGTGATATTCTTTAATATGCGTACAGTTTTAGAAGTCAGTATACACCCAAGTGCTTATTGTTACTACTGATTTGGATTAGTTACCTTGGTGATGAGGTATTTGTTGAACTGGGCGCTGTAATGTTCCTTTCTCTGCAGCTAAAACCCAATTACGCAACTGGCATTCAAATATTTGACTAACATGAAAGCACATTTATCAGCGTGTTAAAATTCAAGTACATACTTACATAGATTAAGCATTTGAGCAGACCTTATTGTTTAAATGTAGTGATGCCAGAAGCAGAAAATACTATTCGAACGCTTTTGCGTGTTTTAGATGTAAAAATATAGATACAAACAATTCGGTTTGCGCTAAATGGATTTAAAACAAAAAAAAAAAAACATTTGTTATTAAATTTTATGAAAAGTGACAGTCCACCACGCCATTGATTGACAAAATCCATTATTTCCATACGATCCGGCAACACTTTCCTTTTAGACAATTAAAGCAGCCACATCGAAATCAGCGTGCAAATATTTCTAAACAAAGTGCAAAACAAGGGCAACAATGTGAGCCAAATACACAGCAGTGAATGAAATGATAGTACTTGTAGCACACAATAACTAAAACAAGAAACATTTCATTAAATGCCAGCACAGCCGCAGCCACCAGCCTCACACGAATGAAATAAAGGCAAGCCCACATTGATAGGCTAAAACTAGGCTAGTATTTGGAGTAGAATGCCTATAACCAAAGCCTCAGCTCCAGCACACACACATAAATACATGTACAGTGAAGCACCTGTAATAATAATATTACCCAATCAACAAGAAAATTTATTCTTTACAAACAGTGCCTTTTCCGCGCATTCCTTGTTAACCCGAAAAAGGCTTGCAAAAAATTATCCTGTTAGGAAATTGTTTGAACTAGCGGAAACTCAGAGCCCAAAGCAAAATGCAAATATACGCGCGCAACGTGTGAGGTGACCATCAAGTTTTAAATTTTGGATAACAAAATTTTTTTTTGCAGTATTTAAATTGCCAATAAAAAAATTACCCAAAAAATGCAAAATTTTTTTGTCGTATTACTAAATTGTCAATAAAAAATATGGAAAAAATTTGAAAAAAAATTTTACCGAAAAGATTTGTTCCATCATAACTAAATTTTTTTTAGTTATTTTTATTTATGGCCCTATTTTTTATCAATTGTCTGTATAATTTATAGAGCTTGTGGCCAGGTTTGTATTAGGAGAAGTGATAGCTGCTATTTCGGAGATCACCAAATCTCCTCATCAGACTTCTTTCTTTCTAAATTTTACCTGGCTTTGAACCATAGTACACGGGATTGCTAGATTGTTAATTGCAGTATGACTTTTTTGAATATTTAAGTTTGCATATATTCAAAAATTAGGAAGAAGCCTAGAAATTGTTTAAATTTTGTTCAGATTCTTTTAGAGTCCGTAGGAGTTATAATCAAAAAAAGATGAATGATTTAATCTTTATTTTGTGATTTTGATTTTTTGATAAATTTTCATCGATAATTCTTTATATATATTTTTTGGAACAAGTTTGATAGCTGTTTATATAAAAAAAATAGTTGTTATGCTTAGAAAAAAATATTAAAATTTTTCCAATCTAATCACACAATATGTATTTGATCGATATTTTAGGATTTTTATTTTGTCGTTTTTCGCTATTATTGTCATTGTCGCCAAATTATTGTGGTTTATTATTATCGAAAAAATTTAATCGAAAATACAAGAACCACAAACTATCGATCAATTTTTATCGAAAAAATAAAAATCACTAAATAGTAATTTAATACAATAAAGAATATTCTAAATAAAGCTAAAGTCAGATTCGCACAGCATATGACAGGACTAAGATCCATATATTCGAATATTGTTTTCAACGAAATTTACCCAATAATTTTTTTTACACAAAAAAAATCGAAATAACGATTTATCGAAACATCGATATTTTTATTCTGGAAGTTCGATATTTGCTACCGGGTATAATTTTTGTATTAAATTCGTAAATATTTATATTTGTCAAAATATTTAGACGGGAGTTTTGAAATATAATAAATTTTATAATTCCTGTAGAAAACCACTGGTGAGGCACTCTAATGAATATATGTATGTATATTTTTCAATGTTGAACGCAATTTTTTTTTAACAAAATTGTTTCAGTGCTTAAATAAATAAAATTTGATAATTTGTACTTGCTACTGATAAATAAAAATTGTACAACTACCAAATATGTATTATTTATGACTATACAAAATTTTTACAATATTTTAGGTGAGAGCATTTTGAGGTAAAAGTATCGATATATCGAAAAATCGATATTTTTTACTCTGCAGATACCGATATGGCTTACAAATATCGATACGATTTATATTGATATGTTTTTTTTTTCATATGCCCATTCTTAAGATGATGTTTATTTCGATTTAAATTTAAGTTAAAAATTATATTGTTTAAAAAAGTTTATAATAATATAATAAATATATTGACATCATTTCATTATTTGAAAAATCTTATAATACCACGTTCACACGACAATGCAAACAAGTTGTTTTCAGAAGATGTTTTCAATACTGAACATAACCGTCATGAGACAGTATTCCTTTTTGCTAACTGTTTTACTCTAAGGTAATCCTGGAACCGAAATGCCCACCGGAGCATTAAGGCAAAAGCTTCGCTCTGTGCACACCAAGCAGTGTAACTTTTTATAAATTTTACAGTTTTTCTCCACCACGATTTTTTCTTATTATTGTTCTTATTCCTTCCTCTGAACTAAAGACGGTAAATCGTCGATTTTTTTGGCAATAAGTTATCGAACACAGAGTTGCTTATGAAAACACAACGAAAATTTAGATGTTTTCGAGATTATTATGATTAGAAGTTCTTTCAACTTATTTTTGCAGATCTTCACGAATGAGCCATGAACAACTGATTTGCGTTGTCGTGTGGACTTGGTATAAGTATATTTCCCATCTAATATTACTGTTTTCGTATGGAGGGTTCCCTTTCGATTTTTCTGCAATGGCAGCGATGGTATTTTTCAATAAATTCTCAAGTATGCACTGGCATTAGAAACTTACTATAAATTTGTTTTCAAATGAATTGGTTGATTGAGAAGTTTACGTTCTTCTTGCAGCCTGGGTAACTACGCGCTACTTAATTCACTAATATTAGTTGGTAGTCTGCTTTTAGGCGCACGTAGCTAAATGATATTTGCTCTGCATATTTGCATATTTGTATGTAAATGTCTGTATGTTTTTGTATCTTTGCCCATGTACTAAGCTCACATTTGCTCTCATTTACAAAAGAGGCCGAAAATTTTCCGGAAGCGCAAACACACACACACACATATGTATATATATACACACGATATATGTACATATATAGGCCAATATACTTTGGTGAAATGCCACACTGTTATATTGCGTTGTGTTGTGTTCAATTGTTTGCATTTGCCTTTTAAGCACCTGAATTTGTCTCTTTAGTCATTAAAATTGTAGCACAGGTGTGGATTATGTACAAAGCGCATTGTCAAAATAGTCAGTGAAAGTCGCGTCGCTGACAGCGATAGCTAGTGAAAGTGAAAGTGAACGCCTGTGCCACTTCAGCTGTGTGTTTTTCATTTTCAGGTTTCGCTATTGGTTGTGTTTATATTTAATTTGTGTAGAGCGGTAATTACTATAATTAGTTAAGTACAAAATTGCTTGGCACACGAACGTCTACAAAACATTCGAATACAGGTAGTGGGTACATAAATGTACGAAACACTCGCCCGCACTCGTAACTCCTTTGCTCTGGTTCCCGTTCTGCTCAGGTGGTTTCAGCAAGATGCGAGCCTTGGCGGCACACAAGAAAGGAACCCAGATTTTGGCAATTTTTTTGTGTTTTTTTTTTGTTTTTTTTTTTTTGAAAGCTGAACGACTTTTCCTAATCTTTTTCAACAATCTGCATGGGGAATGCGAAAGGATTTCATTTACATCGTGCAATTAGTTTCCCGGGGGAAGTAGGTGTGCGATGACTGGCACTGGCATTTCTTTTACAAGCAATTAAAACATGCGTGTGTGTATTTGTGTATGTATGTACATATATATGTACATACCTGCGTGCGTGCCTTGGGGTGTGTGTTTTTTTGAAGTCATAATTTAAACTTTTTCATGCATACTTAGAAATTAATTTCTGGCGCCTAGCGCTGCTTCAATAAGCAACAAAGTATCCGCTCATTTGTGTCGTCAGTCGGGATAGTGACGGGATATCAGTTTTTTTCAAGTTCCGAAAATCCCGATATTACTTATCTATGAGCCCGGAACTTTCGGGATTTTTAATTTCTTCGTTTTTATTTGAAATTGGTGTACTAATTCTGGTACATCTTTAAATATTAAGAAATGTTTTCAAGTAACCTACTCCAAATCTCTCGATATTCTACAATCGTCATATAATATATCTAATAATATCCTTGAACTGTTAGATGAGATCAACGATCTAGGAGTAATTTTTGACTCACGTTTCTCCTTTTCGAGTCACATCAACTTTATTATCTCAAAATCATACTCGTTATTAGGTTTCGTTAGACGTCAAATCCGTACACTATTAAATTTCTGTTTATTGCGTTTGCTCGGTCTAGGTTGGAAAACGCTACATTTATTTGGAGACCTTATCACCAATTCACTATCTTGAGAATTGAATGGGTGCAAAAGGTGTTCCTAAAATTCGCACTAAGATCGTTTAATTTCTCGTTGAAGGTCGATTCTACCGCAGACTTTTGTGTCTAATTTAATTCAAGGGGACATTGATTGTGCGACTCTCCTGCAACGCATTAATTTTCTTGTTCCTGAACATCTTACCCCTTTTGTCTTAGGAAATTTAAAGCCAATTTCGAGAGCAATGCATCTTCGTGAGTTGAATGAGAACTCGAAATCCATTTCTTTTGATTTTTCAGTTTCTAAAAGCCAAATGTCTTCTTCTTCTTTTTTATGCTTCTTTTTAGTCTTTAAAATATTTATGAGTTTATATAACATTGTTATATTCTTAAATTTTAATTAATATTGAATTAATTTGAACAATTTGCGTTTTTACCTAATAATAAATAAATAAATAATTTGTATCTTTTTTTCTAATTTTGTACAAAAACTAGGAAAATTCTAAAATTCTTCATTAATTTTCTAGACGATTTCCAGAAAATTTTACCAGATTTTTCTCGTTTGTTTTGTATTTTATTTAAGAGTAGTGTATGGAGTAAGCTAGAGGTTACTAAAAATTCCCGTTGATTTTAAAATTTTTTTTTTGTAAACAGCCTTCCCAATTTTTTTTTTCGTTCAAAATCGAAGATAATACAAACTTCGAAATTTTTGTGTAAATTAATTAAAATTTTGTCAATTTTCTCCAGGTTTTGAGTACAGTTTGGAATTTTACACTTTTAGGGTTTTGTTGAAAAAAGAAGCAAAATTTTGAAATAGAGATAATTAATATAATTTAACATAAGACATATGTATTGTAAAAATTTTGAAAATTATAATTTTTTGGAGTGTTATGTATTGAGTGTAATAATTTGAAAAGGTTGAGCATTTTTGTTTTATTTTTATAAAAAAAGAGGTAAATAAGAAGCTTCATTACAAGATATTTTGGTTGGTTGGTTGTAGCGTTGCCTAGGAAACGCCTGAGACCCAATTAGCGATTAGAGCGCTGAATACCCTGAGATCTACTTTTCTGCTGTTGTGATTCCTAATTTTCCAGCCATCTGGATTTGTAAACGAATCTACTGATTTTTTCCACTGTGAAAACAGAAATATTCTTCTAGCCGCTCGCCAAGAAGAATCCTAGTGTCTGCCGTCAACTACGTGGTAGATCCGGACACTCACAGAGGTAGTGAGGAACTATTGCTCTACTGTACTGGAGATTACAGCTACGACATCGAGTGTTGTATGGGATGCCCATCTTCGCCGGATGTTCGCCTATCGGCCAGAGTCCCGTTATTGTTGCCGTCAGTCTGAATGCATCGTTCCTTGACCTGTGTAGTAGGTCCATCATTCTTGATACGTCATAAGTGGGCCAGATTTCCTTCGCTATTTTGCAAGTGCTCAATATGTTCTATCTCTTTCTGCCATTCGTGAGAACTGTGAGCGCAGCTCTCTCTGGATTACTCCTAGCGGGCAGCTTATTGCTTCGGCCGTGGATACATCAAGACAAGCTGCGGCTCTGGCCAATTCGTCGGCCCACTTGTTACCGTATATGTTCCTGTGGCCGGGAAGCCAGACGAGATAGATTTACATATGCCCGGCCGCCAAGCTTAATGCCCGCTTAGAGTTTGTCATTGGTGATATGTATTTTTGTGGTCCATCACATTTTCTTGTCGGTACCCTGCAGGAATTTTCGTGGCTAGCATCTCCGCTTAGAAGATGCTGGTAAAGTCATGCAACTGGAACGCGAGAAAGAGACGTCTAGCCTCTCAGAGAATACCACCTCATCCACTTCGCAACCCATTCTGGACCCGTCGATGTTGATGGCTATGGTGTCCTTCTCGGCCATTCACCCTCTACTCCAGCCCCATCTTGAAGAAGGCTTTAGCTCAAGGCAACCGATGAAGGTACATAGTCAGTTCGTTCCTCTATTTCTAAGAGTTTGGCAAGAGATTCACTATGCCGTATTGCTTTGACCTCCAGAATCCCGACTCTCTGAATCTGATTGCAGAGTTCGCCGCAATTTCGCGAATGTGTAGTTGATTCAGAATCACAATAAGCCCATCCGTGGGGCACCACCTTATGGCTCCTGGAAGACTTGCACAAGCCGCGCGTGGGATGTTACCTAACTTTTGGATGCTTACTAAGAGCCGGCCATCATACCAGTAATGGTCTTGTCACGATCGCGTACATCCATGGGGTAAGCTTTGGTTTTGGTCCCCAGCTTCTCCTGAAGATCCGTTTGCATGAACTTATATAATAGGCTACATACGTAAGCCTTCTCCATGCGCTTCTCGATGTTCGTCTTTCAGCTTAACGTGACATCTAGTAAGACACCCAAGTGCTTCGTCTCGAAGGACAATGTGAAAATCGTGCTGGTTAGAAAAGGTCTGAAGACATAGAGTTGACATTAAGGCCGTCAATACGTCAATCTATTACAAACTGTGTAAATTTTAACTACTAAAAAAAACATATTCAGACACAATTTCTATGTTATTTACATCAGGTAACGAAAATAATCGTTATATTAGTTTTTTCGTAAAAAACCTTAGAAAAGAATTCATTAAGAAAGTCTCGAATATATCAATCCAATCCTTATGCCACAATCTATGCAAATCTCACCTTATTTTGATTTACACAATTTTTTGTTTGAAATCATTGCAAAATCGACATTTTTTATGATATTTGTTTATTCGATAAAAAATTATCGTTATTCGTGGATTTCTATTTTTTCGTGTCAGTTTGATCTCTTTTTTTTTAATTTTTCAATTAAAAAAACATAAATTGTATCACTGGTTTTGTTGCTATTGTTGCCATCGCGAACTAATTTTTTTGCGTTTATTATGATCGACAAATTTTAAATCCAAAAATAATGTTTTTTAAAATATCAGAATATCGATCCAACATGATAGGAAAATTATAGATCCAAGAGTAAAGATTCTTTGTTTCGATAAACAAAAGCACAAAATATCGATACAAGTTTATCGAGAAAATAAGAGTCACAAAATATCGACCAAAGATGATAGAAAAAAAAAAGAAAATCAAAATAACTATTAAATCATTTAATAAAAATTATAACCTTACGGTCCGTGGTTTACAAATTTTATCGTAGGAGAGTTTTTTAAACAATATTGATACAATTTACGAGTTAGGTTGTTATAATTAAATGCATTTCTAAATCCCGAGAAACGTCGATTGTAACAACGAGATCCCGAATATCTCGTGATCGTAAGAAAAGGAAAAAATTACTATCCTTAGTTCGCGCCCTTATTTACTGCTACAAGAAGTAGCTATCGTATGTGAATACCTTTTGCTCACATATTTTATTGTACATATGTAAATGAGTAGTCGAACGATTTGGAGCAATTGCTTAAATATTCTGCTTGTCATGAGTGCTGCTGTCTCTCACACCCACTCACATTTGTATGTGTATTGGCTTTCGATTTGCTCCTACGTCTCTCCATGTGTGTCTGTTTCTTGCCTCACTCATGTGAATACAACAACAACAAGCCGTGCAATACTATGTTTTTAACCTAGTGCACTTAGTATGTAACGCACCTGCTCTAATTTTCATAGAAATCCAATTTTATAGTTTGGGAATTGCACGTGTTTCGAGATTTTAAATTAAATGTAATTAGTTATGGAAAAATCGATTAGTTGCTACAATGACTTTCGTATTAACGTAGACAGCTGTGAGAGGCTGCATCGAGTTAATTATTTATTAGCAAAAAATAGTTTACGGCGTGTATTAGGGATGGGGAAATGAAAAAAAAAATATATATCGTTGATATATCGTACCGATATTTTTAAATAAATTTTTACCACAAGGCGCAATTACCTAAACTTTTGTAAAAAGAATCGAAAGTGAAAAAATTATTACATATTTTACAGTTTCGCTATTTTTATTCATTACTAGCAAATACCCAGCATACTCAGTTACGCCTCCAAAAGTACAGCGTATTAATTTTTTTATATTTTTTTGTACTGAAACAATTTATTTAAAACAAACTTGGGTTCAACATAGAAAAATATTCATATGTATGTACATTAGGGGGCCTCGCCAAAAAGAAAGTTGCGGGTTTCCAGCGGAATTATAAAGTTTATAGTTTTTAAAGTATTCCACTAAAATATTTCAAATAATATGCCACACAAGCCATACCGTGGAGCTTACCCAGCGTAATGATGCGGCTTGCCACCAGATCAGTACCTTCATAAGCTACAATCGGCTTTATCACCGTTTTCATTTCGATCTCAATCTGAAATCTTATATATCGGTGGTCCGACATAGATAACTCATTTGAAACATGCCACTTAGAGATAAAGCTCAACATATTCGATGAATAAATGGTCAGACCATGTACCTCACCCCTTAAATGAAAGTCGGCTGATTACTCCGTTTAAAAATATGTAGACTTTTCTTTACCATAAATTCAACGAGTGACTCACCCCTCGCATCAATATCAGAGCTACGCTATATGCAATGATGAACATTTGCATCACAGCTCAGCAGTAATATATTCGATTTTTGTTTTGAACGATCTCTTCCCAGTGATTGTCTAATCCGAAAAAAAACAAAATGACGAGTCGGTCCTTAAAATATCTCATTCAGTATGCATACTCAGTGGTGAAAAGAAATGCGATTTTTTGACAAGTTTTGACAGCTTTTATATTAATTATTTAATTTTTCATAAGATTTCATAAAAGTTTAGTTTATGGCATACAAAATGGTATTAAATTACAGAGGAACAGAATCAAGCAAATAATTTATACAAAAAAATAATTTCATGGCTTTGGGCAATTTGGGGGTTTTGTTTCTGGCGGCACTGCTAGCACCGCCACCAAAACTAAATTTGTGTTGTGAAAGCAAAAAACAAATATGAAACTTTATTACAATGATTAGCCAATTAAAAGCTCGGGCATTTTTGGAAACTAAACTATTAAAAAAGTTCAGAAGCAAAACAAATTTTTCAATGCATACTTACAGGCGGAAAGGCGCGTACACCACACGTCTGTCACTCGCTCAAATCAGTAAATTTACTTTGCTAGTTTATCGCTAATTGAGGCAAACGTGTAATTAGTCTTACTTTTAATCTACCTTAAATTGCGTGTAGCTTGCATAACTATTAGAAGTTGGCGGGAGGGCGTGAGTAACCGGAAAGAATATTAAGACAAAGCTTGGCAAAACGTAGCCAAATAAGTGCTCGGTATTTTAGTAATAATTATAATGCTATTGTTTTTTTTTTGCTTTACACTAACAGTACAAATAATAAATCTTAATTACCCATACCGCACCCACAATTGTTAAGCTCTCGGCAATCACCTGCTTTGTCAAGTTGAATATACAATTATTTTATTTCCTCTTCCCCCCACGCAGCCCTTCTAGCTTCACGTTATCGCTCACCACGCCTTTATAATGCCTTTTTATTTATAGAAGAAAACAAAAAAAACTAAGCAATTATTTGTTTAAACAATTTGTCAACTGTCGGCGCGCATCTATTGCCGCTGAACAGCCAGGCATGCTTTATTTGTTCTATCAATTTACCTATCCGGCTATCGTCACTGTACTTATGTATGTAGATGGTGGCTTGTTGCTTTAGCCACCAACTACACAAATCGTGTTTTCTTTATTATCCATCCATGCGATTTTGTTTTCCTTCCTTTGCCGTTTTATATATTTCTTACTCATCATATATATTTTTTATTTTTTGCATTGTCAGTATTTACGATTTCTTGTCGCTGCCACTTAATCCACACAATTGTCGCCTGAGCTTTTCC
Source organism: Anomoia purmunda (assembly GCA_951828415.1). NCBI lineage: Eukaryota > Metazoa > Arthropoda > Insecta > Diptera > Tephritidae > Anomoia > Anomoia purmunda. The sequence continues at coordinate 170,247,848 of OX639993.1, forward strand.
CTCACTCAGCCTCAGCAACTCAATTCACGCTGTCAACGAAATTAATGAGCGCTTTGTCTGGCTATTGGTGGACTGACGAGCCGTATAGCTAACAGTCATTGAAATGCGCCAGAATTGATGCATTGTCGCTTACAATATTGTAAAGCTCTCCCCCCAATTCCCGCCATATTGTACGCGTCCAAACACACCCACAATTTGAATTGGATTAGTAAATGCTCTTGTGTTGACATAGCGATGACAGCTATTTGACAGCTACTGGTGGGGATGATTTGCGTTATTGTAATTGTATCTTATGCTGTTCGGTTGTATATTTTGGAAAACCAATGACAAATGCAAGTAACTGTTGAGGATTTTAGGCTAAGTATAGATTAAAGTGATGTACGCATTTTATTGAAATGACTTACGAAAGCCACTCCAATTAAGGTCAGTGGGCTGGCTGACTGAGATTCGATAAATAAATGTCAATCATCGCATTGATTGAAAATCAATTTTAGATTTTATTTTCATTTAGTAGGTACTACATGTCGTAGAGTGAGTGAGTCGCGTGTGCGCGATATCAAAACTCGGTCGGTGTACGAATCATCAAAAAAATATCGCAGCAAATGGCTTTCAAACAGCGGTTCTCACAAAAATCAGCTGACATTCGAAGTCGGCTTTAACAGTGCAGGCACACTACACAAACTGTAGGCGAAGTTTGGCCAAACATCGAACTTTGTGATGTAAGCACGAAATTACTACTATTATTATTGAAATAGCATATTTATCGCACACCAAAAAAAAAAATATATTTAGTGAAAAAATTCAACTAATACCATTAGTTTTGAAAACCAAAAAATACTCGTGCACCTAACAGCGCGCGCCAAAAGTAAAACTACTTTATCGACTTCATAAAGAGATAGAGAGTTAAATGAGACAGTAATAGTGGTAGTAGTCGTTAGCATTAATGGTAGTTAGTAGAACTTAGTAGTAGGATTAGTGAAAGTAGCAGTAGAAATCAGTAAATATAGTATTAGTAATTAGAAGTGGCATTAATAAAAATAGTAGTAAAAATTAGGCAAAATAGCAGCAGTTATTATTCGTAGCTTTAATAAAAATAGTAGCTGTAATTAGTCAAAATAGTGGTGTAAGTAAATAGTAGCATTAGGAAAAATAGAAGTAGAAATTTCTGAAAAAAGTAGGAGTAATTAGTAGTAGCATTAGCAAAAATAGTAGTAGAAATTACAAAACATAGTAGTAGCATTAGTAAAAATAGTGGTAGAAATAAGGAAAAATAGGAGTAGTATTTAGACGTAGTATTAGTAAAAATATTAGCAGGAACTAGTAGTAGCATTAGGAAAAATAGTAGTAGTAATTAGTCGTAGCATTTATAAAAATGGTAGTAGAAATTAGTAGTAGCATTATTAAAGCTAGTAGTAGAAATTATGAAAAATAGTAGTAGTAGTTAGTAGTAGCATTAGTAAAACTAGCAGTAGAAATTTGTAAAAATAGTAGTAGATATGGGTAAAACTGACGCTAAAGAAGTTTTACTTCAAAAATCATAAAGTTATCCTGCCCAAGGTTAGGTTATGATATAGTACAAACGCACGTAAGAATGTATATATAGAAATTTTGAACCTACTCTTAGATTATATATATCATTTACTATATGCTAGGATATGTTAAATGAAATGAAAAGAACCAAATGAAGTTGTTAAACTGAATTAAGCTGAATTTAAATTGCAAGAAAATTAAATAAAATTAATAGCAACGAAACGTAACTAAATAAAATAAACCAAAATAAGATGAAATAAAATGTAGGGGCGTTTCTTTAGCAACATTTCCTGTATGTCCTTTCAAATATATTTTCGGCCTTTTCCCATTTTAGTTGCCATTTTGCACTCAAAACTTAAGCTGGAGATTGAACCAGTTTATTTTGGAACAGCATTTGACAAGATATGGCAGAAATTCGTTCCGAAAATTATCATCTTTTATTTTCTCAACAGCAGAAAATAACAACAAACAACTACAAATGTTATTGAAAAGTCTGCATTTAAATGAAACGAAATAAAATGAATTTAATTTAAAAAATAATACAAAAACCTATAAAATAAATTAAAATAGATAACTACAGAAACAAATTTGAAAAAAAAAGACTTTTTCAAGTAAAATGAAATCTCTATCCATATGCTATAATAGAATTGTAGAAAAGTTGTGCTGGGTCATTACAATTTTCTTTAAAGAATGACTGAAGGCGATGAGTACTATAATATATCACAATTTGAAATGGGGAAAATACTAAATTTCATAGAAAAGGGAAAGCCATTTGGCAAATTCACAATCTTGCTTATTTATTAATATTTACTTTTTCTCGAGGTTTCGGTATTCTGTGACAAACATAAAAAAAACTATTTCGTTTATAAATTATCAAGATGCCAAACAATCTTGACAAATAAAATATCTGCTTTATTGTTTGCTCAAATTCGCATAGAATAACCGAAAGCTTTTGGCTTGATAAAATTATGATAAATTGTAAATATTTTCCTAATTTGTTAATTTTGCAATTTTATTTTTTTGCGGCATCAACGTACGGTGTTTATTTTTTTGTCGTTAATTCTTCTTTTTTTTTTTGTTTTTTAACTCAAAGGAAAATTAAATCATATGAATACTTTAAATAAATTAGCATAACATAAAAAGAAATAAAATAAAGTTTAACATAAAATATTAGATTTGATAAATAAGTTAAAAGGAATAAAAATGTGAAACAAAATAAATTGAATTAAAACCACGCGCAAAGCATAAAAAGAATGAATGAAATTAAATTGAATCGAAATAAAAGTGAACAAAGTTATATAAAATTAAATAAAGTAAAATGTACTTACTTATATATCAGGTGGCACAAATAAAATAGCACGTCCGTAATGCACGTAATTGAATGAATCGTTCTTTTTAGTTTCGTTATATTACAAAATGGGTTTTACTCGCTAGAATTACAACGAGTCTCAACGTTACGACTAAAACTAGAACTTAAGGGTATAGTTACACAAACTAGTACCACCTTTATAACTTATTGGACCACGACTTAGACTAAGGCTGACTCCAGATATACCCCATGTTCCTAAAAAAGTGAAATAAAAGTTCGGAGAGTGTAGCGTGGACGTGCTATCGCTTGGAGTCGCACGGATACATAGCATCAGAAACAGTTGTGTATTTCTGCAAAGAAGAAAGCCGTTCACAAAAATTATCTGCCGAAAGAAAACAATTTCGAGTATCGAGTTACATCATCAGCAACATATAAATGTGTGCTTAGTTCCAGGGGTGGATTTACCATAAGGGCAAACAGTGCCAGCTGCCCAGGGCGGCAAATTCCTAGCAAAGTTAAAAATTAATCTTCTTTTTTTTAGCTTTTTCTTACATTCTTACGCATTTCTTGCGTGTAAGGACACCCATCCTGGTACAGGTACTTAAAAATTATATGGATAGCACCGAAGAAAACGTTGCTGGAAGTAAGAAAGCGAAAATGTGGGTCAATTATCTTCAGTGTATAAAAATAAAAAAAAAAAATTCTCACAGATTTTTGAGGGTGAAAAGTGCGGCATTTACGCGTTTGTCTAGGGCGACAATTTACGTAAATCCGCCCTGTTTACTTCCTACATGCCATTTATTAGGATCTAGTTGAAAAAGTTTGTCTATATGACTTATAAAGATAATCATAAAAGTTATGTGAACGAAAACCTGAGCTTTATTGGAATATTAAAATAGTCTTCCTACCTGTGTAAAAAGTTATACCCAATTAAAGCAATAAAGGGTAAAAAGCCTGACAGATCGTAATTAAATATTGCAATAGATTTGTTTCCAAAATGTTTTAAACGAAGCTTGCCACCTGTTTTAAGGTAAATTAATTATTATATTAATTATTATTAATTCAATTAAATTTTACAATATTAGTGCCAAACTAAAAGTTTTAAGAAAGCTAAATTTCAACACGACTTTTGGAGATAGTTGCCACCTGTAAAAAAAATTTTTTAAAATTATAAGATGTCACATCATATGTGCCTCAAAGTTTAAGAAAAGTTTACTTGGGAAATACTTTTGAAGAGAACTATCATCTGCCAAAAAAATAAATTTAATTATCAAGTGAGTGTTGCCATCTGTTTAAAAATATGAATGTAATTCAGTTTTTAAGCTTACAATGAAAAATTTTTTAAGAGGGTTGACTCTTTTCAAAAAGCATTGATTCAATTTAGTTTGAAAGGTAACTAAACTTCTAACGAAAAAATTTAAGGAAGCTTTATTTGAGAAACGTATTTGGCGAGCGTTTTGCCCCGATTTAAAAATTTTAAGTTCAATTTAATTTAAAACGTAAATGAAACATTGCCATACTGCTTTAAACTGAAAGAGGGTTTGCGAAACTTGATCTCAAAAAAATATTTATGGGTTACCAACTGTTTGAAAATTAAATTCAAATTTATTAATAACGTAAGGGAAATCGGCATATCTTACGTTCATATATAATTATTAACATAAAAGCGTTTTGAAAGCAGCTCTTGAAAGAGTTGCCACTTTTCCAAAAATTTTATAAAAGTTTTTTTTCCCTAATAGCGTTCGCCGTCAAACCGATGTCAAACCTTCGATTGTATTTCCGTCATGATAAAAGTTCTCACAAATGTTATTTGTCGTTCGTAGTCGACGTTAAACTATAGGCTTCGCAATTTGTTTCACAACAACAAGAAAAAAGACACACGCCACAAATTCATAAAGTTTAACCGAATTCCGTGCGGGTAAAGGCTAGTATTCAATAAAACATAACCGCACTGAAACCGCAATTCGACTCTTCTCCAAAAGAAATATAACTTCACAACATTTTACACACTTTTACTGGTGTCATTTACCCAACCCGCACTTAACTTTCGGATCTCTGCTCTTCTCTTGCTCCTTCTCACCACGCATTAAATAAACAATCAAAAAATATAAAACATTTCCCTTGCCTTTACGTATGGATGTAACTTCCATTGCTTGGTTGGCAGCTATCTGCTTATGCGATCAGCCCCATTTATCACACTTTGTCATTCTCCATCGTACCATCTCACCGCAGTTGGAGTGCGAAGATGTGAAAAAAACCTTAATATATTTAAGAGTGTGCTTTCACACATATCGTCGTATAACGGGTATTGACAGGCAAAGCCGCAATGGATGCGGTGCAGCATCTGCTGCTATTGTTTCTCTTACATATACGCTGGTTGTTGCTATTGTTGTTGTTTATTGTCGTTGAGTTTCCGCTATTTCCCACAACTTACTTAAGTAGCTTTCGATTTCCTTGTCTTCATTTTTGCCTCATTTTCGTTTCACTCTTTCGCTGTTAAATATCTACAAAGTGGTTATTATTTATTTATAATATTTTTTTGGTTACATTGCTTTTTTGCGAGCGAAGCGTGCGCCTCACTCAAACGCGTGTACAATGAGCATGCAGTTGTATTTATGTTGGACATACACATATGGTATTGTTTATCGATACCAACTTATATATTTGCAATATGTAGTGTGCGATATTTTCCCCCAGCTCGTTGGTTGACCTTGAAATCGATATGACTTTTCCGACCAATTGAGATTTCATACATTTTTTAAAAGTGGCGTATAATTTTTGTTTTGCTACCACGATTTTTACTCATTTCTACCACCAATTTTTTTACTAATTTCTACCATTATATTTTTACTAATTTCTACCACTATTTCTAATTTCTACCACTATCTTTAGTGATTTCTCTCATTATTTTGACTGCTACTACTAATTTCTACCACTATTACGAATTTCTACCACAATTTTTACTAATCTCTGCCACCATTTTTTACTAATATCATCCTCTATTGTTACTGCTCTCTACCATTACTTTTACTAATGCTACTACTCATTACTACTTTTATTTTTACTACTTTCTACCACCATACTTTACTAATTTCTACCACTATTTTTACTAATTTCTACCACCATTTTTAGTAATTTCTACCACTATTTTGACTGATTTCTATCACCATTTTTACTAATTTTTTCCACAATTTTTACTGATTTCTACCACTATTTTCACTAATGCTACTACTGATTACTATTACAATTTTTACTAATTTCTACCACCATTTTCAGTAATTTCTACCACTATTTTGACTGATTTCTACAACTGGTTTTACTAATGCTACTACTAATTTCTACCACTATTTCGAATTTCTACCACAATTTTTACTAATCTCTGCCACCATTTTTTACTAATATCATCCTCTATTGTTACTGCTCTCTACCATTACTTTTACTAATGCTACTACTCATTACTACTTTTATTTTTACTACTTTCTACCACCATACTTTACTAATTTCTACCACTATTTTTAGTAATTTCTACCACTATTTTGACAGATTTCTACAACTTTTTTTACTAATGCTACTACTAATTTCTACCACTTTATTTACCACTACCTACCAATATTTTACTAATTTCTACCACCATGTTTACTAATATTTTCCACAATTTTTACTGATTTCTACCACTATTTTCACTAATGCTACTACTGATTACTATTACAATTTTTACTAATTTCTACCACCATTTTTAGTAATTTCTACCACTATTTTGACTGATTTCTACCACCATTTTTACTAATTTTTTCCACAATTTTTACGGATTTCTGCCACTATTTTCACTAATGCTACTACAGATTACTATTACAATTTTTACTAATTTCTACCACCATTTTTAGTAATTTCTACCACTATTTTGACTGATTTCTACAACTGTTTTTACTAATGCTACTACTAATTTCTACCACTTTTTTCACTAATTTCTACCACTATTCTCTCTAATGCTACTACTAATTATAGCCGCTATTTTTGCAATTTTTTTCTTTCATTTTTAGTAATTTCCACCACTATTTGTGCTAATTTATTTGCACTGCAACTGCTAAAATACTATGCTCGGCACTTTACATTTATTATTCTGTGCTTAACTTTTTGTAAAAATCACTGAAAACTTTGAAAATTTAACTTTTTTAGAGAAAGTTGTGACGTCAATCCTTCAAACGAGGCAAGTACGAATTATCGGAAGTGCTTTTGTAGTCACGTTCTTTTCTCTGCATCGTGGGCATTGATGACATAAATGTGAATAATGTTCAAAAATACTGCCATTGGGTAACTGAAATTTTACCTCGTGCAGCTAAAGCATTTTACGAAATCATACGGGTAGAATTCTACTCATAAATTAGGAAAATACATAATTCTTCTTACAAACTGCCTTGTTTGTTATTCAATAATAATCGATTTTTTTGAAAAATAGTTTCGTACCAAAGTCATTGATTGAAACTTCATTTATTGGGTATATTTTTTTTTATGTCAAATTTTGGGTAGAACTCTACCCAAGGTCAACAAACGATTAAATATTGTGTAGAAGCGCGTGCGTTACTGTACAAATTTTTTACTGACAACGCCACGCTAATGTTTTTTTCTTCTTGCAGTTTTTATTGCCCTGCTATATTCCTTTCTGAACTGCCTGCCATTTAATAATTCTTTTTTTTTTACACTTGCTTGCTCAATTCGGTTACTTATTTCAAGCTTTTCTGTTGTTTCTGAGAAGAACTTCTACACTTCCTTTCTACCTTCCTTGGCTTCGATTGCCATGCTTTTATTTATTTTTATTAGTTTTTCACACCCGGCTGGCTTTTTCGTTGTCGCTTTCATTGTAGTTTTCGTTTGCCTTTTGTTGCCTCACCATAGGTGTTGAATATTTTGCGAATATATATTTTTATATTTTTTTTTATTTCCACTATGGCTCAAGAGCGTTTGAAGCACCTCTTCAGCTGTGCGGCAGTTTTTGTGTTTTCAATTATTTTATTGGTATTTCTTTTTTTCACTTGCTGCGCATTTTTGTCGTCACTTTCGTCATTGATTGCTTTTGGTGTTTTCCACTCTTTTTTTCGGGTTGGAATTTCGGTCAAAATTTGTATGCATACTCGTAGCATTCCACTCGTTCTTTCATTCCAATGAAAATGCAAAGCATTTCGATTGCACATTTTCACTGTTTTGCTATTGTTTTATATTTCATTTTATTCAAGTATATTGTTTTTCTGTTTTTGCCTTTAGTGTTTTCGCATTGCCAACATCAATGGGGCTCAGCTTCAGCGATTTGGTTTTTACATCACTACACATTCTTACTTCCTTTTCACATTTACATTTTCTATATCGATTTTATTATTACAATTGATTTATGGGTATGCGTTCGTAGATGCATGAAGATTTATGGGAAATTAATACTTAATATGTTTTCGGAATGATTCAAAGTAAAGCGCTTAAAAAAAAAAACAACAAATAAATAAGTAAAGAAGTCACTTGTAGTAGCTGAAATTTTTCTTTCAGTTATTCGTATGAAAATCTTTTTGCTCGCAATGAAATATGTGTACAATGTGTAAGCATTTGCAAATATTTGTATGTGAGTAAATTTGTGCTTTCATTATTCAGATAAATCCTTGTTGTTCCTTTATTTATATGAATAAACGTCCTTTGCCATGGAGAACGAAAATAAGCTGCCGAATATTGAAATCGACCATGGAAAGCAAAAATATTTATTTTACTATTAATTACTCGCTTTTGGAATTACATATGTCAATTATTTTTCAAAACTATTCAACATGTATTGGTACCAAATAACGTAGATTACAAAAATCTCTAACAGAAGATCTCGTCCGATTTCACCATAACAGAACTAATTTGGCTTCTCTCTACGTTGTTTGTCGGTACTACTTGTCGAAGACTTGGTTTGTGCTTATTTTTGTATAGAATTAAATGAACTGATGTGTTTTAATTGTAAAACTATCAACATATCGGGCTCAAGAACTGCTATCAAATAAGTTGCATGGAGTTTCGTTTCCGTGTGGCAAGAAATGTTGTCTTATTTCACCACACTAGCAACCAATTAGATCGAAAAAGATTCAAATAGCAATAAGCAAAAGTAAATTTTTTTCTAGAATGGTGAATGGATGTAAACGTTTTCTGTTAGAGGAACGGTGGGAGTGAAGGAGCTGCCTTGTTTTCAACATTCCTTGTTGTAGCTAGGCTTCTTCTATCTCCGCTTACTATCGAGAGGTCATTGTCTTTTTACGAGTATTACTGAATATTCTTGGGCAAAAAGTATCGATAAACCGAATAATAATGTATAGTCGATATTATAAATCCCGAAATATCGATGTTCGATATATTATAAGGCCTCTATGAGCCCAGCGAACGTAAATCTTCATATTTTTAGAAATATTTTGGCGGAAGTCTTATTGTTTTCTTTGCAGAACACAAGTTTTTAAGTAAATTGTTTCAGTTCACAAATACATCAAATGTAATACGTTGTTATTTAGCAAGTAATAAATCAAAAAATAGTAAAACTGCTAAATAAGTATTGTTTTTTCACTATTGAAATTTTTTTTATATTATTTTAGGATACTTTAGGTAATCACACCTTGGGATAAAAATATTGATATATCGAAAAATCGACATATCGAAAAATCGATATTTTTTGCATTTTGCATATAACTGCGTTTTTCATTTGCCCATCTCTATTACTGAACATTTCACATAAGCAGTAATGAATTTTTTTAGCGCCGAAATATACTGGTCCAATATAGGATTGCTTTTCAGGCCTTCTGACGTTACTTTGTTTTGCTTTACTTTGAAATCCGATTTAGCGGTGAATTTACAAATTTAAAGTCTGTTCGTTTCTATATGTTGATACCAGAAAGTGTGGAACAAAATTTGGAAAATATAAAAATTAACATAATTGTGAGCTCACATGGATTATGCAGAGTTCAAATACTAAACATATATATCTGCGCAATGGGGTATGGTCGATCTTCTGGGTATGCAGTTACAACTCAACCCCGACTCTTATGCTCCCGTTCGTGCACTCTTGCCAAGGTGAGCAACCCATGTGTGAGATGCGGTAACCAACCCGTTTGGATTCTTGGGTCACAGCTGAAGGAGAGTAAAGCTTCCTACCTAAAGCCGCTTCGAATTATTCGGTTTAAGGGCCCACTAAAATCAGCAGCGTCTGTTCACCAAAGATTATGATTTGAGGGGATGTACTTAGAATGTCCGAACCCTTAATGGGAAAAATGCCGCCGCCCAGCTGGTTGATGTCTTCGGAAGAGTAAGGGCTGACTTCACCGCCACCGAAGAAATAGAATGGACGTGTGAAGGTAAAAAACCATGGGCGTTACGTCGTCTACTACAGCAGCTAAGTTCGATGTTGGATTTGTGGTGGGAGGAAGACTTCATCGCGAAGTCTTTTCGTTTATTCCGGTGAACAAGCATCTCACCACAATTCGCATCAGAGCAAGATTCCTCAAAAACTCGGTGATTTGTGGCCACGCCCCGGCAGAAGAGAAGGACGATGTGTTCAAGGATCAATTATACTAGCGCCCAGAATTCATTTACCATCGCTGCCCCGTCAACCAGGGTGGATAAGGAAGGGATCTTTGATCACACTGTTGGAAAATTCAGTATCCATGACGAAACCTCTGCCACTGGACTGAAACTGGCAGTCTGTAGCACCAAGTTTCTGCATTAAAGGATTCGCCAAGCTACGTGTCTGTCTCCAGATTGAAAAATGCGAATCCAACCTCGATAATTTTGCTATAGACGGAAGGCATGCTTCCAGTGTATTAGACGTGGATCGACTTGGAACATTATGGAGAGGACGAAATATGTGGGTTCGAAGCGCCTCAGATCCTAGCCGACAAGAAAAGCACCCGAAAATTGTACGAAAACATGCGATGACTGAGGGAAGGTTTTAATACCGGTGTAAATTTTTGTAAGAACAAGAACGCCGACCCGGTGACTGATGTCTAAAGCAAACTTAAATTGTAGAGGGAACGCCTCCCTACTTCTTTGATAGTATTTGAAAAAATTGCATAAGTAATCTTAAGAAGCAACTTTATCAAATTTCTTGAATTCTTTGCCGAAACAGCATCGGAGTAGTACATATAGTTAAAAATTAATTCGTACCCTGTTTGAAAAATAACATCATGAGAAAACCGTAACTGTATAAAAGAGTATGGTTAGCGGCGTTTCAAAAGAGGCGTTGTGAAAGGCATTAAAAAATACGTTTGCCTATATTTAATATCTGTACTTGAATGAATCTTCCATGTGATATTAAATTATATATTTTTATATATAAAAACGATGAGCGGATTTCAACCAAATTCGAACACTATATTCCTTGCACCCTCGACACAAACACGTGCTATATTTTAATCCGTTAGGTGGCGCACGAGTCGAATTATTCAGAAAATCCGCAATAAATCGTCTGAGATTGGTGATATGATAAAGGCGTGGTGCTGGGGCAATATAAATTAGTATTATATAAAATAAATGCGCTAGGTGGCGCAAGAGACGAGTTATCTACAAAATCTGTATTTGTTATCCAATTTTGACGAAATTAAAAACATTTGGGAGTGCTACGACGAGAAACATTTTTTTATGAAAAATGGGTCCGCTAAATAGAGTTCTAGCCGAGTTTTTCAGAAAATCCGTATTTACCGTCCGATATTGATGATATTAGGAAAGCATGCTGCAGTTCCGATAAGAAATGCTTCTTTAACTTACATTGAAAACATAAATAAGTATTTATACTACAAGGTGGCGCAAAAGTAATCCTCCTATCAGAAAATGCTATAAATTTTGCGATTGGCCCCTAATGTCAGTTCTGTTTTGACATTTGTGTAGTATCTAAACACATGCGAAATACACGTTAATAAACAATATTACGCTACACTGCTTCAGAACGCGGAATATTGCTGACTATTTATTTGACCAACAATCGGTCGGTGACTTTGGCACAACGTGAATTTCGTCGCAGATTTCCTGGCCGTCCAACGTCTACTGGTGAAACACTGCGACGTTTAGCCGCTCGCCTCGAAGAGACTGGCACAACACGAGATGCTGCCAGGCCTGGCAGACCCCGGAGTAGCCGTTCTGCAAAGAATATTGCTGCTGTAGCCGAGGATGTCATGGAAGCGCCGTCGACATCGACCAGACGACGTGTCACGCAAATGGATATCAGTCGACGGTCTTTACAGTGAATTTTGGTACAAGATTTGAAGATGTTTCCGTACAAAGTCCAGACGGTGCATCAGCTGTTAGCTGCTGACCGCCAATCGCGTCTAACATACGCTCAGGCCATCCTTAATCACCACCAAGAGGAAGATGATTTTTCATCAAAAATAATCATGAGTGATGAGGCCCATTTCCATCTTAGCGGGTACGTAAATAAGCAAAATTTACGCTTCTGGGGCACCGAAAATCCGCGTGTAACCCACGAAGAGCCATTACACCCGCTCAAAGTCACTGTATGGTGTGCTTTTTTTTGCTGGAGGAGTCATCGGACCTTTTTTCTTCGAAGACGTCGCGGGCCAAACGGTTACTGTGAATGGTGAGCGCTACAGAGCAATGATCAACGAATAATTTTTGCCGCAACTTGATGAATTGGGATTGGAAAATATGTGGTTCCAACAGGACGGTGCAACGGCACACACTGCACGTGCCACAACCGATATGCTGAAGGATGCATTTCCCGGGCGCCTAATCTCCCGTTTTGGCGATTTGCACTGACCAGCAAGATCGCCTGATTTGACCGCTCCCGACTTCTTTTTGTGGGGCTTTTTGAAGTCGCGGGTTTATGTCAACAAGCCTCAGACTCTTGCAGCTCTTAAAGAGAATATCCGTCAAGAATGTGAGGACTTATCGCCGGAAGTTTTGGCCAAAGTGATGGAAAATGCCATAAAAAGGGCTCAAATGACAATCAACTGTGGCGGCGGCCATTTACATGACATCATATTCTCGACTTGATGTAAAAAAAATTAAAAGACCAAATAAAAATAATCCACAAGAAGAATCAAAGTTTTTCATTTTTTTTTTAAATTACAGCCAAAAAACATCGGATCGAGATTTTTAGAAAATCTATACATAAGGTTCGACTCAGTCAAATCCAGTAAGCTGTGTGCAGTTAAAAATAATACTCCTTACGCATAGTTGAAATAAAATGTATCCTTAGGTTAGTTGCCGCTATTATTGCTAGATAACCCATTGAAAATCATGCCAAATTGCTACTTACTTTAAAATAGATTTCATCTTTACTGTGACTACGGGGCATTGTTTCTAAATTCATCGCAGCTGCATTTTAGGTTTTAAAAAACCTTCTCTATGTCAATGGAAAGGAAGTCGCGGTTATCGACTGGTTGTGATATAAATTATAATATGTAATTCTATAAAGGAATTTCATCTATCCCGAAATTACACCACGTTGTTTTTTATATTTCTTACAGCGAACATTGGCGACGAAAAATTGCACGGCTTTTTTAAATTACTTAAAAAAAAAAAATGTCGTAAGATTTTGTTTGAATATTTGGCCGGCATTTTTTTTTTAGTACGATTGTGCAACTTTTTCGACCCAGTTGCAAAACCTGATGAGCTGCTACGTATAAGAGATATATTTCGAATCATTACGCTTTGGAATGTAACAAAATTTAATGCTGCAAATTGCCCATGATTTACTATTCTACGTAAATTCTTATTCCACATATTAAAACTTAAAATTCTTAATTCGTAGATTTATAGATATGCTCTTTACCATAACGATTTAAGCTGCTACATTGCAACTATAAAATATTGAAGACACACACACAGCCATACATCAAACAAAGCTGTGTACGAGTATGCAGTTTAAAAGTAGCCTAGATTTAAGGAAGAGCAAATCCCTTAAGTACTTAATTGCCAAAAATACTGAGACTACATTTTTAATACAGGCATATTTTTTTACCAATTCCATGCATACATAATTTATTTTTCAAAACAACTTTTGGTATTTATGTACACACATATGTACATATATAGTATGTCTCTCTAACCGTATAATGGAACCTTTTGCTGACCAAATATGTGCATAGATCGAAATGAATTCACACAAGCACAGCAAATACAAATATCTACCTACATATTTGCATATAAAATATTTACTCAAATATGTTTGCTTTTATTTGCTCGTACAGCCTGCTTCATACCTTTGACCATTCTCTCTATGCACTATTTATATTTTTATGGTAATTTATTGCACTACTGTCCTGCAAAAAGAAATTATATTTGAAAAATGAGAATATTTCTTGTAAAAATATTAAATATCATCCATCCTCTACTTTATGTAAATATCCAAAATATTTTGCACAGCTTCTTGTTGCCTGCAGCTACATTACCTCTTAGATGGCACATCGACGTTTCAGGCAATTGATAAAAAAAATACCCTGCAGTGAAAAGCTTAACTATTTTATAATCATACTAGTTTTTGAACTAGTATTTAGTGGTCGTTGTCATACCAATTCGAAAATTACTTCGAAAGCAAAAAGTTGCTAGGCCAAGGAGAAAACGCAAATATGTAAATGCATACTTCGAAAAACACAGCGTCATGTGAAGAGTGCCGACGACGCTGAGTACGATGGTTTGAGCAGGGTGTACGGGATGTACGGCGTTCCAACAAAGTAACCAAAAATGAGTGTATTAGTTTTGTTCCTATACTGCAAAAACTTCCAAGTTTATAGCCGAACTTACAGAAAGTTACAAGAGAAATGTTTTGGTATAGCAAAATTCTGGAAATGAGAGCGATTTGTGTTGTGTAGAGAATGAAGTTGCAAGATTTCACCCGACCTTTTTCTTCTAGTAAAATCGTGAAAAGTGTCAGGCGTTCGCTTACTGCATAAAAGTAAAAAAAAAATTGTTAGTTGTCAAGTTCATAGCGAAATATATTAAAGTCAATTGTAACAATTTTGGAGCATTTGAACGAAACTGACTTTATTTTTTATTTGAACAAAAAAAAAACATTTTGAAATTTTTACAGCAAAAATGTTGGTTTGTGTGCGCGTATCAAGACAAATTCAAATAAGGTAGTTGCAGTAGTACACAAAAAAAATTTACATGTATTTTGTTTTTGCTTTTCCGGTCTGTCAAGCTATTTCAAAAATTTGTATCGCAAGCCAACGAGAACAATCAGAATGTAAATGAAAATTTAAATATGACATTTTAGGCCATAATACGGAAAAGATAGGCAAATCAGCTGTTCTAGTAGCCCACTTCACATAAATCCGCCTTGTCCCGTACTTTTTGGTTCCTACTCCCTCTTGCCTCTCATTGCATAGAGTAATTTTGTTGTTTGACATTTTCACGGGAGCTGTACTGGAGGTATTGAGTTGTTTTAACCATGATAGAAACATTTTAAAGTAAAACCGTTTGCTCACTTCGTCGGCCATAATTTTGTTGTTGAAGTTTGTCAACATTACTATAAAATAAAAAATAAATTATAGACAATATTCAGATTTGTGTTTGTTTGACGAATAATAAAATTATATGTACCTATGTGTGAGAACATGAGTTTGATTTTTTTTTATTGTTAAAAAGTACCTATTCAGACTGGTTCTTAGCGGTTTAAATAACAAAATTAAATCACGGTTTCAAGTAAACCGCGTGTAATAATAAATTTAAAAATAACTTTTTTTGATTATACAAAAAAAAATTTACAAAAAAAGTCCCACAAATTGATAAATTAACTAAAACTAACTTAATTAAAAGAAGAGTTAATGAAAAAATATAATAAAATTAAATCAAAAAGTTTTCTTCTGGCGATATTTGAACCCAGATCTTTCTGGTTCGTATGTCGCGGGGAGCGGACACTCTACCTCTCGGCTATTGCGATCGCAGCGTGGTTGCCGGCCATAGGATGGTTTTGTTTTGTTTGGATGTTAATTTAGAATTTCGAACTGATTTTCGTTGGACATCACCATGTTAAAAATACCAGTGGCTTGTATAGAAAAAATATGGTTGGCTGACAGCTGGGACACACTAAAATGTATATTGCTTAATTTCGTCGAAATTACTTCGCATTAACCAAGTGGGCCCACACTTGTCATTCTTGATTTATTTTAACAGCTCTGTGAACACAGGATTGCTTAGATCTTTAATCAAAATAAAAAAATGTGAGGGCTTGTGTACATTTTTAATATATTGAGCTTTCTATTTCAAGACAACCAGAATTTATAATTCAACTTGCAAAATGTTCATAATTTGTTGAACATTAAAATACTAAGGAAATTAAATTTTGATAACTCATGTTCAAACATTTCTTTTTTCGGAAAAATTAAAAAAAAAAACCGTCTTTTGAATTTAATTTCTCGAAAAGTGTATTTTTTTACATCCGAAAGAAGGCACTTTAAAATGAGTGTTGAAGTTATGTGCTTTAAAAAAAATTCAAAGATTTAAAAATACGATTTTCACAGTGAAATTTAAATCACTGAAAAATATGGGAATTTTTTTCGACAAAATGGAGAGATGTGTGCCTGATAATTTTTACCAGAAACAACATCTACAAGCATCATGCAAAAAGAAAAAAAAAAACATGTCCCGAATGGGCTGGTTGTCTAGAAATGGAAAGCATCTATTTAAATTTTGTTCTAGCAATATTTTTTTTTTTATTTTCTAGGCAGTAAAACACAAGAAATAGTTGAGTGAAAAGCTAATATTTCAAAATGCATCGTTCAGTTTGGTTATGGTATAGAACATATTTTCCGATTACTATCGATAAAATACTTCATTTCATTTTAATTTATTGACCGATTTCACAAGGCGAAATTAGATAGTTTCATCGCAATTTGCTCATAAATTGAGAATGAGCCATGAATAACGATCGTGTGTGCCGGTATTAAGTCTATTCGCACCTGCACGGAATTTAGAACACCAAAACTGAAACGAGTCAAAATTGCATCAAAGTGAATCAAAATTTTTAAATTTTCGAACTGATTCCTCCGAAATGGTGTGATACAGCCGAATAGGCTGTGGACCTGTTTGTTTGTGCGAGTTTAACTCTGTTTGCTGTTTAAACTAAGTTTAAACTCGCTATGCCGTTGTTCAGTAATTTTAAACTTATTTTAACCTGGCAGAGGATAATCGTATTTTTCACACAGCCACGACCGGCAATTCACACGTACACGAAAGCGACGTTCGATTGCAACACTCATTTTCTGCATGATTTCACTGAAAGAAACCAAGAATGATAGAAAACAAGATTGCGCCTTCCGCGGGCCCTAGTCCTCCCTGTGTCGATTTGACAGCATCCACCCATCCGCTGATGAAATAAAAGCATTTTACACAAACAATGCTAAGAAAACTTGCCGCTTCTTCTGCGCTTCTTTTCCCTTTTTTAGAATTTTTTCTCTGCTCTTTTGAGTTGTTTCGTTCTTGGAAAAAAACACTAAGGGCCGTTTTCTCGACTGCCCGTTAAAGGGAACGTTACGTAACCGGCAGATAAATTTGTCGCAGGTATAAATTCGGTTTAATTTTTACAATATTCTGTTAAATATTTATTCAAAACTCTACTGAATATTTAACAGTGCTGTGGAAGAAAAAAAAAATTTTACGTCAAAATCAGCTGTTTAAAAATAAATAAATCCAGGAAGTTTTCCTCTTGTTCCATACTAGTTCTGAACTAGTTTACAACTAGTGCATTTGATTGCAGGGTATCACACACACATATATACATAAGTAAATATGTATGCAAAATCTCTGCATGCTAACAGAAATAGCAAAGAAACGAAAATAAATATTAATAAAAAAAAAATATGAAAAGTACTTTTGTAAATATATAGAAAATGCAAACAAAAGCAACGTGCAATTCGATAGCAGCACATACTGCTCATATGCATTATACTGGAATGTAGTAAAAGCAACAGCAACAACAAACAGCCACATCCACATAGCAATGTCGAGAGGCACGTAACAGAAGCAAATATGCAGCTAAACATTCTTCTCCCAAAGCGCTCAAATACACAAACAAACAAGCACACAGATTTACAGCATCATACAAAACACAACACACAATCTCTTAAGTTCATATCCATATAGCGAAGAGGCATGTGAATGCCGCTTGGGAAGACAACAGGGCCGTACGGCCGTACGTACTGCCTTTGGGCTAGCAGGAAAGGCGGGCAAGTGAAGTGAGCGGCGTGTATCACTAAATACTCCAAGCCGATGCAATTTTCTATGCATTTTCCCTAGGCAAAATATGCATAAAAGAATTTCCATATCAATTACAATTCATAATAATAATGTATCCGGGCGCAACAGCAAATAAAATCAGATTTCAGAGGAAGTGAATGGCGGCGGTGTGTAAGTGTGTTTAGTAGTGAATTGAACGTAGGTGGAACGGTCGGTCGGGTCGGTCGGTCGCAGCAATGCGAATGCAGCTTGGAAAGTGAGGTGAAGTTGTCGAATAGGCCGCAATTTAGAAAGGCGCGCTGCACGGCAGCTCCTTCTTTTTTTTTTGATTTGCTATCCAAGCGACCGAGGACTGTATGGCATACGGACTCTAAGGAGCGCTGTACGATGTGCTCATATAATATGAAATTAAGTATATGTATATAGTATACCCAGCGCAACAAAAAAAAAAAAAAGCCGCATTCAGATTTTTTGAAGTAAAACTTCTTTAACGGCAGTGATTATTTATGTACATCGCGTAACGAAAGTCGCGCTAGTATCCTATAAAAAATTCGCGTTTACTATTTTTTACCACTAATTTGACTAATTTCTACCACTATTCTTACTAATTACTATCTTTATTTTTCCTAATTTCTTCTACCAATTTTTAGTAATTTCTTCCACTAGTTCTACTAATTTCTACAAATATTTTCAATACTTTCTAAATACCACTATTTTGACTACCACTATTAATTACTATTTTTTAGTAATTTCGACCACTATTTTTACTAATGCTACTGCTAATAATTGCGACTACTTTTATTAATTTCTATTACCACAGCTGTGTTTTTTCACAATTTAAAGTTTTAAGCTTCATAACTATGTGTAAATTGCTTAACATATTTGTGAAATTTTTATGGAAATTTGTTGGCTTATTTAAATTTATGAATGGGTACTCAAATTTGAGTAAAATATGTTTATGTTTTGTTTAAGAAGAAAAAAAGCATCTAAATTTTGTTCTTTTGAAGGGTTCAAGCACTTAAAAAAATAATATTGAAAAATTTGAAAAATTGAAAAAAATAATTTTTTGTTTCTCCTGTGAATAATAACAATTCCATTATAAAAACTGTGATTAAATTTTGAATGATTTATTTTTTCTATATTTTTCAATAACTTATTGTGCAACCTTGTGCGTCTTTTACATTCTGTACTCTCTTGGGCACAAAATCATACAAATATTTTAAATATTCTGACGTAATTTCCTCATGCCGTGCTTATTCTATAGTTTTTCGTAGTTCTCCTATGGCTTTAGGCTCGTTTTTGCGAATTTTAGCGCCCATAATAGCCCGAATGTTTTCTATTGCAATGAGGTCCCGACTATTCCCTGGCCGGTGACACTATGCCGAAGATTTTATTCACTTTGGTAATCTAACGTTAAACGGGTAAAAATTTTATGATAAAACTAGCAGTTTATCTCCGATGTCATGGCGCTGAATAGTCCTGAAAATTAGATATGGTTCCTTTTTTCTGTTAAGGACTCCAAGCTGCGTACAAGCTCATTGAGTATAATAGACTTGAACTTTTTGGCATTTCATATACCCTCTATTACAATTAAAGATTCTGGTTTGTATTTTATGAATGGTTTACTTCAGGAAGTATTCAGTTATCCGCAAATCGTTCACATGGCTTACGGCGAATGGGACAATAGGTATCAGGGCTCATCAAGTTGAATTTGGACTCATCCGAAAATATGGCAGGTCTCTGTTCAGACTCAATCCATTTTGCATCACTTTTGACCTAGTGGAATCGTCGATCGTTCATTTTTGAGGATAAAAGTGGCTTTTTGGAGGGCTTCCTAGCCGAAATCCATCCATTGAACGGTTCGGATTGAAATATCCCTTGGAAGCGATTGCTTCAGCTTTGATTTTATCTCGGGAGTATTTTTGAAATGCTTCGAAGGCGTGTTCTCAAAATAGCCTGGTCTACTCTTTGATTTATGCACCTTTTCCTGTCTGATCTTGCTTGGCTTTCCAGTTGACCAGTTTCAGTTTTATCATGAGTCAAAAAAAATTGAAATTACTAAAAATTGTAATAGCATTAATAAAAATACTTGTAGTTACTAATGGTGGAATTAATCAACATAGCAGTAAAAATTAATAGAAAAACAGTAGTTGAACAAAGGCAGTAGCAATTAGTAGTAGCATTAGTGAATTAGCAAAATTAGTAGTAGTTAATAAGACATAACTAAGAAAAGTAGAATTAGTAGTAGCATAAGTAAAAATCGTCGTAAATTTTTTTAAAAATAGTAGTAGATATTAGAAAAAACAGTAGTTGTAATAAGTTGTGGCATTTGTAAAAATGGTAGTAGAATTTAGCAAAATAGTAGTAGTAATAAGTAGTAGCATAAATAGAAGTAGTCGTAAAAATTGGTAAAAATAGTAGTAGAAGTAGTAGAAATAATAGTAATAATAGGTAGAAGCATCTGTAAATTAGTAAAAATAGTAGTAGCAGTTTGTAGTAGTTCTCATAAAAATAGTAGTAGAGATTAGTAAAAATAGTAGTAGTAGCAAGAAGTAGCATAAATAAAAATAGTAGTACTCGTAATTATTATAGTAATAGTCATTAGTAGTAGTAGTAGTAATAATAAGTTGTAATAAAAGTTGTCATAAATATAAATAGTGGTAGTTAGCAGTAGTAGTAGATGTTGTGGGAGTAGTAGTAAAACTAGTAATTAGGAGTTGTAGTGGCAGTAATTAGTAGTAGAAGAAGTAGTAGTAGTAGTAGTAGTAGTAGTAGTAGTAGGGCTGAATCAACCCCGAACAACTGAAATTTCTTGAATTGTAAGTCTGCTGTTTCACTTTTCGTTCAACCACTATAAGAATTACGGTCTTTCGAGCCACTCGACTACCCAAAACGCGCGTACTCTACTAGTTAAACTTGCAAACTGAAACTTGAAATGCTAATGGAGGACAGCAAAATAGTTTAAAAACCCGCTCAGCGCCATTCAACTCTTTTTTCTTAGTATTCGGGAAATCTCTAGTTTACAAAAATAAAATTTCCGCAAAATCCTTGACGCGTCTTTTTTTTGTTTTGGGGTGGGTGTAAATATACCTACATATTTACGTGAATCTTTAAGCAGTAAGTTCATGCAGCTTGAAGTACTAACGTAGAACAGAGTTGAATGCAACTTACATCATACTGACGTTTATGAGTACAACAAGCTACGTTAAAGCAAGCAGAGTACGAGACATGTCATCAAAACTTTTTGTATGTATGTGTAATATGTGCGCCAGTATCATGCCAAATACTTACTAACCGAGTACATGATCTTGAGAATGTATGTAGGTATGTTTGCCTTTATTACGCGCATACCCTGCAGAGAAACTTCCTTAGTTCTAAACCACTTCCTCTCAAGAAAAGCCTCAAGAAAAATTCAGCAGTACAAAATAATAGTAAACATTAACAATGTGTGACTTTTGGTAAGTAGTCAATAAAATAAGCTTGGATTTCATTAATGATTGGCCCGTTTCTTTGTAACCTAGTTGCAAAAGAACACTAGGTAGGATAACAAAATGTATGCAAATCAACAACACTCGGTTAACTGATATGCGACCTGAGTTGTAGTGTTGGGAAGTGAAAAAACTGCGCTATTGTGAATTAGCTCTTAGAAAATATAAGGCAAATTTAGACTTAAGACCTAGTTCGTTTTAATTTCGTTCGTTTTTCGTATTTTTACCTACATATATAAATACATCAACCTAAAATTTGTTTGTACAGCTATTTTCCGTTCCTAAATATCACTGAATGAAGCGCATCTTTCATGAAAGATCGCAACAGGGTTGCTTTTGCAACTAAAAGAAATTTTATCCGAGTTGGAGCGTTCTTTTGCAACTCGGGTACAAAGAAACGGGACCAATAAAAATTTATTGCAGCAATAATGAAACCAGAGTTTCTTTGTTCCTATTTTCTACAAATACTTTAGAAAAAGGTAGTAGCGAAAGGAATTTTTTCTTGAGAGCTGTGTACTGACTTAAGGAAATTTGACAGAATAAATTTAATTGTATATTTCTTAGGCGTTTTTTATATGGAGTTTTTGCTTTTATTGAGAGCTGTGGACGAAGTTTTAAGTACTACTTCAACTGAAATTTCTTTCTGGTTTTCAGCATGGCGATTTCGATGAAATGCCTATTATCACTCTATGCATCAGTTTTTAACTATTTAGTTAGATCCACTTTTTCAGTGCTAGTTTAAATGCAGTTAAACTTAGAAACTAAGTAATTTCACCTAGTAAAATATGTCAATAAGTTGAGATAAAATGGGGTTTTTAACATAAATCAGGAACCAAATCATGAACAATTAAAAAACATGCTCTCCTATAACCATTTCATTCCACTTCTGCTTGATTTGTACTGTCTCCAGATGCTTTCTTTTATTATTGTGAATTAATGTGCTGAGACCAGTAGGCGTGATATTGGACTTTCAAAACAGCAAAAATCATTAACTCAGATAAGGCGTGGGCATATAACGAAAATAAGTTTTCCCAATAAAAAAAAAAATTTACGATATAAAACCTCAATGATTTCCTGGGGTTTGCTTTGAATTTATAAATGTAGTTTAAAGCTTAAGTTTGAATATTATTTGCGATGCATGGCAATGTGGAAGTTTTCGATGAGTAGGTACTGCGCATGCGTTGAATCGAAATCAGCTAGAGGTCGGTTTCGTTTTGATCGTTATCGCTCGGTTTATCTAAGTAGTTTTTAATAAGAAATTTACTGATACATATTTATTAAACTAATTGAATGCGGTTTAGAGCAATAACAACTTGTAAATCTTCTCGATAGTAAGAAAATTAAAATAGAAAAGATTTGGTTGTCAAATAACATACATATTTAAGTTTAACTTACCAATTACTTTTCATTCCGACTGCTCAAACGCAAAACTTTTAAACCGAAAAAAATGTCTTAATCAAAATCTAGAATACATATCCATTTTGGTTAAGACATATTTGATCAGAGTCGAAATGCAGACTAGGGCTGAATGTCATGGTTTTGCTAACGTGCACCGACTGAAATAGAAGGAAATTTCAGAATTCGTTGAAACTTTACTCCTTAGAGGATTTTATTCAATTTATTACGAGAAATGTACTTTCGTCGCTTAAAGTGGCGCTGGATACTCTCCTGGAGTTGCAACTCATAGGCATGAGATGCTCTGCAACTAAGAGCGCTCTAAGACTTAGGACCTCTAGTAGATTGTGGCCAACGGACAGGACTGATGTCTCTCTGACTATCCCATTGCGGAACTTCAGCCCCAATTTCAAGGTTCCCTTCCCCTGTGAATTTGACACGCCATTAAAATCTGCTAAGATTCCGATCTTAATGGATGACTCTAAAATAGATAAAGAAACCCGAACTGGAGTTTTCTCCCAGCAACTCTCTTTGAGGGAAGCGTATATACTTCCAGATTATGGTGACATGTTCCAAGCTTAGATCTTTGCAATTGGCATGGCGAAAAAATTGGTCGGCATGAAAGGACTATGATCCTTCAAAGCTTGCCTTTGCTGTCTAGGCAGTCTGGCGTCGATTGAGGTTCTAAAGTTGACCACGACTAAATTGTTTTGCGTTCAGAATTGTCGGCGATCTCTGCAATTTCTTTAGCAGCACACTTTCAATGAATACAGGGTCTCGGACCACAGTGACATTCCTGGAAACGGGGAAGCGGTCGAGTGTGCAAGAAGAGGAGCTGAGGCAAGACTTCAGAATCGCTGCTCGAGCATACGACTCACGTTGAGATTTCTGCTCTACCAAATTGAGGTAAAGCACGTTCAAGTTGGTCATCACTCAATGAGCACGAAACACGGAGTCTGCTGAGATTTTCCAAACCGAATGTGAACCTTCTCAAAGGAATACTAAAGGGGCATCGGTCACATGACCGCAAGGTTTAGAGCCACGTACAACGACTTTTGTAGGAGCTGCTGGGAGAAATGCACTTCAGATTTCGGGGGGATTACTTCTTCGGCTATCTGGACGACCTAGATGCGGTTGCACTGGAGGAGCATTTGGGATTTACCAAATTATCGGGATGGTTTAGGAACATGTACAGATAGATAGGCCATCACTGAGTAAACTATCTACGTGAGCAGCCAGTTTAGCTAAACCTTACCATGATATTTTATAGTCGAAAGTTGTAAGCGGGTCCTTAGTTCAACTTCTCGAACAATTAACAAAAGAAAAAATCAATGGCTATCATTAACTATTTTTAGTTTTTATTGTAAATCGAATTTTTTATATGCATTATGTTTGTACACTATTTATCAAAACCAACACAAGCAATTAAAAAAAGACCCATCGTTCATGCCAATACCTCGCCCATAACATACCAATTCATAAACTAGAACTTTTGGTAACTAGATTGGCTCTTTGCTGCAAGGCATTTACATACATATATATATACATAAATGAGAATGTATTAGTGTGCCTTTTCTAAAACGTTTTTGATATGCAATAATGATCAGGATATACATAGGTATGAACGTGCATGCTTACAATATCATTATGTATGTGTTTGTTGTTGCTGTTATTGCTGATGATGTTGATAAACAAGCCAACAAGCAAGCAAGCAAGCAAGCAAGCAAGCAAGCAAGCAAACAAGTGCTTTAGCAAATTTTTGCACACAAAAATAGCAGCGCCAGCAAGAATTTTTAAGCACACCCCTTTTGCCTAGCCAAACAAACAAACAAACAGATAGAACGATAGACAGACATACAGAGAGCTTTTCAAGCAGCGTGCTTTATAAAAGGGATTATCCATAACAGTATTATAAATAATAATATGTGCATATGCATGCAGTATGTGTGTGTGTCTGTGTGTGTGTGTGTGTGTGTGTGTGCAAGTGTAGGTATCTATATATCTATCTGGGCACGTAAGGCAGTAATTGGGAAAAGCGGATGTTTATGGAAAACGCCGTAAAGTGTTTTTTTTTTGAGTAGCAGCATGTAAGTAAGATGCAAATATCTTGGCGAGTAAACGTTTGAAAATATATGAATGTGTGTGCGTGCAATTTATGTGCATAGAAGAATGTAAAGTATGTAGTACATATGGACAAAAACAGTGGCTAACAGAAGTGATCATATATATTTACATCAGGCGCCTAACACGATGTGCAGACCAAAATTTAAAGCATGGACACACTGGCACGTAGTTTATGGCTCATTCTAAATTTATGAGTTAATTACGATTAAACTAAATAATTTCGTCTTGCAAAATCTGTCAAGAAATTAGGATTAAATTCAGGTATTTGACCATAAATTAAGAAACAAATTCAGAAGTAATATAATAAATAGAGGGTGTTTTTTTTGACTGATAGTACCTTAAATTGAAATAAAACACATACAAAATGAAGTGTATTGCCAAATTTTTTTTTATTTGAAAGATATTTTCATGACATTTAATATTTAAAAACGATTTCTGGCATATGTCCGCCACGACTAGCTTTGGTGAATCGGATGCGATCAGTCCAATTTTGAACCATTTGAAATTTCCATGTTATGGATAGACAAAGCCCAACTTGTTGAGCACGTTCGGATCTTCTCCAACACCATCACTTACAGCACCAATATTTTCTTATGCACGTACAGTTCTTTGTCTTGTTATTGGGTTCGAAATTCATCAACAGTTCGACAAATAAGCTAGTCTGATGCTCGATTACGTGGACCACAAAATTCACGAAGTGCTTTATAAATTTGGCGTACAGAACACTGATTTTTAAAGTAAATTTCCACAATTTGTAAACGTTGTTGCGGCGTCATTCTTCCCATGATGATTTGCCAATGCTTACTGAACAGAAATGTCAAAACGAAATTTCATTCACCCGCTGTCGAGTGACAGCTATCCCTATCGAAAGTTCTATCAGTCTAAAAAAACACCCGTTATGATCAAAAAATGTGTTCTGTGTCCCATAACCAAACTAGACGGTGCATTTTGAAATTTTAGCTCTTCACTCAACTGTTTCTTGATTTCTAATGTCTCTAGAAGCTTTCGTTCGTGGTCGCAAATTGAAAAAAGGAAGATTTTATCGTAATAAAATTGAAATACATACATAAATGTCCACAATCTATAGTTAAAAAATGGTAGTGAGAACATTGATTTGATCTCTTAAAATTTTTTTTTAATAGTAGCCAATCTATTGTAGAGTTCGATTAGGTTAGGCCCATTTGAGCCCGTTGTGATACGAATTGGATCAATTTGCCCAATGAAACGTAAAAGATCGTTTACGTCTGTCGATCCCAGATCCGGCAGGTATTCGAAGAAGTACAGGTAGAGAAGTCTACTTCATACACTCGCTAATGCAGTGCAATAGCAATAATCGTCACGACAGCTGCGTCAGTAGTCGTTTGCGGGAAACCCCAACCTAATGACATCCCATAAGGTAATATTACCAGTTAAAATATCTGCTACTAGGCGTAGGAGGCGTCTTACCATGTTGGTTAAACTAACAGAGCTATCTTTGTCTATTTTGAGTCAGAGCTGATGGATTATCCCCATCTTACGTGTGCCAACTCAAGAACTTTGACCATCAACTAGAGTCCCACCTCATTTTAGGTATTTTTGCTTGACGGCGCTGTACCTGTCAAGATCCATGCTATGCACGCTTTGTATATCGGGCTGCCAGCTCATTAAAAATTTTCCTACACTCGGTCACATTCTTTGACGAAATTACGCTGCAGTTGAGCGATTTAATAGCAGCTTGACTATCGGAGAAGATAGCTATTGTTTGCGGATGAAGTGCCGAATTTACCAGCCAAAGCGCGGCCTCTTATATTGCTGTGAGCCCAGCTGCAGTGATCAGGCAATCGAAAGCTGAGTTTGGGCGAGAGATTCTGAGAATAAATCCCACATCCAATTCTACTGTCCAATTTACTGTGGTACTGGTCCAAATACTGTGGTACTTGGTATAACACCCGATAACTACGTCATCCACCCAGATACTCCTCGGAGGAATAGGTGTGGTGAAACGATTTGTCTGTGCGATAACTTAAGTGATGTAGACAGTTCGCATAAAGTTTGCAGGGCATCCATTCCGAAGTTTTGAGTGATCCAATCTTGTGTCATTCCATCTTCCTCCATTCAAACGAACTGCCTTCCAGTTTGCCTATAGTTTTCCATACATCTGAACAATTTTATCACTCCCTGTGCCTTAACAAATATCCTTTTGCATAAAATTCATAAATGATACCACAACCAATTCTATGTGCCGGTGAATGCGCCTCAATATATGCAACGGAAATGAAAATTCTCAGTCTCAGTCTCAGTGAGTCAGACTGTAGGAACGGGCAGAAAGCCAAAGCGGTTGGTAATTGCATTCAATGCAAAGTAATAGATTTACATACTCGTATAAATTTACATACACTCACACACACACACACAGCTATTAAGCTGCAGGCTGGCAGCATCTAACTACCTCGAAAGAGACTAGACTTACTTGCTATGTGCAAGCTCACAAAATTGTAATAGGCTAGATATGCTAAATAAAACGAGAAATCAAATGAACTTCCTATTACGTGTATGTATGTGGAAACTCAAAAGTTAGGAAAAAAACTACAACACTACTATGTGGCAATGTGAATTTTGAATTACAGCTAACTTGATAACAAAAATCTGATAGAAATGCTTGCATATCGATTTTCAGTTTATTGGATAATTGAGGTGGTACGTGAGTAGCGAAAAGAAATAGACAAATAATAGATAACTACATACATACTTACTCTTTGCCTAACAAACTTTCACACAAGCTCATTTATACTACGGCATATATGTATGTAGAATGTAGTTTTGTATTTATAAAAATATTTGTATATTTCATAGTAGTGTACCTGAGTGCAAATAACGCAAATTCAATTTCCTTTTCATTGTATTATTTCTGCTGATTCACTATCTTAAGCTGCTATCGAATTTCTGTTAGCGGCCGTCCTCTGCATACTCTAACGTAATTGCAGGTACTAAGAAAACATAAATATTATAATAAGCTGTGTAAATTTCTTTCGCTAGACTTTTGTAAAGAAAGCAACAGTTTGAGAAAGTTTGACAAAGCTATTACTAGTTATATATAAATATCAACATTAATACAATAAAAAAAAGGAATATTTGGGAGATACGGAGTTTCATACAGAACCAACTACATACGAGCATATTACGACATTAAAAGTCGAATTAGTATAGCGCTCCGAAATTATAAGATCGAAATATAAGTAAATCCTGAGAACTAGTATCTCAATAACTTAACTCACATGCACATAAATTATAGAAAACTGAAATATGATGTTAATTATGAAACTAATATATATGTTATGAAAATAACTGTGTTAGAGTCAAAAACCAGTATTTTTGTAAGCAACATAGCGCAAATTATAGATGAGGCCAATAAGAGTTTTATACTCACACATATTGTGAACAAATACAAGTGAAAAATCTTAGGCCATATACGTCAAAATTCGTCACAGCAGAGATCACCTGATGTAGCAACCCGCACCATTCTGGTGTTATAAACTGAGCGAATTTCTATGTCTGGCAATTAAAAATGGCCATTTGTGACATTTAATATCAGCCGCCGCCATTTTTAATTTATAAGACTAGACATGTCACTTGTATTCATTCACAATTGTCATATATAATTTATATTAAAGCTCACTTTGTGAATGCATTCAGGCGCGTTAAAGAGACGCTTCACAAGTATGAAACTTCTTAATTTCCGAATCTTAAATTTCGTTCTAAGCCTTTGCTGGATGAGTGGGTGGTTCCAAGTGAGTCGAAGCCAACCGCCGAAGTTACTCATACGCCCCGGTATGCTGCTGTCTCAACTGATGTATTCCATTAAATTCCATTGTGGAGAATACAGAAACAAACAAATAATATTCACTTGCTGTGAAATGTCAAAAGTGACTGTTAACTTTGAAAAACATGGCACAATTAAATTCAATAACTAATGATGAACGTACTTCGTTTAAATAGATTTAGCGTATTATTTCCGAAAGATCTATGTATGTTAAAAATATTGTGTGTGTCTTTTTTGTTTTCCATTTTATAAACTTCCTAATAATTTGAAAAAGGAAACTGGGCTTGATACATTTCGGTTAACTTTTTGGAAATTCTACTGTTATTGAAAATCAAAACCTACGCAATAGTCGAATAAGTGGTTGAAAATTTAGCTACTTTAAAATTAGTGTACCTTAAAATTTGCTGCATTGCCTCTATCTCTGTGTTACGAACGCAAGTATTGAAATCAGTTAAAAATCTACACATCAAATATATGTAACTTTAAAGACACTTTTAGATATAAAAAAAATTGTTTCCCTATGTCAAATCCATTGAACAAAAAAGTTTTCGGCTAAGCCTATTGCACACTTAGATATATACATATATTTACCTATGAGCATTTGACTTCGTAGCGAATTTTACGTAAATTTGTTTTTATTGTCAAAATTTCAAAGACTAAACGAACCGACAACAAACTCTAGCAAAACAAATGGATAACACTTGGAGGGACGGAGAGGCCTTTGAAGCATTGTAGGATACAATCGAGGACATTGGAGCGAAAGAAGTTCATAAGCTTAAGTTATAGTATGTGCAACAAGTTCTACGCTGTTCAAATGCAACGTTCTATATATATATGCTTTAAATGTATATGTAATATTTCAAACAATAAATGCTAGCATTGATAAACAGCATATCTACAATTTGTATAAACCATACGCGCAGAGACATACATCATATATACATATATATATATATATATGTATAGATATAGATACTCATACGTGTTCGTACCAGTGGCGTAGATATGGGAGGATCAAAGGGATCGAACCTCATCACGGTCGATAAAAAATAACGGGAAATAATTTCGGAAGAGATGGACTCGCTTTTTATACCCAAGCACACTGATGGTGCCCAGGGTATTATAACCATGTTCACGTAACGGTTGTTTCCCTGAAGTAACCGAGATAGATATATTCAGATATATGTAAATATATATGCCAAGTTTTTAGAATTAGTAGCGAATTTGACTAAGCCGTGTCTGTATGTCCGTCCGTCCATCCGTCAGTCGGATAACTCGAGCAAATATTGAGCTATCTTAACGAAACTGGGTACACGCATTGCCCTAGAGCCAAGCTACTTTGGTATTGCAAATGGGTGCAGTTGCACGCACATAATGATGTTTTGTGAAAATCAAGAAATGTGCTACTTCGGTAACCAGTGAAAATGGGCCGAAATTGCCGAAACTATCTGATCAACCCCTACCAACTTTTGTAGACATATTGTAAACCCAAGTGTAAAAACCATGGCCACCCCTCATACAACGGTAATTTTCACAAATAAAAAACTGGATTTTAAGTTAGCATTAAACAAAATTCGCTCAAATTTTATACGGAGAATGGAACTGCTCAAAATATGCAGCGAATCAAATAAAACAAAAATTAGAAATGGGCGTAGCATCACCCAAATTAGGTGCAAACATTGCATTTGAAGCCAGAAGTAAAATTCCAGAAATTTAAAAAATCGGACCAAAACTAAGCCCACATCTAATATAAAAAAACGATATTTAGGTATCTATTAAAGAGAGTTCGCTTAAGTTTTATATGTAGCATGAGGTTGCATAAGCAAATACACGCAATAAAATATATTGGTAAAAGGCGTGACACCGCCCACTTTCGAGAAAATAGGTACATATATCTCAAAACTATGCCATCAAACGCCACCCGATTTTGTCCACACATTGCATTTCAAGTCAAAAATATAAGTTTTGAAAATTGTAAAGTCGTACAAAAACCATGTCCATTTTTCAAATAACGGCAAAATACGAAAGTACAAAAAAAAATCGATATTTGCTAACTACACAAGATCATTTACTCCAATTTGATAAACAAGACGTTAGTATATCTCCGAAATTTTTCTGTCAAATTCTATCACAATACGTACACTTTGTTTTTCAAGACAGAAATCGCAATTTCGAAAATTACAGAAATCATGCTAAAACCATGCTCTCCTCTCATATGAGTATAACAGTAATTTACAACAAATCAAAATATTCAATATTTTACTAAACCATGCCGCGAATTCTTTCCAATTTGGTATATAGAATTTAATTAAATCAAAATTTAGGAAAACGGTGGTTCGTGGTACATGAAAATCATATAAATTTTCATTTGTTTTTATTTAAACCGTCGTTTATGGTTTCAAAATTATTTTATATTAGCAAACCTGGCTTGAATTGATGCGAAAAAAATACATATTTTTTTTTTAGATATTTAACACACTTTTCTAAATTTTTATATGTATAGTATGTTGGGCCCGGAGATCGCATGCACTTAATGTAAAAATTTCATGAAGTTCGATTGAGTACTTTGGACGCCAATAAAGGAGTCATATTCATTTTTGCATGTAAGATGAACTGTTTTGATTGCATACAACAAGTAAGGTTTATTTCAAATAAAAACTTGCGCTGGGTATCTACTTACTTGTTTTATTTAATTTTATTCCATTTCTGTTTCATAATTTCATTCCGTTTCATCTTACATAGTTTACTTTCTGTTTCATTATATCTCAAATATTCTCTTGACTAGAACGAGCCTTTTATGGAATTAAACATCAACGCTAGGCGAAAGAAAACAGAAGTGCGATTTATTTGAGATGTTGCCATTGATTAATTCAGAGCTGCATAGTTTTTACCACAATCTTAAAGTTGAAGGTTCATATGAAGACAAAATAGATTCTGAGTTGGATGAAATTGAAAAAAGTTAATGTTTAAAAACTTGATAATTTTTATTTCTTAATTGTAAGCTTTGAGTAAAATTTTTTGCAACTTTTATTGAATTTATTTTTATGTACATTCTTTTTGAAATCTGCTTTTGAATAAACTCGTAATTATTTAAAAACTTCATGAAGTTGTTTAGTAATTTTTATAAAAGTTTACATATACATGTACTCTTATCTAGAGAAAAATAATATAGCTTACATTTTTAATGCCGAAATGGTACATTACTCGTATAATGTTTGAAAGAAAAGAACTTAACTCGTTTTGGGTAGAAAATTTATGTTCAAAGTAATTTTAACTACTGCCCTTTATGGCCACTAATAAGTTAAAATTTTCCCCAAATTCAGTTTGACAAAAGCAATTAATTTTCTTAAATTAAATTAAAAAGAAACCATTAGACTTAAAAAAATAAAATACCATCGCAAAATTAGAGCTTGAGATTGTTTCGCAATATGATGATCTTATTTTTATCAAAAACCTCATACAAAACCTTTTGCCCTCAATCAAACCTATTTTCTCGATCATCTGTCAAATCTGTAAGTCTAGTCGCTAATTGAGACTTTTCAGTGGTGAGATTCATTTGGAGACAATTCGGCATTCAGTGAACCTTTTCAACTCTCTAGTCTCAAAATATAGTCACTAATTTTTCTGCTGGTCCTGAACAAAACAAAAAAAAAAAAAAATGAGGTAAGTATTGAACAAACGCGAAAATGAAGTTGCATGTATCGGCTATTGATAATTCTAATTTTTACAACTATGTTAAGTAATCGGTTGACATTAAATGCTATAATAAGAATTTTGAATGGTTATCTTCAATGTTAATTTTACGATAACCACATTGTTTTAATTTTCAAAAAGCAATAATGCCGATGACCAAAAATTGAAAGTGCATATTGTGTGCTATCGATGAACACATTTTCATTGAGGTTGATTGTGCATCCGTAGCAGAACAAACGATCAGCTGATTGTCGCTAAGGCTTTTCCCCACAGCCTTTGGGGAATTTTTTGAGACTGTTGCTTACTGAAGTCTCAAAAAATATCTCCAATTGAAAGCAAGGAACGTATATTAAAAAAAAGTTGCATGGCATTTCGTTTCTTGTGGCAAGAACTCTCGTCCAATTCACCACGCCTGGAAACCCATTTGATCAAATCAGATTCGGATATCAATCAGCGAAAGTCTAATTAATTCTGTTATGATGAATTGGATGACATTTTCTGTTAGAGGAACGGCGAGATGGGATGCAGCTTTTTTGTAATCTACGTTTTTTGTTGAATGTCTCAAATTTAGTGACTTGAAATGAGACTGAGTTACATAATACAGACAGGCATTAAGTCGTTTTGGTCAATGCCCACCGAAATGTTTAAGCATCTTTGCGAATAAATTCGAATTCTTGGTTACTTCTATAGTGAGACACATAAATTCCAGTAATAAAGCTTTGATTCCCCACCCCTTACCCCCATCTCTTCCATGACTAGGAACTATCTACGCCACTGTTACCTCCTCGTATGAAAAGCGTTTGACTCTTTTGCTACGTGTGTGTTGGTTGGCGCTCGTGCCATAGCGAGATTGAATGAAAGTTTTTAATAAAAGCACAGCATAGCCAAGTAAAGTGCAGCAGGAAAGGATTATTAAATTTTTATATACGAGTACCAAGTAACAAGTACACACACACACACACATATATAGCATACTATAGTCTAACGCTAAGAACAAAACAGAAAAAAAATAATGCATTTGGGGTAAGAAACGTGTATAGAAAAAAAAGAAAAGAAGATATGCAGATTTTAAAGTTAAAACGAAGTAACTTCCGTCTTTGGGTTGCAAAGTCTGCTGAGGAGCTTAAAGTAGCAGAAGGGAATTGATTTTTTGGCGAAATGCGAAATGGATTTAAGTGCAATATACTCCTATGAGAATTTTCAGGCGAAGATAGAGAGCTCACGAGAAAGCAGCTTTAAACAAATCTATTCTATTATACAGCTATTTATTTTAGACAGTCATAGATTTATACATTCAATGAGATTTATTTGTCTTTGCCAAGAGTAGCTACGCATATTAAATTGAAAAGCAACTCGTATTAAAGGGATGCGAACGAGCTTAGGGTAGTTATCAAATATTGCTTATAGCTTTCAAGTTGTCTCATTTTATATCCACTACTCCACTTTTTTGTAAGAATTCAAATTGATTTTCGTAATTTTTCATATATACTTTAAGCATATACTATGTCTTTGTTATAATACATATCCACGTTCCAGATTCGATATATTTATTTGTATGTCTCCTCTCTGCCTCTTCGCTTTGACGGCTGTGACTGGCATAAGGCTTGTCGGTTTGTCCGTATTGTCTGAGAGCAGGCGTTCAACTGCCATTTTGCTGTCTTTTTAAATAAATGACATTTGATAGATAAATAAATTAACAAAGTGTTGAGACGATGTACTCTTAACATTCCGCTTACATGATGACCTAGTTCTTAGTACGAGTATCATTTACCAAATAACTTATTGCTTTTCTTGAGCAAGCCCCTTGCGTTTGCCTATTCACATACACCTATTGTTATCTACATGTATATCGATTGGTTTATCAGAAGTGGATTTAAATGAAATTTTATTTGAAGATGATATAAAATATCTAACTTAAAATACATGGCATGCGTTTGTTTTTGAACTGTAACTCTAAATTTAATATTATTGCTTACAAGGTTAACCAATTAGAAAATAAAATATTACAATACGTTTACAAAACGACACCCCTATATTGCACCCATTCTTTGTAACCTAATAACCAAATGCATGTAAAGCAACAACACTAACTTGGAAAAATGTGCGAGCTGCGCCAACTCGGTAAAGTGACATCCGACCTGAGTTGCAGTGTTGGGAAGTGAAAAACTGCGCTATTGTGAATTAGCCCTAAGAAAAAACATGGGAAATTTCACTTTAACACCAAATTCGTTTTTATTTGCATAGTATTTTTAAATATATAACTCCGTCAATTTAAAATTTATTTGCACAACTTTTTTCCGTTCTTAAATAGCACTAAACGAATCGCAAATTCCATGAAATATCCCAACATGATTGCTTTTGCAACTAAAGGAAATTTTATCCGAGTTGGAGCGTTTTTTTGCAACACGGGTGCATAGAAACGGGCCCACTACTGGCATTATCGAATATGCATTTCCGTTTTACGCAAAAGCGATAGCTAAAGAGTTTGTGAGGTTGCGCATAGAATACCCCATGGCTCTATTCTCCCATAAGCCTTTACTTTGTGGAGCTGACAGAGTTGAAGCAATGATAAAAACTTACTTACTTATTTACTTAAATGCCGCTATGACCTCTTAAGAGATTTTGCCCGAGTTTAACAAATTGCGCCAGTCACTCCTTTTTCCTGCTAACTGGCGTCAATTGGAAATACCAAGTGACGTCAAGTCCTTTTCCACTTGGTCTCTACCACCACCAACTGATACCGCGTGGAATACTTTCAGGACTGGCGCATTTTCGCCTATTCGCACGACATGGCTCAGCCGAAGTAGCCGCTGTATTTTAACTCGGTGGACTATGTCTATTTTGCGGTAAAGCTCATGGAGCTCATCGTTCCATCGTCTGCGGTACTCGCCGTCGCAAAGACGTAGACGTCCATAAATCTTTCGGAGAATCTTTCTCTCGAACACTCCATCCGATGCTGACAGTGCCCATGCTTGAGCGCCATACAATAGCACGGGCATTATGAGAGACTTGTAGAGTGTGGTTTTGGTTCGTCGGGAGAGGGCTTTAGTAGCGCTTGTTGGCAAAAGAGATTCTACTTTGAATTTCCATGCCGACATTATTGTAGGTGTTAATTCTGTTCTCAAAATTCTCCACTTTTCGAAATTGTAACTGTCAACAGAGATGCGGGAGCCATCATCATCATACACCAGAAGTTGTCAATTCTGCAGCCTAAATTATCTTTTCTAACTTAACGTTAAAGAAGTCGCACGAAAGAGGGGCATCCTGTTCGAAACCTCGTTTAGTCCTTCTCGATTCTATTGGAGCTGGTGGTGTTGCTCAACATCATTTTACATAGCCGTATTAGTATTGTTGGGATACCAAATTCAGATATTGCGGCAAATAGGCAACTTCTTCTTGTGCTATCGAAAGCGGATTTGAAGTCGACAAAGTTATGGTGTGTGTCTATTATTCTCTCTCGGGTCTTTTCCGAGATTTGGCGTATCGTGAATATTTGGTCGATGGTAGATTTGCTTGGTCTAAAGCCACACTGATAAGGTCCAATCAGCTCGTTCACGGCGGTCTTTCGTCGTTCACACAATACGCTCGACAGAACCTTATATGCTATGATAAGGAGACCAATCCCGCGGTAGTTGGCGCAGATTACAGTAGCGCATGTTACATGTACTTTTCCAGCCCCTTGCCGCCGCACTTGAGGGCAGTCCGTCAGCTCCTGCGGCCTTATTGTTTTTTAGCCACGCTATTGCCGTTCGAGTTTCGCCCAGGTCCAGGTCGGGTAACGGAGTGGAAGTCACTCTGTCTTCATTATTTGGAGGTTCGGGTTCATCATCTTTGATGTTTTCCGCGCCACTACCATTAAGCAGCTTGAAGAAGTGTTCGCTCCACAGTTTGAGTATACTCTAAATATCGGTCATTAGGTCACCGTTTTTATTCTTACAGGAAATTTATAAAAAGTGTGTAAGGTAAAATCCATGATAAAGGAAAGAGGGTAGTTCCACTTAGTTTTTTTTATTAACACGTTGAGTGCCGCCAAACAGATTCAAAATATATTAGCATAGTGCCAATTAATATAACCGGTAGAAATTGATCTTTGGTGATAAAAAATGAATTTGGGAAAAGGGTTTTTGTTTTTGTGTGTTATTTGTACCGTTATATAGTGTGACAGCCGGCGGTGCACATGGCACTCAGGTAATATAATTTTATTCAAGTGCCATGTGCACCGCCGGCTGTCACACTATATAGCGGTACAAATAACACATTATTATTTTATTGTTTGATTATTCTAAGGCTATTTTTTATTTGTATTTGTAGCCTATCTTTCTAAGATACAGTCCGTTCATTTACCAACATGGATGTAAATTCTTTTTATGGGAAACGGCGAAGATCTGATGACATGGAAAGCGATGAAATTGATTTTGAGCCGTCAGATTCAGACGAATACGTTCCTGGTAGCGATTTCACATCGAGCGATTCTGAAAGAGATGAAGATACAGACGAACCTAATGCTGTTTTAGAAAATGCAGAAACTTCCAGTGAAGAGGAGACAGATATTGTCCGCAGAAATGTCTGGAGACCGGTCAGTGGAAACTCGCTAAAATCATTTACATTCACTGACGCCGCTGCTCAAGTAGGCATAATCGAAATGAACTCCAATTCAATAAAACCAGCAGATATTTTCAAACTTATGGTTACGGAAGAAGTTTACGAGGTAATAGTAAAGCATACTAATTTGAATGCCAGCAGGAAAATTGCAACTTGTCGCGTGAGTCGCAGTTCTCGCCTGAAGAAATGGGAAGATACGAATGTTTCCGAAATAAAACAGTTTCTCGGACTTGTAACGTATATGGGAATTGTGAAGCTTCCTTCAATCCACATGTATTGGAGCAAGGATAATTTTTATAAAAATTCCTTTGCACCAAAAATTATGACAAGGAATCGATTTCAGTTATTGATGCAGTGCATTCATTTTTCTGATGTAAATGGTGACAATAGCCGCTTACATAAAGTTACTCAGTTACTGCAAATATTGGAAAGAAATTTTACTGCAGCCAGAAAACCTGCTGAAGTGATGGTGGTGGATGAAACTATGATTCCGTGGCGTGGTAGACTTCAATTCCGGCAATATAATCCAGGAAAATCACATAAGTGTGGAGTCAAATTATACAAACTTTGTGACCCACTTGGTTATACTTATACCAGTTCCGTATATTGCGGTAAAACAGATGATTCTGCCAGAAGAGGAAGACCCACACCTGGAGTTTCACATAGTACGCAAATCGTTTTGGATCTAGCTGAGCCTTATCTTGATAAGGGAAGATCAATGGTCACGGATAACTTTTATACATCGATATCTTTAGCGAATGCATTGTTGGATCGCAACACGCATTTATTTGGAACGCTAAGAAAAAACAGAGTTGGGAACCCTAAAGATGTTACTGGAGCAAAACTAAAGAAAGGTGATACTATCGGCCGTGAGTGTTCAGGGATTGTAGTAGCGAAGTGGAGAGATAAGAGAGATGTACTCATGCTAACGACCAAACATGTTATGAATGAAGTTCACACTGGAAAAAAGAATAGGAACAATGAGGACATCAAGAAGCTTCAAATGGTAATTGATTACAATTCATCAAAACAAGGCATCGATTTATCAGACCAAATGGCTAGTTATTTCTCTCCTTTACGTAAAACTATTCGATGGTACCATAAGATAGCATTCGAGTTTCTTTTGAGCACTGCTGTTGTAAACAGTTTAGTATTGTAGAAACAATACAAGCCCAATACAAAAATAGCTGATTTTAGAAAAAGTATTTGCGAATATCTATGTGAAGCACCAGATCAAGCATCAGAACCCTTCAGATCTACAAGTCATTCCTTACAAATGTATGATGTCAGAGATAACAGAAATAGGATTATCAGAAAACGGTGCAGTAATTGCTACAGTAAAATAAAACAGACAGACGGCCGGAAAGAAGCAGTGAAAAAAACCAAGAAAGTTACAACATTTTGCAATGGCTGTGACGGTAATCCAGCTTTTTGCCTGGACTGTTTCAATCAAACTCATTAGTTCCTTCATACATTTTCTTATTTTATTTTACTTATATTGAATTTGAAATTATTTTTAAGTTTTTACGTTGTATTGAATTACACTTTTTTGTTCTTTTCCAATTCATCTAAAATAAAAGATACAGTGAAAATTCTCAAAGTTAAAAAAAAAGACTTTCTCTAGGTGCCATATCATAATATTTATCTGCTTTACTGTAGTGCTTTAGAAAATACATTTAATTTAATTCACAAGTGACCGTGTACCGCCAGCGTTACACACGGCACTCTAACAGTATGAAAAAAATAACAGATTCTTTGAGTTAAAAATAATAAAAGACTGTAATAAATAAATATATATATATATTATTATATATATTATCTGTCATTTTGTTATGTTTATCTTATGATTTAAGTACCTGATCAGGAAAAGGTTTTACACAAAAATCCGTTTTAGAATTTTCTCATCTTTCCTTTTGCGTATAGTCAGAATTCGAGGTTAATCGATCCCAAAGGTTTTATTACCTGTTCCAAAAAACTTAAAAACTCAGAGTTTGTTGGTTCATACATAGATACAGCCTCCGTCCCAAAAGTAGATTAGCGACGTAAAAGTGGGACTACTTCCTACAGATGTTCTGCATACTCGTACAAAAAAATTTGTGCCACGAAATGCCACAACCTATTTAATTGTCAGGTAGTTAATACGGCGTCCCAAAATTGACAAGAGAATTACCTTTTTTATTGTGTCGTGGTAAAACCGCTTCATTCGTTATGTTTTGAAGTTTGCCAACCAAGGTGAATTTACATATATAAGGTGGAGCTGAGTAAGCAGCTGAGCGAGTTTGCTTGCTGCACTGAATGTCAAAAACTATGCGTTTGTTGTAATTCTCACCGATGCTCGCTGTAATTGCGCGTATAATTTGTTTTTGTAAATTTTTGTTGTTGCACTCGCAACACTACCTGGTATGAATTTGCTTTGTTTTCCAACCTTACTAGTGAGAGCGAAGTAAACGCCAAACAAGAGTGAAATAAAAATTAAATAATTTAAAGTAGATATTAAAATTTGTTTTTGTTGCAGATGAAAAATGAAATTGTATGTGTGAGAATATGAGTTTGGAATTTTTTTATATTGTTAGTAGACCTCCAATGCTTGATGTACGATTTAACGTTAACAAAAACCTCATGACCCGAACTTCCGGGTGGTTCGTATCGCGGGTGAATCTCAACAAAATCGATCCGTTTCTGGTGCGTAGGGTTACTGGCGATGAAAAGTGGGACACTGACGATAACGTCAAGTGAAACCGGTTGCGTTCGAATCGTGGTGAGCTGACGCAAACCCTTGGAAATGTTTTGCTATTCGATTGGTGGGATTGGCACGGAATCAGCTACTACGAGCTATTTCCCTTAGGGCAAACTCTTAATTCGGACCTGGACTGTCGATAGCTAGACCGTCGGAAGAAAGCAATCGCCCAGAAGCGGCCTGCTTTGGTCAATAGGATAGGAATTGTGTTCAATCAGGGCAACTCCAGACCACACGCATCGATAGTGACTCACCAGAAGCACCGGACGCTTTGTTGGTGGGATTCTTATGCATCCACCTTGTAGTACGGATCTAACACCAAGTGACCAACGACCTGTTCCTGACTATGGCGAATGATTTTGCAAGTGAAGAATTTGCTTCAAGATAAGCTGATGAAAATCAACTGTACCAGTTTTTTGCCAGTTCTTTTACCAATAGGGACGAGGGTTTCTATGAGAGTGGCGTTATGAAATTACCTTCAAAATGACAACAAGTTATCAAACAAAGCGGTGCATATTTGACCTAATCGGGTAATTCTAACTATGCTAAATGAAACCTTTCATTTAATGCTAAAATAATGGATTTCTTTTTATTTGACCAAATATATAAAAGGAAAAAGTTGTAGCCCCGTAAACACGTTGTGTATCTTCTGATGGTTAGCATAGCTCTTAAAAAGTGAAAGGGAAAAATTCATTGCTCCACATGCCAATATAAAACCTTTTAGCTGATAATCAGCTACACGACTTTATATTATTCCCACGTTAGCACATTTCTCTTGTTTTTTTTGTTTATCTTTGTATTAGCATGACAGCACTCGATAGCACGATAGCAACGGTCATGCAGTCACTTAACGGTCATTTGAAAAAATTTGTAACAGCTCAAATTATAAAGCATTATTTAAATTGTACTCAGCGTAATTTTTATGCCGGTAATCAGCGTACAAAAACATAATTTCTCCATTTTCAATGAAACGAAGAACAT
Organism: Anomoia purmunda; assembly: GCA_951828415.1. Lineage (NCBI taxonomy): Eukaryota > Metazoa > Arthropoda > Insecta > Diptera > Tephritidae > Anomoia > Anomoia purmunda. Next base: position 170,288,698 of record OX639993.1, read on the forward strand.
GAAATGGCCGATCGCTTAACATAAAAATAATCAGCACACATCGAGAGGAAAAATGTAAATAGATTGTAAAAACCGAAAACGTGGCAACAAAAGGTGAAAGCATTTTGCAAGAGTCTCATACATTTGTAGATATCTCTAACTAATAAAGCGCACTGCGGCGGTACTTAAATTCACATAAACACGCAGCGACAATTCCAAGTGTGGCGTCATTGTAAAGTTCTCGACCGACCAACCGACCGTGTTTTACGTTACTTATTTGTATACATAACTAGTACATTGTCCAGCCATAAAAAGATATTGACCAAATGGCCATTGTCGCAAAGGTGGCGGCTGGAAAACATAAAAATCCGTAAAAGCACATAAAACTGATAACCTTCGCGATAAGCGAAACGCAAAACAAAACGAGCGACGAGAGCTACAGCAGCTTGTTAACACACACAGTGATGGTCTACTTAGATGAGCGGGCGGGCTTGGCGGCAGGCAGACTAAGTGCACCTCTCACCTACACTTGTACCTACATATGTTCCGGCGTTTTTTTTTTCGCACATGCCTGGATTCTTTATACGTGCACATTTTTGCTTTTTAAATATTTATGCGCTTGTTTGATTGCGGCACTTCTAGCAAAAGTCGACATTTACGCTAATTCAGCTGGTGTTATCCTACACCAGAGCATACCATAGGAGCCAAATGATACAGTGGCGAGAACAACTGGACATTTTCACAATATTAGCAAGGTTTTTCATGATAGCTACCGTTTTTTTTTTGTTAATTTTATATACAATTACTAGAAAAACCTGGAAGACAAATGTATTAAGAATACGCATATCGGTTTTTGTCACTTATAACAGGTGGCAACCCTCTCACAAAAATAGATATACGCCTTGTCCTCGCCGAGATGAATTGTTGGAGAATTATTTTTTTAATATTTTATATCCCTGCGACTATTTTAATTAAATTTTACTTTAAAAAAAGGTGGCAACCTCCTTCAAAATTTCCATAAACCTAGGATTCAAATGGTTTGACATTAATTTTTTTTTATTTCACGCAAGATGTGTTTAATTAAATTAAATTCGCCGCTCTATATTTCATATAACTTGTGTATAATTTATTTAAATTGGACTTTTCGAACATGTGGCAACTGTCCTTAAAATATAGGTAGCTATAAACCCTCTGCTCAAGAAAACGAATCTTTTTTTTATTGTTATATATTTTTGTGAACAATTTAGTAAAATTTGACGTTTCACACAGGTGGCAACCGTCTTCACAATATAGGAAGCTATAAACCATCTCCTCAACAAAATGAACCGTTTGACACTCATATTTTAATATTTGATATATTTGTGTACAATTTAGTAAAATTTGATATTTTAAATACATCTATGGAACTTCCCTTGCCGAAACGAACCGGCTCGCTTGCATATTTTAATATTTCATAAAACTTGTGTATATTTTAATTAAATTTGACTTCTCAAACAGATGGCAACCCTCATGAAAGTTAGCTTATGGGCTTTTTTCTGAGACCATCCGCTTGACACCTGCATCTTAATATTTCATAAAATCTCTGTAATTTGAATTTTCGAACCCTCTCCCAAGTATAAAGTCTACCCAATACCCCTCTTCTAAGTACAAATCTACGATCTATTCTCATACCTATCAAATATCCACAAAGACTTGAAATATCTTCATCAAAATTTTAGAAGAATGTTCGATAAATGTCGTATGCAGTATTATAGCTTATTTAATTTTATTGTAATAAAGTGCAAATTTGAAGTGGCTAGAAGTTATAGCTAATTTTTTGTAATGTTTTGAATTTTTGGTTTTGCCAACTTTTTTGTTCAATAACATATTTGAACTACATATTCTATATTTTATGTATAAAGTTGAAAAGTTGAAAATTTTTTGAATTTATTTTTGTAATTTTCTGAATAAAAACTGGAAATTCAAAATTAGAATTCCAGCTTTCTGAATTTGAATTGTAACGATCTGAATTTGAATTGGGGCTGAACTTAAAATTGAATTTCTGAACTTGAATTCTAATTTTCTGAATTTGAAATGGGAATTCTGAATTTGAATTGAAACTTTCTGAATTTAAATTGCATTTTTCTGAGTTTGAATTGAAACTTTCTGAACTAAAACTGAAAAAGGTGTAGTACATAATTCAGTGAATCATAATGAGTTTCGTGAAAAGTTTTTTTTTATTTTTTTATAGTTTATGTTACGCAATGAGTTATACGTTTATAAAAATTATTAAAACTGAATTAATTATATTGAATTTTTTTCACTTATTACAGCTTTCAAAAACTGATGAATGGCTTTCAATCAAATTTAGGCAGTATATTTCTGGGACTTGTGGCACGTTAATAGCCTATACTTTATTACGTTAGGTGGCGCATGAGTCGAGATATGTAGAAAATTCGTATTTAGGGTACGATATTTCTATGAAAAAATGCGCTAGATGGCGCTAGAGGCGAGCTATTCAGAAAAGCTAAATACAGCTTTGGGTTTTTGATGGAATTAGCAATATATATTTTTTACTTTTACGAAAAATGTTTCCGCTAGGCGGCGAAGAATCGGGCAAATCAGAAAATCCGTATTTATGGTCCAGTTAGGTGATATTAGAGAGGTATGGTGATGGTGCAATAAAAACTATATGCACTAGGTGGCGCTAGAGGCTGAATATTTTGCAAAATTCGATAACAAAAAATGTGTATAAAAATCCATTAGGTGGCTCTGTAGTCGAGATTGCCAGGAAGTTCATATATGTATATGATTCATATTAGTTCAAACCCAATAAGTACAGTTAAAAACCATGCCTCTTAGTCATAGTCGTGTTAAGTTGACCTTTAGATTAGTTGGAGATGTCCCATTTAAAATTATGCAGAAAATAATGCTACTAACTTTAGAGTCTGCTTCACCTGTACGGTGACTACGAGTCACTGAAGCAAAACCATAGTGAAGTAAAACCGGGGCTAAGTAAGCTAGATCATGCTTTATTTAAAACTCTACTTTTATCTTATTCAAAGTCGAGTTAGAGTCGTATTTTTTCCTTAGAGCTAGAGCAAAAGTTAAAGTGACGAAAAGCTGGCACTAAAGCTATTACTAAATCTAGCAAATCAACGAAATCCCAACTACTATGTGTGATTGGAGCGCTTAAGTTGTGATTTTGATTAAAAAAGATCGAATATATACTTTTTGATGAAATTGAAAAGAACTTCGACATTATAAATGATTCACAATTAATAAGAACGTCAGCTATATAAATGGAACTATTAAGAGCAAATGGATTTTTATAGCAGCCATAACTTTGTCAAATTTGATTTTTAAAACAGGTGGCACCCCTCTTCAAAATATAGTTATGAACCCTCTCCGAAACGAACCGTCTGAGAACCATATTTTAATATTTCATATAACATGTGTATAATTAAATTAAAATCGATATCAAACCTTCCCGGATTAGAAAATAATAACTACGCAAAGCTTAAGTTTTTAAACAGGTGGCAACCCTGTACAAACAAATTTTTTTGAAATTGAGCTTTTTAAAGCCTTTCAGTTCGACAGCTCATATTGTAAAATTTCAATTCTGTTATTGATTTTACAGAATTGGCGTTTAAACAGGTGGCAACCTTCTTTCAAAATATTTCGAAAATTAAGCTTACATTTGATAACCATATTACAATATTTGATTTTACTTATTACTTGAATTATTTGAATTTTAAACAGATGGCAACTCCCTTTAAAAACCGCGTATATGGAAATCTATACAACGAAGTATATACGTACGTGGAAAATCTTACCCAAATCTGTCCAGACGTCATTTACCAATACGAGTATGTGATTGAACGCCAACTGTTAAACTGTAATTGTGTTGACTGAAAAACGAAATGTGCGCCTACAGCGCCACCTGTTGAGGAGTTTTCAACTTTTCTTTTATCCTAACCCTTTGCGTGGCAAATACGAACAAACCCGCAGAAGGAACTATCAAGTTTGGTCTCAAGTTAGTTGAAGTTAGATTAACGCAACTAATTTATTTCGAAAACCCTAGCTACTATTAAAAAAAAAATCACCATTCGACCACGAATTTTACTCGTCAGTGTAAATGCATAGATATGTAAATGCAAAGGCATACATTTTCAGAGTAAGTAAGTGTGTGCATATCCTAACGCGCTGATTTACATGCTGTGCTCCTGCAAAATGCCTGCTTAGATAGAGTTCCTATCTTTTGCCATAAAGCACTCCATTGGGGAGTAACTTTTTGAGTAATTACTTTTACAGCGGATTTGCACTGCAACGACCATACAACCATATTTTTTGTGTGCTTGAGGGCAAAAAGCAAAAACAAAAACAAAAAACAAATTTTATTGCTCCTCTAGGATACCATGAATTTGCCATTCATCGTGTCTAACGGGGCCTTACGCGAAGACAAAAAAAATAAAAATTAAAATAAAATATAATGGTCCCACTCAACGCGCACTTTTTATCCGCACAGCTTTGGCAAATGGGCTATTAGCATGTTATATATGTATGTATGTAGATAGGTATGTTTGTATGTGTTTTGTTGTTCGATGAGCGAGTACTCATTTTTGTCATAATACAAACGATAATTATTAGCAACGGACGACTTTTGCAGTGCAGTGCAGTGACTTTTAATGGCTTATTAGCTTTGACTCTGTCCGACCGTTGGTGGTCTATGCTTGCTGGCCTGATTTGGCATCTCCACGAATCATCTATGTAAGTTGCATCGTCATCGTCATATTCACCGCTGCACTTGCTATCCAACCATCTCCGAAAGTTATTTTTATTTTTAGCTTGTAGCTGCCATTGACGCTTTTCCTGAATTTGCTGTCGCAACTTCGAAGTTAATCTAAATTTATAACATCATTTTTTTTTACCCTTCGGTGTTGAGTGTGGCTTTCAGCTGCTTTCAGTCTGCCAACATTCATCTATTCGTAGTGTCCCTCCTCCATTTTGTTTGCCATGCTGCTATGTTGCCACATTGTTTTTATTGCTGCAATTCTGTGGCATGTGATAATGAAATAATTGACTTTTTCTATGTGAAAGTGTAACGTAATTCATTTTTCCGTGTTTAATGGGATTTTTTTTTTACAAAAAATTCCTCTATTTGTTTTTTTGGTTTTTGTTTTTTGAAACAACTATTTAAAACATATTAAATTAACCACATATAAAACTTGTTCGTGTAAATGCCGGGAAGGATATGAAAGCGGGGGGAGGGGTGGAGAATTTTGCTGTGGGGTTTTCTGTGTGTTTGGAAAGTTCTACACAGTAGGTAATGTGTGCGGTATCTAAACTCGTGAATGGCATTTTGGTATGAATGTGTCGGTAATTTGGAAAGTAGTACGTTTAAACTTTGAACATTCAATATTTGCTAATTGTACGCTGTGGTGCCTTTAGCTGGATAGCAAATTAAATTTTGGCATTTTAGGTGGTTAAGGAAAATATGATTGGTATTTGTTTTTTGGCGTGATGAAAATTGCAGGAGAGAATATTAAAATGACTTGAATGAGAGATAGAAAAATGCGACAGGCATTTAAATATTATAAGATGTAGGTGGAAAATGTATTTATCTCTGTTTAAATTTTGCTAAAAATATAGCTCATACTACAATGAAAAACACATAAATTGAAGTTACAAATTGTGCACAAAAAATAAAAAAAATGTCACAAAATTAGAATTAAAATTTATAGAAAAATTTCGAGTATGCAGTTTTATAGTCCATCCAACTTTACTGTTACAAAGCGCAAATCTGAAGTCACTCAAAATTCTTGTTGATTTGCGATAATTATGATTTTTTTTTTTGCCCGACGTTGTGACGCATTTTCCTCCAACATTGCTCAACATTTGGAGGTAAGTATCTCAGTTAAAACGAAATGTTTGCCCAGTCAGCATTGTTTACCTAGTATCAATTCATTCCAACGCTGAATATTATCACCACCCTAATCCGTGCTCATTAGCTAAAGTCATGATTACCGCTGACGCAGCACACGCGCAACAAGCAACGACAAGTCACGCAAGGCATGTAAGTTACCATAGTTGTCGGATCCGCTGACAAGCAACAGGTGAAAACAGTAACGACAGTAACAGCTAACGGAGTTACTGGATAGCAGCGATAGTAGCGACTGCGACGGCAGCAAAACTGGCGAAGACGGCTTACGGCTCTGTTATGTTGCATACTTACTGACCAGAGTATGACTCTAGAACTGTCACAAGAGGCTCTTCAATGAGCGGTTGATTGATGCGTGGCAAGATCGTTGGGACAAGAGTTCCAATGGTCGGATCACTTACGAGTACATTCGGCATGTTTTGTTTGTTGAGAGGAATCCCAATTTTGGCTTTGGCTTGACTCTGGGTTTCCTTCTCACGGGGCATGGGCCTCTCAATGCATTTTTGCATAAGAAGCATTTGAATGAGGTTTCAAGTTGTGTATGTGGGGCGGAATGTGAGGATTGGTTGCATGTTTTATGTGTGTGCCCGATGTACTCGGACATTAGGGATCTTGGAATGATGGGGATTAGCTTGTCTGACGGACAATTTAGTGTGCGTGAGGCTCTTTCTTCTAGGGAGAGTGTTAGAGTGCTGCGTGGATTTGAGTGTGAAGTGTTTAAAAGGTGGAGAGTTTTGGATTTGGATTGTGTTGCAATGGTATAGTAATGGTGAATGGTGGTGATAGGCTGAGTGAATTGGTACGCGATGTATGGGGTTCAGCCCCAGGTCACCAGTCCGGAGCTGTATGGAAGCTCAACTGGTAGTGGTTTCGGCCACGAGGTCCGACCGGAGACATAAATCTGATACTACGGGGAACAGGAGCGCTAGAGCATGCTGTGGCCTGTTCGTTGGGTACGGCCCCTAGGGGAGTATCGTGGTGGCTGTGGTTTAATACCCAAATGCGGGTAGAGCTTGACCTTGTGTCAAGTTCAATGTGGAGTTGCATTGCAACCGGGTGCCGGACCCATAGTGAGGCAGAGGTGTTAAATAGGCCTCGAACCCTACCAAGGTGGTCCGTGTGTCCATTCCACACTGCCGATTTGGAACCGATATATGCTTTTGCATCTCGGGGCGCTGATCAACGTATTAATTTGATCCGCTATGCTCACGTAAAAAAATCACCGGATTCTAGAGCTGTCACATAAAGAATATTAATATGAAACTCACCATACTTTCATGCCATGCGCTGCGGCATTCGGTAATCAGTTACCCGCAAAACCTATTGCTCATATGCTTTATATGACAGCTGTCAAGTTATGTTATGTTATGTACACATAACTAAGCGTTTAGGCTTTTGGCTACGTTTTGCATAGTTATGCAAAACTTACGCTTGACTTGACTTACATATACACTTAAAAGCGATTACTCTGACATATAAACTTTTGGTAGTTTCGTTAGGTATCCAAAAATGCCGCATTTTCACAGCCCTCTTGTGTTTTTATTGTGTTCGAGTCTGAAATAACTGCAAATATGTATTTGTAGGAATTTTATTCAAAATAGTTGACAAAATTATATGGCAGCACGATTCTCTCACTGCTCTCTTTGTACTTTGGCTTGACAAAGAGATATTCCTAAATTGGCGAATCAAGCGTCAACGAACTGTCAAAATTTTTATTGCCCCCACAATTTGGATGGATCATCACACAATTACGCGGCGTTAGCATAGAACAAATGAAATTTTGAAGTTGGATGTGGTAGACAGAAGTGAAAAAGGAAGAAAAAAATGAGAAGGAGGAAAAGGCAAATAGAATCAAACACTAAACAACGAACTTCTAGAGAATAAGAAAGGGTCACAAACTTAGTCATAGGTAACATAGATAGAAACAAAAATTCAACAGACTGCCGAGTAAAGCTATGTTATGTTATGTTAAATTATACGAGTAGAAACGTTTTATTGGAGTACAAAAAAATTTTTACGAAAATTGGTGTTATAGGTAGTACGGCTCGTTTAAACTTTTTGGTGCTTTTCAGCTCTGAAATAAAATTATTTATCGAAATACGGCCAGAGTATTTAAATCTATACTTCTTATATTAAAATTATTATCTGGATGATGTTCGTAACAATTTGGCTCTTAAATAACTGAGCCGATTTTAGACAATTTTTTATTTATTTACTCGTTAAGGAGAAACTAAAAAGCGGCATACTTTTGGTTTTTAATTTTTTGAAGAATATGTACTACATTACGGCGCACCGCTTCACGTACAAAAAAAATTGGCACTAGTTTTCCTTTGGAACTATAGAACTTGTTAAATTTTTAAGACCTTAACAAAAATATTTCGCAATAATATTGACAATTAGATAAGCTAGACGAATTTGAAATTACCACCATTTGTGAGGTCTTTGATTACTGAGGGGTCGTGCACATATTACGCAACGCAATTTCGGATCAGTTGAGACACACCACCCACCCCCCTTCCCCAATGTCACACTTTCAAAAAAATTGTTTTTATTAATCGTAGACTAAAATATAATGTTAACTGATATATGTTATACATTAGGCAAAGGGAAATCACATGTCACACTTAGAGATGGCAAAAAATAAAAAATAATCGATTAATATATCATATGATAAATGGAAAAAGGAAAAAAAAATTATTCAATTAATTGGAATTTATTCAATTAATCGAGTAATTAATCGATTTAAATTGTGTATATTGAAATTCGAAATTTGTTCTTTTTTTAACCGTGACACAAATAATTACTATTCTATGAAATATTTATATTTAATTCATTTGTTTATTTTGAGTAGTATGACATAGTTTTAGTAAATAAAATATTTATTTGTTTGTTAGATGAGATTGAAGGAACAATAATTTTGAAAGCCTTTTAGTAGTTAGTCGGTTACGCTTTTCTGTTGCAGTTACCCCCGCTTTTGAGAACAGTCTTTCAGCTGGTACGGATGTGCCAATAAGAAAACAGTATGTGTGTGCTAAAGTATACAGTTTTGGATAGACCGCCTTCATCTCATCCCATGTGTCAATGACATTTTTTGGCAACTCAACAACTCCACTGTTTAAAAAAAAGTAATTTCATCTTGTGAGTGCGTCGCATCATCCGTTTTTTTTCGTTTGTGCACCATATTTTTGTGCGGCGCCCGCAAATCAAATTTCACTTCTAATGAACACTCTGACGACTCACTCCCACTATCATTGCTGTTCTCTATGTTTGAAATTTCTGACCTTAGGAGTCTTATAATTGCAGCCAATGCTATGGGATCGCTAAAATTGTAATTTTTGAATCTTGGGTCGAGCAATGTCGATGCTGCTGGTAGAAGGCAATTTTCTATTTGGCCGAATCTACGTTGAAATTGACTAATCATTGTAGCTTTTAATTTTTGGGCTGCTGGTTGAGTAGTTATAACTTTGGTCAATGTTTCTCGGCCGCAGTGAATCATAGGGATGACTTGGCTTAAAGACGCATGTCGTTCCGAACTTATTTGGGTTGTCATAGCCTCAACAGGTCGTAAAATTGTTAACATTTCCATAATTTCATCTTTTTCTTGCGTTATTATCATTGGTGGTGAGTCAGAATAATTGAATAATATTGGAGTTACATACGAAATTAATTTGATGAATCTTTCAAGCATATAATATGTTGAATTCCAACGTGTCTTGACATCTAACACGACTTTCAACATTTCTGCATTTCAAAATAATAGCCGCTATTTCAGGGATATTGAGTGAGTTTTCACATACTAAATTAAGAGTGTGGGCAAAACATGGTATATGTCGTCTTTTCCCAAAAGTATCGGTAATTGCTTTAACCATATTTGCACCGTTATCTGTAACAACAGCTACAATTCTCTTTTCGTCAATCCCAAAATCGTTCAGCGCAGAATTTAACACTTTTGAAATATATGCTGCCGTATGTGCTTCTGTTAATTGGTAGACTCCAATTGTACCATACATTTGTTTGTTATCATGAACACCATGAACCGTTATACCAATCATACTCTTCATGCCCCTGTTCGTCCAAATGTCAGTTGTTAAACTCAAACATGAAACTTTTGAAAGCATAGTTTTGAATTTTTCCTTCTCCGCTTCATACATCGCATCTACCCGTGCTTTAATTGTATTGCGTGTAGGAACATTATACAACGGAAAGTTGTTTTTCATAAAAGCCAAAAATCCAGCACCTGTTTTACAATGAGAAGAGAATCACGTCACATCGTTACTGATAGCGCATTAATTTATGCATAAAAACAAAAATACCCTCAACAAAATCGAAAGGAAGATTATCTTTAATAATCATCTGTACGATATCAACAGTCAGTTTTTCATTTTTGGATCCTCCTCGAGAAAAGCTTTGAACACTTTTAAATGCATTAAAAATACTTGGCTGTGGGTTGCTGCAACTCGGCTTTCCAACATTTAAAGTATCATCAATATTATTAAATTCCCTTGACTCGTCTAATTCTTTCTTGAAATGCTATAAATAATATTTCTTTAATTTACTGCATTAAAAATGATAAAAATATACAAATTTTACACATTCAAAATGGCTTACCGTGAGTTTCTCAGCTTCTTTTACATGCTTTAATCGTAAATGCTGCAACATATTAGTAGTGTTATTTGAGAATTTTAAGTTCTTGTTGCAAATTAAGCACTTGATATAATCCGTTTTATCAATTTTAGAAAAATATTTCCACACTTCACTTTTATTCGGAGCCATTTTTGGAATTAAGTAAAGAGTTAACAAAGTAAGGAGTAAAATTGCCGCCAGAAACAATGTCAAACTTCAATCGCCTTGTGAGCAGTGTTGTCATTTACATATTTGTAAGAAAAAGTTGGAAATTGCATGGCACTCACAAAACAGGGGTGCCACGTACATTGAAAACTTATTTTAATTTTTTAGATTATTTTATAATTAATCGATTATTAATCGATTAATGAAAGCCAAAAAAATTATATAATTATATCTGTAATTGTATGAAATTACTCGATTAATTCGTTTCTTCCGATTAATCTTGCCATCTCTAGTCACATTTCGTCACACATCGCAAACCATCCCTAGCGCGTTACGCAATATGTGCACGACCCCTAAAATTTAATCGGAACTTCTGCATAAAATTATTTTAAAAATTTGCTCAACTAAACCGATTTTGATTAATAATAATAATTTAGATTAATAATATGTCGATGGAAAGTATTTGCCCACCGTTTTATTTATTTACAAATGAATCCATTTCTTATGCGAGTATCTTATATAAATCTCATTTTTAACATTTTATTGAATAAACTTTTTTTTATTTTAATATTTCAAAAAATGTATTGTTATCTATAAATCGATCCAACTCACGTAAACCTTAATGTTTTTCTTAAAACATAAAACATTTTATAGTTCCGATGGAAAAAACCCACGTCCACTTTTGTTGCTTTTCCACTTTCCTTATGTACAAAACCAAATTTTCAATCAAGCACAGCAGCTCCGCCAATATTTAACTAGAATGTGTGGTTTTTCTTTTTGTTATCAAATCTACTTACACTTACATACATTTGCATAAATCTTATTGGTTTGATAATCTTATCCAGCTTTAAGTTCGTGTAGAAATATTGTTGTTGTTATTAACAAGGACTACGAATAAAATTATATTTTATAGCTTAAATGAAATTAATTTGGTACATCATTGATTTTGTTTTTAATTATACAATACTTTAATAAATTTGTGTAATTTTATTGACCTTCAGGGCAGTTTTTATTTTTAGAGAATGTTAAAAAAAAGAAATAATTTTCCAAAGTGGTAGAAGTGATTTCTTTCTTAGCAGGGCTCGAAGGGCCATTTTGAAAAATTGCTGCTTTGTCGCAATATTCTAAAATAAAAACTGACTTCAAGCTCAATAAAATTAAAGAAATTTCTAAAATATATGGACGAAAATTAGTTTCTATTTGTATAGTATATTTTGTGTGATAAAATAAATTTTGCTTTTTTAACAATAAATAAAAGTATATGGACAATGAAACAGCGAAAGAACGCTAGCCAAATTTTCTGTATTTTGAATTAATGTTCTTTTGAGTTTTTTTGTTATCCCGATTGAGTAAATCAGGGACCGCAAATAACGATTACTTGCCAAATTTCAACTCAAAAATAATCCAGATAGCGAAAGGCTATGCGTTACAAAGACTAATTTCATCGGCATTCCTTTTTACTTTTTTAATTTTGTTAAAAAATTTAGTTTATTCGTTATATTTGGGTTTTATTTTTTTGTTCAGGAAATAATCGCTATTTCTTCAGTTTTTTTTTGCTAAAAAAATAACCGTTATTTCTTAAGTTTTGTTTATCGCTCAGAAAAGATAATTTAACGACCCCACAAATTCAAAACAATGTCTTTTTTGCCTTATTAGCAAAACAAAAAAAAATCATCAGAAAATTATATTTTTATGTTTTTTGCATAAGTAAAAAAATTATGGTTATTTCCTGAGCAAAAAATAAAACTCAGAAAGAAAATATTATTTCCTAAGAATAACGAATTTTGCTAAGCAAAAAATAAAAACAAAACAAATGCCGATTAAAAATAAATTTGTTTAAGAAAGTTTTCTACACTGTTTGCCCCAAACCTAGTAAATATTTTTTAAGCTCCTTTTTATTCCAATTTTTGTTTGTTTTGATAGTTGTTTCCTTTAAATCCAACTGGGGATAATTTCTGATTCGTCCTCCATTAGAATTTTAAAATATTTCAGAATAAGCTTTGTACTTTGACCAAAAATTTGGACATTTTGGTTAATTTAAAAATTTTTTAACTTTAATTTGCTTTCGTTTGTTATGTGAACCAGTGCACACTGGGGTATTTCACACTGATTTAGCGAATTAATTCAAAAAATGAAATTGAAATATGTTTAAAGTATTTGGTGCCACGTAAAATAAGACAATATTTCACATCACTAATTTAAAGTATTTTTGTTCTATCCTTAACCGTTATCCAACACTAAGCTCCCAAAGTTGACTATTTATAACAAGTTTGTTAGCAAGAGGTGATTTGTGTAATTTCGTCGGTGACTAAAGTATTTTTTTGTAACAATTGCCAAAGAAAGATTTAAAGTTAATATGGAACCTTCAACTTCAGGTAGTTCAATTGTTTATATTGTATATTTGGGTTTGAAAAAAAGTGTGTTTATATTTTTAATAGATTTTTGTTTAAAACATTGGTATTTGTTTGGTATTTTTCATGTTTATATATACACATGTTTTTGTGCGTGAGTGCAGATTATAATTTTGCGTTTACCATAATCTGTGCATATTGGACTAATATCCAAAAAAAAATAAAGGTGCCCTTTTGTGCCTTTTTTAAAATATTCAACCTTTCATCATAAACTCATTGCAATAATATAAGAACAAGCTTACTAAAGTATGAAAAAATGTATGTGCCAAAGTCATTTAATTTCATTTGTTGTTGTTATTATTGCGGGTAAGTTGTTTTCTTTATGAACCCTACATTCAGCACCAAGGTAAATATTTCTTCCTCTTGTTTACCCTTAAACTTTACGATAATATTAATAACTGCGTAACCGTATTTTTGGTAGATTTTTTGTTTAGGTTTACATATATTTTGTATTATTATCATAGTTAAGTGTTAAAGTTGGGTAAATAAAATTAAAAATTGCAACACAAATTCAATATGGAGGGTATCATATGTATAAGTAGAACGGAAATTCTTCACATGCATTGTATGTGATTGTTCTTGTAATAATATTGTCAGCAACCTACATGTCACGTAGATAACATAAGTGTTGACAAACGAAAGAGATGGTGGAAGGGAATGCAACTCGATTCGGGTTTTCTTTAAAAAAATTGTTTTCCATTTTAGGAGTAAATTCTAATTCGCTTTTTATAACGCGCCAGAGCCTATATGATATTATGCGGAACTCAAGTTGCCAAAATTTTCAAGAAAGATTCCAATATTTAAAAGATGAATTGAAAAAACGATTTAAGCCCACAGATGAGAATATGGATGAATTTGATAACCGAGTGAGAATGTTTTTCGTGGAATTTAAGTCTCGTTGGACACGATCACACAGAGTAGAAGAGCGTTTTTTCAGAACAAATCTTAGTTGGTTAGATTCGGGCATTGCTTTTATTAGCTGCCAACGAGATAAGCGTGGTCGGAAAGAGATATCCTTTGAGTTATCTGATCAACGCACTAAATATAAAAAAACTAAAGACCTACGGGAAAAAACTCCACTTTCCATGTTAGCTTAAATTTAAGAGCTTCAGGAAATCTTGAGGCATCAAAGCTTGTGCATGAATTGACAACTGCATCTCCATCAAGGGCTTCTAAATACTTATATACAAAGTTTTCACGAGTCTAAAGTAACGAAAATGAGTAATGAAGAAGCATTAGTTGTGTTGATCGAAGCTCAGTTAACTCGTCATCAGTTCAATGTTGTTAAAAAATCCGCTTCAAAAATATTTCCTTCATACACTGGTGTTCAATCTGCAAAGAAGCAATGTTATCCTAGAACTGAGAGCATTCATATTTTCGAAAACTTAGCAGTAGTAGACTTGCAAGCCCTGCTCAATCACACTGTTGAACGATTATTATTACTTCAAAATGAAGTTGTCACTCTAGATAAAAGTAAGTTGTCTAAATTATGCTTGTATACGAAGTGGGGCTTTGATGGCAGTTCAGGTCATACTTTGTATAAACAAGCTTTCCATGCAGCAGAAGCAAGCGATTCATCGGTTTTTATGACTTCCATTGTTCCAGTTAAATTGGCTTGTGAGGAAAAAATAATATGGCAAAATCCCCGACCCTCTTCCACCAGATTTTGCAGACCTTTGAGAATGTCGTTTGAAAAAGAGTCCGCAAGAGTTTCAGTAGCAGAAAAAAATAGAGTAGATGAGGAGATAGGGGATCTTTCTTGCTCTATTGTACCGTATGGCGATAACTTTATAGAAGTGAGACACACTTTAATTTTATCAATGGTAGACGAAAAAGTTTGCAGTGCCTTAACGGAAACATCTTCTACGCAAAAGTGCTACTTGTGTGGCGGAATGAGTAGAGAATTTAATTTAATTGACAAAATGATCGAAAAGGAGGTAAAAATTGAAAATTTACAATTTGGACTATCTACATTATACGGATGGATAAGGTTTTTGGAATGTCTTCTTCACTTGTCGTATAAATTACCAATAAAGAAATGGCAAGCCAGATCAGAAAGTGATAAAAAAGTCGTGAACGAAAATAAAAATCGAATAATAAAGGAGTTTAGAGAAAAAGCTGGATTAATCATTGATCAACCAAAACCTGGTTGTGGAAATAGTAATGATGGAAATACAGCCAGACGTTTCTTCCAAAATGCAGAACTATCTGCAAGTATAACGAAAGTTGACTTGGATCTGATAAAAAGAATGCATACATTATTAGTGGTGGTTACTTCGGGATATGAAATAGATATAGAGAAGTTTCGTGATTTTGCACAAAATACTGCCCGATACTTTGTACAATGTTATCCCTGGTATAACATGACTCCAACTTTACATAAGTTCTTTATCCACGGACCGGAAATTATAGCACACGCTTTGCTTCCAATCGGCCAACTATCAGAGGAAGCGCAGGAAGCTCGAAATAAAGATTTTAAAAGATACAGGGAGCGTTTTTCTCGCAAAAGTAGTCGAACAAAATGTAATGAGGATATATTAAAGAGATTTTTAGTTACTTCAGATTCACTGATTTCAAGTAAAACAAAATTACCTGCAAAAAAATCTAAGAGCTTGCCGCTAACGGCTTTGGAACTTTTGAAATCAGCTCCTCCAGCAAATCCTGATGATGATGATAATGATGAATCTGATATTACAGATACTGATGATTATAGTAGTAGTGACAGTGATGGTTATTAATTTCTTATTCATGATGCTTAAAACTGTAGCAATAATGTATAATCATGTAAATATGAGAATAGGAACATAATATTCAGTTTATTTGCTCTTTGATAATACTATGTAAACCTTCGTAAAAAAAAATGCCCCACTAAGCTGTTTTCGGACTTGACTTTTTTTTAGTAAACACGATGCAAATAATATAAATCAATCCAAATTTGTTCAATGAAATGGACGTGTGAATTTATCTACAGTTTCCGTGTCAAATACCCCACTATGCAGTGTATTGTTTTCATTTTGAAAATGCCTGAAGGAAGGAAGAGGAGTTTATTGAAATATCGAGAGTAGAAAGTAGGTGTGGTTTTCAACCAAAAGTTCTTTAAGTACAGAAAGCAAATTACATGAACATTAGTTTCAAAATTAAAAACTTAAACCAGCCGGGAGGGTTCTAATTAAATCTTACCCCCAAAAACAAAAATTGGCGGAAATCTACACAACTGGCAACACACACTGATTTTTATGCATTTATGAAATTTAACACTTTATGAAACGTTAACAAAAAATAATGCAATTTTGTTATTAACTTTTATTAGATTTATAAGTTAATTATTCGAGTTTTATTGCATAAACAACGATAAAATATGCTGCAAATCTAATTTATGCTTTATTTGCATTTCCTGTCAGCTAGAATATTAAAATGCGCTTAAAAGCTAAAAAATAAAACCTTGCTCATTTATGCATGTAAACTAGGGTGGGCCAATTTGTATGGCGCTAAAAAAAAAGTTCAAAGCATCAACGCGATTCTGGTACTTTCGAGCGTAACAACTATTTTTGTCCAAGGAACCATAACTCTAAAATGAATTTCGAGTCCGCAATTGGCAGTTATATTCAAAAATACTAAAAGTTTTTCTATTTAATGCATTTTAATTGCCAAAAAAAAAGAGGTTATGGAAAATATGTATACGGGGGTGTTTTGGGTAGGGAAATCTATTTTTCACATTAATTTTTATTTTTGAGTGTCACAAGAGGGCATTTTTCACTTTTTTGTGGGTTTTCTCTAAACTTGATATCGGAATTATAATTTAACATAAAATTGTTAAAAATTTTAATGATTCGCTTAACAAATATAAAACCGTAGTTAGAAATAGAAAAAAAGTCAACATTCGAAGCGTACCTACAATCCACAAAATAATTATTTTATATTGAGAAATCCAAAGGCGATTTGAAAGCAGCACTACGTTCATGTGAATTGATTCCAGAAGAATTGAAATACTTCATGAAACTTCAACATAATGAAAGAAAATTTACAATACCGGAATCATCATCATCATCGGTTCCTGTTTCTCCCATTGGAGCATAGGACCTCAATAAAACACTTCCATATGGTTCTGTTTTTTTTCCAAGTAGCTTGATTTCGTTCCATGTCTTTCCTGTTGCTTCAACTTCTTTCTGGACCGTTTTCCACCCCAAAATTTTTGGATGACCAACTTTGCGCGAGCCATGCGGGTTCCAATTCAGGGCTTGGCGACACATTTCATTTGCGCCTTTGAGAAGCGTATGCCCAATCCACCTCCACTTTCTTAGCTTTATTAGGTCTGATAACGATTGAATTTTGCATCTCTCATATAGATGTTCGTTGCTTATAGTGTTGCGCCACCAGATCTTTAATATCCTGCGCAAACATCTGTTGACACAACTCTGGAGTTTCCGATCCATACAAGAGTACCGATAAAAGATTTGACTGAAAAATTCGGAGTTAAGTATGTACGCTAAAAATACTCGGCGACTATATAGATTGGAGTTATGCGTACGTGCCGTTCGTTTTATTTACTTTGGCGTTAGCGTCATATTTTGCACTATCTTCAGCGGCAATATACTACCGAGATAGACAAATGTGTCTATGTTTTCAACGGGGTTTATTTTCAGTTCCGCATTTAAAAAAGCTGAGAACAGGTCGTCAATTTTGTTTTACATGTATGCGTGCTTGACGGAGAGAAGACAGATATCATAAGTATATGCAAGTTCCTCAAGATGCTCTTGAAAATTTCGGTGAATACCTCTTCATTTCCCCCTCAATGCGGCTTTTTTGTATATCATCAATAACAATTAAAAATAACAGAGATGACATGACAGTAGACAGCCTTGACGTACGCCAGAACTAGTGGAAATGCTTTCCGAAAGGTTCCCCTTGTGTAGGATTCTGAATTTGAAGTTGTTATAGTGCGCGCGTATAAGAAGAACGGTTGCTTCTGACACCGGCTTGCTGTTTTCCCAGTGTCTTGTCTATGGTGATTTTTATGCGATTTAGAAGCACACTGGACAAATAGATAAGTCACTTTTCTTTGGCAGGACGACTAAAATCCCTTGCAACCAGTCACCGGGGAGCTCTTTTTCCTCTGAAATTGGGCTAAAGAAGTGCAGCTAGCTCTGGGTAAACCTTAAATATATCAGCGGGTTTATCTCCTGTTTAACCCTTCGGAGGTGTGGTGGGGTATGTCATACCCCAGCACATGTATTTCCTTAAATATATATATGTTTTTGTTTAAGGAATACGTTATCGCTCCCAATAGCTTTCATTAACATTCAAATACAGGAGATCTGCCACGTTTTACATACCCCAGATATTTCTGTTCCATGGGACAGCCTTTCAAAGTGGGCTGGGGTATCATATTCGATCGCCATAACTTTTTATGTAATTAATGCATTACAGTGAATTTTCTTTCCTTTAAATAAATGTTATTTTTACTTTTGAAATGTAAAAACAGTTTTGAAATTGTTTAAATACAAAAAAAAATTATGTTTCAGAAAACTGGAACCTCACTTTTTGGAATAATTTATATTGTCTTTTTTTTATGGCTATAATATTGAATACGAAGGAAAAATTGTTATGTTTTCAAATTAACACTTTTTAAAAATTAGTTAAAGAATAATAAATCACCACAAAATATTGCTATTATTGGAATTTGGTATTTATTTGAAATTGATAGGCATGGGGTATGTCATACCCCACCACACCACTCAAGGAACTTTTAGTCACCACACCAACGAAGGGTTAAGTGGTGGGGAAGAAGATATTTCCACAGACGGGGAGAAATCATAACGTAATGGTTTCGGCAGCCGACCATCTGCGCCAGTTTGTTGGTTTAGGATTTCACCAAAGTGCTTTCTCCACCGATGCATTTGTTTATTGCCCGATGTTAGTAGCCCCCCCAACTTTCGCTTGGATTGCGCGCGTAGTTTTTTGACGAGCTCCAGACGTTGCTCGAGTAGTCTCATACAGCAAATGAGTGTTTTGAGCTTCAGCCGCCAATTCAGCTTCATGTGCAAGCCCAATTATAAAATTGCGACGATACCGGAATATGCTACAGAAATTGTTGAGCAAATACCAACGTCTACAATAACACAAACAGCTACCCATAGCCAGGATCAAACATTCGATTCAGGTGGTGTTATGGATGGATTTGGATGAAGGACCATCAGGACATGCCCAAGATCTTTATCCAACCAAACGAGGGCCATATACTGCTAGATACGATACTTCTAAAGTGTTATAGAGCCGAATCGAGAGAGGGAGTTATGTGGGTTACATCAGAAAGCGGTGCAAAATACCGCAGACTTGAAAGCCAGAAAGACTTTCAAAATTATTCATTTAAATAATTTTCTAAAAGAAAGTCCTCCTTTTATTCCTTGTAAAAATGTATTCAATTGTAGTTTTTTCCTCTTTTTATTTTTCTCAGTTGAAATTTTGTTAACACAATATAGCAAAATAAAGCGAAAGTTAGAGAGCAAATAAACAAAAAAAAAAACGAATTTTTTGTCTTAAATTTAATGAAATTGATAGGTATCGTTTATAGGTACTCTTCCAAATTTTCTGCGCTGAATATTTTGATGTATTTTGAATTGTGAGAAGTTCAAAGTTTTGTCGATTTGGGCAATAATATCTTCAATTTTTTCGCATAAAAAAGTGAAAACCACAAAAAAGTACAAAAACGCCACCTAGTGGCAGTCAAAAATAAAAATTAATGTGAAAAATAGGATTATCGACCCAAAAAACACCCCTAGTTATATTTTCAATATTTTTTTTTGCAATTGAAATGCAGTATGTTTGAAAATAACTGCCAATAAAATTCCGCGGAATCGAAATTCACTTTATAGGTATGGTTCGTTGGACAAAAATATTTGTTACGTTCCAAAGTACTAGAATCACCAAGATGCTTTAAAAATTTTTTAAATGGCACACACTAATGTAAAATTACGTATGTATATACCTAAATATGTGCTTACATAAAATGGAAATTATATACATACCTATATACTTATATATATAGTACATAATACTCTTATCATAAATATTAAAATGATTCATTTACCAAACGTGTTTAATTTCTGTTTACTTTCAGGCTACAACATCAAACCTTACTCGCCACCACTAGGCCATTGAATCAGCAAACAATTGGCAATAAATCAAGGCTTGTTTGTCAAAAACTCTACGGAGGGTTGATTGCAACACCTGCGCTCCAATTTCGTTTTGCCCTGAATGCGTACGTATGTGTATGTGTGCGTGTGGGGGTGTTTGTGTATACATACATGAGCGCGGATATGTGTCATTTTGTGGTGAGAACGTGTTAAAAATTAATTTGCATAAATAGGAAATATTTTGCGTTGACAGAGTAAATATTTACAATTATTGAAGTACTAAAAATCGAGCAATAAATAAAAGCGAGACACAACTGTTGAAAAGTGCAAATTTCCATGCATACTTGATGCGATATTTATTTATTTGTATATGTGTGCTGAAATGACTAATTGATTAATATCGTTGGCAAATTAACAAACGCGTAATCGCATAAATAAGTGAATGCCATACGCCCGCTTCGATGTGTGAGTTGCAACGAAAGTTATGGAATCGTAGATCAAGCAACAGTACTTAACGTGAGGCGTAGTGTGTGATTGACAGCCTGACAGCCGCAGATGCAGCGACAGTAGTGAAACAATAGAGGTCACTTTTTAGCCTCAGCCTAATAGGAGGAAATGAAATAAATTTCATAAAAGCAAGATATTCTTTACAAATTGGCCGCCAAGAGTTTAAGTGAAACGAAGAAAGGCTGAGAAACAGCAACATAAAAGCGTAAATTAAATAACAAAGCCACTTAACCAAAAGCATAAAGCAATTTTGTTTTTATTGCTTCCAAAGCATTTACTACATCGCGGAAGTGGCAACACAAAGCAAGTATAAAATTGTAGGTAAATAAAAACCTTGTCTTCTGTACAAATCTAAAAGAAAACAAAAGCGCTTAAAACAGGAGTTCAACAAAAAAAAAAAAAAAAAAAAAATTGCGCGGTAATAAAGCACAAAAAATAATTAACCGAAAAGAACTAAGCTCCACAACAAAAGCAACATTTGAGCACTCACATCCAAGTGTGCCCATTTTTTTGTTGTTGTTTCTTCTTTTTTGCTTCTCGAAAACAATGCGTATAATTTCGCATAGCATACGTTGTGGCGCGCGAGCATATGCTGCGAGCGTTGCGAACACAATCAACCAGACCGCCACCACCACCACCACCACCACCGACACCACCACCGCTATCCGGGCCACCAAATCCGCCGTTACGAAACAGTCGTCGTCGACTCAAACCACTAAAGCAACTGCTAGCGTACCGCATAGCCGACGCACAGCGCCACTCTCAGCCGTTGACTCGTCGCCTTTGGCTGCCACACAATCGGCGGCTTGCTCGGCAGAGCTGCCGTCAGACCAGCCATCGACTTCGGCTGTCCCATCAGCATCATCGTCGTCGTTGTCGTCGTCGTTCACATCGTACTCTTTATCGCAGCGCTCCTACGGTGCATTCAGAATGAATTGCCCCATTTTAATTGTAATTAGCCTTGGTTGTATCCTGCATGCTAGTCTGCTGTGGGGCGGCGTACATGCTGCAATTTCAAACCGAGGTAAGTGCCAAAGCCTATTGCAACAATGCGAATGTGTACTATAAATTTGAAATAATAAAAAAAAAAAAAATGAAAAAAGAGGTAAAAAACGAACTTCTTTCTTAGCTACGCACATTGTGCACGATGGAACTGCCTAAAGTTTGCGGCATGGTTTTCGGATACGCCAACGGAAAGTGAACCCCAGCTTGGTTAGCTATTGTATCATTGTTGTTGGAATCCTAAAAGTATGCCATGAATTTGAGGTATTTTAAACTGGTGGAGAAGTGTAATCCGTTAATCGTACATAGTGAGCTATAAATTTGCTTAATTTCGTGAACTATAAATTTCTTAAAAGACATTTTTAAGCGATATGTTTTGCACTTACATACATTGCAACAATACATATTTAGATTACTATACACTCACATAAATTTATCCATTTGCACGTTATTTTCATAACAACGCTTCTTCCACTCGCAGATAATAAAATCAGGAAGTTGAGTAAAGTCGAGTAAAAATCCCTTTTCAACACTGCTATAAGAGTCTTCATTTAGAGAACCGCAAAACAAAGCAAATATGTAAAGTGCGAAATGCTTAAATAAAAAATGGTGGAAAAATGTGCATATAATACCATAGCGTACGCGTTGAATAATCTGCTAGCTCGCACTATCTTGCAAACGCACAGAAGCGAGTGTGCATTTTAATATACAAGCAAACCCAGTTAACAATTATAGTATGCTTCGTTGGAAACCTTATAAGATCCTTTCATAGATGTATTAATTTTTGCTCTGTTTCAATCATAGCAATTTTATGAGCTGAAAATCATTATGATTTAATTTGGAAGGTATTGGAAAAAGCAACAACAGTTTGTAAATCTTCCCTTGGTGCAAATGACAGCGTGCTAAGCTTGCTTGCCAGAGGTAGTGGGTGCAAGTCCTGCTCAAGTCTAAAACGAAGAAGTCTGATGAGAAAATGTGGCTATCTCCGAATTAGCAGCTATAACTTTTATCGCATTAACTGTTGTTACTTTTTCCAATACCTTAAAATCAAAAAAAAAAAACGGACCTTCAGCTTCAAAAAAATACTGTTGATATAAATGATGAATGTTGATAAATCCTTTCTTTAAAAGCTATGTTAGATGATTTGCGAAATGAAAAACCGTTGCTTTAATAGTAAAGAAAAATAATTGCATGGTAAAATTTTTCCCAATTTTTTTCTCCGAAAAGTTTTTCTAGTTGAGGCTGAAGCGGAAGAGATCGACAATTAATAATTGAAAAAACAACCTCCTAACAGGTTATATTAGGCTCGTTTCATTGTAACCGACTTGCAAAAGAACGCCCCAACTCGGTTCAAATTTCCATTAGTTGCAAAAACAACCCTGTTAGCCTCTTTCATGAAAGTTGCGATTTGTTTAGTGCTACTTAAGAACGGAAAATAGTTGTACTGGTAAATTTTAAGTTGTTGTATTTATATATTCAATGTACTATGAAAGAAAACGGGATTAGGTGTTAAACTGCAATTTCCCATGTATTTCCTTCGGGCTCATTCACAATAGCGCATTCACGCTACATCTCAGTTCGGTTATCATTTTACTGAGCTGGCTCAGCTCGCATATTACTCCAAATTAGTGTTCTTGCTTTCCATGCTATACTTAATTTTACCTAGTGTTTTTTTCGAGTCGGTTACAAAGAAACGAGTCTTCTATATTTATTTATTTTTGCAAACTGGGTATATGTACCCATAGTACGTGTATTGTGTATATAATTTTAGTTTTTATTTTTGCATTCGCTGGAGCCTCACCTTTCACTTTGCTCTGCTGTCACTATACACTAGACCGGTTTAAAATAAAATTGCAAAAGTCTGAAAGCATTGTTTGGGCATAAAGATCTGCTAAGGAGCGCAGTATCATCCGCAAATGTCGATAAGGTGAGATGGGGATCTGTCGGATCGTCCGCTGTGTAGAGAATATGCAGAAATGACCGAAGCACGCTTCCTTGTGAAACTTCGGCTGCGATGCCGATTCCATGCGTTATGAACCCAGTTTGTCGTACGGCAAAAAATTGGGGTTTGTCCTATCCTGGCTTGGGTATCAGTATTATTATGATCGACTTCTTCCAATGCCTTGGAAAATGAACATATCTCAATGTAGATTTAAATAGATTTGAGATGTGTATTATGGCAGGATGCGGAAGTTCTATGGGAAAGTTCTGTGGGTATACTAGATAATATCCTGGTGCTTTCTTTAAGTTTCGTTGCTCTTTGATGACCTCCGTAATTTTACGTTTATCCAAGACAGCCCAGAGTAAAGGCAAAACATACCTGTTTGATGATATGTTTGACTGAAATACGTTTTTAGATCATGTGCCAAAGCATTAGCATTTTCTTCATCACTAAGGGTCCATTTCTCATTTGATCTATTATTTGACATTCGATTTTGGATGAACATAAAATAAATGCATCCACGTTTTTTCGAGGCACTGTTCATTCGATACTTTTGGAAATATATTGATGTTTTGAGTTATCAAAATTAATTTTAAATGCAATGAAAATATAACGTTTATATTTTTAATCATTAAGAAAACTTTCTTAGTGGTCATTGGCTACATAACTATTTATGTGCATTTAGATTAAAATATTTGTTAAGTGAGATACAATGGTATACTTTTTATTGGAAACCATTTTGAAAACCATAAAACTTTATAAATCTAAAAATGTTTAAAAATGTAAAAAATAATTAATGACTTCGCCCACCGACAGTGTCATGGTATTTTGGAGAATTTCGAATTAATTTTTCATTCATTGGACTTTTAAATTCCCGATTTTGCACCCTTGCAAGTAAATTTAAGCTACTTCTTAATAGCAGATATGAGAACCTATTTACTTCAACGGAGACCGTCGTTGATAAACCCTATATTCAATATATGTACATGAAACGCAAATATAAATTAGCCAATTGACCCAGTAAAACCATCATTGATTTTATTTGCAATAATCGACTGATGACCAAATTCAGGGGACAAAGTTCAGCATTTTTTTGGACACTGTAATCTGGCGACATTACTTTATTTTTTTAACTACATCCAATTAGCCTAAAATAGTTTCGATTCAATGAGAAAATTCGGAAAAGCATTTTTATCATCTTCACGACACTGGGCAGTGACAGTAACAAACCGGCCAGTACCGCAAGGTAACACAACCATCGCCGATTCTAGGAAAGTATATCTGCTTGCGGAAGCTTATATTGAGCCTTTAAATAATCGGCTTTCAGCTCCTTTCGTGCCGGATAATCCTTTGCTCTTTACTTGTCCGCCATTATGCCGTATTGGATGGTTGACACATTTTCAGATGTAGCCACAGCTACTCCCAACAACTCAGTACCAGTTGATATTTAGCAAAAAAATCGGTCTACCACTTCCAATCTGGGTTGCTCCTAGTTCTACCTGCAAATGTGGCCCTCCGAAGCTGGTTTCTCATGCTGCTTTATTTTTTTTATATTTTTTTTGTCAACAAGTTTATCAAAATAGATATATATTAATAAATATAGCATTTGCCAATAATGGCGCCATCTAGCGTGCACACATTTATTCGTTTTTGTTTTTCATTTGGAACCAGAACTTGTTATGTTATAAATGTTGATCCATTAGACCGTACTAGCGCGCCACCTATCGGGGTTTTAATATGTTTGACAAAATGTAGAATACATACAGAATATCAACAATCAAAAAAGGGGGTGCTGTCGCTCTCGAGCTTTGCGAACTGAAAAAAATGGCTTTCAATTATATATTTATAGAAATTATTTGGTATGCAATTTTCAAACCAATATGCCTTTATTTCAGTATTGAGGAGTTTTCTATTTATTTCTAACGCCATCTAAAGTTCTGAAATCATCTGCCCAGACTTGGACTCTCTAAGACACCCGTTTTTCTTCATGAAACTCAGGTGTCTTAAAATTCATTAAGCGTTTATTTTAAAAAAAATTTTTTAATCATAACCAAAAAGGTGATAAGACAAATAATCACTTTATAATAAAAAAAATCGTTTTGGCGGTTTTAAGATATAAAAACATTTCTCTTACTTATGTGGGAGTGACTCAGGGACGGGTAACCCGAAGTGGACAAATGTATTGATTACCAAGAAATGCAACCCTACTGAATAGACGCAAATACATCTGACTTGACGAAGAAGACGAGTCGCTGACTACAAACACGACGAACAGGACAGTTGCCACTGTACTTTTATTGAACACGTATTAATTTTATTATCACGTTTATATAAAAGACGTTGTGTTTTATTTTTCCTACACTTATAATTCGCCTTAAGTCTCGATGCGAATAGGTACTCAGAGCGTAAAAGAAAAAAGGATTTTTTTAAAGAAATGCAGCATTTGAAACTAACATTTTAAGATACTTATAGATCAATCTTTGTAGGTGATAAGTATGTTGGCTGTCACAAAAATTACTTGAAGTATTTGTAGAACTGTTTTGTATTTACAAAAATGATAAATAACCGATTCAACGATTTTATTTCTTAAATCTATAATACATTTCTTTTCGATGTTTGGTAGATGGGAAGTGTTGATTGTTATTTTCTACGCTTGTTTAATTGATTAAAATATATGGGTATACATAGCTAATTTTCATAAAAAATTTGTTTCATCTATAATTTTCCAAGATACACACTTGGATTCATTTGGGAACTGTGTAAGAGCAGAGAGGATATTTATTGCCGTTAATGTGTATATATGAATATACAGTTATGTGAAGAAAATAGGGACGCGATATTTTGAGCATCTTTGACTATTCTTCTTTTATTTCTCTTATGTTTGTTTTTTTTTTTAACTTTTAGCCCATTATATAGCAAATGCGGTTTAAATCCATAACTTCAAAATTTGTTGAAAAAATTGAAAAATTCAACCACATATTATAAATTTTTCAAACTTTCTAATCAGAATTTTCATAAAACTAGCTACGTTCCAAACTAGTCAAAAATCAACGGAAGTTTTTAGTTGCTTCTAACTTGCTAAATTTAGTGGGCCATAAAACTGTATACTTAGATTTTTTTTTAGGAAATCCTAATTAAATGTTTAAAAATTTTATGAAATTTTCTTTATGTTTTCTACATGATTTCAAATGTGGGCTTATGCAGTCTTTATTATATAATGGGCCAGGCTTTTATACAAAAAAAAGAACAATCGAAAGTGACAAAAGTAGACACAAAGTCATAAGTTAATTACGTCGTTGATGCGTCATATATTGATTAATAATTGAAATGGATGTTTTTTTAGACTGATAGAACTTTCGATAAGGATAGCTATCACTTGACAGCTGGTAAATGAAATTTCGTTTTGACATTTCTGTTCAGTAAGCATTGACAAATCATCATGGGAAGAATGACGCCACAACAACGTTTACAAATTGTGGACACTTACTTTAAAAATCAGTGATCTGTTCGCCAAACTTATAGAGCACTTCGTGAACTTTATGGTCCACGTAATCGAGCATCAGAGGAGCTTATTCGTCGAACTGTTGATAAATATCGAACAACATTTACTCTGCTCGATGAAAAATCAACAACAAGACAAAGAACTGTACGTACAAAAGAAAATAATGGTGCTGTAAGTGATAATATTGGAGAAGATCCGAATTTATCTATTCGCCGCCGTGCTCAACAAGTTGGACTTTGTCCATCCACAACATGGACAATTTTGCGCAAAGATCTTGCTCTACACCCATACAAGATCCAACTGGTTCAAGAACTGAAGCCGCAAGACAATAACAAGCGTCGTTTGTTTGCTGAATGTTTAGTGAAACTCTCGAGACGCCATTGCATCCTGAAAAATAAACCGTATGGTGTGGTTTACATCAATGATTACCGATTATTTGTTTCCAAAAGTGCATAACATCAACCTGCAAGAATTTTGGTTCCAACAAGACGGTGTCACGCCTCATACTGCCACTCGAACAATCGATTTGTGGAAAGAGCAATTTGGCGATAACATTATGTCAAAAAATGGTACAGTGAATTGGCCTCCTAGATCATGCGACATAATCCCATTGGATTATTTTCTTTGAGGTTATATAAAGACTCTAGTTTATGCTGATAAATTAGCAACAATTGAAGCCAACATAACTCGTGTTATTAACGAAATACGCCCACAGTTGCTCCAAAAATTGCTTGAAAATTGGACTGATCGCATCCGATTCACCAAAGGTAGTCGTGGCGGGCATATGCCAGAAATCGCTTTTAAATATTAAATATCATGAAAATATCTTTCAAATATTAACTCACCTGTAATTATATATTGCAATTATTTTTATTTTAATGTGCTCTTCAATATCACGTATTCGAAGTTTAAGTTTAGTGTATGTTGTTCCACCAACATAGCGTGCTGGCCAAGACGAAGGCACTGAACTGCTACGTTATTGTGTTGGCGAAATTTTTTGCAACTTAAGGTTTTAAGGCAGGGTTGGACTTTTCGAGCAAACATTTGTTTTTTTGGACACGGCAAACGACCCGATCTACTGTGCACGTGTTTATATTTTCTTATTCATAATTCTACTCAATTTCCAACAACATCTACTCCACCTGCCTAGTCTCTAGTTTCTGCTTCTTTGTTTTTTTGTTTTGTTTTGTTTACAAGTAAGCATGCAAATCCTAGTCATAGAAATATGTTGCGCAAGGTTGGTGCGCGCTACGCAGAAGGTCCGCTTTGGTTTGGAGCAGTTCGTTCATTCGCGTGGCACATCAAATGCTTAGTTAAAGTTGTACTCCCTTTTCGACCTCCTTTTCGAACCATCCACATGAACGACAACAAATAGCTACGTGCATATAAGTATACTAACGAAATGCATGAAAACCAAAAACCACTCAGAAACTAAAATCCTATGAAAGCGCGTGGACTGCACATTTTTCGTCACATACCTGGGGTAGACAAAAATGAAAAATGGTTATCAAAAGGAGGGTTTTATATGATATATATTTCCAGCTATGCAAACATGTAAAAGATTTCGAAAATAAATTTCACTAAAAATGAATTTGCCAATGCAAATTCATATTAGGTGGTGATCGTTAATTTCAAATGTGTTGTTAACATTTGGTTTAAATTCTAATTGTCGTTATGATGTGGATCCAAATTAGCAATTAGCTTACTCCTTTTTGGTTTTAGGCATTCAATTAACAATTAAGCGAAGATTGCGCATCAACACCTCACGCAATTTGAAAAACAGATCAGTAGTGCGATTCATTAACTTTAGACGATGCGACAATCGCAATTTTTGTCGACAATATTTGTCGTTTGCTCTAAACGATTGTTTGATTCACTATCTTATTTCTAACGACACTTAAAAGCTGTCCCGTTGTATTTATTCAAAGTGATAAAGAGTTGCCTCTTGGTCAAACTAAATGCCAAATGTTTTTACCATTTGCACATTAATTGAATGGTAGATATGGTGCTTCGCATAATCCTTCTCATGATTCTTTGGCATCAAAGTAAAGACATGATTCAATCGACGGTCCCAATAGTGCCTCCCAACAAAAGGTGAATACACATAAGCAAACATTTCTTTAGCAGCTTGACGCTCCACTTGGGTCATAGGAAACCTGTCAAGCAGAGAAATTTGGCATTCAGCCAAGTTTGGAGTTAACCAAAATAGCTTCTGAAATTCTGTTGCATTCAAATGAAAGGGATTGTCCACATCTCGGAGTAAACGTGAAACCACTGTTTAACGCTTACTTCTTCGTCACCTCGCGATAAACCATATGTCAATTATTTAAACGACATTATTTAATGTTCTTTTTTTAATTTCAAGAAAAAAAATCACCAAATTAAAAACTTTTCTTATATTAAAGTTAAAATCATGAATTTTTCTTTTCTTCATTGAGTTAACAACATCAAATTTGTTGTCGTTTAGTTTTTGATAATCGACTAGCTAACGAGAACAGCTGATTCGGCGTTAGCGAAAATCGTTAAAATACCGTTAAAATTTTCGGTGAGATGAGTTAACTATGCGAATATCGTTAAAACAAGTTAGTGGGTCGCAATACAGAACGGCAAAATTTCGAGTAAATGCTTGAGAAGGTGTACAAATTTTTAAAACAAATGTTTAGTGAATAACATCCTCACAAGGGAAGCGTTAATTGAGCAAGTTGTCACATTTACACGATTTACTGCTGATTCGGTCGTTGGTGTTTTATAATCTATACTCTGGAAAGTGAATTTAGATCACATACAGTTTTTTTTCAGCAGCTTAATTCAATTTTGTGCTCATCATATTGTATTCATTAAGAATTTATCGATCTAATAGAATCACGGAAAACGTTATAAGCGAAAATAGCTTTTATCTATCTATAAAAAATGTCTTTAAAAAACAAAACACGCAATTTAATTGAGATTAATTTTAAATGAATGTATAATGTTATGCATAAAAGAAATAGTGAAGCTTTTGAGAAAATATTATTATATTTAGTAGGGCTTACTTTTCTAAAATGGATATAGCCATTACAGTTATATTTTATAATCATTACATTTAATTTTTTTCAATCATCGGGTCATTATTTTCTTGGCGATTTTAGTAGTAATGGGCGTGCCGAAATGTTAAAGTACCAATTTACCTTAGACGCTAGGTGCGCTTATTCGTGGTGTGTTAAATAAGTTTTTCAGAACACTTCGAAAACGTAAAATTCACAAAACTAATATAATTCTCTATCAAAATATCTGCCGCAATGTTCGGGCAAGCAATTATGCCAATCCATTTGAACATATTTTCTCCATCAGGGACAGCTGATATTCTTTTCTCTTTTGTCGGAATTAGATTCAATAATTCCTTTGGAAGACTGTTGAAGTCAAGTAAAATAGAGGAAGCCCAAATATGTTATTTATGTTTCTAATTTTTCATTCACGTGTACTTTGCTGTGGATTCAATCAACTGGTTTTGATCAAGTCGAAATCAATACCACCTTATATGAATTCGCCTTGGTGTTTGCAATGTTTAGATAATTTTGTGTATATATGTATACTTTATTGTAAGACAAACAAAAAAATTTAAATGGAAAGAAAAGTTCCAAATTTTTAAATGGTTAAAAAAAATTAGTCGAATCCGTGGCAACAATCGCAAGAAAACAAATAAAGTTCAAAAAATTTCCAAAGACAGAACACGCGGGCACCTTAAAGTGTGAGCCAGAAGTAAAACTTCTTTGCCGACACCGCAAAGAGATAGAGAGTTCAATATAGTAGTAGTAGGGTAGCAGTCGTTAATAGTAAATAGTGCTTACAAAAAGTTAGAGTGCAAATAGTAGCAAGTAGTAGTAGAATTAGTAAAAATAGTAGTAGTAATTAGTAGTAACATAAGAAAAAAAAAAGTAGTAGTATAAAGTAGTAGCATTTGTAATAATAGTAGTAGAATTAGTGAAAATAGTAGTAGTAATTAGTAGTAACATAAGTAAAAATAGTAGTAGTATATAGTGGTAGCATTTGTAATAATAGTAGTAAAATTAGTAAAAATAGTAGTAGTAATTAGTAGTAACATAAGTAAAAATAGTAGTAGTATATAGTAGTAGCATTAGTATCAATAGTAGTAGAATTAGTGAAAATAGTAGTAGTAATTAGTAGTAACATAAGTAAAAATAGTAGTAGTATATAGTGGTAGCATTTGTAATAATAGTAGTAAAATTAGTAAAAATGGTTGTAGTAATTAGTAGTAACATAAGTAAAAATAGTAGTAGTATATAGTAGTAGCATTAGTATCAATAGTAGTAGAATTAGTGAAAATAGTAGTAGTAATTGGCAGCAACATTAGTAAAAATTAAAGTAGTAATTAGTACTACCAACAGGAAAAATAGTAGTAGTAGTAATAAAAGTAGTAGTAATTAGTAGTATCATTAGTTTTTCTTCTTCTCAGTTGGCGCAGTTGCCGCCCAGGCCATTTTGGCCGATTTTACCTTGACGCGGCAGTTGCACCTTTGTTTTGCTCTGCCATGCAGG
Organism: Anomoia purmunda; assembly: GCA_951828415.1. Lineage (NCBI taxonomy): Eukaryota > Metazoa > Arthropoda > Insecta > Diptera > Tephritidae > Anomoia > Anomoia purmunda. Next base: position 170,320,418 of record OX639993.1, read on the forward strand.
TGGAAACACCCATTGACACCTGAACTACTTAGTTCCGAAATAGTTCCAAGTTTCATGTCTTCAACAGTGCTGCCCAAATTTTACTTTCACCACAAGGTAAACTCTTGCCTTGCCACAAAGTTGCCAGAATGTCCGTTAAAAGTATTGTTTACAAAATTGTAATAAAATTTAAGGTGACAAATAAATTTAATCAAGTCTTTAAAATAGGCAGGCAATACAGCAGCAACCGCGGCGAACTGCAAATGGCAACAATTAGGCGGCTACTGCGTTCTGTCAACAATACAACAACTGCACGTCAACAGAGCATACGAATATAGAACAGCATGCAAACGTAAATATAGTGAGTCGCAAATTTTGCTGGAAGATGTGGCTACCGGTTTGCACACTTGCCGCACACCTACAACACACTATTTATTTACTGTGGCACTGTTGGCCGCAGAATGTGGTTGCAACAATGTTCAAAGACACAGGGAGCTACTAAGTATTTTGCAAAGTAAGTACTGGCGGAATTCCAGGTGAAACGATGGGAAAATATCTCTTACCTGCGCACGCTCGACGGAAATGAGCGAAAAATACCGCCACATTTCGCAAGGTTGCATTCCGCTTTCCGCTGCTCTCGTACTTGCTTCTAACTGAAGATAAAAAAAATTCCCTACGTTATTTTGTATTTTCTGTGCCGCCATATTTTATGCATGCGAACTTGCAAGATAGTATGGAATAAAAGTAAACTGATGCGCTACGCTACACAGTTAGTGCTTATAATTCCGCACCAAAGTGAAAGTTTGCATGCGCATGCGCAAATTGCTTACTTCCAACAACACACACTAGCTATTCTGCTTCTTGTGGCTTAAGTTATTTGTTTTTTTTTTTTTTTGTGATGTACCACTATGCACATTTAAGTGGACTCTCAATGTATGGAAGAAATGAAAGTTATTCTGTTTTAAAATCGGAGGGCGGTTTTGTGAGATGTTAGAGTAGAGAAAGAAAGAAATTCGTGCAAAATTGGGAGTTTATAAATTTATATATCACTGAGTGCATACAGCTTTTACATGCAGTTTTCAAAAGGTTATAACCAGAGACTGAAAATAATTCTTATTTTGATTTTTTCGGATAAAAAACCATTAGCAATAATTCATTGAAAACAAACCTCGAATATATAGAACTAATCCTTATGCCATTTGTTATATAAATCTGACCTTATTTTTATTTAGGTAATTTTTTGCATAGTCATTATGGTGTGATTTTTATTTTATCGAGCAAAAATAATCGTTATTCTTAGATTTAAAATGTTTCGATTATAATAAATCCAAACAAATTTTTCGGTGACACCAATAATATGTTTCATGATCGGGAAAAATATCACAAAATAACGATCAAGTATAAAGAAAATATTTTAAAATCTAAGAATAGCAATTATTTTAGATCTAAAAAATAAAAATAAAATAAAATCGATAAAATATGATAAAAAAAAAATAAAAATTAAAAAAAAAAACGACTATTTTTGGTCCGAAAATAAAAAATTGAGATCAAACTTGGTTGAAAAAATAAAAACCACAAAGTAGCGATTAAATTATGATCTTTTAAATAAAAATTATATCCGTTACGGTACCTGATTTATATATTATTGTTATTTGCACACAATGTTTTATTCTTTTTAATATTGAAACTAAAAATTGTAAACCCTTTTTTTGCATAAATTTAACTAAAAAAATTAGCTTTAAAACTTGTTGTTAATCACCAAAAAGGAATGAACAATCAAAAAATTCTCACATTTTGAGCAATTTTACAGCCCTACGATACAGCGAGGAAAGAAAAATTTGTTTCGGAAAAATTGGCAGCAAAATTCAATATAATATACATAGTTAGAATATTTTTTTAAAACAAACTTACTTACATATGTAAGTGCGCGCGCCAGAAGTGAAACTTCTTTGTAGTAGTAGGGATTAATAAAAGTGGTCGTAGTAATTAGTAGTAGCATTTAAAAAAATATTGATAGAAATTAGTGGAATCTGTGGAAAAAGTAGTAGAAATAGTGGTACAAATTTGTAAAAATAGTGGTAGAAGTTAGTAAAATTAGTCTTAGTAGTTAGTAGTAGCAATTATAAAAATAGTAATAGAAATTAGTAGAAATAGTGGTAGTAATTACTAGTAGTAATTAGCAGTAGCATTAGTAAAAGATAGTGGTAGAAATTAGTAAAAATAGTGGTAGAAATTAGTAGAAATAGTGATAGAAATTAGTAGAAGTAGTGGTAGAAATTAGTAGTACCAATTATTAAAATAGTGGTAGAAATGAGTAGAAATAGTGGTAGAAATTAGTAGAAGCAATTATAAAAATAGTGGTAGAAATGAGTAAAAATAGTGGTAGAAATTAGTAGTAGCAATTATAAAAATAGTGGTAGAAATGAGTAGAAATAGTGGTATAAATAAGTAGAAATAGTGGTAGAAATTAGTAGTAGCAATTATAAAAATAGTGGTAGAAATGAGTAAAAATAGTGGTAGAAATCAGTAGTACCAATTATAAAAATAGTGGTAGAAATGAGTAGAAATAGTGGTAGAAATTAGTAGAAATAGTGGTAGAAATTAGTAGTAGCAATTATAAAAATAGTGGTAGAAATGAGTAGAAATAGTGGTAGAAATGAGTAGAAATAGTGGTAGAAATTAGTAGTAGCAATTATAAACATAGTGGTAGAAATTAGTAAATATAGCGATAGAAATCAGAAAAGCGATTCTAACGCTACTTTCGTTACGTATCTCTGCCGCTGAAAAAGTTTTACTTCAGTAGTTGTCGAACAGCCGCTGCGAGATTTTTACCTTTTCCACAATCTAGCTTTAGAATGCCTAATATTTGTTGATCGGAATGTGGTGTTGTTTTTTCGAATTACCATAAGAGCAGATATCAAGCGATAAATACTTTGTCGAAAATCGCCACTGGGCTGGTGCTTTTCAATGGTATAAAAAGTTTTCTTTCTGCTACGAAATATTTTGAATTTACGAATCGTAATAAAAATTAATCGTTGGCGATGGAGGTTAATTTGATTTTAGCAGAGTATTGGAAATACAAAAGTAATGAGGATTCTTCCTAAATTTTACTTATCTTAGCAAAAAGTCCTGACCAGTTACGAGCCTTTCCCATTATATTTGTGCGGCACAGCACTTTTTAATCGATCGCGTTCAAATTTTTGTCAATTTTATGTTTATCCTAATCTCACACAAAACTGGCATCTAATTATAAAAAATCGGAAACAAAAAACAAGAACCACCTTAATATACAAACAGATATATACTTTACTATATGCTCAACGTTATTTTCTTTTCGCTTTTTCTCCTTCTGAATCAGAGTGTTTAACTACGTGCGGTCGCTGTTGTTTAACTTTTAGCTTGACACAAATTCACACTAGCCCACATACACTTATTATATATGTAAGTACATAGAGCATGTAACTAAAACAAAAAAAAAAAAAAGTTTGCATTAAAGCAACTTGCAATGGGTGGTAAACAATTAAAAAGTTGCTTGAGCTGCAACGTGTGGAAAATTGTAATTTTTTTATTCTGCAAAAAAAAAATGGTCTGTGTGCGTTCCTTCGTTCGTTGTTTACATAAGTCGCTGTTGCTTTCTTCTTATTTCTTTATTTTATATGGAAACTTTCATGAATTTGCTTGAGTGCTGCATAGTTTGGAATGCTCTACTTTACATTGTAGTTTATTTAATATTTTTTTGTTGTTGTATTTTTTACTTTTATTTTATTTTATTTCATTTCCTTTTTCCTTCCTTTGTTTTGAAGGTTATGTAGTCAAGCATAAAGTTACTCATACGCCACCTACGTCGCTCGCTACGAAATCTAACTGTACGTGCTTTTCGGCATTTTAAAAAAATTGTTGTGGTTTATGTATCATACGTGAATTTATTTAATTTTGCAAGTATGGAAACGCTTTACATTTAAATTCTCCTACTACTACTATCACTACTAATATTTTTTAATAATTATTGCGACTATTTTTACTTATTTCTACTATTCTTTTTTATCAAGCTACCACTAATTTCTACAGCTCTCTTTATTAATGCTACTTCTACTTACTACCACTATTTTTACTAATTCTAGTACTAATTACTACTACCAATACTATTTTTTACTCAGCAACCACTAATTTCAATTACTATTTTTATTAATGTTACTTCTAATTACTATCACTATTTCTTACTAATATATTCAAAATTAAAATTATCAATAGATATGATGGAGTAAAACTGAAAATTGCTATTTGATTTGAAACGTTGGATTTTTTGGAAACGGCAGCAGTTTTTCGACATCGCCACCGGTTCATAAGACGATGTTTTCAACGGTCGTGCTTTTTGTGGCAAGACAAAGAACCTACCCGTTCTATGTGAGGCGTCTTGTTGGTCCAGCCAGCTTAAACTAACGTAATCCAAATGCCTTGTTGTAAACAGAGAATGGAATTAATCTTTATTTTGACTTACTCGGATCAAAGAGTCATTGGAAAGAATTCGTTGGAAAAAAAATTAAACATATCGACTTTATCCTTATATATAACCTTATTCTATTTCGAAGATTTTTATTTTAAATCATTAACCCTTTCGGTACTTCATTTTTGTTTTTGGTCTTAAAAATCTGTTTTTGCGTTTTTCTTACTCTTTAAGCCATTATAATGAACAATCAAAAAGAGTTTTTCCAATTTTTTTTTTCTAAAGTGGTTTTTTGGCACCATGCCGTATGGCATAGAATGTACTTAACGGAAAGAAATTTCACATACGTGCGTAATGCAGTTTCAGAGGTTTTATGTGTGAAATATAAAAATTATGCCACATATAGATAAAATTTGAAAATGAAAAAAATATATATATATATATATTTTTGATAAATCCACTGTAAAATACCGTTTCCCTACCATTTCTGTAATTTTTAGGTACTACCAATTCAAATAAATAACGTTTTTATTTTAAAACTTAAAAGGCATAAGTACAAAGTATGATATATTGATTTTAATAATTCACATACATAAGAAAATATATAGAAAATAAATGTAAAAATCATTAAATGTGTATCCAAGGTGAACTCAGCTCAAATTCCATGGTCTAAGTAGAACCACCTCCTCCTGAAAAAGAAAAGAAATAAGAAATTAATTAATATTTGAAACAAGTATTTAAAAAAGTATAACTCACCTCATTTTTTATGGTATTCTCTGAAACAGTTTTTTGTACCATTTGGAATGCATAAATGGACGTTACATTTTGAACAAGTGTATCTAGAATATCCCTTGCATCCTTCAGCTTTACATACACGCCTTACAGTTGTGTGCATCACCCAATGATCAATTCCGTCGAATCGAATTGAAACCGAAGGATTCCTTTCATAAGATAGCCTAGGTCTCGAAGTAGATGGCGTGTCGGGAAGGACCTCATTCACAATTTGTCTGGGTCTTCCTCGTTTCCTGGAAACGCTTGCAGCCAACGCCTGTGATAACAACCCCTCAGCAACATCATTTCGGAACGCGAGTAAATCCATCTGATCTTTTTTTCTTATATTGTTGTTATCGCAATCAATGCGATATTCCAGCCAAGAGTTGCACACAGCTAAATCAATAAAATGGTCGAAAAGTTTTAGAGTCCACTTTCTGCTTCGTATAGAAATTCGATACAGCGATATTAAAAAATCCATCTTGTCAACTCCTCCCATGTATTTATTATATACACCTACAATATTAGGTTGTGGTACAGCAATTTTCTTCTTTTGTTCAGCACAAAATCTGGTTACCTCTTTGGTTTCTCTGTCACAATAAATAGTCGAAGCCAATTGAACACATCCACCGTCCAACCACTTTAGAACACAAATATTTTGGTTTCTTTCAATACAATAGTCATAAGAACTCCTTCCTAATCTTTTCAACTCTTTCTCTGTACCTAGTGGAGCTTTTCCAGTTCTATTTCCACGTATGGTGACTGTTGCCCATATTCCCTTTTCTCGCAAATATATTAGTAAATTAAGAGTGGTAAAATAGTTATCGAAGAATATTTTATGGTTTTCATTTTCTGGAATGGTTTTGCATAGGTGAATTACAATATCTGAGCAAAATCCTAAATTGGATTCCCCAACAATAGTATTTTTTCCTTGATATATTTCGAGATCATATACAATTCCATTCGAGCTATGTACATAGGCAAAATACTTTTACTCCCCATTTAATGGGCTTTTTGGGCATTTACTGTTTCAACCCAGTTTTTGCTTTGCAAGGAACCATCATTTCGCCACAGCAACAGTTTTCTTCTTTCGGAATTTCATAAGATCTCTTCAAAAACGTGTTAATAAGGGGACGAACTCTGTAAAGCTTGTCGTTTGTATTCTCCTCTACAGTAAACTTGAGATTATTGCGTATCAAATGAAACCGGTTTCTTGTCATATTTTGACGAAATGATGATATTTCTGTGGCTTTATTCCAGTACATCGATAATCTTGGATATCCGATCGTTCCAATTATAATTTCTAAACCTATTAATCTCAGAATTTCTTCTCTTGTAACGTTAATTGCGTTTCCGCTATTTAAAAGTGAGGCTTGATTTGTTGTCTGAGCAATAGTGTCAATAAAGTCATAGGCAAAGTATTTTAAAAAATATGAAACTGGAGTTTCTAGATCGTGCTTGGGATGACCTACAGAAAAATCTGAGCTTGGAGCATCCCACGACCTTTTTGCCCATCTAAAACTATCTATTTTATTAAATCTTGGATTCGTAGATTCAGCGAGATCCGGTATATTATCTTCTGCATCTAAATTGCTCTTAAATAAATGGTTATTCCCATCTGGGTTTGTTAATTCCTCGATCAAAAAAGAATTATTATTGTTATTATTTAAAGTTTCTAATAAAGTATCCAGAACATCATTTTCATTTTCATCATTGTCATTTTCGAGATCAGATAAGTCCGAGTCTTCAAAATTAACTAAGATATTTTCAATTTGATCTTTGTTTAGCTTATGAGACATGGCAATAACATATACATATACATAAATCCAATCAAAAGCTACATAAAAACGTCTATCGACCTTAGCGTCCATCAAACGAATGAGATAGTGCTGTTGAAATGATCAAAAATAAATGCAGTCGCTGCGACTTTATTTCATCAAATGCATTTTTTTATTTCCGTTGGGTAACATCTATGCCGTGTGGCATGGTATGAAATGAAAAAATTGTAGGGCCTTACTCAACAGTCCTATGGTCTTAATTTTTTTTGTCCTATTTAGCAGAATCGTTTTCTAAAAAACTGTATACAAAAAGTTAGAAAACGTATATATTTTTATTATTATATTGTTAATTTTATGAAGTAACTTTTTCTTTTAAAAATTCGAAATCGATAGAAACACTACACTAGATCTTTTAATTATCACAATTTACTGGATCCAGCCCTTTACATTTTATTTATTTATTTTTAGAGCTAAAGCTCCAAAGAAAAATACATAATTACAAAAAAAAAGTCAATGCCTTAAGTTTATGTTACAAAACAGCCATTGAAATGCGACCATGCCATACGGCATAGAATAACCGAAAGGGTTAAATAGTCGTTATTTTGGGATTTTTATTTTTTCCATCAAGTTTGATCCCTTTTTTTAATTTTTATTTTGTGGCAACGTTTGCTCGTTATTTTTAAATTTTTATTTCTTCGATCGAAAATAATTACCAAATATCGATTAAATCGAATCGAAAGGTTCTAAATCAAAGTATAACGATTATTTTGATCGAAAAAAAAATCAAACAAAAAAAAAAAATAACGATCAACATCGAACGAAAAAATAAAAATAAAAAAATAGCACTTCCGACTTGATCGAAAAAATAAAAATCCCAAAATAACTAATAATTCATGATTTTTTTAATGAAAATTATAACCATTACAGTCCTTGAATAAAAATCGTACTTTTTTGTTTAGCGTGGCAACATAAAAAACATTCTAGATATAGTGACCATATTTGTATTCAATATCTGAAAAAGGTAATTAGTATTTTATTGTACAAGTTAATTATTTTAAATTTTTATCGTTTAATTAACAAATCTTATAATATTTTACATGTGCTCCGAACTAGGATAGGAACTTATTCTTGGGGACCGGTCGATTGGGATCATAACTAATTTTTGAGTGGAAATTTGAAAAGAGTGTGGTACATTCTAAATAATATATTTTATTTATTTTTTACTTAATACATTCTAAAACTAAATAAGCTTACAAATTTTTTATTTTATGACGGAATGTCTTCTCGCTTTTATTCGACATTATACTTACTAAATATTTTTAGTAGCACTTCCGGAATGATGAAAACTCAAATGTGCTGCGAATATGAAAATTTTATTTCAGTTATGAACTTCATAATATTCAATTGGAAAAAATTAAATATGAGCCTACAGATTAGTAAAATGCAATTCATAAAGTGTGAAATTAACTTCTGAAAAGTCAATTGTGTTTCATGAACTACACGCTATAGAAATTGCAAATGGCAATAGGAAGTTGTATGTGAACACTAAGTTAACGATTATAAACTAATTTCGGTTGTTGTTCAAAATATTTTCTACTTCTTTGAAAGCGATGATTTAAATTTTAAACCAGGCTTCAATTGAGCATGAGAATTTCGTCTGTGAAAGGCATATGATACAGTTAAATTGTTATATTTTGTATGAGATTTAGTGTTATATATATACCTATTACTATTTAGGGTCAATAAAGTATTGTGAAACTAAAAATAAAAGTACCGTTATAGCTTAATACCACCTTCACTATCATGCAATTAATAATTATTTTTAACTATCGTCAATTCCAATGAAAGGCAACAAAGTATAGAACAAAAACGTAGATTTTTTAAAAGGAAGAGCCAGCTGAAGAGAAAGAGGAAAAGTAGAATAATATGAAGAAGCAGGCGCTGAATCTAGAGTGAATAAAATTGAACGAGTAATCCGTAAAAATTTCGAGAAAAATCATAATTCACAATTCCGTTGATAGAAAATGTCAATGTTCGAATACGAAGCTAGATTTGGTTTGCTTGCCAGCAATTTTACAATTCATCTATTGCACGAGAGTGCAAATTTAACAACAATATATTCAGTAAATTGCGCTAATGATCCTTCCATCTGTTAAAACTTCTTTTAAAATCGAGTATTCACCGTATCAGAAAAAAAATTAAACAACAGTCCCAAATCCATATAAAATGTGATATTACATGAAAAGAAAATTCTGGTCGCCGCACCGTGAAATGAGACGTTGTAGGCAGATTTTAAACTGAAAAATTGAAACTAGCAAAAATTTCAATTGGTGTTTTTTTTTTTATTAAATAACCATACGCACCGCACTTTTATAATAATAAAGTGGCCTTTGAACAAAGTATTTTTAATTATTTTCTTTACAAACCTTGTCGACCAAAAAAATTGAATAAAAATCAACAATTTTAGATGAAGCTCGAAAACGTTCTTATTTTTTCCATTTAGACGCCGCTGACTCAAAACGTGCGATACCTACTTACACAAAAGATATATCAGCGAAAAGAGGGGCGATGTACCTTTAAAAGATATTCATAGGGTTTATTTGCTATTCAGAAGTTTTTTTTCGAAATAACTGCAATAGAGCCGAAAACGGAGTTTTGGCCTATATATCTTTGGAAAAATTAATGAAACTCATTTTCGTATTCATCTACCAAAATTTAGTCTAAAAAACACTTTTGCTACGAGTTAATGCTCACTTATTAAATATTTATGAACTATTTTGTATTAAAGCGGAGTCTAATTTAATCGGGCAAGTTTCACATTTTACTACTGTATATGTGAACTGGAAGGGGAATGTCGCTTGCTGTTATATTTGTTTAGTATGAAAATCGATTTTAGAAACCATGCTATAAATATGCAATAACCATCCTTTAACTCTACTTATTTTGATTTAATTACCACTCAACGCTTGGTACTCACAGAGAAACAGAGAAACACGCACACTGTTTATTTTTCATACGGTTAGATTTGACATACAAAATCCCCGCGGGCAAAAAATGGCTGATCTAAAGCAAATGATAAAAATTAAGAATGTAGGGAACCCCTCATATGTGGAAGAAGTAAAAGAAAATAGCACAAAAATAAACTATTTATTCCCCAGCTACTTCAACAATTTATTTTTTTGGGCTTACTTAAATTTGAGCTTATGCGAACAGTTGGCGGCAAAGCATAAATTTCGTAGGAATAAAGCTTACTTGCTACTTCAACAAACTATTTATATAACTGCAGGCACAGATACAAACACCAGAAAATCATATGAAGCGCAATAATACCAAACAGAATCGAGTCTATCGCTTCCTGCATTCGAGACCCGCATGAATGCCATTGCCAGGCCAAGACAGATTCGAAATTTCGCTACAAAAAAAGGCAAAAAAAAAAAAAAAGAAGAAGCCGGAAGCTACGCGATAGCATCATCTTCAAATTGCGGCTGAACGGGTAGGTTTTTCTTTTGTTTTTTTGCGGTTAGCTTGGGAAAGTGTTTTCAATTTGCGCGCAGCTGTAGCGAAGTAGAAAGTGTAGGCAGTTTATTTACGTTTATATGTATATTGAATATGGCCACATACTCTATACAGTGCCGAACAAATTAATAGGTTCACGTCATTTTGGCAAGTTTTGTTTGTTTTTCTGCTGTCTATTTCATGTTTATTATTTTTTTTTATTAAAGTATAGCTCATTTTCAAACACAAACTATTTATAAGTAGATTAAAATTTTGAACACAAAATCGCCAAAAGCACAATCCCCAAAACAAAACCATCATGTTTTACGTAAAATGCGTTCAGATTACGTTAAAAATCGCTGCTATGTAAAATATACAGAAAATGATAATAATAATAATCGTTTCTTTATTATTCAACAATTCTGAAATAGTAATACAAAGTAGATAGTACACGCATACAAAGGCTTCCACTTAATTCGTCCAAATTGTAAACATTGATTTCAACATGTAAACCACATTTAAATAATCAAGCTTCTCAGTTTTGCACGATTTTTAACAATTTTTCAAATTTTACGAAAACGGGCCAAAGATTTTTTCGTCGGTATAGGCACACTGGGCTGCATCTTTTGTAAATTGGTTTTTACTAAAATTATTTCTTTTCACAGCTCTTTAATGATCTCATAAAGACCGATTTTTTTTTTGAGTTTGTGGAAAATTTAGCTTCACTTATTTTGTCCGGTTATTTAGTTTCGCTGAAACCAATTGCTTAGTTTCTTAAAATACTTAGCTTCCGTACTGCTATTTAGTTCATTATAGTAAGCTAATACATTTTGAAGAGGAAGGAACGATATGATCTTTAATATACGAACCTGTAAGCTGAAATTTTCGTTATTCCCATACTTTCGGGCAAGCCCTTTCTTTTGGCACTCGTCGCAGCTAAGAAAAGAAGTTGGTGAAACAATTCCTCATACGTCTGCTTTGACTTTTTGTTCATGATCCAAAAAATAAGATGGAAAAAATTGGCATCGATTAGAGCTTGAATGGTAAACAGTTGACGGAAAATTGTGCACTGTAAACTGTCCAAAGTCTTCAAAGAGTGAGATGTACCCAATATTATATTCTTCTCCTCACGGAAATTTACATTAATTTAAAACAAAAAGATCACCTTCAAAAAATTTAAATAGTTCAGAAATATTTATATTATGTAAATCAAGAGGCTTCTGTAAGTCAAGGGGCTTCATTGTTTTTACGAATTCGGCTCACTTTCATCATTTGTGCTCGCTTGGCATGAAGATATGCACGGCAGTCCTCTTGACAAGCAACCACTACTTCTCTGATTATTTGGGAAGGTTGTAATCCCGAAGCACTGGCCACTTCCGTCTATTCGTTATTGGCTTTTATAACTGCAAGTTGATGGATCCTTGGATCAAGATTATGTTTTGTAGATTGTAATTGATATCATTAATTTTATTTGTTATCATAGAACTTCCGCAAAGAACCTCTTTTTTACCATAATACCATCGAAATTCTTTATTTTTAGTTTGCGAATGCAAGCGGTAATAATAACCATCAATAAACAATATGTCACTTCCTTAACTGAAAATTATTCTTTCCATTTTATCACAAAACTCCGCTCTACAAATATTTCACGTAGCCGAAAATTTAGTTAAAAAAAAAAACTTAAAAACGACAAGATCTACAAAGAAGAGTAGTAATAATCATCGTTTATAAGTCCCGCTAAGTCATTTAAAGTTTCTTTGTATTATTTAACAATTCTGCAAATATAATACAAAGTAAATAGTTCACATACACGGAGTCTGAGTTAAGCGGAATTCAAAATATTAAACATGAATTTCAACATGTCTTGCGGTATTCTGATTTTGGTGATTTTGTAAATTTTGTGTTCGGAACTTTTTTTAAATCGGGATTCTGTGCAATGGAATTTTATTTTCGGTCATTTTTTTCGCTCTCCCTCAGAATTTCTAGGAACAGCTCTTCTACTCCATTTCATTGCCCATTAAATTTTCGTGTAAAAAACTATAAGTTTGAAATTGCTGAAAAAATCAACTGATTTTTGATAATTTTCCTCTATGCAAGGTAAGTTCGAAAAATGTTGCTTAATATGTAAGGAAATGCGTAACACCATTAAAATTTATTTATTCAAATTATGAAAAATCAGTTTCTCTGCAACTTCACGCTAGCTATATTACAAAAAAAATTTTACGAGCAATAATAATATAATAGGAATAGCTGAATTGTTTCTAAAAATACAAACTTAAATGTTTTCGAATTAGGTAAAACTCTACTGAATTTTTCAAATATTCGCCCAAAGTTTGAAAGAAGTATCAATGTCTATAGCTTCTGTTACAAAATGAGTTATACTTTATAAAAAAAAAAGCTAATTGACTTAAGCAAAAATTTAAAAAATTCCCAAAAATTTCCAACAACATCGGGACCGTATAAATTTGTCCGACACTGTACGTACATATATAAACATGTTTATACTCTTTCTATTAGATAGTTGTATTTTGGCCCAGTTTTGGCCACTTGAATAAGCGTTTGAAAATAGAAAATATCTGCAAATTTAATTAAGTTCAGCTGCATAGCTAAAAAAAAACTAACCCCAAACACAGCTGGCGTTTAGACAAGACAGTATTGTAAAGGAATGCTTACAAAGTACATAAGGAAGTATTAGAAGTATATGCTCATTCTCGTAAGGATATGAAAATTTTTTTGGTAGCCTAACCCGGAAGCTGCTTTGAACGAAAGTTTTACAATGCACAATAATACTTAGTGTATTTAGAGTTACATAAATTCAATACATAAATAAATAGTAGTTTCATATATTTAGATGCAATATGATCAGAGAAAAAGCGCAAATGTAAATGAATTTAATTAAATATTACCATACTCTGCCAAATGAATAAACTATGAAATGTTAGTTCCTTTTTTTTACATTGGGAAGGAATTTGGTTTTTATTTACTTACTGACACAACTGCAAGGCGTTATGAACTGTGCCGGAATCAAGGGCATGCGGGTGGGGCTGATTTATTCAAAATAATTTTTCAGCAAAAACAACTTTGAATTTCGTTTATAAATTTAAAAGCATTTTTTTGTTAATTGTATTATAATTTCATACACATATAGAAATAGCCTGGAACTCTTTCGTTCAGAAGATAATTTTTTTTTCATCGATCAAAGCACTGGGGGTTGGAGATAAAGCTCCAAAGAAAAATACATAACTACAAAAAAAAGTCAATGTCTTAAGTTTATGTTACAAAACAGCCATTGAAATGCGACCATGTCATACGGCATAGAATAACCGAAAGGGTTAAATAGTCGTTATTTTGGGATTTTTATTTTTTCCATCAAGTTTGATCCCTTTTTTTAATTTTTATTTTGTGGCAACGTTTGCTCGTTATTTTTAAATTTTTATTTCTTCGATCGAAAATAATTACCAAATATCGATTAAATCGAATCGAAAGGTTCTAAATCAAAGTATAACGATTATTTTGATCGAAAAAAAAATCAAACAAAAAAAAAAAATAACGATCAACATCGAACGAAAAAATAAAAATAAAGAAATAGCACTTCCGACTTGATCGAAAAAATAAAAATCACAAAATAACTAATAATTCATGATTTTTTTAATGAAAATTATAACCATTACAGTCCTTGAATAAAAATCGTACTTTTTTGTTTAGCGTGGCAACATAAAAAACATTCTAGATATAGTGACCATATTTGTATTCAATATCTGGAAAAGGTAATTAGTATTTTATTGTACAAGTTAATTATTTTAAACGTTTATCGTTTAATTAACAAATCTTATAATATTTTACATGTGCTCCGAGCAAGGAAAGAACTTATTCTTGAGGACCGGTCGTTTTGGGATCATAACTAATTTTTGAGTGGAAATTTGAAAAGAGTGTGGTACATTCTAAATAATATATTTTATTTATTTTTTACTTAATATATTCTAAAACTAAATAAGCTTACAAATTTTTTATTTTATGACGGAATGTCTTCTCGCTTTTATTCGACATTATAGTACTTACTAAATATTTTTAGTAGCACTTCCGGAATGATGAACACTCAAATGTGCTGCGAATATGAAAATTTTATTTCAGTTATGAACTTCATAATATTCAATTGGAAAAAATTAAATATGAACCTACAGATTAGTAAAATGCAATTCATAAAGTGTGAAATTAACTTCTGAAAAGTCAATTGTGTTTCATGAACTACACGCTATAGAAATTGCAAATGGCAATAGGAAGTTGTATGTGAACACTAAGTTAACGATTATAAACTAATTTCGGTTGTTGTTCAAAATATTTTCTACTTCTTTGAAAGCGATGATTTAAATTTTAAACCAGGCTTCAATTGAGCATGAGAATTTCGTCTGTGAAAGGCATATGATACAGTTAAATTGTTATATTTTGTATGAGATTTAGTGTTATATATATACCTATTACTATTTAGGGTCAATAAAGTATTGTGAAACTAAAAATAAAAGTACCGTTATAGCTTAATACCACCTTCACTATCATGCAATTAATAATTATTTTTAACTATCGTCAATTCCAATGAAAGGCAACAAAGTATAGAACAAAAACGTAGATTTTTTAAAAGGAAGAGCCAGCTGAAGAGAAAGAGGAAAAGTAGAATAATATGAAGAAGCAGGCGCTGAATCTAGAGTGAATAAAATTGAACGAGTAATCCGTAAAAATTTCGAGAAAAATCATAATTCACAATTCCGTTGATAGAAAATGTCAATGTTCGAATACGAAGCTAGATTTGGTTTGCTTGCCAGCAATTTTACAATTCATCTATTGCACGAGAGTGCAAATTTAACAACAATATATTCAGTAAATTGCGCTAATGATCCTTCCATCTGTTAAAACTTCTTTTAAAATCGAGTATTCACCGTATCAGAAAAAAAATTAAACAACAGTCCCAAATCCATATAAAATGTGATATTACATGAAAAGAAAATTCTGGTCGCCGCACCGTGAAATGAGACGTTGTAGGCAGATTTTAAACTGAAAAATTGAAACTAGCAAAAATTTCAATTGGTGTTTTTTTTTTTATTAAATAACCATACGCACCGCACTTTTATAATAATAAAGTGGCCTTTGAACAAAGTATTTTTAATTATTTTCTTTACAAACCTTGTCGACCAAAAAAATTGAATAAAAATCAACAATTTTAGATGAAGCTCGAAAACGTTCTTATTTTTTCCATTTAGACGCCGCTGACTCAAAACGTGCGATACCTACTTACACAAAAGATATATCAGCGAAAAGAGGGGCGATGTACCTTTAAAAGATATTCATAGGGTTTATTTGCTATTCAGAAGTTTTTTTTCGAAATAACTGCAATAGAGCCGAAAACGGAGTTTTGGCCTATATATCTTTGGAAAAATTAATGAAACTCATTTTCGTATTCATCTACCAAAATTTAGTCTAAAAAACACTTTTGCTACGAGTTAATGCTCACTTATTAAATATTTATGAACTATTTTGTATTAAAGCGGAGTCTAATTTAATCGGGCAAGTTTCACATTTTACTACTGTATATGTGAACTGGAAGGGGAATGTCGCTTGCTGTTATATTTGTTTAGTATGAAAATCGATTTTAGAAACCATGCTATAAATATGCAATAACCATCCTTTAACTCTACTTATTTTGATTTAATTACCACTCAACGCTTGGTACTCACAGAGAAACAGAGAAACACGCACACTGTTTATTTTTCATACGGTTAGATTTGACATACAAAATCCCCGCGGGCAAAAAATGGCTGATCTAAAGCAAATGATAAAAATTAAGAATGTAGGGAACCCCTCATATGTGGAAGAAGTAAAAGAAAATAGCACAAAAATAAACTATTTATTCCCCAGCTACTTCAACAATTTATTTTTTTGGGCTTACTTAAATTTGAGCTTATGCGAACAGTTGGCGGCAAAGCATAAATTTCGTAGGAATAAAGCTTACTTGCTACTTCAACAAACTATTTATATAACTGCAGGCACAGATACAAACACCAGAAAATCATATGAAGCGCAATAATACCAAACAGAATCGAGTCTATCGCTTCCTGCATTCGAGACCCGCATGAATGCCATTGCCAGGCCAAGACAGATTCGAAATTTCGCTACAAAAAAAGGCAAAAAAAAAAAAAAAGAAGCCGGAAGCTACGCGATAGCATCATCTTCAAATTGCGGCTGAACGGGTAGGTTTTTCTTTTGTTTTTTTGCGGTTAGCTTGGGAAAGTGTTTTCAATTTGCGCGCAGCTGTAGCGAAGTAGAAAGTGTAGGCAGTTTATTTACGTTTATATGTATATTGAATATGGCCACATACTCTATACAGTGCCGAACAAATTAATAGGTTCACGTCATTTTGGCAAGTTTTGTTTGTTTTTCTGCTGTCTATTTCATGTTTATTATTTTTTTTTATTAAAGTATAGCTCATTTTCAAACACAAACTATTTATAAGTAGATTAAAATTTTGAACACAAAATCGCCAAAAGCACAATCCCCAAAACAAAACCATCATGTTTTACGTAAAATGCGTTCAGATTACGTTAAAAATCGCTGCTATGTAAAATATACAGAAAATGATAATAATAATAATCGTTTCTTTATTATTCAACAATTCTGAAATAGTAATACAAAGTAGATAGTACACGCATACAAAGGCTTCCACTTAATTCGTCCAAATTGTAAACATTGATTTCAACATGTAAACCACATTTAAATAATCAAGCTTCTCAGTTTTGCACGATTTTTAACAATTTTTCAAATTTTACGAAAACGGGCCAAAGATTTTTTCGTCGGTATAGGCACACTGGGCTGCATCTTTTGTAAATTGGTTTTTACTAAAATTATTTCTTTTCACAGCTCTTTAATGATCTCATAAAGACCGATTTTTTTTTTGAGTTTGTGGAAAATTTAGCTTCACTTATTTTGTCCGGTTATTTAGTTTCGCTGAAACCAATTGCTTAGTTTCTTAAAATACTTAGCTTCCGTACTGCTATTTAGTTCATTATAGTAAGCTAATACATTTTGAAGAGGAAGGAACGATATGATCTTTAATATACGAACCTGTAAGCTGAAATTTTCGTTATTCCCATACTTTCGGGCAAGCCCTTTCTTTTGGCACTCGTCGCAGCTAAGAAAAGAAGTTGGTGAAACAATTCCTCATACGTCTGCTTTGACTTTTTGTTCATGATCCAAAAAATAAGATGGAAAAAATTGGCATCGATTAGAGCTTGAATGGTAAACAGTTGACGGAAAATTGTGCACTGTAAACTGTCCAAAGTCTTCAAAGAGTGAGATGTACCCAATATTATATTCTTCTCCTCACGGAAATTTACATTAATTTAAAACAAAAAGATCACCTTCAAAAAATTTAAATAGTTCAGAAATATTTATATTATGTAAATCAAGAGGCTTCTGTAAGTCAAGGGGCTTCATTGTTTTTACGAATTCGGCTCACTTTCATCATTTGTGCTCGCTTGGCATGAAGATATGCACGGCAGTCCTCTTGACAAGCAACCACTACTTCTCTGATTATTTGGGAAGGTTGTAATCCCGAAGCACTGGCCACTTCCGTCTATTCGTTATTGGCTTTTATAACTGCAAGTTGATGGATCCTTGGATCAAGATTATGTTTTGTAGATTGTAATTGATATCATTAATTTTATTTGTTATCATAGAACTTCCGCAAAGAACCTCTTTTTTACCATAATACCATCGAAATTCTTTATTTTTAGTTTGCGAATGCAAGCGGTAATAATAACCATCAATAAACAATATGTCACTTCCTTAACTGAAAATTATTCTTTCCATTTTATCACAAAACTCCGCTCTACAAATATTTCACGTAGCCGAAAATTTAGTTAAAAAAAAAAACTTAAAAACGACAAGATCTACAAAGAAGAGTAGTAATAATCATCGTTTATAAGTCCCGCTAAGTCATTTAAAGTTTCTTTGTATTATTTAACAATTCTGCAAATATAATACAAAGTAAATAGTTCACATACACGGAGTCTGAGTTAAGCGGAATTCAAAATATTAAACATGAATTTCAACATGTCTTGCGGTATTCTGATTTTGGTGATTTTGTAAATTTTGTGTTCGGAACTTTTTTTAAATCGGGATTCTGTGCAATGGAATTTTATTTTCGGTCATTTTTTTCGCTCTCCCTCAGAATTTCTAGGAACAGCTCTTCTACTCCATTTCATTGCCCATTAAATTTTCGTGTAAAAAACTATAAGTTTGAAATTGCTGAAAAAATCAACTGATTTTTGATAATTTTCCTCTATGCAAGGTAAGTTCGAAAAATGTTGCTTAATATGTAAGGAAATGCGTAACACCATTAAAATTTATTTATTCAAATTATGAAAAATCAGTTTCTCTGCAACTTCACGCTAGCTATATTACAAAAAAAATTTTACGAGCAATAATAATATAATAGGAATAGCTGAATTGTTTCTAAAAATACAAACTTAAATGTTTTCGAATTAGGTAAAACTCTACTGAATTTTTCAAATATTCGCCCAAAGTTTGAAAGAAGTATCAATGTCTATAGCTTCTGTTACAAAATGAGTTATACTTTATAAAAAAAAAAGCTAATTGACTTAAGCAAAAATTTAAAAAATTCCCAAAAATTTCCAACAACATCGGGACCGTATAAATTTGTCCGACACTGTACGTACATATATAAACATGTTTATACTCTTTCTATTAGATAGTTGTATTTTGGCCCAGTTTTGGCCACTTGAATAAGCGTTTGAAAATAGAAAATATCTGCAAATTTAATTAAGTTCAGCTGCATAGCTAAAAAAAAACTAACCCCAAACACAGCTGGCGTTTAGACAAGACAGTATTGTAAAGGAATGCTTACAAAGTACATAAGGAAGTATTAGAAGTATATGCTCATTCTCGTAAGGATATGAAAATTTTTTTGGTAGCCTAACCCGGAAGCTGCTTTGAACGAAAGTTTTACAACACACAATAATACTTGGTGTATTTAGAGTTACATAAATTCAATACATAAATAAATAGTAGTTTCATATATTTAGATGCAATATGATCAGAGAAAAAGCGCAAAATGTAAATGAATTTAATTAAATATTACCATACTCTGCCAAATGAATAAACTATGAAATGTTAGTTCCTTTTTTTTACATTGGGAAGGAATTTGGTTTTTATTTACTTACTGACACAACTGCAAGGCGTTATGAACTGTGCCGGAATCAAGGGCATGCGGGTGGGGCTGATTTATTCAAAATAATTTTTCAGCAAAAACAACTTTGAATTTCGTTTATAAATTTAAAAGCATTTTTTTGTTAATTGTATTATAATTTCATACACATATAGAAATAGCCTGGAACTCTTTCGTTCAGAAGATAATTTTTTTTTCATCGATCAAAGCACTGGGGGTTGGTACAAATTTTAACAATTTTTTTTTTGTCATGATAAGTCGAGCGGTATACATTTTGATCATTAGCATTTTCCAAAATTTATAATTCTAACATATAATTATATGAATATAGAAGTGGAATGGGGTATGGTCGATCTGCTCGGTATGCAGTTACAGTTGAATTCAATTCTGTCTCTCACGTCTACGTTCGTGCACTCTGGGCCTAAGAATCTAACTTATGTCTCAAAATGTAAGAAACTAAATTTTAATTTTTCATAGATACCCATTGGACAACACAAGTCTGGTTTCCTTTATTATACCTTTCATGGAGATAAAATGCTATTATAACTTTGGGCCGATGTTTGTAAGTATACGAAGTAGAAGAGATGAACCCATACCCAGGACCACGAGCTGATTCGATTTAGCCATTTCCGTCTGTCTGCCCGTCTAGTCCCTCAGTTTTAGAGAAATCTAAATGAAACTTGATAGGCAGATGCACTTCTATAGTGTATTAATCATTTGTCAGAACCGACCAGATCGATTATTACATTGCTACTATACAAGTGATTGTTCAGATATGAGGTTTTCCGTTATAATTCCTGCACTATATAGCAGCTAAGAACATGAAATTTGGCAATCCTTTTCCGTATTATTAATGAAAAGTGTGCAAGGAAAATTAGTAAGATCGGATAACTATAACTTAAAGTTTCAATGAACTGATTATTCAGGTGTAATTTCTTGCATTAAAATTTGGCAATCTTTCCAATTATCGTTTATTAAAAATACACAAAAAAAATTACTAATATCGAACTACTACTTATTATAGCTGTCATAGAACTGATTGTTCAGATATGAGCTTTTACGTTATAACTCCTACACTAAGGTAGCTAAGGGCATGCAATTTGGCACTCCTTTTAGTTATAATTAAAACAAAGTATTCAATGAAAATCATCAGGATCGGGTTTCTATAATTTATGGATCCTATTAACTAAATCTGAGATAGAAACAACAAAAAAGATCACAGAAAACAAATAATTTTTTTTGTGGGCCCATATAATTTATCTTCCACAATACACAAACCACTATTTGCTTCACAACCATTTTCAAAATTATCAAAGTAATGTACTCCACTTCTTGCAGGCGATTATAATCACAACTTTAAAACTGTTCACAAAAACAATTTTCATTACTCTTTGATTTCGGAATTAATTTCCAGCAAGCGAAGCAAAAAACATTTACCGCTGCTTAACAACTGCCAATTACCCACAACTTAATAAGGAATCCAACAATACACTACTTCTGCGCCACAAAAATGCCAATTTAGTAGTTGTCAAAGAACAACCAAGAAAACTCCTTGTATTTAAATCCGCAACAACTTACTTTTCGGTTATGGCTTCCATTAGAGTGACAACTGATGCAGAGGAAAGTCGAATTTGTGTGCGCATTCGGAAAATATAAATTAGAAATTGCCTTCCCAATGCTTTGCAGCATAAAGTGTGTGAGTGAATATTAAGGGTTTATGATAATCGAAATTGTTTTCCTCAGAATCGCTTCATTGTGTTGGCTGTGGGAACTGTTAATTCTCAATTCGAAAAACTCTTTAACCGTTCGTTGACATTTGGGTAGAATTCTAACCAAAAATTAAAATCAAAAGTTTCAATTCTCATTACAAAACTAAGTGATGAATATCTTTCTTCGATTGTTTCACAACTAGTTAAACGTTCTATGGTAAAAGTGGCAGATAATTAAAATAGACGTGAGCTATGCATAGGTTATTACCAGGAGAGTAAAGACAATGACAAAAAACAGAGCTTATGTTTTGTACAAATTACAATGCACTAGAAAAACCTGGAAGACGCTATTCTGCCTATATTTATTTATGAATTGCCCTTTGCATATTTAATGAGAAAATAGATTTCGGGTTCTGTCACATATAAAAGGTGGCAACTCTCTCAGAAATATAGGTATGCACATTGTCCTCGCTGAGACGGAGAGTGTGACACTCAGATATTGATATTGTATATCCTTGTGTTTAATTAAATTAAATTTGGCTTTTAGAAAATGTCTTTCAAAATTTGCAACTAAACACTTTCCTAGCGAAAGAAGATCTTTGATACCCATATTTCACTATTTCATGTAACGTGTGTATATTTTCTTTGAATTCGAGTTTTCAAACAGGTGGCAACCCTCTTAGAGTTAGCTAATAACCTTCTTGCCCAGAGCAACAGCTTGACATCCATATTTTTATATTTCATATAAATTGTGTATAATTTATTTAAATTCTCCGTTTCAAATAGGTGGCAACCCTCACCTAAATATAGCAAGCTATAAATCTTCTACTGAGCGAAACGAACCGATGGGACCTCGAAATTTTAATATTTCACATAACTATAGTGTATTATTAATTTAAATTCGACTTTTCAGGCGGGTGGCAACCCTCTCCAAAATATTGCTATGAATCTTCTCCTCAGCGAAACGAACCGAACCGATCTCGAAAATACAATATTTCATATATATGGTATATTATTCAATTAAATTTGACTTTCCAAACAGGTGGCAACACTCGCCAAAAATATTTGTATGAAACTTCTACACACCGAGACAAGCCGTTTAATACCCATATTTGAATATTTGATAAAACGTATGTATACTTAAATTAAATTTGTTTTTTCGAACAGGTGGCAACCCTTTTAAAAGTTAACTATGAACCTTCTTTCCGAGACGATACGCTTGACCACCACACTTTAATATTTCATATACATAACTTGTGTATATTTTAATTGATTTCAAATTTTCAAACAAGTGGCAACCCCTTCCAAGCATAAAATACACTTTACGTATAAAAGTTCATAAGAATTGGTCGAGCCGTTTCCGAGGAATACGACCACAAACAACTTGACACGAGATTTTTATACATAAGATGAAATCCCCATATGGGTAGAAATCTACCCAAAACTGCCGAAAACACGTATCGACTTTAAGGTGAACGAACGGTTAATATTACCACCATCTCCTTCGCTCACTAAGTATTCTTGTATAGAGCAAATGGCTTTTAACTTCTAATCATTTCTGATTGCTTAACGGATTCGGCAAGCAACCGTTGATTTGAAGGAAGTATGCAACTGAGAATACTCTGGTTAAGCTTTATTCCGCTTTTCGATTTTAATCATCAATGTTGTGTTGTTGTTGCTCTTATTGTTCAGATTAGTATTGGGTATGGAAAATTTTGTCTGGAATTTGCAAACTGTTAGTTGCCACTTAAACTTTGAGAATAGAAATTTGCTGAATTCAGTCAAATTTGAAATGTCTGGTTGAGTTTAATTTTTTTTGTGTCTACCAAAAAGTAGGTATGTTTTTTGTATGTTGTTGTTATGTGTTCACTTTTAGTTACGCTTAATTAATAAATTTTGGGTTTCAGCGAATTAATTGAGTGGAAATTGTTTTGAAAAGTTTACGTGCCAACAAACAAACAAAGAACAACAATTTGATACGCTTTGCTTTTGCTTTTGGCAGGTTACGACGATTACTCGTTAACTATTTGCTGATACAAAGCATAAAGCAATACTACGACGGATGGGGATGTGTATGAGTGTGTGCGTTTTCGGCAAAGGTTTTCTCAACTTCACTGATTTTATTCGCTTAAATATTTGGCATTTATTTTCTGAACGCTTTCTATTTGTATATATCGATAAATATTGGTGTGTTTGTGTTGCTACTGCCATGTGCCATTACAGCTTAACTTTAAGCATTTAAGTTTCTAGTTCGCTAAATATTTGTACGAAGTAGTTGGAAAGGTAGTTAAGCTCCAAGCTGAATTTATGACTGGCGATACTAAGTAAGACATTAATTTCGCTTGAAGAATGACAGTATAAAAATAAAAATTCATTTATAAATAATTTGGGCGCATAATTTTCACTAACATAAAACGTATATGGAAAGTTACGAGTACAGTTATAATTGATGGAAATATATCGCAGGTTTGAATGCTAAAAAAATTATTGATAAACAGCTGCTTGGGGATTTTGTGAGAATTGGGTCTTAAACTACAATTTACCAAATATTTTCTTCGGGATCTTTCTCAATAGCGCAGTTTTTCTTTTCCCGACACTAAATTTCAGGTTGGAAATCTTTTTACCGAGCTTGCTCAACTCGCATATTTTTCCGAGTTAGTGTGGTTGCTTTCCAAGTAATTCGTTAAGCGCATAACAGCGATGTCTGTTGAATTCTCTCTTATGGAACGCTGGTCAGGTGAGCAACCCATTCCAAGAATTTCGATTTATTATCGCAGATCGCAGATATATATCTTCTTACCGCAATATATGTATGGGTGCTGTGGCATAGGGGCATTTCCGGTAACTAAACATTGGATGAACTGGCGAGGTTTGGCGCTGCAATGAGCGGGTCCTATGCGGTGGATATGGGTGTCTCGCTCAGAGCTAATAAGAGGTAGAACTGTACAGGATCGTATAGGATTACCCGGCAGTTCTGGGTGTCCTATGATCTGCCTAAAACGAAAGCAAAGAAAATACCTGCAAAATTACGGCAGTCTGCACAGAGCACTGACCCATAGAAATGCGCGCCGAAAGAACTGGCTTACCTTACAACAGGTTCTGTCGCAGCTGTGAGTACCCGGGCTCTGGAAAGACAGTCGCAGACCTATTGTTTGAGTGTCCAGCTTGCGCTAGGATGAGGCTAAAAACACTCGGCAAACCAGTGTGCAGCTGCCTCTCTTTGTATGGCACACTGAAATTCATTAAAGTAGCCGGATAGCTGTGGGGTGCCTGAGTTTTGTGGAATCAAAGTGGCTAATTTCCCAATTGATTGTCTCCAGGCTGACAATCCACTTAAACCAACAAACCAACCATGTGCTATGTTACACTCTCAGGGAGTGGTACCGCTGTTCTCGGTTCTTTCTTTGCCTCTATTCTCTCACAAACAAAAACAAAATTGGTAAACAGCTACTGAGAGTTGCTCTATGCGCTATGTGAAATATAATCAACCTCATCGTTCATATGCTATTTTTACATATGCGATGCAATGCTATGCCAGTGTAACAGAAGCTTTATCGTACCTAGTGTTCTTTTTGTAAGGCGGTTACAAAGAAACGGGGCTTAAAGTGTTTTAGGAATTTTTGCGAGAGGGTAGCGTTGAACGAATTGCTTTGAAAATATTAAAATTTTTTATGAGTGATAACTCGAAATAGAAAGGAAGAATTCTTTTCTTAGAACTTTGCCCCAAATTGGCTATTTATCAGTGTTATTATTATTATTATTATTATTATTATTATTATTATTATTATTATTATTATTATTATTATTATTATTATTATTATAATTATTATTATTATTATTATTATTATTATTATTATTATTCTTCTTATTATTATTATTATTATTATTATTATTATTATTATTATTATTATTATTATTATTACTGTTATTATTATTATTATTATTATTATTATTACATGAGTGTATATCTGAAAATTAGTCACGATTGACGGTTTTCCATTGCGTGGGCCGTACTAGCGTTGCCACTTTCAGCTCGACATCATTAATTATAAAATCGTTAGCTACTATTGGAAAGTAATAATTCAAAAGCACCTGTTTATGTACAGACTTATTTAAACTACCTACAATAGCATTACAACCCACAAACCCCCTCACACGCACTCGCAAGTTCAACAAAAAATTAGCATTGAATCGAAGCTATTGACCTATTTCCTGGAGCTTACTTTTCTATCAATTTATTGTTTGATTAATACAGTTACTCAGCTCATTTGTGCTTTTAATTTCATTTCAAACAGGGATTCTTTTTCAATAGTCGTCGCATAAATTTTGCTGATATGGATGTACTCTTTTCTTTTCTTTTATTTCACACACTTTAGCTCAAGTGCTAAAAAAAGTTAGCAATTCTACTTCAAATTGCAACGTTAACCAAAATTTCGATTTGGCAAAAAGTATGTACTTATCTAACCAGCCATCGAATAGGTTATTTGATGTTTTTTTTTCATTTTCAGGTGCTTTACAATTTGCTATTTTAATCGCTTACATATTAAAAAGTAAAAATCAAAAAATCAAAACTTCCACTACTTGAAGCGCAATTTGAAAAAGTAAAAAGCCATTACCGGCTTCAAATACTTACAAAACATAAAACTACACCTCCATACATACCACTGAATTTTCTTTCGTTCGCACATTCACACAGTATCCTAAGTTCGTTCATACATTATTGCAATCATTCGTTGATTTGTCATGTACTCTTTGCCTCATTTGTTGATTCACTCAGTTCAAATGAGTTCGCTTTGAGGTCAACTTTTCATTTATATTCATGACTTTGCACAAAACTCTCGCAATCCTTTGACTCAACAAAACTTTTCTCAATGTAGTGCATAATATACCCACACACACACACGCAGACACACGTGTGCATTTATAAGTGTATGTGTGTAATTGTGTTTGCATTACTAAGTTTCACTGTGGTTTCTATATTTCTTGTTATTTCTAGCGCATTAGTCGGTAAATGAAAGCAAATAGAGTGAAAGTAAGTTGAGTTGAGTTGTATAGCGGCTTATATGAAGTGTAGATGGAGATGAGGAATCGGAACGAAAAGGATGTTAAGGTGGAATGGAAATACGAATGTGGCGGAAATCGACTCAATATGCATAGTATTTATTTACCTACACACACACACATACACATATAGGATTTGCTTGCGCTCATTAACAGTTAGAGCGAAGAATATGTTGACATAAAGGTTTTATACAAAATCCATATATGACTTCTATCTAACAGAATATGCAAATATGCGTACATAATTGATGTCGTTTGCGGAAGCAGAGTTTAAAACTGTTTTAAATCCGAAGTTTCAGCATTAAATATTTACCCCTAAAGGATTTAGAAAATTAGAAATTACACTTTCTTTGAAATGTAAATGAACAGAGATGGCCAGCTAACGACGAGTCATATGAAGTGAAGTGAAATTAAACAGATCAAATATTTATGCCTAGTTTACGTGGAAATAATATTCTTGCAAATGTAAGAATTTATTTGGTAACTTTGACTACCAAACTAAGAATATCTCGATGGAAATTATGCTTGAAATTAAAACGGAATCTAATAGAATAGCTATCGAAAGAAAGAAAAATTTGAATGAAAAGGCGCTTAAGTCATATTTACCAATTATGAACAAAAAAGGTTTCGTTTTACGTAGGTTTTTATTCATTGTGAAAAAATCGTTATTCAAACGGGAGATAATTTCGGAATTTTAGGAAAAAATTTGCTGCAAAGTAGGTTAAATATTTCTTAAGTTCTTTTATGTTTTTCCAGTCTAAAATGTTAACAATATTAAATTTTGTAATGATTTCATCTTGTTGTTGTCGATATTTTGATTTCAGATTGAGAATCGATCTGCCATAGTCAATAGTTCCCAGCGTTCACGTCAAACTGACGTCCAAGTATCGGCAATAATATAATTCGAAGACTAGAGAACTTTATATTGTTTTAAATATACAAAGTACTGGCTTTGAGTTCAATATTTAAAACACGTACAAAAAATGTAACTGCAAAATCTTTTCCCGCAACTTTAGTTTTTTTTTTCGATAAATAATAATCGATATTTTCGATTTTTATTTTTCCAATCATATTTGAACAATTTTTAAAAAATTTTTTTTTCTATGAAAAATAACACTACTCGACAAATTTTGATCAACTTTAGTCTCCAAGAATAAAAAAGTCCTTTCCTAAAGTGAAATTTTCTCCTGATTCCGAATATGACTTCCATTTTCTTGTGGCAGATCTAGTTTCCGAGATATCGGCGAAAATATGAAAATTCCCATTTTTGCAGAACACTACTTCATATAGGTACGGCAAAAATTTGCATTTTTCATTTTTTCGTTTTTAACTGTTGAATTATGCATTATACTAATTCCCATAAAAATTTCTTGCCTTCTTCGCCCTCAAGTATCTTCAGTAGTTTGGCCACTATGCCAAAAAACGTTCAAAAAATGTTGAAAAAAAAACGAAATTTTTTACACAATTTCAGATTTAACCACTTTAAAATCGGAAAAATTCTATTGACGAAAAAAAGTTAGCCCTCCTATGTTGTAGGTAATTTAACTACGAAAATTTTAAGCATACCAGCACAACAATCGGACGTGCCATTGAAACTATAGCCCCGTTAACTTGCAAGCGTCTATCCTACAATTTTAGTATTACTCTGATAAAATTGGCGAGACATTTCATTTGGTCACTCTACCTTAGGGTCTAATAAATTTAAAAAGACATCAAGTATTTAATTGTCACTACTGTTTGTTGTAAATTTTGTTTTGCAAATTGTAGTGCAAATTTATACATACTATATCGGTAGATAAGTTTACGAAATGGCTTGTTGCAAAAGAGATTTTAAATGTAAAAATAATCCGGATGATTTTTGCTTTATTTGCGGACATTATATTTTCGGAAACTCAGCTCGGAAAATAACTAATTCTGTCAGAGATGCATACTTTCATTATTTCGGTTTCCGTGTAAAAAATCTCGATAAATCTTGGACACCTAATTTTATTTGCGCCTCCTGTAGATTAACTTTAATGAGATGGGTATCCGGTAAAGGTCATAACATGAAGTTTGGTGTTCCAATGATGTGGACTGAACCCTTTAACCACGACCAGTGCTATTTTTGCGTGATAGACCTTAAAGGTAAAACGAGAAAAAAGAGGAAATTAATAAATTATCCAAATGTGGCATCAGCTAAAAAACCAAAACTACAAGCGAAAGTGACTCCGAAGCAGATAATTCAGAAAGTGGACAATAAGGAGAGATCCCACATCGAGTCTCACAAGCCGAACTTAATGACTTGGTCAGAGATTTGAAATTATCGAAATTTGATAGCGAAATTCGAGGATCTCGTTTGCAGCAATGGGGCAGCCTGGGCCCTTCGACAAGTACTTCCAAATTTCGAAATAGACACAAGACTTTCTCTTCTTTTTTTACTAAAAGTGAAAATATTTGCTACTGCAATGATGTTCAAGGTTTATTTGAAGCACTAAAATTAGAAAATAAAGTGGATGATTGGCGCTTGTTTATAGACAGTTCAAAGCATAGTTTAAAAGCAGCATTACTCCATAAAGGAAATTCGTTACCGTCAATACCAGTGGCACATTCTGAGAATACTAAAGAAACTTATTTAAGCATATCAAATTTACTTGAGCTCATTCAATATAAACAATTTAATTGGAAAATTTGTGCGGACTTAAAGGTAAGCAGTTTCGGTGGTACAGTTTAAAATAAATAGTATATGAAATACATCCTAGGTTGTAGCTATAGTTCTCGGACTTCAAGGAGGTTTCACTAAATATTGCTGTTTTCTCTGTCTTTGGGACAGCCGTGCTAGAGAAACCCATTATATTCAGGAAAACTGGCCACCAAGAGCTGAGTACGAACCAGGTGCCTTCAATATCGCAAACCCGCCTTTAGTAAATCCCGAACGAGTTATTTTGCCAGCACTTCACATCAAATTAGGATTAATGAAAAATTTTGTAAAGGCTTTAAATAAGGACGCGCCATCCTTCCAGTACCTAACGAAATTTTTCCCTAAAATAACTCAAGCCAAATTAAAAGAAGGTATATTTGTTGGTCCGCAAATTAGAAAGTTGCTGAAAGACGAAAATTTTGCGAATCATTTATCATCAGTAGAAGCAGCGGCTTGGGACAGCTTTAAGCAAGTCGTTAGTGGGTTTCTTGGCAACAACAAAGATCCCAACTATAGAGAGATGGTCAAAGCCTTGTTGAAAAACTACAGTGCTATGAAATGCAACATGTCCCTCAAAATGCATTTTTTGCATTCACATTTGGATAATTTTCCCGCAAACCTAGGTGCTGAAAGTGATGAACAGGGTGAAAGGTTTCACCAAGACCTCATGATTTTTGAAAAGCGTTACCAAGGTTTTTGGAATGAAGAAATGATGGGAGATTATTGCTGGACAATAATACGGGAGACAAACCCAGAAAATTATAAACGGGTAGTTAGAAGTACCCACGTCCCTCACTATTGACCACCACGGTAAAATCGCTCAATTTGACTTTTTTAGATGTAGATATGTATGTATTTAATGTTGTTGTCGTTGTTGTTTTTTACTGAATTGCTGATTTATACTCATATTACTCAATTGAATACAGTTTAACGTGCAAACATATGTCTATAATAAAACGTTATAAAAAAATAAAAACCTAGTTTGAATAAAAATTTTCTCTATAAAAAAATTGTAGGATAGACGCTTGCAAGTTAACGGGGCTATAGTTTCAATGGCACGTCCGATTGTTGTGCTGGTATGCTTAAAATTTTCGTAGTTAAATTACCTACAACATAGGAGGGCTAACTTTTTTTCGTCAATAGAATTTTTCCGATTTTAAAGTGGTTAAATCTGAAATTGTGTAAAAAATTTCGTTTTTTTTTCAACATTTTTTGAACGTTTTTTGGCATAGTGGCCAAACTACTGAAGATACTTGAGGGAGGTGAAGGCAAGACATTTTTATGGGAATTAGTATAATGCATAATTCAACAGTTTAAAACGAAAAAATGAAAAATACAAATTTTTGCCGTACCTATATGAAGTAGTGTTCTGCAAAAATGGGAATTTTCATATTTTCGCCGATATCTCGGAAACTAGATCTGCCACAAGAAAATGAAAGTCATATTCGGAATCAGGAGAAAATTTCACTTTAGGAAAGGCCTATTTTATTCTTGGAGATTTTTTTTGTCGAGTAGTGTAATCGCTCTTCTTGTATTTAAATTTTTTCGATCATATTAATCGCTAACAAATTTATCGGCATGATTATAGTATGTTTTATGATCGAAAAAAAACTATCACAAAATTTCGATAATTTCGATTTTTTTTTTATCGAAAAAATGATTCAATAATTAAAAAAAATGGAAATAGAAATTAGGTCAGATTTGCATGACATATGGCACAAGGATTGAATCGACGTGTTCGAGTTTTGATTTCAAACGAATTTTCAATGGACGAGAGGCAACAAACACCTATAAGTTAGGTTAGGTACTTCATTCTTTTTATTTGTTATTAGCTAAAATCACTTACAACATACATATGTAGCTCGAATAGCGAAAGAGAGCATACAGAACATTTTTGAAATCAGTGTATTTGTAAGCAAACAATTTAAACAACTCTCCTACCACGCAGAAGCCCAATTCATTATATTTTTTCTGCTCTTCTGTTTCTCCGAAAAGGTGAACAGTTGAGGTATATTGATACAATTTTCCCGCACCCTTTTTTAGGTTTGCTTTTGATGGAGCTTTCGGCATTATTTCAAATTCATTGGCAGTTTTCTGCAATACACCAATAGATTCTGTTGACCTCGCTGAGAAGAGATAAGTGGCCGCCGAAGGCGCAACTTGAATATCAGCCACATTCTCTTTCAATGCAATTAATTTAAATACATACGTATCTGGACTCGCATTTCACTTAGCGTATTAATTTATATTTTATATTGCATTGTAGTCAAGATCTCAGTTACGCTGAAAATTTCAATGTTCTAGCTAATCGGAAAAATATCGAAAAAGCTGTGGATAAATTTAACCCAAACAAATAATAACAAAAACGGGTTAAAGACACCAAAAGTCAAGCCATTTCATTATTACAAAATTGAATAGCAAAGCAAACTTTTGAGTCAATTAAAATACTTGAAGTTCAAGTTGGTGTGATGTGTGTTTTGAGTTGGAAAAGAAATCTATAGTCGTAGTAAATTAAGGGATTTCCTAAGTTCTTAAACTCTACACGCTAGATCTAAGGCAATGCAAAAGGTTTATCTTATTTTGTTCTTCATTCTTTTTTTATATCTCGAATATTAAATGAGTGATATTAAAACTACGCATTAGGTGCTAATTGGAGCTCTTAAACAGCTCTTTTAGCCAGTTAATATAATTTTGTAATTTCTACTCGACTTAAATTTAAAACAAACATTTTAATATTCATACAAATTTTTAAGCTAACCAAGTGATGATGTGGTTAAAGCTAATTGGGTAATTTCACTAGTGCACCGATGTTGATGATTTTTTTCAGTAGACCTTGTATGATTGATCAGCAAATTGATAAAGCTCACAGAATTTTACGGGCTATACATAGTTGTTTAAATGAACGAACGATAACGAAACGGTTACAAATTTTATTTAAAAAAATCATTGTTTTTGTTTTTTTTTGATTTTTTCGATCAAATTTGGTCGATTCTTTATAATTTTAATTTTTTCGACCAAACTTATTCTTATTCTGGGATTTTTATTTTTCCGATAAAATTTGATCGCTATATTTTGATTCTTATTTTTTCGATTCAAAATAATCGCGGTTCTTGCATTTAAAATTTCAGATCGATAATAGATACCCTAGATTTTTTTCGATCATAAAATATATTATTTTATTGCAAACCGATACCAATTTATTTGGGTTTCAAATGATCGAAAAATTGTAAATCGTTGAATAATGATTATATTTATATGTTCGGAAAAATTTAATTTAATTTTTTTTTTTTGGAAATTTGATGGAACAAATAAATATATAAAAATAACGATTATTTTTTATCAGGAAAACAAAAATCCCAAAACAATGATTTTTAACACAAATTCTTCGAAATAAAAATTGATTCAGATTTGCAGAAGGATTTTTGATCGATATATTCGAGTTTAATTTTTGCCAATGATTATTTGAACATTTTAGGAAATTTTTGTTTTGGAAACTTTTTTTCAATTTAACGCGTCTAGTTCGTAATACCAAAAGTTAGAAAAATTATGTCAAATTTTCTATTAATTTTATTAATGTCATTCTACAAAAAGAAATTGATTATTTTGGATCGAAAAAATAAAGAAATAAGAATTTACCATCTAATTTGAGCGAAAAAATAAAAATCTAAAAATAACGATTATTCTTGTTTGGAAAAACAAAAATCACGAAATTAGAATTATGCAATGATTTAAAAAAATATATATATAAAAAAAATAAATAAAAATAAGTTCAGATTTCACAGCATGTCATACGGGTTATATCGATATATTCGAGTTTTATTTTAAACGAATTTTTGCCAATAATTTTTGATCGTTCAATCATTCAATTTAGCATAGCACTTGCATGGCTTAAAACTCTGATTGATTTTTATAAATTGAGAAATTGAAAGTTTGGGTTTGGGGTTTGTTTTCCATTTAGCGCATCTAGTTTAGAGGTAAATATGTGAGGGAAACACAAAGTAACGGGAATTTTTTTAAGATCCTTCCGTTTAATAGAAAAATGTTCGTAAGATCAAAGGTTAAAAAAGTTGGGAAAAGCCTACAAGAATAACACTTTATTTCATATTTTATAAAATTTATATTAGTTTCATTCTACGAAAAGAAAACTATATAAATCCGCGATATAAGCCTCGTGCAACTTTTCATAAAATTCAGCAAATTTCCTTAAAGATTTTAATACTTTTAATCAAAATATTTTTTTGGGTACCAATTTTATAGCTCACTTAACTTCAATACAATAAAATATTAGCTTGAAGTGGCTGTAAAATCTTGTTGATATTTAATAATTTTCTTCTTTTTTTTTTTGCTGACGATGTAGCCCGCTTTCTTCCTTGTAACATTCTTTATATTGAGAAAATGTTCAACATTTAGGACTTTCAAGAAACAAGGACATATGTACATAGATAAGCAGTTGCAACTTTTTATTGACCTTCATTTTAGTGGTCGCACCATAACATAATATCGACAATTGTTCACTTCAGTGATAACTCGTCATGGATTGCTATAAAAGGAAAGTAAGGGGAAAAAAGACAAATTTTATCTGATTGTAAATATGTAGCGAATAAAACAAAAGCTTATTTATTTTTATTGCTTGCACTACTTTGATATATCGGGTAGTAAGTGAGCATCTGTGTTTCATACATAAAACTTTCTTACGATGCATTTATGCTCATTATTTTCATGCAATACCATCCATCGCAATTTGTTGAGAAAAGAAGATGCATGAGGTAATACAATAAAATAGTAAAAATAAGATAATAATTAACTTATGTGTGTGAGTACAAATTTGCTGTAATTCAGCGCGAATATTTATGACTATTGTGCATCCAAAATGTCCACCTACGAATACGCCATAATTCGCGTAGGTCTACTGAAAATAAATTTTATTATTGCAGACTCTTTGGGAGTGTACTTGTTTTTTTTGTTTATATAGAAGTAATTAAGGTATATGTGTAAATATGTTTGTAGGTAGTAGAAAGAATGAATATCAATTGGACATAGTACCCTAAGCTAAAAGCCATTTGAGCTGATGAGCTCGTAAATTTTGTATGAACATTTAATATAACGAACTTTGGTGAAATTTTCGAGAGTCCCACAAAATCACATCGCATGGTAGTGCGAGCGAGTGACGTTACTAGAATTATAGAGAGTTTTTATCAAGACGTCCTATGTTGTTGTTGTTGTTTTTGTTGTTGTAACAGCATAAAACATTCCCCATAAAATTTTGGGGAATGCTGCTAAGTGACAGTCCCTGACCGGATATAGATCCGGGTCGTACCGATATCGTAGAACCGACTGTCGTGGGAACGAGAGACGTCCTATCGACATGTTTGCATTATCATTTCAAAGGACTTGCGGAGTTTGTACTCATACAGAAAATGTTTCCACGCTTATGAAACTGTCCTTCGAATTCTTAAAAATTAAAAAAAAAATAGCTTAAATTGTTGCGAAATAATAATTTTTTTGGTTTATGTCGATTTAAGGGCGCATGTTATTTTAAATGACAATACCTTTCCAATAATAACTTATATATGCTAGTACATTCGATTCGCCACTTCTCTGCTCGCCATACCTGAGCTCTGCTCGCGATCAAAGAAATTTGTATGTGAAAGCAATAACAACGACAGCTACCTTTATTGGGCCATCGCGAGTATGGCGCCACCTCATTAAACTGGTCGAATTCGTTACATTCAATGCTGCCAATTTCTTTCGCAGATATTAGACCAGTTTTAAGTTGCGCACAAACGACGATCATGCTCGGGCATGTGCTTGGACTTTTGAAACATATTCATCATATCTGATGCGCGAACCTTTCATTGCAAGCAAAGTGTTGATGCTTAGAAAATCTACATTAGCGGAAAAATTAAGCGCTAACCTTAAATTAGTGCGATTAATTGAGTGTTTGGAAAAAGAACGCGCAGATTTTTATTGTATGTGATCAGCATTACAATTTCAAACAACTGAGTGCTCCCAAGACATTCTTTGTCATTCTTTTTAATGCAGACAATCCATTTAATTTATGCCAGATGTTTCATCGATTCACCAGGCGCAAAGGATGACGAAGCAAATATGGCTACTTTAAATCCCGGACTCTAGTTTAAATGATATAGAGCAACATTTATTTTAGTGCGTGGTAAAAAAATTTATTTTATTATTAAATTGACTTTTCTCGTTTACAAGTTAGATTAAATCGTGTCGATTTTACAT
The DNA here is from genome assembly GCA_951828415.1 of Anomoia purmunda. Classification (NCBI taxonomy): domain Eukaryota; kingdom Metazoa; phylum Arthropoda; class Insecta; order Diptera; family Tephritidae; genus Anomoia; species Anomoia purmunda. The sequence goes on from OX639993.1 coordinate 170,355,813, forward strand.
ATATTACCGAAAAAATTAAGAAATAATGTACTAGTACTCTTTTCATGATTGAGAATATATTTGAAAAACCGCCGCTCATCAAATTCATATTAGTAGAGGAGCGAACCATTTACAATAACATTTAACAAGTGGTCTCGTAACTATTTATCGTCTCAAAATAAAATGTTCTGTATGACCACAAACATTAAAAGTTATTTAAGATTTTATTACGATATATTTAAGAAAGTAACAAGAGAGTGAAACCTATACTCAACGCTATAAATATATAAATATTTTATCTCGCTCATTAACGGCCATAAATGCTGGCATATTTTGCGCGCAAACAATGCCTTGCTGCAATGTTTATGGTTTCTTTTTGTTTTTGTTTTTTTTTGGTTCCCTTTTTTATGTAGCCATTAAGCTGCTACTATTGGCTTCCATGCTTTTCGCATTTACACCATGCGAGGCCGGCCGGTCAATGTCTGCTTTGGGCCATTCTATTAAGTGCGCTTCATTGTTTTGACTCGGCGCAGCTTAATTATTTCCCCAAGATTTTTCGTTTTGCATTCATTAAAAAATGATTATATTTTCGCAACTGCACGGCACAAGAAAAAAAAAAACAGACAGACGCTTATCAACACATATTCTTATGGTAATTTGAACACGGGAAGTATTTCTTGGTGGTTTTTGCTTTTTTTGTAAAGGCTCGTTGAATTTCATTACATTTTCTTTTTTTTCTCCATATCCTCCACCATAATGAATAAGCCATCAGGCGCACAACAATATGCATATTACTTACTATGTGTATGTTGGCTCATACAAAATGCAGATATTTAAGTATCTATGTATATAGATGTAAATGTATTTACAACAAGCCAGCAGCACCAGTATTCATTTCAATTGATGCTTTTTGCCACTCCCCATTTCATTCAACGCCACACGGATAGCTCGCTTGTATTTGCTTTTGTGGTTAGCATTTGCTGGTTTTTACAACGCTTTTTTGTTGGCTCTGCTGGCTTTGCATTATTTTTCAGGTTTTTTGTTTTTTTTTTGTTTAATATTTTTTATAACTTGTTTTTGGTAACACTGTTGTGTGTTGCTACTTTGTCATATTTTCCTTTTGCGGCTCATTTAAAAATTCAATTTCGTTCAGCACATGAAACAACTGTAACAAAATGTGAACGTAAATATGAATATAAGAAAAACAAGTTGTGGCAACAACAACAACAACAATACAATACAATATCAAGTGAGACGTTGTTACTAAAAATGTACATTTGCCCGGCAAGTGGCGCAACTGTAAGTGTACCCGTCGTCACACGTTACCCTTGACTGATATTGCCGCATAAGTAATACCTGTAAATGTTCTCTATATTTCCCTATTTGCATATTTACGCCAGTCAGCGTTATAGCACTCCCCGGCGTATACTTAACCTCGCGCGGCATTTCGGCTATGGCAATGTAGAAGTAATAATTGCGCAGACAAGAAAAATGGTAAGATATATGAGATGGGGGCAAGGAAATGAAAATGGTGGGGTAGCAGACATTGTGGTGTTAAAAATTATTATCATTATGATGTTGTATTTTATTGAAGCACCATGGCGCGATTTGTTGTTGTTGCAGTACCTTAAGTACGCCAAGGACTGAATTTTTTTTTTTTTGTAATCTTCACGTAAGCTGATAACAGTTTTTGACTTTTATTATTTGATAAAACTAAGTTTGAAAAACATTGATTTTTGTTTTTTTATCTTCTTTTGGATGCTCTTGGCAAACAAAATTGCGTACTCGTTATTTGTGGGTCAAAATTGCCGAAGAGGATAGCGAATTTGGGTATAGCTGTACAGTTCTGAGATGTAACAAGAAATGTCATCGAAATGAGAGACGACCGCGCGATAAGTGATCAGAGATCAGAGATCTTTGGAAACATTCGGAGATAAGTTTTCAAAAAAAGTCCAATCCTGTTGAATACACAGCAGTAGTTAATTAACTGATGGCGGACATTGTCTTTTCAAACAATATATCTGATCGAAGCTTTGAAAATGAGCCATTAAAATCTTGGATCAGATAAAGGTCGTGCATTGAGTTGCTGAAACATAAAATAACCCTAGCTGATAGAGAAATATTTTGGACTCTTGCGTATAAAAGTTATACAAAAGAAAACTATACACTTATTTTTTTTAGAATAAAAATACAAAAGAAAATTAGACACTTATTTTTTTTAGAATAAAACTATACACTTATTTTTTTTAGAATAAAAATAAAATCACAATCATTAGATATATGCCTAAAAAATCGCGCCGTATATTTATTCACCGCATTCCGAAATGATGTCGCAATCAGTGCCACCACAAAAACGCCTGAACTGATGGAATTTTAACAACAAGACCAAATGAGGCTTTATTATAAGGCTTTATTTTACAATGTGCTGGACATAATCACCTGGAATGATTCTGGAGTTTTGAAAGAAATATACCCTGAATGGAATCGAAATAAAAAAAATAGACGTCGTATATTCCTAGAAGTCATACGATCTCCTCGTAGTAATTCAGCTAAAAAGTTTCTTCGGAAATAATTCCAAAACCAACAAATATAAGACGCGGTTGTTGCTTCATCTGCATAAATCGATTCAATAGCACAACATATAGTAACAATGTTCTAGCTGGCAAAAAGTCATTTGTAAAAATCCCTCAGAGACAAATATCAAATAAGCTAATTACTTTAAACAAACTTAAGAACTATATTTATTTTATTTTATTTATTTTTATTTATTACGATTTCGTAGAGTCTAGTTCAAACAAAAAAAAAATCACTTAAAAGATATTATTATTCAAATCAACACAAACTACAAACTCTATCTTATATTCAATGATTTTGTATAATCAAATAATCTTTTTTTGAACAAATTAGTGTCACAATTTTTAATGTTTTCAGGCAATTCATTGAAGTATTTTAAGCCCTTATAAAAAAGACTGTTTTTTCAGATTCTGTTTTATAATTAGGCAATTTGAAATCATTTTTCCGTCTGATGAACCTCGTAGTTAAATTTAATACTTGTTCTCAGATAATCGGGCAAATGTCCATTCTTTATATCGTATATAAATTTCAGTGTGTAAAAAAATATTTGTTGTTTTACGCTAAATCAATTCAAACTGAGTAGCATTTCTCTTATTGGAGTATCATAAGGTTTGTTTAATATAAAACGCATAGCTTTATTTTGCATTTTTTGCAGTTTATCAATTTGCGAATCTTTCATGATAAAGAAAATTGTAGAACAATATATAAAGTATGGCTCAACTATTGATCTATATACTTTTACTTTATAATAATTACTTAAATATTTACAGGATCTTTTAATAAACCATAGTTTAGTAGCTATTTTACTCATCGTGTGGTCAATATGACCGTCAAATTTTAATTTATAATCTATTACGATACCCAGGTACTTAATTCTCTGTACGTTTTCAATTTTCGTATTGTTTATTTTGATAGATTCAATATTAACAATGTTCTTTCTTGTTATTACCATGTATTTAGTTTTTTCAATATTAATTTTAAGTCGGTTAGCACATAGCCAGACATACAAAGCATCTAGATCACTTTGCAACTTCTCTCTTAAATCTTTTTCGTTCTTACCATTAATCGAAATTGATGCATCGTCAGCAAATATTTATATAGTTTATGAATTGATAAACTTATTTATTGAATAATAAAACCGCCTTAAAGCTTGTGAACTAAGAATGTATTATTTCATATATTAGGCAAAATTAAGCCATCAACGCCATATGCGTTACGATTTTTGTGCACAGGATAAGGGTTAAACAAGACAGTATTAGTTTGGTTGAGTGTAAAGCCTGCCAATACTTTATCCAATTCCTAAACGCCGTGCTAATAGTGTGCCTATTTTAACTAAACTCGATAGGGACTTTTTGACATGTTTTGACCCTATATATGTATATAATAAATAGTGTAATAGAATGCATATAAGTTCAATCTTTAAACTTTGTGCCAATTTCAATAAAATTCAACAAATTTTCATGAAAATTTCATAATTTTCAAGGAGAATTGTCGAAAAAGTTGTGAGTATGCAATTTAACGGTACGTCCAATTTTAGTATATGTGTACATATATCGAAGCGAGATTTTCAATTTGCTAAGAATTTCCATTGATTTTAATAAGAGAATGATCAAACACCGATTTTAAGTGCCGAACCGAACCAAACTGCGGTTAATTTCAACTGAAGCCGAACCGAAATTGAACTTAACATTTTCAAGGTCTAAATTTTAGATTTTTTTCATTCGTATTAAAAAAGGGCATGCATTAATTTAAATCACATCCATTTCATTTCATCACACGAGCATAGATAGGTATTTTTGAAAAAAAAAACCATCAATAAAAAACTTATATTTTTTTAATGCTCGAAATGTTAGTGCTTTTATACTGAAACTGATTCCGTATATCGGTGTGAAGCTAACCTTCACTTCACTGAATACTTGTCTACTAGATAGACTCTATAGAGGAACAGACAGATATTTGAAAAGAATTTTTTCAATAGATATTGGTTTAAAAAAAAAAAAATTTCGTAATTTCTTGGCAGTAAATGTTCATCGAGACCAAGTGTCCAATTTGAAATGTAAAATTTCCTTCGGTATTATTCCTATAAAATATATCGGTATCACGTAAATTTGAAAGGTTTATTTGGCTTTTTTCTATAGAGAAAGATATTTAAACAAAAAATTTATAAAATTTTCATACTAACAAAAATTTACGAATGTTTAGCCAATAAATGGCTTTTTGTTTAGCCGAAAGCGTACCGAAACCGAACCGAAACGGTCTTTATTAGCCGAACATTGCCGAAACGGGAGCCGAACTTCAGTCGGTTTTTAATTTTAATTAACTGAATATGCTAATAATGCCCCTGTTGCTCTCGCGATTAATGAATTTGATATTATTTGTATATCTATTAATGCCTTAATCGATTATTATTTTTCAATACGTGTTTTTAACTTTTTAAGACTTTAAAATATTGCCAGATGTTACCCACGTATTGCTACTTCATATAACATAAATTTGACTTTTCAAACAGGTGGTAACTATTTGCAAAATAGAGCTGTGGACCTTATAATCGCCAAGACGAACCGTTTGGGAATCATATTTCAATATTTCTTAAATTTGACTTATGAAACAGGTGGCAACGCTCTGCAAAATAGAGTTATGAACCTTCTCTTCGCGAAGGTAAACCGTTTGACACCCATACTTTAATATTTCATATGTTTTAAATTTGACATTTCAAACAGGTGGCAACGCTCTGCAATATATAGCTTTGCACCTTCTTTTCGCCGAGACGAAACATTTGAGACCCATATTTTAATATTTCATAGAACTTGTGCATAATTAAATCAAATTCGACTTTACAAATAGGTGGCAACCCTCTCTAAACAAAATCTTGCCTAACTTAATTCTAAAAAAATACCATGCTAGATTTAATAAATAAATAAATAAGTTTGGTTTTGCTTACAGTGTTGGTTGTTTTTTTTTTTTTCGTTCAAAAAATAAAGGGCATTCGTTATAATGAGAAAATTAGCAAAAAATTAGGTCGATCTTTAATCTCTTCGAACTAGAGCTTCATTAATCTAAACTTGAATTGGCTATATTGTCTGCATATCGAAAGAGTTTCTCAAAATTCTGAGTAAAATGTTAAATGAAAAAGAGATATGTATTATTTTGCAATATGACTGCCAATCTAAAAGCTTTTAGAAAACTACATTTTAAAAAAGATATTTCTAAAGATTGTTGCCACATGTGTAAAACATTAACTTAGTTTAAAACCCAAATTTAATATTGACATATCGGTTTGAATGAAGGAGGTCTTTTACTTGAAAGGTAAACTAAGTGAAATTCTTAAGTTAAAGAAAGTATCGCGGCATGGGATGCAATGGAAGCAGGCATGAAAAAATGTTAACATGAAAAAGAGTTTAAAGAGTGTTGCCACTTGTTTAAAAATATTAAATTAATTTAATTTCTGGACCACTGAAATCTATCGCTTTGGTTGTGAAACGAATGTGTTTATTCGACAACATTTATGAAGAGAGTTGCCACCTGCCAAAGAACGTTGATTCAATTTAAATGGTAAAGTAACTGCATTTCTATTATACTGGGGTCAAACGAAAAAGCTTTAAGGAATGTATTGGCAAAAAATATTTTTGGTGAGAGTTGCCACCTGTTTAAATTTTTAAAACTTAACGAAATTTATAAAATAAATGTAGTATTAGTACTTATATACTGGTTTGAACTGATAGAGGTTTTGGAAAACTTAGTCTCGGGAAAATGTTAGAGGGTTGCCAGCTGTTCGAAAATTAGTTATATACAAATTTATTATTAACATAGGCGAAATTAGGCAATACAATTAAATTTTTATGAAAAACAGGTTTAGTAGATACATTTTTGAAAACAAACGCGGGGTCTCGTCGACATCCCATAGCAGATATTCTCGGTGTTAGTCACTTTCTAAAAAATTTGATATCGGCAAATTTGGCCCATCTAAAGCATGTAATGCAAATAGAAGTAGTTTTTCTGAACACCATCTAACTTTATTAGGAAATGTTGCACATTGCTTCGTATTAAATTTTTCCGTAAATATAATATACGAATTACATATATTTGGGCCTTTCTGGAGTTAATTCAACATAACTTTGCAATGACATGAAATTGGATGTAGTTACTTATCAAAAACATGTAACCAAAGCGATCAAATATATCTTGGCAATGTTCGCGTACAAAAATCGAAAAGCAATGGGTATATCATTTCCGCAAAATTGTTGGCTGATGTGTCGTATGAATTCACAATTATAAAAAAAACGAAAATCGAAAAAGTCATAGGCTCATTGTAAATAATATAGCAAAGATGCTTTAAATTTATAGCAAAACAAAAAAGTAAAATAAAATACGAAGACAAAAAATAAGCCGCTTTCGTCAGGCTTTGTTGTCTATTTTTGTTTCACTTGATATTTACAAATATGTTGTTATTGTTATTCGCAAAGCCAAAGCAACCAGTTGAAATCAGCAAGGACAAGCCACAAAATATTCTTTGCATTTTATTGAATACTTCCGAAGGCCTTTAATGCATTTTCATCAAGTTGTGCGTATTTATTTCAAATGGAATTTCGAAATAGCGTATCAATATCTCGATATCATATTAAGCAGTCATAGTTAATGGGATAGGTTACTGCGCGACAATATAAGCGGATGAATTTATCTATTTATGTTGACTTTGAGAGATGACATTGAAAGAATGAAATTGTACGCATCAGGGATGGAAGTGAACAAAAGGATGAGAAATGTAATGAAAAAATTCAGATATGTAATAAAAATTGCCAGTATTTTTGCATATACAGAGCTACTTCTACCATTTTTTTATACCATTTAAATTTAAGAAACATATATAAATAAATTACATTAATTTACGTCAAGTTTTTTAAAGTGTAATTAGTCAAATAATTCATGTTCAATATGGTTTTTATTTGGAAGGCTTTAGCAGAATAAGTTTTTAAACTTTTAAAGGAAATCAAAACTTTATATTTATTATAACTAATTCAGCCCTTAGTTGGTATTAATGCGGCATTGGCGCTTAGCAACAATTTAGTTCCATACTTTGTTTAAACTACATCATTTCGAGTTGTTTTCCTGAAAGGGTCAAATTAAATTGAGAAAAACGTCAACTGAAAATAAGCATAGTCAATTATAATTCAGAAATCGACAATTGCAAATAAGAATAGTCTTTTTAAATTGCGTAAGCGTCAAATGAATATTAGAGTGGCCTATTGCGAATGAGAAAGCGTCAAATTGAAATGCGAAAGCTTCATTATTTTGAAAACTCACACAGCAGGAGAACGGGCAAAATCATTGCACAGGCAACATCCGTCTATGCAGATGCAATCACCCATAACGATATGACGGAGGGCACCACGATGCAGAGAAAAGAAGGTTTGAAGGATTTACGTCACAAAGTTGATTTTTCAGAGTTTTCAGTGATTTGTACAAAAAGTTAAACACGAAATAATAAAGTTGAAGTGCAGAGCTTTCTACTTTAGCCCAAGTGCAGTTGTCACCTTCCTTTTCTTCGCGCTATTCTTGTGGCAGCAACCGCTTTGACGTGTACGGCGTTGCCAAAATCTGGTTTCCTATCATTCTTAAGTGGGCACTTAAAAATTTGTTATTGTAATCATTATTAGAAAAAATTTTTAAAAATTCTCATTTCCAACTGTATAATTTCATTTTCAATTGACGCTTTCGCATTTACAATTGGAAATGGTGTAGATTCTGTTTTGAGAAAATTCTCTCAACACAAGTAGAGGAGTGAGGTAAAGAAAGCCAACCCTATACAATGTCAAATATATGTGAAAATACTGCCTGATTTGGCTCATTTTTTGTTCTTCTGACTTCACATACTACCAAATAGTTTTATATTTAATAATATTTAACCAATATCCACTTCTGGCAATAAAATATATATATGTACTTAAAATTACTCCCATGAACCGAACGTACTTTCATGTTAAAAAAGGGTAAACAAAAGTATAATTGAACCTACTTTTCCATCACTGGTACGCATAGATTACTGATCGAAAGTGTTTCTGTCAAATAGGTTGGAAGAAAAATATATAGACCAAGCATGGGTAGCGAGCGTACCATACTAATATTGCTCAAACTGTCAACTCCTTTGCATTCAGCCAATAAGTATGCTTAACAAAAATATAACAGTTTTGATGGCTTTGTGATGCATTATTAACGTGGATGCAAAATGTTGTTGCTTATGACAAATCTACCTTTCATAAAAATTGAAATTTCGTATGATTAATTAGCTTATCCATTTCGTACATACATATAATAATTTTTCGGTTTAATTTAATTATACATATCGACAATAATTTTCGAGCTTAACCCTAAATTTTTTTGTTAATTAAAGGGTGTTTTTTTAGACTGATTGAACTTTAAATTGAAATAAAACACATGCAAAATGAAATATGATGCCAAATCCTTTTTTATTTGAAAGATATTTTCATGACATTTAATATTTAAAAACGATTTCTGGCATATGGCCGCCACGGCTAGCTTTGGTGAATCGGATGCGATCAGTCCAATTTTCTTTGCGCAACATTTTCCATGGTACGGATGGACTTGTTGAGCACGGCGGCGAATAGACAAATTCGGATTTTCTCCAACGCTATCACTTACAGCACCAATTTTTTCTTCTGTACGTACAGTTCTTTGTCTTGTTGTTAGTTTTTCATCGAATAGAGTAAATGTTGTTCGAAATTTATCAACTGTTTGACGAATAAGTTGCTCTGATGCTTATGATGATGTGGACCATAAAAACTGATTTTTACAGTAAATTTCTACAATTTGTAAATGTTTTTGTGGCGTCATTCTTTTCATGATGATTTTCCAATGCTTACTGAACAGAAGTGTCAAAACGAAATGTCATTTACCAGCTATCAAGTGACAGCTATCCCTATCGAAAGTTCTATCAGTCTGATAAAAACACGCTTTTAAAAGTCACGGAAATTTTTCAAGGACGCCTCTTGGATGACACAGAGAATCCTTGATAAAATTGACGCATGGTGCGCTAAGCAGGGTTTTACTGTCAACGCACAAAATACAATCCTGGTATTGCTTACGAGGAAAAGAAAATTGGGCAAACTGAATGTTCTGGTGATTAGAGGCGTAAACTTACAATGACAGCTGTAAAAGTTCAGGTACACTCAGATCTGGGACAACTATTTAAACTTAACGAAGCTAGTTGGAAAATGTATTTCAATTTTGTAATGTTTATGATAATAGTGGAACGCAACGTATGAAGTTATTAGCTTTAACTAAATATTTTGTTTTTTGGTATATAAGTAAACCTCTGCCAAAATAATGCAATAACTAATCAACTTCTTTTGTTGTTTAATTTCAGGTATGTAATAGTAAATGAAGTCTAGCATGCAAATGTAAGTAATATCTGCTTTTATTTGAAATTGCGATATTTCCGCGTAAAGATTCAACTATGAGTTCCTAGGCAATGGGAATGTGTCGATGGGCTGAGCATTAAATAATTGTTAGTAATTTCTAAAGAGTTTTTATATTGACTTTTATATTGACTATGCGGTGACAAACTATATGTAAAATTTTACCTTCTAGAGTAAAGTTAAGCAAAGAGTACCCACCTCAACGCCTATTTATCACCAATTTTTTATCAATTTATGGATTTTTATCAAAGATTGTAACAACCATAATTTTCATATAAAAACAATATCTATTTTTTTGACTAACTACTAAAACCTTTCTTCAGTGATAAATCTTACTTTATTTTATTTAATTGCTACTTTAGTATGAGTGATTTGGATTTATATTCTATTTTTCTGAAGGCAAAAGTTGTTGACGACATTTTTTCATAAAGGTTATGCAACAAAAAAAAACTCAAAGTGTCTGGTGCCTAGAAATTAAATCACTAATCTTGATTGCAAACAAAAGTTTATTGACCTTAACAACTTACTCACAAGAAAATCAGCGGATTCAGCATTGCATTACTTGGCCAATAAGATTGAAAATGCCTATTATTGAAGTGTCACATCGTGACTCTAGACCTATACATTGGTACACTGACGAGCTAAAGACGGATGAGGTCACAGGTGCAAGAATGTATTGAATTGGTATTAAGCTTTGCAAAGCGATGGACAATTCAACTATTGGTATCGAGGCACGTAGTTGTGATGTGCTAGGTCTCTGGCCACTTTGTGATCGAAAGTAATGAGACCGTCGACGGGCTAGACAGATGGGTTTCGGTAACAGCCCTAATGATACCTAAATTTTAGTAGATCTGATAACAGACATCTTGCCACTTACTTAACCGTCACAACCTACTGGCGTTTTCACGTCCATCGTCTCTCAGGCAGAAGCCGGATATGACCTGAGGACGAGTAAATATAACTAACTACGTTCAGTGAAGTCTTCTTAAAATAAAAGTTTTCAATAAGAAACTACTTATAAAAAAACTTAAATGTAAGGGAAATTCTGTAAGATACTTTTGAACTTGCGATTTACAAATATAAGGCAATGATTGATTTAGTTAAATATTTACAGTTTCTTTTTATTGTTATGTGTGAAGTAATTATGTATCCATGTATAAATCAAAATCGTATTTTATTGTATAGTATAGCAAATCCCGACCAACTTTGTTGAAACTCAAAAAGTTCACAGTCATAAAACTTTATTTATGTGTAACCAAATTTAACAAACAAATGTAAAACTTTATTCAAAGGAATCATAATAATACGATTTGTGAAAAGCATTTGGGACAAAAAGTTCATTATGATTGAAAAAATGTTTAGTACAAAAAAATTCATTATTTTTGCATTAAATTGATGGTTTTATTTTGCATAGTTAGAATGATCAGATTTTAGTTAAACATGCACCGTTTTGTTCGATAAGTTTTTGCCATTTTGCATGTAATTTCATAAGGTCCCTTTTATATAGAAACCCTCGTCTCAATTGCCAAAGGACTGAGACAGTCGATTGTCACAAGCTTCTGTTGAGGTGAATTTTTCACCAGCAAAATCAGCTCGTAGTGGATGATTCGCTGCCAATCTCACAACACACATAGCAAAACCTTCCAGACCGTCAATCCTGGCATGGCATCGTTTGCGTAGGCTCGCTGCTATTCGACCACGACCGGTTTCGCTTGACGTTATCGTAAATTACCCAGTTTTCTATGCCCGTAACTAACCGCTTCATAAATGGATAGATTTTGTTGCGATTCAACAGCGATTCTCAGTAATCACTTGACGTTCGAACTCAACGATTTACATTATTTGATCGATATTTTCAACAATTGACCTTCTAGAGTGTGGACATCTTTGATGCCAAAATCGACGGAACGGAATCTACGAAACCAAAATTGCGCAACATTAGCTGTTACAGTATCAGAGCGATGAACACTATTCACATTTTCAGCCGCCTGGCTTGCGTTTTCGCCTTTATCAAAGGAAAACCATAAAATATGACGTATTTTCTCTTTGCTGGTGCCATTCTTTGACGCGTGCTCAAACAATACCGAGTCAAGCAATGGCAAAAATATCTGAAAATATTTTTTTTAGCAGAAAATTTTATCTTTCTAACCCTGTACAGCGTAACCCGATCGCACTTATACAACGCGAAATACATAAATTTAAAGCCATCTATTGGAAAAATTATGGATTTCATTTTGCTAAATCTAAAATTTTTATACATAACCCATAAGCTTTGACTGTTTTATGATCTAGGGTATTTTGTTTGAAAATTTAAAAAAAATTCATATATGAAAACCCACAAAAATTGAGGTAATTTCCGATCGGTCCAGCTCACACCTAAATTATTGCGAATTATTTTGTTTGATGTGTTGAAAGGTAATGAATTTTATAATTTCGAGGGGAAAAACTGTACCGTTTTTTTTTGGATGAGGAGTGATGCACCCTAGTGTACATATACCTACTGTAAAATGTAAAAAAAAATTCAAAAATAAGTACGCGACTCGGTTACATATCTTTCGCGAACTGTTAGTTAACATAATAGTATTTATTAAAACTAAAAAAGTTATATTTATTAAAAGCTTTACAGTACTGTGTGAGCGAAATCGCTACAAATATTTTCCGTACAAGCAATTTTATGTAGTAAGTATAAAATTAAAATGTATATTACACTTTTTATATTTCCATAAATATGAATATTTTTCTAACAGAGTTTCCTTAAATAACTGTAATCACTCGCAGTTGATGTTTTTAGCTTTTATAACCACTGAGTGAGAGAAAGTCTTTACAAAAATATTTACACTCCACATTAAATGTATACTAAAATATTACTACAAAAATGTTATAGTAAAAGAAATTAGCTTTTTTTATTTCAGCGCAGTATGTATTTCATTCAAAAAACTACACTAAAACTTATTCAAAATTAATTTGCCACAAAATTTAAACCACTGCCACTTGACTTTGCACGCCCTCAACAGCTGAGAGAAAAAAACTTTAACATTTAGTTTTGAAAAATATTTCGCTAAAAGTTTCGCTTGCTACTCACATCCCCGTATACACATACACACACACACACACACGTGCGTAGCCAGTAAATAATCCTCTGCTCACGGACTTACTTATTCTCCACACATTTGTAAGCGCGCCACAGCTTGAAAAAAAAAAAACTAACGGCGCGAAGAACAGTGAATTTGGTGTAAAAGTTAAATACGCGGGAGCTTGAAAGGTCACTAGCGTCAGAGCGTGGAATTTGCAGGCCAATGTGGCATATGGAGGCAACAGCGAAGAAAATTCGATATGAAAAGTTTTGGGCGTATACAAAAAGTATGGAGAAAAGAGAAAGGCGGGCAAAGAAAAAGTTGTTATGTGTGTGCAGGAAGTTTAGCAGGCATTTAAAGGCAATGCGAAAAATAGAGAAAAATTTAAAGAAAATAAGGAGAAAAGGTTTGGTGGAAAAAAGAATTTAGGAGCAGCGTAAATCGACTTGTAATGTACTGACCTACAGACAAAACTCACGTGCTTGCGCGAAAAATAAGTACAGGCATAATGCATGCATGTATGTATGTATGCAAATTGAAGAGATAAACATTAGAGATGGACGCCGAACTAAATATTCGGTCCCAATCCCGCCCATTCGACATCCGATGGCAAAGTCTCGAGGCCGCCCATGCCGAGGTTTTTGCGGGGATTTCAAATTGGTTTAAAATAATGAATTTTATTTATCAAACTCTGTGAGTTTAACTGTAGATACGAGTACATATAATACTGAACATTTTTTTTTATTCAAAAATGTATCGTAATTTTTTGTTTTCCTTTTATTTGTTTAACGTTTATCACCTCCTTGTGGGAAAATCACCCAAAAAAAAAGGTGAGTGGGGAGTGGGGATTTATTTCAACAAATTTTTAAAATTAAATTCATAACACTTTTTAACAATTCCTTCTGCTCGATACTTTCTAAAAAATACATAAAGGATATGGTATAAAATGCTCGCTATTGGTTTGCTTTAAAACTTGCTATATTTGGAGAATCAAAGAGTACTTGAAAAAATCAAGTGGTGGTACAAAAAAAATCAAGATGGTCCGCTTGGTTCGTGGGCTGAAGGCTCATACAATTACGATGGACAAATTTTTCTCGTCGTACAATCTGGGTCAAACTTTGTTATCTCAAGCTTCGACAATGGTGAGCATAATGCGAAAAACAAAAGGAGCATTCCACTTCAACTTCTGCAATGCATAAAGATCTCTCTGTACCAATTTGAATTCACCGAGAACAGAACCCTCCTTTCGTATGTTCGCAGAAGAGACAAATGCATAGTTCTACAAAGTACAATGAATATTGCGAATGCTGTTCAATTGGATGCCAGAAGTTACTCAGTATTATAACAAAAAAAAAAAGCAGTTATTGTCCATGATAGTTATTTCCCATTCATTGGTTGTCAATTCCAAAACTTTTTTCATTCGGAATGTTGTCTTGTTAAAGCTGTAAAAGAGGAACAAGTGGATGACCGCTGGGTTTATTCTCAAACATAATCGACACTTCATCGGAAATATCTTCAGCAAAACCATACATGGCAATGAGAAAAGGCGTACCACGATCAGCATCGTTACTTTTCAGCGTTAGAGGAGATTGACAAAATAACCCAATGTGATGTTCTAGCAGTTCGTTATCAGAGATCACAACGGTACGGCAGAACAATGCTATGAAACCCCAGAGCCTCACAAAAAGTTACAACCATCGTTTGAAGCTACTCTATAACTATGTAAATTTGATCCGCAGATTATTCAAGGAGAGGCTAGGTGCCACATAAGTTATAGTGAGAATTCAAAACATAAAATCTATACACATAAAACTGCTTGGTGTTTCTACTAAAATTGCGTTTGTTTATGTAGAAGGTATTGCAGATTTATGTGTGAAATGTCACACACGAGGGTAGGAACCGTAAGTTTTTTGTTTTTCAGGAGAGGAAGGTTAGTTTTTTATTTAGAAAAGGACTTTTTGGAATTTTTTCCATGTAAGGGTGTTTTTCTTTCTTCTCAAATTTTATGCTAGTATTCATATACTATGTTTATACAACGATGAAAAATTCTAAAACTAAAACTAAAAATGGCAATATCATGCACTTTGTTTGCAAATAAACCACGAACTTATTTTTTTGACTTAGTTATGCAAAAAACAACCAAAACTTCCCGCATTATGAGGCTTAATTTACCATTTTGCAAGTTGTTATCTAAATCTGTTTTTTTAATAACCTTATCGTTTAGTGTTGTATAGAGAAGAAAAAGAAAAATGAAATCATTTTCCACATTAACAATATCCCTTGGCTAAATTTGTAGAAACTTATATTAGGTGCTACAAAAAAAGGTTTATATAAAATAAGAAGATTTATAAATTCAATAGCAATAAGTTTCCCGCTTGAAAGTTAGGTTAGGTTAGACCGATGTGGTAGTCACCTCTAGGTAAACTCACTAAGGTATATAAAAGGAGTACATTGTAATACAATTTTTTGTGTGAACGGAAACGTACATCGTAACCAAAAAGGTTAACTGGAGAAACGCTGGGTACTTAAAATGAAGTCCCGCAAGCTGATTCCCACCCTTGACCACTCTGCTGCGGTTTGAATGAAGTAAGAGCCTTAAACCTCAGCCTGAAGGCAGCTGAGTAGAAAATGAAAAGATGATTCTTCCAGATAGCTGTGGCAAAGAGCTTTAGAGACTTTATTCATCCTAACCGAACCTATCAGACAGTGTCCGGTTAGAACTCCTACGAGGATCGAGAGTTGTCGCTTTGTTAGCGATAGGAGCCCTTTTGAAAGCCTAAGCTCCACTACCGACCAGGGGGTCTTTGCAATTCTGCATATTGTTGTATTTATTTTCCCAGTACTCGCTGCGTAGACATAAAGCCCATCTGCTCAATAATCACCATCACCACACCCAAATTAGTCCGATATGAAAGTTTTCGGAGGCGGCTGCGAGAGAAGCCAGACACTCCCCTGACCATTAAAGACCCGAAATCCTTGATTGCAACCTTGCTATCAGAGTAGATGTTTGCCCGTCTAAAGTGGTTGACATTGGTGAGTAGTCAATCGGATTTCCCTTTGATTGCGGCTACCTCCACTTCCAACACACTACAGTAGTCCGGCGGGAAATAAAAGCAAAAATTATTTTTTATATATACTTATGATTTTTTTTGCACCTAAAATCAAATCTTAATTGAAATACGAAAATATTAACATCCCAGAAGATAAGTTGGGGAGACTTTTTTAAGTGAAGTGATTTTAGAAGGCTTAACCAAGTAGTACAGAAAAAAATGTCTTGCATAAGAGCTATGATTTTTTATGGGAAAAGAAGGCCTTCTAAAGTACGTCCTACAAAAATATTTCTGTAAGTACAAAAAAAAAAAAAAGAATGCCTTGCGCGATAAGCCCTTCTATGAGTAGTGGAAGTAGAAGGCCTTCAATTTGTGTCACTCCATGCAAAACAGAAACAAACAAGGAATGTGGAAAGGGAGTCCCCTGAACTCTCAGGAGGACCTTTGGAATGGCTTTTATCTCCTGAAATTTTCTACTGGGATTGAAGAGAATTCTATCAATGACTCATATTTTTCTCTCTATCTCGAATATTCTAATTTCAGCATACTGAAAGATGTCCAGAAAATAATTTAGGAATGCCTTTTTAATATAAGCTATTCTAGCACGCCTAGCAAAGAAAACTTGAAAAAAAAGTGTAAAGTAGACGGCCTTCAGTTTGTGCCACTTCATCAAAAAAAAGAAAAGAAGAAGAACAGAAGAAATATTTTTTTAGTTGATTATTCTGTTTGGCTATTGCTCTTAGCTTTCGTCCTAAAATAACAAAAAAAAGTGAAAATGTCATACACAATTTTTAGTGGAAGATTTTTTGAAAGTGTTTAGAGAAAAAAATTTTGGTGACGCTCGGTCGCAAATTTTTTAAGACTTTACTAAACTCACTTCTCCCGATCAGTTTGAAATCAGTTCCTCGAGTACCGTGTTCCGCGCCCATCTCTAATCTGCAGTCACCGAAGGATGCAGCTTTGTTGAAAATTAAATGGAAAAGCGTGCTTTTAGGCGTAGAACCAGTGCTTGCATGAATTTGTAAATAGAATCAAGGTTGCTATTGAAATTTTCGCTTATAATGCTACACACCACTGCGTGTGTGTGCATGTGTGTGTGTGTGGTTAACCTCGCAACGAAATAAATATGCCGCGTATTCACTTCGTAGTAAATTTCAAGTTTCAGTTTGACGGGTTCTATGTACTTCCGCTGCTTACAGTCGAGTTACCAAACTAAAAATACACATATGACTTGTATTTTACATATTAACATAGATAGCGACTAGATGTTGCACGCTATGCTATGCACTTTTAACCGTACACACACACACACACACACACACACACAAACAATTTTCGCTTGCAGCCACGCTTCCTGTGTTTTGCGCATAATTCTTCGTACTATTATATAGTATACTAAGTACACGTAGTAAGTAGACGCCTTGGTATAAATTCGAAAACTAACAAGTACACGCCATACACTTTCTGTTTTATATTCAATTTTATTGTCATAAAAGTTTGCAGCTCCAACTACAACCAGAACGTTACGGCAAGCAATCCAAGTTAAGCTCTTGCGAATATGAGAACAGATAAACACATATACATACAAACATGGTGCACGCATGGTATAAGTATAGTGCGTATTTTCAACATATGCCCATATAGTTTCAATTTTTGTAAAGTTAAAATTTTCACATCTTTGTCAACTACAACAACATTACTTTACTCTCTGTCAGCAACTTACTTACTGCTGTATTTTGCTCTTTACAGAAAAGTTTTCTGCTTTGCTCTATGTTTTTGCCATTGGTTGAACTTTGTCATTCTGATGTAGTCATTGTCAGCACTTGGATATAAAATTATATTTAATAAGACGTGTTTTTTGGTGTAGTACAATACAAAAATTCATAGTTTGGCGTAAACTAAGCATTTGACATTCTAGTTTGTTTTAATGTAAAAGTTCTTGCAAAATTTCCTAGAAACTAGAAATAGAAATTTAATTAAGCTTAGAGGCGCACATAACAACCGAGTTAACCAGCAGTTTAAATGGAATATTAGTTTTTATTTTCTAGCAATTTACACTACAACTTTGTAGTTGACCCGGTGCGATTCGCTAAACCCTACATATACACGTTCAGAAATTGAATAAAATTAAACTGTGAATATGGCGTTTAGAGTTATTTCGGGTACAGCGCCACCTATCGGTTACTTTCAAAATTAAATATTTATATTTATAATATGTATTTTGAATTTGAATCAACTCACAGTGTAAATAAGGTTTTTAAAAATATGTCGACACCTACTGGAATTTTCGTTAGCATAAAAGATATCTTTGTTAACGCATCCAGTTAATTTGACCTTATATATATTTATATAAGATATATTATTTACTAATTGCCTTTTGGGTTCCCTCCCATACATATAACTAGTGTATAATTTAATTAAATGTGATTTGTCAAACAGATGGCAACTCTTTGAAAAATATAAAGCTCAATCTTTAGCTCGCTGAGACGAACCGCTTGACGTATAATTTGTGTATAAATTAATAAAAATTTCACTGAAAACAAAAAGTGGCATCCCTCTTCAAAATGTGGTACCAATTAATTTTCTCATAGCGTAAAAAAATGGTTTGACAGCAATATTTTACTATTTCATATAACTTGCGTTTGGCTTATTAAAACTCGATGTTTTAAACAGGTGGCAACCCTTTCCAAAATATACTTATGAACCTCCTCCTCACCGCGACAAACCGTTTGATAACCGCATTTTGATATTTCATACAACTTGTGTATAATTTAATAAAATTTGACCTGACAAACAGGTGGCAACCTTCTCCAAATTATATTTGTGAACCTTCATCTCGCTGAGATGAACCATTTGACAGCCATATTTCAATATTCCATATTATTTGTGTGTATTTGAGTTAAAGTTGACTTTTCGAACAGGTGGCAACCCTATTCCAAGCATAAAATTTAGTAAAAATCAGTGGAGCCATTTCGAAGAGTTCGACCACAAACACCGTGTCACGAGATTTTTATATCTATGATATAAACTTGATTATATGGAGAATGTTTATAACGGTTTGGCTTTCAAAGTATTGAACCTATTTTAATAATTTAGTTTTTTAAGTAAAACATTTGCGAAATACAATAGAGTGGTGCAGTTACTTTTTGCAGAAAATACTCATTAGGGTACATCACTGTCCATTCAAAATAAAAAATCAGGACTGCTTTTCCATCGGAATTATAAAATTCAGTATATTTTAAGACATGAACCAAACGCAATTGAGATTTAGGTGAGTTGTATAGATTTCAAATAACTTCCATTTTTGGGGTTTTTCTCTACATTTTTATTATTTTTTTATGCACCTGTTTGGATTCACAACCTCTGCTTTGCCAGACAAGCACGTAGCCAGTGACCCAAAGTTGATATTTAGACAGTAGACGATTTTCTCTTTTTCCCTATATCCAAAAATAATTCCAGTACGGCAGTCTGTTGCTATTATAATGAATGCGAGTTTTTTTGTCGTTTGTTATGGCAAATCTTTTTGATCATTCTTAGAATTAACTATCGTTGGTGTGCTCATTTTTTCGACCTAATGTATTTATATACTTTCCCAATAAATCCCCTGGCCTTGTGCTAAAAAATTATTAATGGTGTTATTAAAATATGATTTAAAAATGATCACCTTAGATCAAAGAAAAGTAAGTTTAAATGTTCTGCTTAAAAGTATTTCAAATTTATTTAATGAAATTATAATAATGAACTGTTTGATGCTGTTTTTAATCCTTTAGGAAGTTTAGTTTAGAACTTAAAAAACTCAGCTGAAGCTTGACCAAATTAGACTGGTAATATATAGCCCGATTTTTGGTAAAATTTTGAAATCGATCCAATCTCAATATTTTTCGCAATGTTTTGGCGGTAGTCAATAACAGGTTATAATTTTTATAAAAAAAACCTGATTTAAATAATCAGTATTTTGTGATATCTACTTTTTCGATCAAATATTAACATTATTATTGGATTTTTATTTTTTCGAACAAGTTTGACCGTTATTTTTTGGTTTTCGATAAAAAATAATCGTTATTTTTGAATTTGTATTTTTTCATATTTTTCGATTAATAATAATCGTTATTCTTAGGAGTAAAGTTTTTGGATCATATTTGATCGATATTTTGTGGGAAAAATTTAAATCTAAAAATAACGATTATTTGTGATCGAATCACAAAGCATCGATTTAACATATTTGAGCGTAAAAGAAAAAATTGAAAAATTACGATCAAATATGAGCGACAAAATAAAAACTTAAAAATTAGGATTGCGAAATGATTTAAAACAAAAAATATTATAAATAAAGATAAGCGCAGTTTGGTATCGTATATGGCACACGATTGATATATTTTAGATTTGTTTTGAACGAAATCTTCACAATGTTTTTTTGATCCGGAAAATTAAAACAAACGACTATTTTCGATCCCTGCTTTAAACAAAGTATTGTAAATTATAATTACGGCCGAACAACCGCAACGTTTTTTTTTTTTTTTTGGTAGGGCAAACTAATGTAAATATTTCACAAATATATAAAATTTGATTTGTATTTATTAAGTCGTATCAAAGTATTTTTTTTTGTGAAACTGCGTGCAAGTAATTGCTTATTGAATTAATTTGTTTGAAATAAAATTCGCCTTAATTACAAAAGCCTCATAACTGACTCTAGGGAAGTCTTATAGCTGTTTAGCTCTAACGCCAGATTATCATGAACGCAAAAAGAATTAAAAATTCAGCATTCGAATTACTTCGAGTTGTTTCAAGCTAGAAAAACGACCACCCAACAATAAGACAAGCTAGCGATTAGCGTAGGTGAGTTTGAAGAATAAATAACACCAAAAGTGACAGAAGAACATCTGTGCTCACAAAATTCATCTCAATAACTTAATAGCTAGCGAAAAACTATTTGTCGCTTCGCCGTTCTCTCGTACCAATTGCACATTTGCTAAAACTGCGCTAAAACTATGCTTTAATTAATGTGAAAATATGTTTAGTACATAAGATTGAATCTGTAAATTATATTTACATAGATTATAAGGTGGTTAATTTGCGGAATTTACCTAAATATTATAACAAAAAAAAAAAATCTTTCATTGATACTCGTAGCATCTCTGTAATTAAAATCCAGCGCAGTTGTGGATATCTTCGAATACTTAGCTACCTACGAGCTGACCCTTTCGGTTTTCACGTCGAGTTTGTTTTTTTTTTTTTGTTCCCCATTTAAGTTAATTGAAATGGCTGCACAGTTTAAACAGTTCGCAAAGAAAATTGAAATCTTGCTTAATAAAGGAAACTAATTTTGATTTTTAAACGAATTTCATCCAAATCACTGACACACTTTCTGCGCGGCAACTGAGAAATGAAATGAAAGAATTGTTTGCCAAAGTACGCCTTGCAAATAGAAAAATAACAAACAAAAAAAATAGCAAAAACAAAAACCAAAGGAAATATAAATAAATAACAGAAATGGAGCAGCACTTAGGCTGGATGGACCTACTGCACTAGACAGACAAACAACAGAAAATGGCCTCGTTGGCATTTCATTTCATTTCATTTCAGTAGCAGGCGGAATGAATATTTGCATGACTGTAGAAAATGTGAGTGTGTGTGTGTGTGTGTGGTCTGTGTCTGTCTGTTTTACTCTTCAGCAGTGCAATTTATAAGCCAACCAGCACTAGCAGGCAATATACAAAGAAGAAGGAAAAAGTGCAAAAGATCAGAATTGGAAAGGAAATGGCTAGCAAACAGCAAAACAGCAAATGGTCGCTGAAAGTGCATGAAATGCAAAATCATACATATGGATGTACATATATCGATGCATGCACACACACACACACACACACATGTATAAATAAAAACGCCGATGCATATTTTCAGGCGCTGATATAGTCAAACAAATACACATATGTACGTATGTGTGTGTGAGTGTGTGTAAGAATCCTGCATACAAGTCCATAGCAGGCGGTGTAGAAAGTATTGTGAAAGTGCCTGAGGAAAATTCATATAAATGTGCGACTGTTTGGTTTTCTTTTTTTGCATTTTTTTTTGTTTTTTTTTTTGCTTTTTGACTGACCGTAGCGGGTCAATAAAGATTGCGCCAACGAGTGCAAGGAATCACCTCGAAGAGGTCGAACTGGGTACATAGATATATTAAACACATACACACACGTACAAAATATTTATGTATGCATGACATTGCTATGCAAGTTTACATACAACTCGCTTCCCAACGCTATGGGGCAAATGGGCGACAGTTGCTTGCAGCATTTGCTATTGATATGGCAATTGTTTTGAAATCGTATGAGTTTCGTCGGTTAAAAGTTGTATGTGGAAAATGTAAAAAAATATTTGCAAAGCTATTTTACCTTACCTGCTCTGCAGCAATTCAGCACAACGTGTCGTCCACTTCAAACGAATCTCTAGTACTGGCTATAAGCAAATAAATTGCAGAATTCGTTTTACCACAAAGAAATAATAAGAAATCTAAATTAATTGGAATAGAATAGGATTGAAAAAGGTAGGTATGGTTTACAGCAAGAAATGCAAGTAAAGATGTGGAGGTACATATGCTTGTACTACAATGCGGTTTGGTTAAATTTTTGTGAAAAGAAAATAGCATTGATTAAATTTGATTCTGGCGGTATTTTTTTGCTTCTAATCTATGTAGATGTATATTTTGAGTAATTCTCAATTGCGAATGTATGGACGCCTGATTGTGCTTGTATGTTGAGAATTTTCACCACAAATATTAAGCTAAAGAAATTGCAAACAAAATTTAAGTTTAAAACCAGAGACATAACTGTTTTAAGCGGGAATAGTTAAAAATGATTTAAAAGTTATTTATTATAGTAAGATACAAATTTTTCTATAACTGAAACGGTTATTCAAATACTCATATAAAACAAGTTTAAGTCTTGACAGACTTTTATTTTGAGCCTTATGTTATAAAAGTCTTGTCATAATAATTATGAGTCAGAAAAATTTTTGAAGTCTTGAAGGGAAGAACTTTTTCTGTACCATTTTGGGATAAGTTCAGGACTGATTCGGGACTATTTGAAAACACTTTCGGGACCAGTTGGTTATCACTAGTTCGCACAGTTCCGTCTTTCAAGAATTAAAAAGAAGTTTTCTTACTCATAACTCTTATGCGAAGACTTTTATAACATAAGTCTCAAAATAATTAATATCGATAACTTAGAAACAAATGGCTCACTCATAAATATTGAACAAAATAATTTTTAAATTCTTATCAAATTTAAGATAGCTTTTTTTAAATGTCAACCGTTAAATAATTATTGCTCTTCATCTCTGTTTAAAAGGTATGCGTGTCTATTATTTTACTGTAAAATAAATAATTCTGTTTTTCGAGGTATCTTTTCTGAAGACAAATTCCCCAAATTTTTTTGTGAATCTACTTCCATGAACTTAGTGCTACCAAGGGAAATAAAATCTTAAGTCTATTTTCAACTGGTTTATGATATGGGTAGTTGCTGAAATCTCATTTTCGCAGTACATATCTAGCGAGTTATGACTTGGACACTTTGAAAACGCCGAAGGGCGAGCTACAAAGCTGTCAAATTATATTTTGTTCTACATTTTCCTCTTGCGGTTATAGCACCAATTAAGTAAGTAAGTAAGATAATTTCCAACGAGGACATAATAAAGCGGCGAGTAGATACATAAAATTCCAACTGTAGCCACATAAGAGCGATTTCTATTTTGTTAAGCGACTGCGAGTACTCTTCCTCTTTTTATAAGCAAAGCGTGGGTCGCCTCTTAGAGGGAAACATTTTAAAGTAAATATTACGAAATCTAAAATTTTAGGGCTTCATGTTCACCTGTATAACATTAAAAATTATATATTTAAATTTAAAAATAAATAGCCTCTTAAAATGATGCATTTTTTTAATAGCCCAAATAAGTTGTGGCTAATTTCTTTAGTATACTGCCGTATTCATTAAAATCAAGTACCCGATGAACCAAAGTTGCTAGTTGCCAAAAATAGCAAATAATTCAAAATACTTAAGTTAAGAAAGATATAAATTATTTCGGCAACAAAATATTTTTGTGCAAACTATGGTTCTTCAAATTCATACTTTGTTTTAGTCACTTGAATGTGTTTTACCAAAATTTTCTAAGGATTAAGACTTTGATATATGTAAATAAAAATTTTAGTTAGCGGAAATTTTTATGCAAAATTTTATAATTGTTTTTTTAACTAGTATTTAGCTGCATTGCTATAAATAAAGTTACAATGGGCCAAAAGTTAATAAATTAGATTACAAATTTCATAGCAATTTTTTGTATTTTATTGCTTGAAATTATATAAATAAATTAGCTACGCTTACCTGGAAATTTTTAAGTGATTAATTTTTTTAGTGGCTATATATATAATTGAATTTCTTTTAATTTTACCTTCAAATCAATTTATTTAGTTTTTATATTCATATCAATCTCTGTGCATAAAAATGTAGCCGGTATCCTTTGTGGCAACTTGGCTTAAAAACCGATTAACTGTTTTCAACCAAATTTTGACAGTATATTCTTTAGACCCTTGTCACAGATATAGGTTATATTTCAATCCACTAGGTGGCGCGTGAGTCCAGATCTATATTATAAAAACATAAGTGATTTTAGTTCGCTATTGCTGATATTAGAATGCTATGCTGCTGGTACAATAAAGCCACTTTTGTGAAAAAATAAATCCGCTAGGTGGCGCTAGAGGCGAATTATTCGGAAAATGTGTAGTAGTGATCTGAGTTTGATCAAATTAGAAGCATATGATGGGAGTATGACTCGAAATACTTTTATTAAAAATGCATGCGCAAGGCGGCGCCGGAATCAAGCTATTCAGAAAATCCGTATTAATATCCCGATATTGATATTAGACAGATATGATGCTGGTGCAATAAAAAAGACTTTTATGGCAAATAAATGTGCTAGATGGCTGATCGAAAGCTGTACTTACTATCCGATTTTGATAAAGTTGAAAACGTAGAGCGAGTTTGCAACGACAAAAAATATTAATGACAAATGAAAGCGGTAGATGGCACTGATGAAATGAGCAAAGTATAATGGGAAGTATTTTTTTGGAAAATATATCCGCTATGTGGCGCTAGAATCGAAAATCCGTATTTATAGTCCGATATGGATGATATTAGAAAAGTGTGCAGCAGGTGCTATTAGCAAAACTTTTATAAGCCGACTTGGACGGCATAGAAAAGTTTATATTATATTCGTATACTATGTATATCTCCAAAACACAAAAAGAAAATTTATAAAAAGCCATTATAACTAACCCGGATTAGATCGTCGAGGCAACAGCCTTTAGAGGAGTAAACCCCATTTGATGGCGGCAGGTAGAATCGGCTGTCGTGGGAATCTTATTCGATCTGTAGCTGTGTGCAATTTTAAGGAATTCCTTTTAGTCATAGGGGAGATAAAGTTCACAATTAAGTCAGTTGCAGTTATTATTGGCAGAGATTCTATTGAAATTTTTAATTTAAAAAATTATAACTAACTTAAAGAGTACTGTAACTATGGAATATGGTTATTAAATTTCTCAAAGCTGCGTTTTTAGCTATAAAAATCTTTTGAAAATATATGAAAACGTAGTAGGCAACGCAGCCAAAGTCGCGGGTACCAACTAATTTGTAGCTAAGTACTTCCAGTTCAAAGTACATGCTTTTCATAAAGTAAGCGACATATATGTATACACATTTTTGTTGTTTAAACCATAAGTGATTGTGACTGGAGTTCACCTAAATTGGCTTCTAAGTCGTTATAATAAAGTTAGCTAAGTAAATCACTAAGCTGGGTTACAGCTAAGTGAATAAAAAAACAACAAATTTTTCCCAACAAAATACTTAAAATATGTGGAAGGAGTACTAAAGTTAGTATCGTATTCGAAAAAAACCAGCAAATTTTCAACAAAATTAACATTTGTTGTGCATTTTATTTTTAGCGTATCTAGCTCGCTACATATCCACTATGTATGTATGTATGTGCTTTGCAATGCCGGCTGTATAAGTTCACTAGGTCTCGGCTGAGCTTTATGCTTTATAAATGTCTCTACTTTAATTTTTTATATTCGTCTATCGCCATTGCTTAAAGTCATTGCTGTAATTTAGCAAATATTGTGCACTTTCGCACAATTTCTCACACTCCCTCACATGCACATACATATACACTTACATTCAAACAAACACTCGTATAAGGTTAATCAGTGGCTCTACGCTAAGCTAGGGGTTACTCATACGCCATGTGCGACCCCCATTCACTTAAGGACTTCGGCATGTTGTTAATGTTGATGTATGCTCTGCACTGGGATATTAAAAGTGACTTACATACATACGTTAATAATTGGCTGTAAATGTATGTGTGTGGTTTCGTGTTGTTACCCTGACAGCGTACGGATGTAAAAGTATGTAATCAAATGTGTATGTATGTGTGCGTGTGTGTGTGCTTGCAGATTGATGGACAAGTGCCACTTGGGTTGCTCTCACGTCTTTGCGTTTTCCCTATGTGTATGTGTGTGTGTTTGTGTGTTTGTGTGTTTATGTGTGAGTAACCTTTTGTTATTTCTCATCAAACCCTCTCGTCTTCTCTGCCATCGAAACCTCAAAGTGTGTCCTTTTTCATTGATATTTGTTTGCTTAACTCATGAAGTGAATTTAATAACGTAAACACAAAAATATTAAACTTCATTAACAACAGCATTATCATCGTCATTATTGGGATCATCAGCAGCATAAAAGTTAAATCGTAAATGTAATGAACGTGTACTTATTTGAGAAATGGAGAGGAGCTGCTATTCGTCTGTTGGTTGTTAGTGTGCTGTGACAACCTCAACTAGTTAGTAAAATAATCCTACTAATATTTTAAATGTGTAAGTTTGTGACGGAGTGAGTGTGTTTGTGTGTTGTTAGTGGTATATTCTGAAAAGAGTTGCCACGTGTCAGAAATGTTAATGTCAATTAAATAAATAAGTTAAATCACACAGTGCTATTTAAAGACTGGATAGATTTTAATGAAATTTTGGTTACCATAAAATCAATTTTTTTGGAGAGAGTTGCCACCTGTACAAAAGCCTAACTTTCAGGACCGAAATCAAAAATTTCGAAATGGGTATCAAAGGAAAGAGGTTTAATATAGCTGCATTTCCAAGATACATATGTAGAGAGAAAGTTGCCACCTGGTTAAGTGTAAACTAAATAAAATTAATAATTTAAATGAAAGTATTCAATATAAGTGCTAAACTAAAAGTTTTAAAGAAGCTAGGTTTCATAAATAATTTATAGGGGGTTGCCACCTGTTTAAAAAATCTATACAAATTTTTAGTAAGGTAAATAAAATATTGAAATGTGAGCATCAAACGATGGATGTTTAAGAGAGAATTATTTTGAAAAAAACTTTGGGTTGCCACCTGCTTAAGTAAGTAAATTAAAGTAAGTTATTAGGTAAAAGGAAATATTACGGTATAGATATACGGTATGCAAAAGCAGTAGGTTTAAGAAAACTTAAATATAAAAATATTATTAAAGAGAGTTGCTACCTGTTTAAAAATATTAATAGAATTCTATTTCTAGGCTTATTAAAATATAGCAGTGTTCACATAAAACGAAATTGTTTATAAGAGAAAATTTGTGAAAAGGGTTGCCATCTTATAGGGAATGTTTATTCAATTTAATTGGTTAGGCAAATGAAATGTTTCGCACTGGCGAAGTTTTAATTCAGAAATATATTCGGAGGGGGTTGCCACCTATTTTAAAAATTTGAATTCAAATAAATTTATGATATAAATTTAGTTTGAATACTGGTTTGAACTAGTATCCTTTTTATAAAACTCCACCTGTTAGAAAATGATATAAAAATATAATAGTAAAGTAAATAAAATTGGGATATTCCTCTTAATATTAATATTAATTCAACACTTTTTTGAAAACGTCACATAAAAGAGTTAAGAGAGCTTGTGTTGAAATTAAATAAATTAGTATATATGTAAAATAAATTTTTTTATGAAAATCTGTTTAGTATAGGCATTTTTGAATAGAATTGGCGCCAATAAAAAAAAAAATAAAAAAATAAAAAATTTTAATATATTTTCTGATGCAAAAATATCAAAAATCGCTCTAGGAGCAATTTTGCATAAAAAAAATTAAAAAAAAAGAAAAAAATTAAAAAAAAAAATTTGAATAAAAAAATTCGCTTTGGGTTTTTTTGCGGTTAGGGCTCGTGATATGTATATATGTATAAAAGGACTAGCACGAATGGAAAGTACCTGATCAGACTGCGGTTCAAATTTTTGAGGCCAGAAGGCGGCAGTGGGATATTTTAATGGCTTTATCGTTTTAGTAAGATGTACATTTTTAACAATAAAATGGGTTGGACAGTCGGCAATTTTTAAGTAGAGATCGATTTTTTAGGTACCTAATAAAAAATTAACAACAAAAAATAAAAATTAATTAAAATTTATAACCATTGGTGAAATTACTTATTTCCTTTACTGTTACATTCAAATTTACAACGTTTAATTAAATGCCGTGCGAGCCGAGCCGCGGATACAAGCCATAATATATAGTAACTATAGTTAGTGAAGGCGGTGACCCTATCTATAGGCGGTGACGGTAAGTGAGATAAAGGAACGCTTTGTGGCCTTGTTGGCGGCAACGTCTCATTATTGCAACGTCTGCTTGCTTTAAAGTAGCCACGTTGTTCTGGTTTTCTACTGCAGCCGTTCCTCCCTGCTATTGTGTGCCACAATTTAAAGTTGCCTTAGTTGGCGTGCCGTTAAATATTGGCGCTCAAAATTTAGCCAGAGCATTGTTTATCTTGTTGTCCCATTTCATTTTTAGCCAGGCATGTTGAAACGACTTGCGGCAACTAGCATTGTTGTTGTTGTTGGTATTACCCTTTCTAAAACTACCCTGCTTTAAGTTTTGTTGCTCAGTTCCTTTACTGCTGCTCTACTAGACATAGCTATCTGTTGTTGTTGTTGGTCAGGTCTGGCGTTCGGTTTCAGGCATTTTGTGGAAGTTTGATATTAGAAAAGTTTTAATGTGCCACTAGCAGCAGCACTCCGACGCGCACATAGCAAAAGCACACACACACACACACATGCTAATTTATACACATATCTACGTACATGTGTGTATGTGTGTGTGAAAAATTAATATACATATGTATCTGTGTGACTTGCCAAGAAAAACTCACATGCAATAGAAACACATACACAAAAAGCATGCATGCATGTGTGTGTGTGTGAGTGTGTGTGTGTCCCATTTATTACTTTAAGCATTTAATGAGCTCGATTTAACTTTCGACGAACCGGGATAACATTTTTACGCTCCATAATTTCTGACTAACAAAAGCGGCCGCCTGACTTTCCACACGCTACACACTTCAATAGCTTTGATTAATGTTTTTGTAAATTTCATGTAATTTTTTATTAAATTCTGAGCTCATCACCATGATTTGTTGAACGATTAAGCGGCCATCAACAACAATGTTTGGTCTCATAAAAATATTTGACACAAAGTAATGTTTGCATTAACACCGATTTGTTTGTCTTCATTTTTGCTTAAGTTTTGTTCGTTTGTGTACTTGCTCATGAAAATAGCTGTGCGTGTGTGTGTGGCGGTGTGCTTTATGCTTTATTACAAAACTAATTGAAGTCTAGCGAATTGGAAATATAATACGAATATTTTTTATGCGCGTGGGTGAGCAACAGAATATTCACGATATCTTCTCAGTTACAGTATTGTTGTATGTACATGTATGTTTGTTGTATTTATTTGTTGTTTGAATGATGATGACATAATTTCGTTGTGTAGTGATTTAAATAAGATTTCAGAACCTTAAGTTTGACAAATCCAATCAAAATTCAATTCGATATTTAAGTAAAGCAAGGGAAGAAATGGGAAATTTGGAGATTGACTTTAGCAGGTAATGAATGATAACTAACACCATCATGTAAATGCAACCCTGCAGTTTAGTTACAAAGTTATTAAGATATGAAAAATACAAAAACGATAGTTACTTTATACCCGAGAGAAAAAGTGTCAAGGGTATAACCACTTTGTTTAGCTAACAGTTGCTTGTAATAGTATAAAAGGACAGAGATAGAAAATAAAGATCGATTTAGCTATGCCGCTCTGTCCGTCCATCAGTCCATGTATCGGATAACTCGAGTACATACTAAGACATCTCAAGAACGCTTGGTACAAAAAATTACCTCAACCCAAAGTAGGTTGGTATTGAAAATTGGCAAAACCAAATATTGGGTTTTTTGTGAAAATTAAATAGCATTATTTATATTTAAGTAATCGTGCACGGGACCTGACACTTTCAAAACTATAGCAAATGAAAAATTTTAACGAGCCTCGGATGAGATCTCCATGAGAGAGATGAGATATGATTTGTGCCCACGCTGTGACAGAAGATAAGGACGATGTGATCTTTGGTCACTTCTATGAGCACCTAGCACCAAGTGCAGTGCCGCTCCCGTTCCGTTATCAATATCGTGCTTGGCGACTTCAATGCCAGGGGGGCTAAGGAAGAGATCATTGGTCGCACTTTCGAAAAATTCAGTTTTCAATTCACGACGAAATCTCCGCTAACAGTCTGAAACTGATCGACTTTGCAGGGGTTCGAAGCACGGTAGTTTATAGCACCAGGTTTCACTACAAAAAGAGTCACGTAGGTGTCTCGAGATCGAAAAACGTGAAACCAAATCGATCATATCGCATTAGCATCCCGTCAGCAGACCTCGATGAAGTTTGAAATAACGCGGGCACAGACAAGAAAGCCGCTGTGCTAATGATTTACCAGCTGAGCTACTTAAGCCTGTTGGCGAGAGTTGGTTAGGCAAGCTTATTTCCAGAAAAGCTAATTCGACGGCAGCGACATCATTGGCCTCAACAACCGGACCATTAGTTCTGCCTTTCCCAAGCTGCATAAAGAATCGAAGCGAATAAGATCTCTTGCTGGCGCCAGTGAGTAAAGCAGAGGAGCGACCGGTGTGACATGTTGAAATCAGCCAAAATCGCCTAGACCCTTAAGAATAATAAATTAACGAAAACCGAAAAAAGCTGCTTCCGTAACAATATAATTATATCGATTAGCTGTTGATATCTACATTTTCACTAAACAGCCAGACAATTAAATCTCTAAAAAAAAATAGTCAACAGCCTCTTTTCTCTATGGTAACCATGAAATGCCGCCTGTCTCTCAACGAGGTTGCTGAGTCATTTTGTTTAATGGTGGTATGGATTTCAAGTCATGGCTCCATAGAGGTGACTGTTAGGCCGACGAACTAATGCGACTGGACACTATACTTCCTGTTTAGGATATAAATAATGAAAAAGATACACCCCTACAAACTGGGTAAGCTTTCTTAGAGTGGCTAATGGCAGAGACGGAACGAGATCATTTGTAGAACTGCCAGATAATTGTGACCGGTGCTTGGTGCCACACGAACGGACTTAATGTTGGTGATAAACAAGAATAACGTCAACATTGTGTCTGTCATAGCAGGATACTATTTGATAGGTAAACTTGCCTATCGATTGATGTATCATCTTAAGTCAGTTTTGCAACACCTTATGACGGTTCTTTAATCGACATGGGCGAAACGGCTGATAAAATTACCGAGCTTGGCACTAAAAATATCGATAAAAGCATAAGCTGTGTGACATGCCGCGCCATCTTGTTGAAATCAAGCCTATGCCCGTAATTTCGGCAAAAAAAAAAACAATTCTCATTTCTTTATAGCGCACGCCGCATTTTCGAAGAAAAAATCGGCCAGAGATGTCACTGCTTCAAAATAAGCACCACACTGTCATTCTCTGAGGATGCATTGGCTTTTCGACGATCACGTGTGGAGTTTCTGATCCACAGTTGCGATGGTTTTGCCTGCTAACATAGCCACCGAACTGAAAATGGGCAACATCGCAAATGATTTTTCAAGCAAATTCATTGTACATTTCATTTGCATTATTCCCCATGATTGCTCAAGGGTAAATCATTTTTTATTAAAGTTTCCTGCGAGAAAAAGCTGTGACTGTCAAAGTAACATATAATTAAAAAATCCTATATGTAAATTATATATGTATGTACTTTAAGTACATTATTTATGTACTAAACAAGTTCATGAAAATCACTGTAAAGATATCGTCCTATCGTCCTGAGTATCTCCACCTATAACTTACTTTACTTCTCGATTTGTTAATTTCTCTTTTCTAACAAGAGCCCACAACTTTTTCGATTTCTCTACCGTCAGATAATTAGCACGATGGAACGAACGCCGTACTTTTTTGTTTAACATTTATTATCGACAAGTGGTAGCTCTTGCGTGAAATAGTCTTTTCGAGTGTCATAAATGAAGTAAAACTGTTATAATTGATATGTGCATATATCTTATTTCAAATTTCATCACATTAAAATATCTAACACAATCAATAAGAATCATTTCAATACACATGTCTCCTTTGATATAATGGTTTATTATTAATAATAAAAAAGCACTTACCATTTGAATACATTTGAGCCTCGTCACGACAATGATATACAAACCATGTTTTAATAAACTCCATATATATACAGTCAGTTTCATGTTATTAGCCTACATACATAGCTATAGATATTTGTATGAAGATATCGCCTGTAAGCAAAATCAAATAAAATTCATAGCTATATGTAAAGTTTGCTTTGTAGAACGACTGACTGAATAATTGAAATATATTCTAAACGAATATGTAAGTGATTATAAATGTATACTTATATATTATATACATACTTATATATTTATGAATTCATTAATTGGCCAGGCGGGTTTCGCCACGCCCTTCAAATTGAGAGCATGCGGCTCACATATCGATTAAAGTTTTATAAAAAATATTTATGTATATTTTTGTAGCTAATACGTATTTTGGATTTTAATGAGTGAATTTAATTATTATTGACTGTAAATATGGCTTTTAGAAATATTGCGATTACAGCGCCAACAATCGCTCGAATTTTCATATAAAATAGTTTTACTTATTGTAGTTGGAGTAGAATAGTTTTTCATAAATAGAAAAAATAAATTTACTTTCGCTTAGTTTCTATTTGAACTTTGCCATGTGATTGTAGATACAATGAAAGAGAATTACTAAAAGTTTTTTTTTCATTCGAACTGTCATCCAAATTCGCTGATAGCCTTTCAGGGTTGCACCTTAAAAAACAATTTTTTTAAAAGAAAACTTAGTTTCGCGGTCAACACAGAAACGCAGAAGGATATTTGACGAATACATATTTGGAATTTGAACCAAATTTCATAGTAAAAACGGGGTTTTAGAAATATCTCGCCATCACCGCCACAAACGTTGGCCTGCCTATATTTATTTATTTATTTATTAAACCCGCTCTAAAATAATGTTACGAACCTTGTCTCTGTCGAGACGAAAAGTTTGGCACTCACATTTTAAGCTTCATTAGACTTGTGTATAATTTAATAAAATTAGACTTTTCGAAAAGGTGGCAACCCTCTTCCAAATATACAAATATACTTTCAAAACCAACTATTTGACACCCGTGTTTGAATATTCCATATAACTTGTGTATAATTTTGGAAAATTCGAATTTTTAAATGGCTAGCAACCCCGATGAAAGTAACTATGAACATTCTTGCCGGGACGAAGTTTTTACCACCCTTATGTGAATATTTCTTATAACTTGTATATATTTTAATTAAATTTGACTTTTCAAACTGGTGCCAACTCTTTCCCTAAGTCTTCTATGAAGCGAACTTTGGATCAGTGTTATACTGGGTAGTGGGAATTTTACTATGTTTTGTATAATTTTGCACTGTTATTCTCCGCAAGAAAGTACATATATAATAGAATTGCAATTTATGAGCGCTTTTTAGAAAAATTGTGCATTTAATGCAATAAGTTGATTATCAGAGGAGCGATGCGCAACTGCCGAACAGACGCTCTTGACGTCGTTACAGGAGTTCCCCTACTCTCAATTCCCATCGAGAAGGAGGCCGGCTTGGTAGACTTGCATATAGCATGAAGGGGTTCGAAGTTATATGGGAATAACTAACCCGTTTCTAGATTATCTCGTTATCAAATGCTCGGATACCGTGCACCAAATCTATCCATTGATAAGTACTACAAGGCCATAATTTATGAAAGGGGCTGCTGCGAAGCATCAATACAATATATCTCCGAAGAATCCCAAGTGTATGTAGTACACTGATGGTTCTAAGAAAGGAGGATAGGAGTATTGAAGTTAGAATATTCAGACCAAAGTTTCAGGAAATTCTGCCAATGGGCACTTACTCAACCATCTTCCAATTGGAGGTTTACTCAATGGAACTCTGTGCCCGCGAATACCTTCGCATAAGGGCAAATCGGGATAGAATACAGATACTGTCGAACAGTCAGGCTACTCTTATGGTCAGGCAACTATAATACTTCAGATGACTGAAAAACTCTTCTGAGTCAACGTAATTTTTGAGCTTAAAGTAAGGTTGCGGTATGTTCCGGGGCAAAAGGGGCTTGAAGACAACGAAAAGGCTGACACTCTCGCAAAACTTTGGGCCCAACGACGTTTGTTTGTTTTAGGTATCTACTTTTTGTGTAACATCCAAGGGTTACACTGGAATGTAGAGTCGTATGAAAATTGGTAATCTCTTTTTCATGCGCTTGTCGAACGCATTGCTTCGTTATAATGAGGCAAGCCGAAAGTAATAGTTATTTTTTAGTTTTTCGGATCAAAACTAAAAAATTCGTTCAAAATATAACTCGTATGTATCAATCTAATCCATATGCAGTATTGCATATGGCGTTTGTTTTAAGTCATTGCGTAACGGGATTTTTTTTTTTTTTTTTGATCAAAAACCATTATTTTCGGATTTAAATTTTTGCGATCATATTTGACCTTTGTGATTCTTATTGTTCTATTTACTAAATATTTACAATATATGTTTTAGGATCGAAATAAATATCACAAAATATCAATCAAATAAAAAAATTATCAACTACGATCAACTGTGGGGCACTGCTTCCAATTCGAACATAGAAATCTTACAAAGATATCAGTCAAAAACTTTAAGACTTATTACGAGTGCACCCTGGTTCATCACTAATAAAGCTATTCATTCTGATCTAAAAGTTCCTTTTATAAAAAATGAAATTAAAAAAATTAGTACAAAATATTTACATAGAATAAGTAATCATGAAAATCCGCTAGCAATTGCATTACTTGATGAATCTAATGAAATTATTAGACTTAAAAGACATCATGAATTAGACCTTCCATTTAGAACTTAATAGCTAAATATAAAATTAAAATGTATTAAAATGTAAAAAAAGCGTCGGAGTTGCATATACATATGTAAGTACATATGTATATTATTATTGACCTCAATGGAGTTCAATAATATAAGCAATTTTGTTAATTAATTACATAATTTGCTTATTATTTTAAAACAGATTGCAAATAAACGTATTAAATAAATAAAAAAACAAAAGAAAAACAAACTACGATCGAATAAATTGAAATAACAAAATAGCGATTAAAATATGATTTTTTGAATAAAAAAAGTTAAAGCCGTTAAAATCCTTGCATTTAACCCTTATAGCATTATATGGAAAAAAACAAGCAATCATAAATAATAAAAGCAATGAATTAAGCGTTACAAATCTGCAATTAATAATTTTTATAAACTTCGCAAGTTTTTATTAGTTAACCGTAGAACAGTCTTGGGGTCGTTTTAGATCAAACTTACATTTTAAGCTACAAACTAACTACTTCAGATTTAATATATTTATCCAATACTCTGTGACTTTGTTGCTGGGTGGGTAAAGCATTGAAAAAGTTTAATAAAAGCAATATTTTTACAAAATATTTTAACTAAATATTGACTTGAGCTCTATCGATCTTAGGGTCGTTTTCGACCGACAATAGTTTTTATATGTATATTTAGGAGTTTTCATTCTTGCAGGTGTTTATAAGTAAGTTATTTCATGCGTAAATTATTTTGATTCACTTGAGTACTAATTTTCACAGATTGAAGAATGAACGTGTGGAAGATTTGTTTGATGAAGATTATGGTCGGCCGATATTTAGAAGTATTATGTCCCTACGCACATTTCTGTATGTAACAAAAGTCCTTAGGTTTGACGACACAGCTAATCGCAGAAGAAATCAACTCTCATCAAATGATAAATTCGCACCGATTCGTGAATTGTGGGAAAAATGGGTTGATTTGCTTCCAAATTTTTATAACCCTGGTGAATACGTCACTATTGATGAACAATTGTTGGGTTTTCATGGCCGTTGCGCATTTAGGCAGTATATGCCGAGCAAACCTGAAAGGTATGGATTAAAATTTTGGATGCTTGTGTGTGCTAAAACTTCTTACGTATGGAACATACAGCCCTACTTGGGAAGATCGACGGGTGCTTTACCGGAGCGTAACCAGGGCCAACGCGTAGTATTAGATTTGATTCGGGATTTAAAAGGCCACAATATAACGATGGACAATTTCTTTTCGTCATATGAATTAGGTCAAAAACTGTTGGAAAAAAAATTGACAATGGTTGGAACGTTGCGAAAAAATAAGCGGAGTATTCCACCTAAACTCTTGTTGGAAAAGAAGCAACCTCTTTTTTCCTCCTCTTTTGCCTTTGCAACAAACACTACATTGGTTTCGTATATCAGCCATAAAAATAAATGCACAATTGTTCAGAGTACATTATACCATTCATCTGATGTTGGGCCTGAACCCAAAAAGCTTCCAGCGATAATAAAATATTACAACGAAACGAAGGGCGGTGTTGATAATGCTGACAAAATGTTATCAGGTTACAGTTGCGAACGAAAAACAAAACGCTGGCCGATGTGTGTTTTTGCCAACATAGTGGATATTTCTGCGCTCAATGCTTATATTATATATAAAGAATATAATCATGAATTTTTAGATAAGCATGGCAAACAATCGCGTTAAAAGTATTTGCATAATCTTGGTATAAATTTAGCAGTGGAATATATGAAGCATAGACCAAGAGGTACACGAAATAAGTTTTCTCAGTCACTAAAACGAAAAATAATTGATGCCGACTCACCAGCCGTAAATTTTTCTGCTGGCCCATCATCTAGACAACCTTTAACCCTTCGTTGGTGTGGTGACTAAAAGTTCCTTGAGTGGTGTGGTGGGGTATGACATACCCCATGCCTATCAATTTCAAATAAATACCAAATTCCAATAATAGCAATATTTTGTGGTGATTTATTATTATTTAACTAATTTTTAAAAAGTGTTAATTTGAAAACATAACAATTTTTCCTTCGTATTCAATATTATAGCCATAAAAAAAAAGACAATATAAATTATTCCAAAAAGTGAGGTTCCAGTTTTCTGAAACATAATTTTTTTTGTATTTAAACAATTTCAAAACTGTTTTTACATTTCAAAAGTAAAAATAACATTTATTTAAAGGAAAGAAAATTCACTGTAATGCATTAATTACATAAAAAGTTATGGCGATCGAATATGATACCCCAGCCCACTTTGAAAGGCTGTCCCATGGAACAGAAATATCTGGGGTATGTAAAACGTGGCAGATCTCCTGTATTTGAATGTTAATGAAAGCTATTGGGAGCGATAACGTATTCCTTAAACAAAAACATATATATATTTAAGGAAATACATGTGCTGGGGTATGACATACCCCACCACACCTCCGAAGGGTTAACAATACCACCACAAATTAAAAAACGTGGAAGATGTACAATGTGTGTCCAAGAAAAAGCGGACACAAAAGAAAACAAGTTTGAATTAGTCTGCTGCATATGCGAACAAAATGTTTGCAAAAATGTTCACAATAGAAATATTTGTGTACAGTGTTTAAAAAATTATTAAAAAATTGTTTCCCTTATTATTGAATAAAAATATGAGTTTTAAACTTTTCTTTTATAAATAAAACTTTGTATGATTTTTGCATTCATAATAAAATAGTCAGGGTCAAAAACGACCCTAAGGTTGTTTACGTCGTAAAAATTAAAGACTGTTCTACGGTTAACAAAACTGATCTGTCTGTCTAAATCTCTACAAAATCATCTCCGCACAAGTTACTCACTCCTCATCCTATACCATATCTCATCAATTTCCCATTCCTTTTGATACGGCGGGTTAAATGAAAAGCAATATCCATACATATTTATTTATAAAACAAAATTCAATAGATTGCCTAAGGTGCAGTTTGATAATCCCAGGCCAACCATAAACAAATTAGGTCTTAACAAAT
This sequence comes from Anomoia purmunda, assembly GCA_951828415.1. NCBI lineage: Eukaryota > Metazoa > Arthropoda > Insecta > Diptera > Tephritidae > Anomoia > Anomoia purmunda. Next base: position 170,394,242 of record OX639993.1, read on the forward strand.
TTGTGCAAAATGCAAGTCTCGGATAAGAAGCTGAATAAAAGGAAAAATACAAATAAATTTCACACAAAAGAGGCAGCCAGCCGAGTTTAAAGTATTCGTACGTGATATATTTTGCTAACAAGTTTTTAGCACAAAGATTACTACACACATACACACATACATACACACATACATACATGTTGTGTGTCGCATGGTAACCATTGGTTGTTGCTCTGGCGGCCAGCAATTGGGAAGAGTAATAGAGAAGAAAAATTGTATTAAAGAAAAGGGTCGTAGAAACATATGTGAAGTTCTTTGAAATGTTTTCGCAGGTTTGGGCTGTGAATGCTGATTTTAAGAAAAAGTTGTTGATATCCTGTTTTTATTTTTTGTTTTTTTTTGGTTTGTGTGTTTTATGTGTATGTGAATTTATGTTCGCTAGCTGTTGATAGCTCATTGCGTCGCACATATTGCATATTAAATAAGACAAACCCTTAAAAGTTGCTGCTTAAAAATTCTAAAGAGTGGCACCCACGCTAAGTAAAGGATAGTCAAAATAGACTTTAACCTGAGGACACTGTTGCGCAAATCATATTTGGTTATTTAAGGCATAGTATATCTAGTAGAGTACCTGAGGTGAAAACCTTCTGTGGAGTTGAGCATTTCAGGTGTGAAATTAAACGAATTGAACAGTTTCTCACATACATGGAAACAAAAATATTAACATAATAAACTATTCGAAAATATTTTTGATATAATCCATACCTTTTCTTAGAACTAACTTCAATAAAGTATTTAGCGCAAATATACATATATCGCAAAAGTTTGTTTATTTCCATATTTCTTTGATAGCAAATTTGGTTATCGGATTGCAAGGAGCGCCGCCAATAAGAACAATGGTTACATCAAAATGCAGCCCTGTTGTATTAAATATACATGCAAAAATTATAAATCTCAATTGAAAACCATATAAGTTATTATATACATCCTCCTCTATATATTCTAAAACGTTTCGTTTTCGCAATTTTTGTATTGAACGCCATTCTAAGCACACACAACTTTTTCGAGTCCAATGCGGCATGTAATAAATTACAAAAATCTTTTTTACAATAACGTAATTTAAAGAAAAATTTAGAAGTAAAATTTGGCGAATAATTTAAAAAAAAACTAAACCGAGTCTTAAATCGTTCTTTTTTAAATCTAAGTAATGCTTGACATAAAATTTTTAAATTATTTTTCCATTTTCTGGTAGCACAACACCTTAAAAATAAACCATCAACGCGATAAAAGGCCAACAACTTGCAACTGCCGAAATTTCAAAAACAAAAAGTAAACAATACAATAAGCTTGTCTACTTAATAAACTGTGAATTAGGGTTTGTGTCAAACGGTAGCAAAGTTCTGAGATATTGTGTTTTTACTGTGGTGAGGAAATTTCCCCTTCCGCTGCGCCGAGCGGTGACTTTTAATTGCAGAAAAATTTTGACAGCTTTGAAGTTTCAGAATAGAAGAAAACAAAAATTTATACAAGAAAAATACAGCAAATATACAGAATATACTTACCTTTATTAATTTCAATTATTTTAGAATTAAGGGCAATACATTTAATAGAATTTTCCATATTAATTTTACAACAGCAATATGTTTTTTTTTTTGAAATTTAATACAAAAATATTTCGGTCTTCTTTCTGCCTCCTGGATTGTCGTATTCTCCTCATAACTGTCCAAAATTGCGATTCCAAGGAACCTTGCTATTGTTTGGCACATACCCATAGTTTCACAAAAAGTTCGAATGGAAGAGTAGAAAATTAAGACTAGTTTTCTGCAAGATTTCTAAATCTGAACGCGAATTTTGTTAATTTTCTTTTAATGAGTAAACAAGGTAATTTTTTTAATGCCCTCTATTTTCTTCCTTGTCGAGGATTGTCGCTTGCTCTGGGCGATATGATGCCGCCTCAGCTACAAAAGTCTGTACGTGGTGGCATGCCGTTAGTTGGTGCCAATCTATATGAACTGTGTAGGTAGGTTATAAATAGCATATACCCAGGTTTTGGAGGTCCTGGGCCAATCAGCAACGTTTGTTTTGTTTTGAAAACCCTTGAACGGCTGATGGATCAGTATATAAGAAATAGGATCCTCGCGATCGATTATCGCATGCTCAACACACATACTCGTAGGGCAGGTCAGTGAAAATACGGTTGGTAATGTCATAGAGGAGTCTCCTATTCTCTTGAACACAAATACTTTTTGTAGTTGATGCTTTCCTACATATAGAGGGGGCGTTTTATAACATCCAGCTTCGCGTAGATTCCGGTATAATAAGACTCAATCGCCGCCTGCTCTGTGATATAACAGTCGTGGCATGGCGAAGTAGCGCCTTCACCCAAAAAGAAGTTAATAGGGTGACTCCGCAAGGTGGATTCCTCTCACCTTTCTTTTGGATTGCCATTGTCAACGCCATCCTTAGGGAGTTGGGAAGGAGGGGCTACGAGGTTATTTCCCATTCAGAAAATGTGGCACTTACTTTCAGGGGAAAGTTTTCCTGTTTAACCTCAATTTGATCGTGAAATGGTCCACGTGATGTTAAACTCGCTATTAATCCTAGCGAGACGGAGCTCGTCCTGTTCACTAGAAGGTATAGAGCGCCTGATGCCCGACATGGCTCCATTGCGGGTGTCCCACTTGTGGTTTATGGCTGGGTTAGGTACTTAATATAGGATAGACAACTTTCCAGGTAGGCTAAATATTGTGGAAAGCGTGGAAAAGCCATCGGATGCTGGGGTGCTATTAAGAAGATATGGGGCCTCTCTTCCAAGGGAAATTACAGCCTTTTGGAAACTATTATCAGACCAATAATATTCTATGTGTTGATTGTCTGGTGGTACTCACTGGAGAAGGTATCGAAAGTTAAGCAGCTAGAGTGGTTGCAATTGACCGCGCTCATTAGATTCAGTGGGACGCTACGGACCACACCCACTCTTGCACTCAACGCTATGCTAAAAGTGGTGCTGGTGGGCATTTCCAGCAAGGTTGCTGTAGGCGGTGCTACAACCCGGTCAAAGAGTAGTGGCCACGGCTTCAAGTCGGTCTACGGGCATTTTAAAATGGCTACCAGCTGCGACTTAGTCTCACAAGAAACAGTTCGCTGCCTTTGGATACTTCCTCTCTCATATCCCACTAATGGAATAATTTAAGCGGTGGAATTTGGGGCGAGGAGCCAGTGAATTTGTTCGACGGACGGGTCGAAACTGAACCGAAATATTTGAGGGGATGCCTATGCAAAGAGCTCTTCCTCATCCAGAAATTTAGGTTTCCGGAGTACTGAGGTGTACTTTCTCCCCTTTTAGACGGTCAAACATCTACTATGGTGTCTAGGCTGTCAACAAGTCTTACGGTATTTATTAGTCAGGTTGAATCTGGTGGAGGAGTGCTTGACTTCCCTCTCAGCTACCTCTGAATACTTTGATATCGAACTGATGGAGCCGGCCACAGCGACATTACAAGGAACTCCCGCAGAAGGGCACCCTTGAAGTTATCACTCCAAGCAGGAAGAAGGTGGCAGGTCTCTAGCCGCCAACGGACTTCTATGGGACAGAGAAGCTCTATGTTGGTTCAGCGAGAGCTGGGAAAATACCACGACATGCAGAAGTGCAAAGACCGTCTGGCCGGTGGTGGACCGTAGGCGTTCAAAGGAGCTCCGGTCGCTTACTAAGCGGCAACTCTCGATGCTCGTGGGCGTTCTGATTGGGCATTGTCCGATAGGTGTTAATGCGGTTTGGCTGTATGAAGTCTCTAATTCTCCTTGCTGCAGTTGCGTGGAGGATAACGAGGTGGAATCATCTTTTGATTACCTAGGCTCTTACTCCATTAAGGCCCCAGAATAGATTTCAGGGTTTAAAATCAGCTCTTTTGGGTACGCAGAGATGTGCAGAGATATTACAATGAACTTATTTATATGCCTAACTGAGTTCTCCCAGAGGGGACGACTACATCAACCTAACCTAACAAATATTCAATTTATTATAAATTTAATTTTCACCTCTCTTTTTTTGTTTTTCATATGCAAAATATTTTTTTACTTTAACGCTTTTTAAAGGGCTATTTGATTTGATAAGTAAAATGAAGCATCTTTAGCGAGTCGCGCGGCAACCGAATTTCAGTCGCAACCAGCTATAAACACAGCCACGAGCTAGTAAAAGAGTTTACTCAGCCGTATGGACTACTGTTGTTTACCGTTGTCTGACCCTTGCGATGCAACTCTTTTTCTGTTTTCTTGCTCACTGGGTCATTGTCGTAAATTCCGACTACAAACATAATAAAGTTCAGCTAGTAAATATCTAAAAGTGTAATCTTTCTTGTGCGTCTCTTTTTATTGCTTTTTCGCATCCTTCGCGAGCAAGTAATATGTTTTCGTTTCAGCTGAAGTTTTCCGGGCGACTTTTAGTGGCTTTAATTATTCTGGAAAAGCTGTAAAAAATTATATGATATAAATTTGTGTCGCTTGGTGATACAGAAACGCATAAAATGTGGAATATAAATATTTAAAAATTATAAGCATCGTTGGCGAAATTAAAGTAAAGTGAAGATTTTATTAAACTAGCCAGCAGTTGATTGGAGTAAAATTTTTCACGTCAAACTGCATTTGTTTTTTTTTTCTCTTTTCTTTCTCATTTAGCTTCACGTTACATATTTTAATAAACTGCATTAAATAAACAAAAGCAGTTGGCGAATATTTGCGCATTGAAATTGCAATTACAATTACACCAACCGCAAATCCTTCAATAACATTACAATTTAATGCACTCCGCCGACAGTGTCACCGCACAGCCAATCGCGCATAATCTCATTGACAGTTTAACCACCATTTTCACTCGATTCGATTTTCGTTTAAATTGTGTTTCGCTTTCGGCTGAAATGAATAAGTGTCACGATATTTTTTTGTTTTTTTTTTTCATTCAATGTTAAATAACCAAATAATAATAAATTATGCGCATAATAACCAGAAACAATTCAAATGTAACAAATGCTAAATAAAATTCTGATTTTATGTGCCCAGTAGGGAAATTGTTTGCTTTAATAATCCCTGTTTTTGAGGTTCCCTAGAGAAAGAGGTTCAGACCTTTTGTATACCTTTTTTATATAGAAAAAATGGACAGCCCCGTTGGTAGAAAAAATGTGAAAAATTCACAAAATTCACAAAATTCATTTACTACAAATCAGCATACATCAAAAATTTCTAAAAATTTTTATTTAACAGATTAATAATTTTATGAAATAATTATTTTTTCTTTTAATAATTTGCAGGAGGGAAGCTCCTTTTCAAGCAATTGTTTCTTCTACACTTGCCCTTAGGATTAGCTATAGAATACGAAAATATTGGTCACCTGAATATTTTGACCCACTCTAATACTCATACTTGTTTCAAACATGTCATCTGGATCAAACCGACCATAATAAAACTTTCGACTCCATCACCATGTGACCTATAAATTTTTCAGCACAAAAAGACTCATAACACCCAGGTTCACGAAGTTCTTCTTCTACTTTTCTATTAGAAAGATTCCATTTCAAACACATCCGTCAAACAAATAGAGCCAATCACAGCACAAACAATATGAATGCAATGTAGAAACAGGAGGGGTTTTAAAAATGTTGTCTTTTTCCCCTTTCTCGACAGAGCATGATTATCCAAATTTTTTCGGCAGCTGTTGTGGTTGTAGTAGAATTGCACAAATTTGATTTACCACCATCAATACAGACTCTCTTCTCAAAGTGCATTCATACCGATGAATAGCCCAAATGCATTCAACGCCGAGATCTGTAAATCAAAAGAAAACGAAATTTGATAATATCGGGCCTTGTAATAGGGACGCACAAAAGTTTTTTTTAAATAAAACAAAAACGGTTTGGGATATGAATTAAATTCTTTGTTCCTGTGAAAGTACATTCGATGCCATTATGTATGGAACTCGATTTCTTTTGCATGGTCACCACGGGCACGCTTGCAGAAGTTCAGACGCTGAACCCAATTTTCGACGGTTTTCAAGCATAAATCGGCCGATACTGCTGCAATTTCACGTTCGATATTCGTACAAAATTCATCAATCGTCGCTGACTTGTTGGCATAGACCATAGACTTGACGTAGCCTCACAGGAAATAGTCTAACGGCGTCAAATCGCACGACCGAGGCAGCCAATTGACTGGGCCATTTCGTGAGATAACACGTTCACCAAATTTGGTTTTCAATAAATCGATGCTGACATTCGCTGTGTGGCTTGTGGCGCCGTTCTGTTGGAACCACATGTTGTCCAAGTCCATATTATCCAATTCGGGTCGAAGATATTCGGTTATCATTGAGCGGTAGCGATTCCCATTCACAGTAACGTGCCGGTCTTGATCATCACTGAAGAAGTACGACCCAATGACGCCGCCGCCCCATAAATCGCACTAAACCGTAATTTTTTCGGGATGCAATGTTGACTCATGGAGTACGTGTGGATTGCTGCCTGTCTAATAACGGCATATTTTGCTTATTGACGAAGCCATTCAGCCAGAAATGTCGACGACCATAAATTGGACGTAGCGCTCTTAAAGTTGAGGCCATTGACTCCGAATTTCGGTAGTAAATTTTAATAATTTCGACTCGTTGTCGGATCGTATATCTTTTCATAATGAAATGGCAAACCTTACTGAAGATAAGTGTCAAAAGAGCGGGGAAAAATATGGCGTAGTTTGCTATCACTATCGGTTTACTTTTGTAGCGTCCCTATTGCAAGATCCTTAACTTAGTATATTGAAGGACAATAAATTGAGTACATATCTGTCAGCAGAGTTTTGAACAAGATAACTCTACCAATCATCCAGTCGAGTCATATTCAGCTGCTTTGGCATCAAAGAAAATGAAGAAGCTGATAGATTAACTAGGAACGCGGCCACAAGTACGCCTATAGAACCCGAGCCCTTCATGGGGATAATGGGCAACACTCTATTAGGGTGGAGCTTGTGAAAGAAGAAAACACACAAAAAGAAACACACTAGCACTTAATGGAAGTGCTACACCAGGCAAACCGTCTATTGGGGGATACGATAGCAAACGCTTCAAACAGCTTATGCAACTGAACAAGCTAAGGATTATAACAGGTCACTGTAGATTGTGCAGCCACCTACACAAGCTCGGAATTTGGTCGACTGAGTTGTGTTACAAAACAGTGAAACAGACCGTCGACTTATTCGATGCTTGCAAAGATATGTCTCTATCATCTCATCCACACCACATTTCGTTGATATGTTAAAGCTCATTATCTCTGGTTTCTTTTGAACGTCGTACGCAGTTACTTGTTGCGTCTTGCGCATAGAGCTCAGTAGCGCTACAAAACGACACCAATTTCTCTGTGATTGAATGCGCACTCAGAATGGTAACATTGTTTTATTTTCATGCCGAGCATTATCGGAGGCAGGTCCTTTCGATTCTTATTTATTGTGCCAAATAGCAGGTCACACTACTTCCTTTCTGCCCCTCTGAGATCTGCAACACAAACCGTTCAACTTCGCGAGCACAGTAATGGTTTCGGCTAATGTAGACCTCAAAGGCATCAGCTCCATCAAAATCTTCATAACTTTTATCCAACGCGTTGATTCAAGTGGGATCCGTATTTATAATGTTTTCAATAACACCACAAAAAAACAATAATTACTTAAAAAAATAATCACTGTCTTGACAATGTGACAGAGAACTGCAGAATTAGCCCTTAATCAGCAAACGAGCAACAATTTAGCGCGTAAACAAATAAATTGTGGTAGATTTCCCGTAAGTGTCAAATCGGCACACGAACGACACTTTCGAAGCTTTTTATAGTAAACATATCGGGGAAACGAGTTTTCATATCGAAAAATAGTGAATGAATTGACAGATATAGTGCCAATGGTCCAATCATTGGAATGTTATTTAAATATAACGATTTCTCAATTTTTTTGTTTTTAATTTTGACCTTCCTGGTACTAAACATTCATTTCAAACGCAAATAAAAAAATATTTTCCATGCAAAAAATAAGTACAATAATGCACAACTGTTTTCTACACATTAAGTTTTTTAATTGGTCTTCAATATAAATATTTTATGTAAATCTCCAAAAGCAATTCAAACGATTTCCTATGCTAATAATTTAAATTATATTTCACTGTTTTCATTTCAACTTCAGGTATGATTATTATATAATGAAATGAAATGTCTGTTCTGAACTCATGTTAGACATTATACAATAAATAAATAATTAAATGAAGTACAGTCAAAACCAAGTACCGTAATCGTTATAAGTTCTAACACGCAATTGTTATCTAATAATTATTTGAAGAATTTTAAATTTGCCGAATTTTTTTACATTTTTTTTTTTGGTCTTAAATAAAACTCGTTGTTTCGGTGATATTTTTGCGCTCTAAAATATTGCCTATTTTTTGTATATCTATCTTTTTTTATAAAAAAAAAACACCTTTTTATTAGTTAAGTTAGTTAGTTTGTTTGGTCACCAAAAATAGTACTCTTTTGAGTTTTATGTTTTTTCATCAATTATATTGATTACTTTTTGCTTAATATTTTATTTTTCGAAAATATAGCTCATATTTTGAATTTCATTTTAGTTCTTACAACTAAAAAAAAAAAAACTTTTGAGTTTTATTTGTTTGGGCAGAGCGATAAACTCAAAACGCCACATTACTTTTTTAATAAGAAAAATGTACAGTGGATCCAAGCGAAACTCGTATAGTGATTTCTTTAATATTCACAATATTTTCGAAGAAATCTTTGTTTTTCATACAATTTTTTTAAAGAAATATGCTTATCTATGTAACATGAACCATATATATATAAATTAAAATTTCAAACTTTATAAACAATTCACAAGAATTCAACGAACTAAAAAAAATCATCAAATTTTGAAAAGCTTTAATCTGAATCCTTAAAATCTTTCGAGCAGGCAGATTTGTTGCCAGGTAGCTAGCTACCTTTGATTTTTGTTAATTTTTTTTTTTGAATAACTTTTGTTAGTGCGTTTGAATATGATGAATATTTTTGATCAACAACTGTCGTTAAAGAAAAACCTTATTTCAGAGTGAAAAAATTATACGTCAAAACTTAGCTTTATTTTGTTACCAAAAAAATATATCTCGACTTATGATTATTTTTTCTGAACGATTAACAAAAATCCAAAAGAAATTATGAATTACATTTTTTAGAGATATCGCCCGAACAATTTTACACATACATACATATATGTATACTCAACACTGTTCTCCGATAATTGAACCTTTTGATTTTTTTCATTGAAATTTATTCTCGATACCTGGTCAAAACTTTTCATTTATCTCCAAGGTGATACGGCGCATGCAGTCCGTTAAGACAATATTTTTAAATTCTGGAAACTGTTTCTAAATAAATAACCAGCAGCGCCGCCTAGCCGATACATTTTTTTATTCGAATCTAATTAACATAAGTATTTATTTCATGACGATGTATGACGTAAAAAATTTAAAATAAATTCCCCTTCTGGTTTGAACACTTACCTCATTAATTTAAAAAAAAAGGAAAATATTTTTTCCGTCACCCTGTAAAAATAGCTCCATTGTTTTTTTCTCTAATTTCTGTGTTTGATCTTCGATTTGTATGAAGGATATATAAGGCATCAATTAAATACACATTTTGGCTATGTAATCTATAAGCTTACCCTGCCTTAAAACTACACTTTGTATTCAAGACACATTATTACAGAAACCAGTTTTATGAAAAATTGTACACATAATTTTAAACAAAATAATATTTCTTGCAGAAATATGCCCTTGGTTAATACCTTTACAACCATATATCAATCATGAAAATCGAAGATCAAACAGAGAACCTATAGGACAAAAACCAATTCAGATTTTAGACAGAGCGCCGAAAAAATATCGGACACAAAATATTGTTGGGGAGATTGTCTCATATCTCTAACTTTTCTGATATCATCAATATTGGACCATAAAAACGGATTTTCTGAATAACTCGATTTTAACGCCATCTAACGGATTTTTCATATAAGTATTTACCATCGCAGAAGCATACTTTTTTAATTTTATTAAAATCCAATCATCAATGAAGATTGCCTATAGCACACTGATTTTTTTAAAAAAGTACTTCTTATTACACTAGACCCATACAAAGTACTTCTTATTACACTAGACCCATAACTTTCTATTCAATGTCGGCCCATAAATACAGGCTTTCTGAATAACTCGATGCTAGCTCCACCTAGCGGATTAATTTCTTATCAAAGTATTTTTCATCGCAAACCCATTGTAAAGGGTGTTGTTTTCAGTTTGATATAGCTTTAAATTGAAATAAAACACATAAAAAATGAAGTATGAAAGATATTTTCATGGCATTTAATATTTAAAACGATTTGTAGCTTTAGTGAATCGGATGCGATCAGTTCAATTTTGAATTTTTATACTGTGGATGGACAAAGTCCAACTTGTTGAGCACGGCGGCGAATAGACAAATTCGGATCTTCTCCAACGCTATCACTTACAGCACCAATATTTTCTTCTGTACGTACAGTTATTTGTCTTGTTATTGATTTTTCATCGAGTAGAGTAAATGTTGTTCGAAATTTATCAACAGTTCGACGAATAAGCTGCTCTGATGCTTATGATGATGTGGACCATAAAATTCACGAAATGCTCCACAAGTTTGGCGAACAGAACACTGATTTTTAAGTAAGTTTCCACAATTTGTAGACGATGTTGCGGCGTCACTCTTTCCATGATGATTTGTCAATGCTTACTGAACAGAAATGTCAAAACGAAATGTCATTTACCAGCTGTCAAGTGACAGCTATCTCTATCGAAAGTTCCATCAGTCTAAAAAAATACCCGTTACGTGTCTAATTTTACCTAAATCAAATCATAAATAAAGACAAATAACTCACCTCTAGCGCCAACTAGCGGATTAATTTTTTCATAAAAGTATACAACCAAACCAAACTAAACTAAAAGACAACCAAAAAAAATTAAAACCATTGTGTTGATTCTTTAACTATCTATAAATAAATTTACTTATACACACACTTAGATAATTAGGTAAGGAATATAATCTTAAGACTTTGTATATAAATAGAAATAAAATATTAAAGAAACTAGATTCGAAAAACAATTTCAACTAGCAACATATCATTTATTTTCATCTCTACTTCCCCACAACAGTGGTAAGGTGGAGCGATTTTCGAAGTATTATTTATGTTCTTAGTTGAAGCAGATGATTAGCATTTATTACTAGCCACCCGGGACAAGGAATAAGTGCAAATCTGCTGCAACAAATCAAAGAAATGTAAGACGGAATAAGCAGCAAAGCCTTATCCGCATTTTCAACAATTTTGATCCTTCGAGCGAGATATAAGGCGGAAACCAAAGAAGCGTAAAACAAAAAGTTAATCCGCAATTTTAATCAAAATTTAATAATACTAGTACATAATCTTTATGCTTTGTAGGCTTTACTCCGAATCTGCTGGTATGTAAGAACAAATGCGTTTATGTAAATGTACTCGTATTGGTGTATCTTTAAAGAAATTCATTATAACCACAAATTGATAGAACTTTACGTATTGTATTTCAGTTACTACTGAGCTGCTGGTTGAGTTGTGGTTACTTGAAAACCAATTTATTGGAGTTCAAATCGCTTTTAGCAGTAAGAAGTTATTCTGCGCAAAGTACATACATATTTACATATGTAGATATATTCGTATGCTACATCTCTTGCTTTCGATATGGATTGCGGTTAGCCCAAATGTTTGTATATTAGTTCCAATTGGTTTGTTTAATGCACAATTAAATTTCCATTTAAATATACAAGCGTTGGCAGCATTAGTTTGATCAGTACTCGTATTTGATGTTAATCGAACACTTGAAAAAAATTCTTAGCGAGTCATTTGCCACACATCTTTCGTAGTGTAAACTGATGGATTTGGAGGTTTACCTTATGCTCAATTTTTATTTATATTTTTAGCTTTGTTATTAATGTAAAACTCATAGTAAACTAAATAATAATAAAAAAATATTTGGCGCTTACGCCATAGCTTATTGTTTGTTCTCCAAGAATTTGTGATGTGCGTCTTGATGTTGCAACATAAATTGAGAGGCCTACGGTTTAACGCCGACTGCGAGCGGCAAATAACTATTGTGAGAAGTTTTTTCATGACAGCAAATACACTCAGCGGTTTGCCATTGAGTGTCGCGAGGCGACCGCTATCAGAAAAAAGTTTACCTAATTTTTGATGCTACTTGCCCCGGCCACGATTCGAAAGGAACTCTCTCATATGCCTGCTAAACACGCTTCCTCTAAACTCCTGGTTTGAGCCGGCAACAAAACCGAATTAAGGGACCAATGAACGAACATCTGACACGAAAAAACTAAGCTACCAAAGGTTATAAATCAAATTCACCACTTTTTATCACAAAAACTTAGATAAAGATAGTATTTAAAATTAAAAGCGGTTTTATTAATAATTCTGAAGAATAACAACACTAAGAGAATGCACAACTGTTGAAATTTTAAAAGTTTTGAGTGTTTGCTGGATGATGGCCCGAAAACTCCTCAACGAGATCCGACACATGCGTTTCGGTCAAGTGACACTAATGGAAAATGTTATAAAAAATTCACATTTTAACAGCGTCCTTACGAAGGTAAAAGTTTCTATCATATAATCTTTGATGTTATGCACTCTGTCACGGCGGCCGCAAATTTAGTACTTATGGAAATAATATGGAAGTTGTAGTTGCAGTAGTAGAAATAGTTGTAGTAAAGTAGAAATTCGTAGTTAGTAGTAGAAGTAGTAGTATTAGTATTAGCTGCAGGTTTTGCCGACGTCGAGGTCCCGAGCTAGTACCGACATAGTATTCAAGAGGGTCCCGCAATAGTCCCTAAATATTACTGATATGGTTCAGAAGTAATCCCGACACGATCCGGAAATAGTCCCAAAACTGTCCTAAAACGAACCTGAAATGGTCCCGAAATATCTACTCCGAAATTAGTGCCGAATTGGTCCTTAACTTGTTCGTGAAATTTTACCTGGAAATTTTCAAGTAGGCCTTCAACTAAAACGCTGAAATTTTTCAGCTTATTGTTAAGAATTTGTTTCCTGAGAACATAAAAACCAAACTTCACGGAAAAGCATATAGATAACTTTTAGTTTCTCCTGAAAATGTTTGATGTCCATGTTTAGTAGATATCTTAACTGTAACAAGTTCGACCAGTTTAGTGCTGGGACCGTAACAGTTATTTTTAAAATAGCTTATTAAGGATTTTTCTGTAACTTTTATTTAATTACTCATTAAAAAACAGTTTTTTTCTAACAGTCATAAGTAACACGTATTCTTGCTGTCTAGTTTATAAAACAAAAATACCAGTTGGTTTTGATTTTTATTTTAAAAGTATATATGTATATATAAAGGTTAATATAATATTTTTTTTTTATAAGTCCAAAATAACAGTTATTGAGGACTTATATTTATAAAAGTCATCGACTTTGATTTTATAAGTCATTATTATAAAAGTCTATTTAATTTTTCGGATAATTTAATTAATAATATGATAAATAATAATTATTTTCTGCGAAAAATTAAATTGAGTTTTATAGGTATGATTTAAAAAATAAAATCTAGCTAGTGATTTATATTGATGACTTTTATAAAAAAAAGTCTTCAATAACATATAAAATAGAATTAATAAATAAATGTTATTTTCGATTTTTAAAATAATAATCAAAAATAACAGTGGAAATAATAATAAAAAGTAAATGTTATTTTACTACCTACACTTTTCGCCAAAATAGCAAAAAAAAATTTTTATCTAAAATTCGATTCTCGGTGAAATAAGAAATCAGTTGGTATATTACGTTTAGTTGTAGAGCATTTTTTTCTTAGCGAATTTTTCAATGAGAGCTTTTAGAAATAACTGTTTTTTCCGTCGCTCATTTAATGAGGTATGACCATACTCGCGGTAGCCGAATCGTTGCTGTTGCTTGTACACACAAATTTGTTCGCACCCGAGCAGAGCTCAGACATCGCGAGCAGAGAGCCAGCGAATCAAATGTACCTAATATAATTTTGTATCTTAGGGGCACTTATTTCATTTTAATATCGTTTATCTTTTTTACCTCGGCACAAAACTTTTTCAAACATCTAAGCTACTTAACTTAAATATTTTTATTGAAAAAACTATAACACTGTGATATAAAATCTTTAAAAGCCAATGATCACCGTTTGTCGAGGCGTATGAGTAACCTCTTGATGTGTTATAAAAAATCGACCAGTATATTTGTTGAATTGGTTTGCATTTAGTGCATTTTATTAAAGTAATGTTCATCGCACAAAATTTTAAAATATTTTTCTACCGAAAAAAATGAATTAAAAAAATTATGCAATATAAGGATTTTTAAACTAAAAAACTCGCCGAAATTAGCTAACCTAGAAAAATTACTAGCAGCACTAATTGAAACATGCTCGAATTGACTATAATTGTTTCAAACAAAAAGTGATAAATTTAAATCAAACTATCGGTAATCGCGCACGATTTCATATCGTAATGTTTGTGCAGGAGTTCATTTATTCTTTTCTGCAAATGTGTATGTGTATTTTTGGAAACAAACTACTTAATTATTTTTAAACAAAGTAGGCTTTTCGTGTGGACTATTTTACTAAAATAAATTTGCGGAAAATCTTCACACCTATACACAGACAATATTTAAAAAGCTTCATCCCTCGCTTTACAGTTGAATAAATGTGAATTTAATAGAGTCACTGTTTACCAACCAGCAACAGAATATACTGACAGAAACTTTAACCAAAAACAGTAAAGAAAAGTAAAAGCGAGCAAGATTTTCAAATAAAAATTAGATGGGCTAAATAAAACTAAGTTTTTGTGTGCTTTGAGCAAGCACTGACACTGGCGTTGCATAGGGTAGTGAAATTCAAACGACAATGAAATTGACGACGAAGTTTAAGGTTTTAAAGTTTAGCTTCCCCTTCCTTCTCCACTTCCTCTAAAAAGCTGCTGGCACATATCAACTGTTACAATTTGTTTTCTTACCCTGCAGCGCACTTATTAGCTGTTGACTTATTTATACTTTCTGATAAAAAAAAAAAAAACAGAAAAAAAGTTGCACAGTTTACATTTGGCTGATATTGGCAAGCAGGTTATTTTACTTACAATTCCTCTCAACTCCGCCAGCCACTTTGCTTCATATAGCGAGTGTATAAAAACTGAATTCGCTTTTTTTTGATTTTTTCACTTTCGCCGAGTAACTTTGTGCTTTGTAAAAAAAACACACACACGCACACAAAAAAACACAAAAAGGAAAACCTAAAAATCTTGTGCAAAACTTTAGTTCTGTAGAAAGTTTAAATAGAAAATAGTGAACTTTTGCCGCTTCAATGCCAAAACACAAACTTAACGCATAATCAATGGTAGCTCAATTTATTACCAAACCTTTGGAATGCTGCTGATCTATTGTGCGCTCTTTTTTCTTCTTATTCGTGGCCAGAAAAAAAAATTTTTTTTTTGTTTTTTTTTTTTGTGAAACTTTGAAGAAAATATCTTACAGTTGTGTTTTTGGTGTAGACTTTTCTTTCTTCTATTTTCTGCCAACTTCAGTTTGTCAGTGCATGTGCTGTACCCTTTTTTCCGAAATTTTTTAATAAACTAATTCATTTTGCTGACTTTAAATGCAACCGTTTCTACTTTTATAAATTTCAAAAGTTTGACTGCATTATTTGCCTCATTGCAAGCAAAATCTTTCAAATTAGTTTAGTTGCAAATCGAAAGTAGATTGAGAAATTTACTGGTTACTGATATACATATATGAAATGCGTCACATTTTACATATTTGACTAAATTTAATAAGAGCAGTTGTTCACCTTTATTTTGTTACACTTACTTTGTAAAAAAAGTTTCTTCGGACGCATGTAAAAAGTTTTGGTAGATAAGTCTTTCGGTGTAAAATAAAAATAAGTTAATTTTATTTCTCATTTATCTTAGCGCGCTCGAATTTGTGCTCTGCGCAAAAAGTCATTGCTGCTAAAGAAATTTTATTTGAAAAATTGTTCAAACTATTTTGAGACTTCCTACTAAATTAAAATATTTTATCAAGGGCTTACCTCACCAAATATTGGATGGTACTTTAAAGACAAAACATCTGCATAAATTCAAAACTTTGTTTCTCCGAACTTTTTTGAAAGCTCGTACATTCCTTTCTGGCGTCTTTTTCCTCTGCTACAACAAGTATTTGCATTTCTTGTTTGGTTCTTTTGTAAATTGGCATCTTATATGGAAGCATTTAAAGAAACCTACTTGAAAAGTGAGAAATTTAAATACGCGGAGGTATACCTAGTTTCTAATGAAAGCTCCTATCCATTCAGTAAAAAGCGTTCTATTTTTTTAGTCGACGATTTAATGGGTCAAAAAGGTAGGCAGATTAACAACTTGATTAAAACCTTAAATCGCCATAGATACTTCTGATCTTCGAGCATTCAAACCCTTCTAATATTTTGTTAACACATTTCACACAAATATAATAAGTATTTCGAGATCCCAATTGTAGCCAAGTCCTTTTGGTCCAGGTGGTCTTTCCTCTTCTTCTGTCACGACGCCCATACACTTCGCTCCTTTATCCAGGTTGGGAAAAACAGCACTAACGGCGCAGTTGTTGCGGAAAAATAAAGTCAATAATGACACTCTTCCAAGGTGGTACCTTTTCCGATATAATATTAAAGAAGCCACACAAGAGGTAAGTCACCCTGTCTGAAACCTCATTTGGTAGGAATCGACTCGGAGAGGTCCTTCCCAATTCTAACTGAGCTCGTGGTGTTGCTCTGTCATTAACACAGCCGTATTAGGTTTGCATGGATACCAACCATACGCTAGATAGGACCTTATATGAAGGTTCAATTAAATTCCAATCGACAGAAATTCATTCGTCCGACCATATTCTGGAAAAGACCAGAATCTTGGCCAGCTCTTTGCTACCATGCCGCAATAGGTCAGCTGGTAATCGATCAGCGTCTGCTGCTTTGTTGCTCCATAGCCTGTTATTGATATCCGAACTTCGTCGGTGTAAACGTCATCAGCGATTTGGGGTTCGAGATCTGCATCTTCTTCAGCGACGCTTTCTTTGTTGGGTAGCATCTCAAGCTATTCGCAATCACGAATTCCGGCCTTTTTCTCCTTTCAACGAATAATATGTCTCTCTTTCTTTCTCAACTCCCGGTAGCGTCCCATACAGCTTGCGACGCGGCATTACTCATTGTACTAGTCGGCGGTTTTTCGGTGTCAATGAAATTTGTGTTTGAAAACTTGAGGTAAACTTCCAATTATTTTTGGGAAATTGTATTAAGAGTTGCAGCGAAAAGTTTGCATCTGCATAAAAGATAAGATAAAAAAAAAAAATTTAATTCTGCCTTAGTATCTTACTTTTAACTGCTTGATTTTTTCGGTCAGATTTATTTGGTAAAAGTAAACTATAATGCAATAAAAAAATTGTGTATGAAAGCGAGCAGAAAACTTAAACGCGAAAGAGCAATCTGGGTAAACATTTTATGTTCTCATTAAAAAAACATCAAAAAGCTCCTTAAAGTTGGAAGAGCCGACCTATGAATTATCATAGGTAAGAGCATATCATCTGTATATGTTTAAATTTCGACAATTCATAGAGGCACATCTGAGACCGCAGTAATAATAATAGCCTGAAAAGTTAATAATATTCTTCATAGTACGGTCGTGTGTTTAAAAAAAATGAATTCACCTGACACCTTGCAGACTGAAAAAAAGTATTATGCCTGTTCTGCATATCGATGCGGTTTGCAAAGTAAAATTGATGCAATTCCGACTCGTATTGGAGGTGGTGGTGTTCTTGGTTTCGAAAGAGTTCGAATTATTTCGAATAGTTCCCGAATCACTTTCAGTCCGAATCGATAATCAGTTTGAACAGGGGTTGCCAATTATTTATGTTTCCTGAAAAAAAAAATAATGCTGTTTGGGTGTTATTGGGCGTACACAACAACAAAAATCATTAGCTAAGATTATGCGTTGGCATATTAGGAAAACTGGACTCCAAGCAAATTTGCCCTTTAAAGAATTTAACATTATAAAACCAAGGAAAATGGGGTTTTGCTTCGAATTAATGCGACTATCGTAAGAGCTGTCATCAGTCGCAGATTCTGTACTCTGCGCTTGCGACGGATCGAATCAAGAATAGGTCGCTTCGATCGTTTTCGGTTTGATTATCTGAGTAGTTTTTAAATAGAAAATTTCTGATACAGATTTAGCAAATTAATTGAGTGTGGCTTAGAGCAAAAAAGACTTGGCTGAGAAACAACATACATATTTAGGTTAATATACTATTAACTTTTCATTCCGATTAGTCAAATGCAAAATATTTCAAATCAAAAATTTTTTGTCGAAATCGAAAAAAAATACCAATCCATTTCGATTTCGATCAAATTTCTTCGAACAGACCTGCATATGGATTGAAGAAAATTAGCTTAGAAAAAAGACAAACTGGAACAAATCGGCGACTAAGAAATATATCGACACTCGCGAAATCGATTTATCGATACAATCTCGTGTATCGCCGTTCTCGCTAGAAATGTCGAGTATTTATCGAGATAAGTTTATTTCATTGTTTAAAGTGAAAATTAGCACGAACAAATACAAAGCAACAAAATGCGTGCAATTAAATTGAGTATGGAGAAAATCGCGAGCTGACCACAGATTTCCGATACACGTGGAGTTCACGAGAGAGCCGTGCTCACGAGAAATTTCTTCTCCAAAAGTATTGAGAATTCTGGGACACTAAAAATTATAGTTTTGGCTGGGATAGGGTATGTAGTGTGGGATAGGATATTTAGTGCAAAATAAGTGCAAGAAGCTCAAATATCTTATTGAGAGGCTCAAGAGCCTGCCGCGCTTTTCCATACACACGAAGCTCGAGAGAAAGCGTTCATCGCGTGAAACTGCCTTTCAAGCAATCTCGAGAATTCGACGTCTCTATTATTTACCACTTTTGGGGGAAAAAATTTCATTTTATATACATAGGTTTTTTTATATTTTGAAATAAAAAAAAACTCAGTCCCGGAGAAATTAATATAATTTGAAGAAAAAATTAGTTGTTGTTAGTGGCCTTCAATAGTTGAATTCTTTGTATACGTATTGATATATTGAGCTCCAGGCCAGATATAAATAAAACACAATTTTTTTTTCCTGTGTATTATTAAATATGTCGATATCTCGACTTCAATCTGAAGCCATCTTCTGGACTGAAAAACACATACATAAATAATTTAATAAATAATTTATTTAATATTTAAATAGTTACAATTATAACAAACATAAAAACTTATACAAAAATAGTGCATAAATTGTAACGGGTGTTTTTTGTAGACTGATAGAACTTTCGATAGGGATTGCTGTCACTTGACAGCTGGTAAATGACATTTCGTTTTAACATTTCTGTTTAGTAAGCTTTGACAAATCATCATGGAAAGAATGACGCCGCAACAACGTTTACAAATTGTGGAAACTTACTTTAAAAATCCGTGTTCTGTTCGCCAAACTTATAGAGCACTTCGTGAATTTTATGGTCCACATCATCCTTAGCATCAGAGCAGCTTATTCGTCGAACTGTTGATAAATTTCGAACAACATTTACTCTACTTGATGAAAAACCAACAACAAGACAAATAACGGTAGGTAGGTACCGAAGAGAATATTGGTGCTCTAAGTGATTGTGTTGGATAAGATGCGAATTTGTCTATTCGCCGTCGTGCTCAACAATTTGGACTTTGTCCATCCACAACATGGAAAATTTTGCGCAAAGATCTTGTTCTACACCCATACAAGATCCAACTGGTTCAAGAACTGAAGCCGCAAGAACATAATTATTTTTAAATATTAAATGTCATGAAAATATCTTTGAAATAAAAAAAATTTGTTTTATTTCAATTTAAAGTTCTATCAGTCTAAAAACACAACCCTAATTATAAACAAAATAAAATTTGTTTTTGCTTCTTTTGTTTTTTTTTTCAGTGCAGTACAAGCAAACATACATACATATATACATACTATATACATATGTACTATGTACGTATGTATTTCGCTTTTATGTCATGTATCTATCAAATGGTTATTGTTTGTTGATAAGGAATTAAATATGTAATCATCCCAAACCGGCTGAATTCTCGTTGCATGAAAACAATTTCATATAATATTTTTGCACACATGGATTTTGGATAGAATTTTACAATGAAATTCAAATATTCGCATGAGTGCGAAAAATCATATACTGAAATTTTTGTTAACAAAAATTTTCAAGTTACTGACGTGCGTAAAATTTTTGAGTAATATTTTTTTAAATCATGTTTTTATAATCTGTTAGTTTTCACGCTATACCCATTTTTATGTAACATTCAAAAAATATATGAAAAATTTTACAAATTAATATTTTGCATGTGCCCCGGCTATCACTGCAGTTTCGTAAGCGCATTTTATGGATTTCGCAATAGTTTCTTTTGCAAATATTGCCACTATTCGTTCGTAACTGTTTATGGTAAATAAATAGGAGATAAAAGTGTGTTTGCTTTTCATAATCGTTTTAAAAAACAAAAAACTTCACAGTAATTATATTTTGAATAGCGCTTTTACACATGCATGTACATTAGTATTAACATTGTGTACAAAAACACACATACTCACATTCATACATATGTATGTATGTATATACTTGTTTATATTGCATAAAAATAAGTATTTTTAAGTGATAATTAAAGCAATGTCCGCAAAGCTATTCATATTCGGATTTTCATCCAACAAGCAAGGATCATTATGATACAAAACAAAGAGCTCTTGTACTCTTGTGTTTTAATTGAAATTGAATAACAATGCGCTTAAATATTTACAACATTGTATTCAAATAAAATTGAAGTGCACTTCAATGACTATATTAAGTGCAAACTTATTATGTTTCTAAAATATAAAGTGGCATATTTATTAAATTAACCCTGCTGTTAGGTTAAGACCATTTGGTCCAATTTTTTTTTTGTTTTCTTTGTAACTTTGGAACGGTGATATATACTGTCTAAATTTTTCAGCTCAGGTGTTCTTTTTATAAAACAATATTATGTGCGAAAATTTAATTCTCTGACTTAAAACTGGACTAAGATAAATTGAAAATTACGAATCTTAGGTTAAGGGACCATTTGGTCCATAGTATATTTTCTTTGATTTTCTTTACATTAATTTTCCAAAAATAAGTATTTATTAGTTTGTTCGATATTTTTTGGCACTACATGATGAGCAAAAAAATGTTTTTCGGTTGGTTTTGCAAATAAACGCACTGCAAATGGAGCATTTTACATCAGACTTAGACTTGCAGCAACTACAAATTCCTCGCTTTCGAGCTCCTGAACTAGAAGCTTTTTTAGAGCAGGCCACTGGTGCTGGGTTTTACCAGAGTTGAGTAAATAATAAAATAATAGTATTTAGCAAGTATTGAACCAAACTAAATATAAAGACTAAGATTAAATTGTTATTTTGTATGAAAACTGCAGTATGGACCAAATGGTCCTCTAACCTAAGATTCGTAAGTTTTTTTTAACCTAACAGCAGGGTTAAAAGTAAATTTTAAATATAAAATATGCAAATACATACAGTGGCTACAAGCCAAAGTCGGACACCGTAGAAAAAAATTTTCCTTCCTAAAAATATTTGAACCAAAGCAGTAAAAAAAAGGTAAAATATTTTTTCAATTACTCATTTATTGCATTTCCAAAATATAAAAACAAAACATATAAATTAATTTAGTATTATAAAATATTCTAGTAAAATATTTTTTTTTTTTTTAACTTATATTTTATTTGCAATCTATCTTACATGAGACATTCAGCAAATTAGATCTTATAAGATAATGACAGCGGTAGGTATGCCTTGCACAAATCTGCATAAAGAAATATGAATAAAATTTGATATATTTACATACATTCTTTTGTTGTATAAATTCAATTCAAAATTACTTAAAAATTGCTTAGCTTCATTATAGGGTACATTATAATTTCTCACTTAAAGTAGGGTTCTTTTATATCTAATTTTAACTTAAGATTTCCAGCCTTCTATTATAGTTATTACAATTTTTTATTTATTTTTATATTATATATATAATGTATATATATTCACATATACGTACATATAAATACCTATAATAATATATATTTATATACATATATGTACCATAGATATATATTTTTTTTTTTAGTGAGAATTCAAATTTAGAGGAATGGCAAGTCTAAGATATGGCGGCGCTTTAGCCGTATAGTTTCGTTAGTGGTATCTAATAAACAAATAGCAGTTGGGTTTATGTGGTTAGATAGGCGTGTAAGAAATCTAGCAGTGTATTTTGGTATTTCACACTTTATAAATGGAATACCCAGGTCCTTGTGAATAGCTTCATTAGTGACAAACCAAGGTGCATTAACCATTGATCATAATGTTTTAGATTGATACCGTTGCAGGATCTCCACATTGGATTTGCTAGCAGTACCCCAAAGCTGTGTGCCGTCCAAATAGGATTAAGTATAGCTTTGTATAGCCGTACTTTGTTTTCTAGACTTAGTTGAGATTTGCGACCCAACAGCCAATACATCCGTTTTGGTTTTATTTTTAGTTGCTGTTGCTTAGCCTTAATATGGGGTTTCCAAGTTAGTAAAATATCAATATCAAAATATCTCTACTCACGCAGATATTTATAAAAAATTGCGCCTGAAACTTGTTTCAAACTAAGTATGTCTAATTTGGGTATCTAGTCTTTCACATTCGATATTTGCGATACGATACCGAGTTCCTAAGTACAACTTAGCGATAGGAATTGTTCCATAAAAATTAAATATATTTTCGTATTCCTGTGGAAGAAAACACGAGTATATGTATATAACTTTAATTCCTAAAAATTTGAAAAGCTATAAAGTCATATCAAGTATCTATAATGTTGTTGGAAAGGTAGGAAATATAGTACTTCTTCCCATAAACGTCCTTTCTTTCTTCCCGTTTTTCTTGTACTTCCAAAATGCACCATTGAGCTAATACAGCACGAAATCGAGCTGCCACTATGTACAACACCTTTAATTCTTGTATTATGGTAAAAAACAAACTGATTAGAAAAGCGTAGAGTTTAAGAGCCTCCAAATCGGAAAGCAAATGTAGAATTTATGACAAAGTAAACAAAAATGGAAAACTTTAATTTTGGCTATATTATCTTTTTCAAAAACTTTTCATTTCACGATGCAACAACCAAAATGTAAACATTATAGAACATTTATCCAAAATTAATTTTTTGTTTTTTTTGTTTTTGTTTTTCTGGCCACCTAAGCGGACTTTTGCCTTGACTTTTAGGTACCCTTGTAGTTCTCATACCGTGAAGAATGTGCGTGCACCTTTAAGATTTGGCTGCAGATTCTACTCTTCGAAAACAAGTAATAGTTTTCATATTCGGTAACAGGCGTCGAATTGCAAAAAAAGGGAATTTGTAAACGCGAACTGCCAAGTGCTGAAAACAACAACAAGAAAACGAGTAGCAAACTATGCTATGTACTTTGAAAGCAAAACAAGGAAACTTTCACAACTATAATATGAAAATAAAAGGTGGGAAGTGGTAATAACGTCAAAGAGATAGAAATGTGAATGGAGTTGTTTTGAAGCAGCGCAACTTAATGAAACTGAATTTACGGAGTTTACGGGATTCTTTTCGCGGATTTAATTTCATTAAATTATCTAAACAAAATTACACTATATAGAAAACATTTACATAACTTCTTTATTCCGCTAACTTAACATCAAATAATGTTCTTGATGTAAGATTACAATCCTCTAAAATTATTCTAAACAAAAAACAATAATAAATAAATAAAATATACGACTACCAAGAAAATACTATAAAATAGTTTTAACAAACAAAACCAGCAGTCGAAAAACAGCTGCGGTATTAACCAGACAAGTAGTAGTCATAAAAAGAAAACTATAAAAGGAAATGGGGGAAATTACGAATTTTGTCATATGCAGCTAAATAATCTAGTTATGTATCTAGTCATATATTATCATATAAATATACACGATTTATTTAAATAAGCGCAAAAGCACCGATAAATAGCTCATGAATATTTTAAATAAAATTTACGTGACTGTAAAGAAATTTGTGAACTCGCGCACAAAAATGACATCAAAAATGCCAAAAGTGTCGCCACCGGATCTTCGCACCAAAAAAAAAAAAAAATAAAATATTTTTATTTCTCTCTGTTAAAGAAATATGTTATAAGTTTTATTATAGCACTCACTAAAAAGGCTGTAAAAATGTTTCTGGTAAATTGGTTGATAAAAAGTGGCACTAAAATCGAGGATTCAAGAGTTGTTCGCTAAAAGAAGCTTATGACGTTTATTGAAGGATTGGTATGAAAAAATATTACTGATATGAGTATATAGTCTTACTTCTTGCAAATAAATAACTAAGATAATAAGAAGAGAAATGGAGAGCTTGTTTAACACAAACTAATAGTTCACAAACTCTTCAAATATTGCAATAAGAACAACCGAAAATTAAAGTTGTTTGGAAATCAGACTTGCATCAATTTGAAAACATTTCTACTTGTTAAGCTCGTCAATTAAATGAAGATACTACATAGATGAAAACTTTTTTTATAGTTTTGCAGTCACTCCAGAGTAGCGCGATGAGGAGCTCTCCCTCAGCCGAAAATTCAGGCTTCCGGACTATTGTAGTGTGTTTCATGCAGAGGTGGCCGCAATCAAGGAGGCAGCCGATTGGCTACTAACCAATGTAATGCCCACCAGACGGGCTAACATTTATTCTGATAGTCAGGTCGCTATTAAGGCCTTAGGATCGCTACTGGTGAGATCAAGACTTGTCGAGGAGTGCCTGACTTCTCTCGCAGCAGCCTCGGAGTCTCTCGACATTAGACTAATTTGGGTACCGGGCCGCAGTGGCATTGCAGGGAACTGCATGGCTGATGAGCTCGCTCGGCAGGGAACCCTGGAAGTTATTACTCCATGCAGGGAAAGGGTGGGGGCTCCTTTGGCTGCCTGCGGACTTCTCTTGGACAGATGGGCTATCTGTTGTCTCAGCTAACTACTTTTGCCCTGCCTTTGCGAGACTAAAGTTCCTAAAGTACCTAGGCTCGTACTTCTTTAGTACTCCAGATGAGCTTTCTGGGGTGGAGATAGGTAATTCGCGTGACTTCATTCGAGGTACGCAACGTTTATCCGGATAATCACTCTTGGTTTTCCGCTTTTATTTACCGTTCATTTAACAGGTGGTGTCACAATGGACTCCTCTTCTATGTCTAAATGAGTTCCTATTTATTTATTTATTTATTTATTTATTTCAGTCTACAAAGAAATTTCTTACAGACTAATTGAAGAATTTAATTAAATAAAGAGAATAAATTTAATTTAAATTTATATGAGTAATTGTTCTTATTGCAGGAACTACCACAATAACCTAACCTTACCTAACTGCATGTCGCTGTAGCTATTTCATTCGGTGGGTTCCGGGTTCAAATCCAGACCTTGGCAAGTAATATCAAAAAATATAGAACAGTTTTTTCTAATAACCTTCGCCCTCGGTAGGCAATGGCAAACCTCCGAATATATATCTGCCATGAAAAAAAACTTCTCACAAAAATCATTCGCCGCTCGGAGTCGACGTATAACTGTAGGTCCCTTAATTTGTCTACTTAAAAACTGAAAGGGAACCCTCATTTTGATTTTCTGTAAAATTTATTTTGTTATTTTCTTGGTGATCCCATGTCCGGGCTTCGAGAAGTCTCTTGAGGCTACAATAGTGGTTGAGTGGTGGTGCAGAGGTGTGGGGGATATCAAGAAGTACGCTACACATATACGCGGACTGGTCTAAAATGGAAATAGGGGTTGGAACTGCGGTTTCGCTGCCCAAATCTGGAGATCTGCAAGCCCTACAAGCTGCCGGATCACTGCAGTATTTTTCTTCAAGCAGAAACTATGGCCGTGAAGAGAGTGGGCATAATGAACAATAAAAATATCTCAGAACAGAATGACTCAAATAAGGAATATGAAGAGATAGTCGTTCAGGAAATGATTCTAATAACTGGTGGATCAGTTTTTCAGCAAACATAAACTATATCCAATTCAGTATTATTTCCCGCTTCTGGGATATTCTTAAAGTGTTTATTTAAAAATTAATGGCATGCGGAATCAAAAAGCACACTTAACTTTTGTTTTGGTCAGTAGAGGTCTGAAATTTGATGACGCTTTTCAGGGCCTTGCAATTTTGAGGAAGTGCACTTTTTGTTATTAATTTTAAAGGCGTACCCTATGTGGAATTCTAGGCACAAGCGAACTTATGACATTTTTCTGACAAACTGTCTCCAAGCTCATAGAATTTGTATTTAATATGAACACAAACACACATTGGTATTAAAATAAGAACAGTACATTTACTTAAAGGGTAAATATCTGCACCCAGGTTTATATTTTACGTTAAACTTTTCAGGTCTCCTTATAAGGGTTAAGCTGCACAAATATGACTTCGAAGAACTTCGAAACATAAATAAGGGCGATTTCATACAGTGGCGCTAGGCTAATTTAAACTTAAACAAGGTCAACTAATTCCGAGATAGTGTAGCAGTTTTCAGATTTTGGATGGGGGGTTTCAACACAAAATCCCTACAACCTCCTTAGGTGCGCCAATGACTACGTCTAATGTTGAGAGATGTAATTTGTGCTGAATTTATCTGTTTTTATGGTAACAGAAAAGTGGTGTGTGTTACAATAAATGATCAATCTACAAAACTAAAAACAAATACACGAACTTTCTTAGTTAACTTGTAGATATCGAAGATCTGGTCGAGTGGTCCAAAAAAATGTTTTTGAAAATTTTGAAGCACTCTCAAATTCTCAACTTATTCATAAGAAAACAATTTGGGATGAACTCGTCTGATAGACAAGCAAACTTTGTTTCTTTTAAATGTTTAGCAGTTTTAGATTTTCATGTATCGTTGTAAACAAGAATGTTGGCTCTTTTAAGATCAATAATGACTTTTACAAAAATGGTTTGAATCTGTGGAAAAAAGTTGCAATCAATCTGAAATTTTTATACTTTTTTTTATATTTTCAACTTTGGTAATTCTTTTTTTTTACAATTTTACAAGAAAGTGTTTACATTAAAGACATTTTCTGCCTAAAACCTTTTATTCTTATTGAAGAAGGGACTAAGTCCTAAAATTCAATTAAGAATTTTAAAAGTTATGATGTTTTGTACTTTAACCCGAGTTTTAATTGCTCGTATCTGGTAAGTGTTTGGAATGAGCCCGATTACGTGTCTACTTATAAAATGTGATTCACAAATCTGAAATAAACTAAATCAGGAAAATGTGGTGAGCGCATTTGCATTTTTCAATCCCTGTGGTTTGACTTCGCCAACTTTTGCTAAAATCCAAGGACTGTTACGTCTGTCAAACGTTAAATGCTGGTCATTATTAAAAAAAAACCCGAGATCGCACATGATATTCCAAAGTTGCGTCGGACTAGAAATTTAAAAAAGTTATACGAGACGAAGAGTTGTGCAAAAAAGTTAAGTCATCTAGAGAAAACAGCATGGACGAAAAACTCAAAAATCAACTGCAATTTTTAACCACTTCAAACATTCACTAAACTGAATGAGCTATAAAACTGCATACCAGATTTTTTCACAAAATTCTGATGCACCATTAAGGGTAATTTCATAATAATACCCACCCACCCGTGGACAAGTTTTAAATTTAAAGCTTTGTTTCCTTAGATTCATTGTAGGGTGATATATCTAGAAGTAATTATGTATATACAGGGTGCTACCAATAAAATACGTAAGTCGTACATCTTAACGTAAAAAGGCTTCACTTCTGCATAAGGAATCTGATCAATTTTATTTTTATATTAAACATAGATCTTTATATTTTACGAAAATGCGTTGGAGTCCGTAGTATCCCTTCCAAAGGGAATAGAGGCTTACATATGGCAGCGATCCTCCTAGCAGGTGGACCATCATGTGGCTTCTGAATAATTTTTTCGGACGCGAAACAGAGGTCAGAAAGTTATATTATCGAAATTCCGTAGTTCGGAGGAAGAACACCATCACTGCTACGATACAATCCAATCGTAGAATTTGGAGAAAGAGCTTAATTGCAGACAGTCACATAAAGATTTAAACTTATTCCGAGGTATAGAATTCTATTAGCGAACATAATGAACCCAGTAGACTTACCGATTCGTTTGGAATTTTGTCAGAAATTCATTCAAATGGTGAAAGGCGGCGAAAACATGTTGAACAGCATTTTTCTGTCTGGGCGAGTCCCATTTCGATTTAAACGGCAATTTTAGCAAAGGAAATTGTCGAATATGAACTCACTCTAATCCACAGATACTCTATGAGAGAGAATTGCATCCTCATCGCGTCACATTGTGGTGTGCTGTCTCATCCAGGTGCATTATCGGACCACATTTCTTTGAAGAAAAGAGGACTCCTTTAAAATGATCTCTAGAAATTCCACTCTCGGTTGGCCCCTAAAGTATCTTGAGCTTACTGCGGCAGATACAAAAAAAAAAAAAAGAAAAAAAATTATTAGTTTCTCAAATAAATAAATAAAAAATATATACACATATTATTCTTTGGATTAATTCATTAAAATCAACAATATTAGTTGTTGAGCTCAAGACCAGTATAAAGAAGGTAATAGGGAAAAATACAAGACAGTCAAAGCGGTAGATATTATAGCCGGCGGATTCGTAAAAGAAATCTAATGAGGAAATAGCTATAATTTCTATCACTCTGACAATAGCAATATCCATCAGCTGCCCTGTATAAAAATCTCATGTCACGTTGTTTGTGGTCGCTCCCCTCCGGAACAACCCGACCGATTTTAATGTAATTTTTTTCGGTATATTTGGTAGGTAAGGGAATAGTTCGAAAAGTATAATTAATGCTTGGACAAGAGTTGCTATAGATTTGAAAAGTTCTGAATCGATTGAGCTAAAATTTGTACTGGGATGCATTTCCAGAGTTGTCTATTGCACAAACAAAAAATCAGATAGGTGGCGCTAGTGTCGAGATATTTATAGAGATCGTATTTACAGTCCGATTTCAACTCAAATTCATATCAAGTATTAGACATATATACAAACGTATTTGATTAAATAAATTAACCGATAGGTGGCGCTCTATCAGAAATATCTAAAAAACCCATTTGATTTATTTTTCAAATCATATTTGGGTAAGGTGTAGTGAAGCGCGCGGGGTCAGCTAGTTTTATTTTGTAATAAATTAAAATTAGATATAAAAAAACAGATTTTCAGAATATTTTAATAAGTAGAGGAGGGGTTGTTATGTATTATGAAAAAATTAATACATGCCTACTTGAAATACCAATGAGATATTTTTAATGCAAATCTCATGACGCTATTGACCTGGAAATAAATATTTGCTACTTTTGCAATATTTGGAGAATTTTGGCAATAAAAAGAAGCCTCTTTTGAAAATAACTGTAAATTGAATTAAAAAAATAATAATTTAACTCACTTTTCTTAAACCAAAAACGAAAATTTATGACAAGAAAATAAGGATAAGGATACTCTTTTATTGATACGTTTATTTAGTTTACCAAACTTTTTTTTTCATCGCTGCAGATATGCAACTGCACCATGTAAAGAGTTAAAATTTCAGAATGACCGCTGTTTGAGGCATATCCGTTAAGCGCAAATCATTCAGCTTCATAAAACGTATAAAAGCAAATGAAAGTAATGGAAGTCATTAGCAAAGTGAATTAGAAAAATGTCACTAAATGTCACTAAATTCTACTTCGAGCGAATAAACCGCATTTATTTTAGTAAGCATTGGATATAAATTAATTCATGAATTATATAATTTTGCCTGGCCCTTTTCTTTAAAAATTAACGAAGTAAAGGATTATGATAGAACATTTTTTTTTTCATTAAATTACAAGCGAAATTCCATATTAATATTTTATCAGCCAGTATAAAACTGAAAAGAAATAAAGCCACAACCACCTTCTCCTCAAAAAAAACCAAAAAAACAAAAAAAAAACATGAAACAAAAAAATACTTTAAAGACTCATTGTTGAAATTCCAGTCGAGCAGCGCAAAGAAGACAAACAGCAAAAGCTAAACGCGAATAATGGCGCGCTAAAAATGACATAAAGCACAACAAAGTATTTAAACAAATAATAATAAATAAGGCAGATGAAGTTGTAAAAGACAAAAGACCAAAGCCAAAAGCCAAAAGACAAAACAAAAAATAAAGGGGTAAAATAATAGCTGGCGAACAGCGCAAGCGGTGCGGGGGAGTTGCGGGGCGCATTCATTAGGCAGCATTTCCTGAGGGGCTATCGACTTTGTCCACCCATTATTGCCTGCAAGCGATTAGCGTGGATGAGGAACCAGGCAAAAACGGATGATGTTGCGGTGTATGTAGTTTGCTAAATAGAAAATAATTTTTTTTTTTCGCTCCCCTGTTTTAGGGAAAGAATAAATAACCCGTTTATACTAAGTGGAAAGCATGCCGCTGGCCATTGAAATTTACTTTTTTCATGCACTTTGCTTTCATTCTGAATTTTTAATTTTCTGCTGTGCTGAACGTGTTTCACATTTTCATTCATTTTTTATTTATTTTTCTTCTCATTTTCATTTCTTTATTTTCAAAAATTCAACGTCTAATAACTTAAACAGTCCCGGCCTGTTGATGACTTTATGAACGGCGTTTGTTTTATGTCTGCTAACCGAGTCCTAGGTAAGTTAACCGCAGGCGCTGATTTAGCTTTCTGCTTTGGAGAAGGATGGATGGAACAGAGCCATAGCCATAGCAAACTGCTGACCGGCGGTGCCAATATGTGCGTCATTAAATTGCGGCTTTCGGCCTTTAAATTGTTTATTTGTATTTATTCTTTTTTTTTGTCCACCACACAATTTTCACCGCTTCACTGTTTTGCCATGTTTCGAGTCTACAAAGTTGCGCAAACAATTTTTTTTGTTAGATTTTTTAAGTTTTCTTTTCAGATTAATTTTAATTTTTTAAATCACTTGCAGCTTATTTTTAATTACAAACAAAAACGACACCTTCCCCCTTTAATATTAAACCCTGTAAAAGGTCATTTAACGATAAATTAAAGGTTCGAGCAAAATTGAAGATAAAAAACCAGAATTTGCCATTCAAACAACAAAAGCACCAAATTAAAGCTAATCACTTGCGTATATAGACAAAACGCAGATTTTATATTTTTCAATTAAACATCATGAAATTTTAGCTACATTACGTGCAAATTATTGACGCTTAACTAATACCTACCTACCGTGGTCGTGGGCGTGGCAGTAAAAAGTGTTATGCCCTCGGTTATCTGTTGTAATTTACTTCAAATATAATGGCTTATTTTTTTCTAAAGCAGTGAATTTAAATAGAGGTCGTTCACTTTATTTTGCTTATGCATAGCTAACTCACTGTGATATGCCTGCGGCGAAAAGCCGTTAGCCGCCCACAAAGTGTGTCTATGATAATAAAAAAACAAAATATTAAAAAAATTTAAATCAAAAAAATGTCCCAAATGCCGGGCATAATGGCTCGCAATAATGACGTTATTTCTACAATTTTTTTTGGCGCTCATTTCATAATTCAGATGCATATCTAGAAATTTTTTATTCGCCATTTTGATATTTGAAAAAAACAGCTTATCTGACTTTGGCACAATTATTTTCCCACAATTAAATTCTGATCTTCCACAGAAATATTTTTGATATTTCAATGCAACTCTTACCAAGTTGAACTGCTAAACTACAACTCTGCTTAACTAAACGTTAAAATATTTCCTCGGCACATTGTTATTTTGAGCTTGATAGAAGAGAAGCGATAACTCGAGTTAAGTTATTTTTCCAAATAACCACGGTAGTGTTTTTCGGCTCTACCCAGATTTCATGTTTGCTTATTTTCATGTCGCAAATGAGCCAAATTCGCTCTAGACTCTAGCAATTTTACCCTTTTTTTTGTTTTGGTCCCGAAAACCCGCTCGGCTTCTAAACGTTGAGCCGTCACTTCGCTCGCGGCTGTCATTACGCTCATTTTGAATGCAATGCGCCAGTAGTGCACAGTCCCACAATTAGAGAGTCGAACCGCACCCACACTCCCACACTTTGCCAGCTGTCTATGCCGAAAACACGCAGAAAAGCTGTTGGAAATGTCGTGGAATAGAATTTTTTTTTTTTTAATTAGTGTCAGTGGAAAAACAAACCAATTAGTGTTGCTGTCAAGAAATCCCTTTCACGCTTTTTTTTCCGTCACCTCCTGTCGCTTCGCTTCGCATTGCATCATTGCATTGTTCGTTGTTGGTCGCTCGCCGAAAACTTACAGCGAAATTATATTAGTTTTTTTTTGTTTGTTTAGTTTTTACTGTGTATTTGTCAATTGCGCGAAAAACTTTACTACCAATGCGACACTGGTTTGGCTGGCTGACTGGTTGGCAGCGCAATTTATTGCTAATGGCATTTGTTCAGAATTATTGAAAATGCACTTTTTAATGAAACATTAATTTTGACCCTTTCCCTATGGCCGCACTGTTCTCATTCAATGCAGGCAGCACTGGCACGCTTGCCAAGCGCGCCGAAACAAAAAGACGCAAAGTTTTTGCATTGAAAAGTGTAAAATGAAAATGGCAAACTAAAAGTGGAAAGTGAAAAGTTTCTTTTAGCCGACTTTTGACATTTTGAGTTGAATTTCGGCGAAATTATGTGGAAAACAAATAAGTAAATGCCGCAAATGTTGCGTATTCAAAAAGTATTTTTATAATTGCTCGTAGTATTCGTTGCATTCATCACGAAAATATTTTTGGCAGGCCAGAGTTAGTGGAATGTTAATTTGGTGGCTTTCAAAAGTTTGTTATTGAGAATATGATAATTAAATATTCCATTACACTTACTTCGAAAGTTCATTTCAATAGCTGAGAAACTTCGTAGTTCCGAAAGTCGAGTACTGGAGATGAGCGAATAGTAAGATTTTTATTTTTGATAAATACTTTAGGTATTTACGTTTCTCGAATTATAAACAATGAGCAAAATATTCATTGGAATAAAGAGCCCCAACAGGGTGGCCCCCTAAATTCTACTCATTAATAAATGCAATAAATGCCACCGTTCAGTAAAAAGTACTGTGTCTCAAAAGTTGAACTTCTGTGTTTCGATTTTAACCAGTTCTAAGTTTTTATAATTTTTTTGTAGTTTAAAAAATGAATTAAATATATAGTTTACCGATTAGTTTCATATTGTTACAATAAAAGCTTCTATTGAAGGACAAAAAATAGATGCCGTTGAAAAAGTGGGATATAAAAAAAGAGAACAACTTCTACAAAGCTACAGTAGTTCCAAGGACTTCCGCGTTACTTGGTTGGCTTTGCGGCGCTTAGGCTTAGCTTAAAACTTGGTTGTTTTTATAATATAATTTAATTAATGCTATTGCAAATTTTGTGTCAGCTTTTTAATAGAAATCCTCTTGAAAGAGGCGCGAACACCCCAGTAACATAAGACTGGTTCAAAAAGTGGCGTGAAAGTCTTTTCTACATACCAGCGCTGATATAGAATTTTTCGCCGCTTTTCTTGCATCGCTATGTTTAGCGCGTTCCCAAACGTGCCATACGCGCCGCACAAACGAACGGTGCTTATAGAAGTTGTAGAGAATGATATCTTCTAAAACTTTGCCTTTAAAATAAGCCAATTATTTTCAACAGAAATTGCTAAAACCTAAAAACCCCTAAATCTAAGATGGCAGTTTGCCATATAAAATATTCGCGCAAGACCTTGAATCCATAATCTCACAAAATAGAAGTAAACTGCGTCATAAATTCCAACCTACAAATTTGTTTCTTTGGTTGCAACGTCGATGTTGTTGTTGTTGTCGCGGTAACTTAGACTCTACAAGATCGGTTCAACTATGGTCATTATCATCGGGGACTCAGCTAGGGGGAGGCCCAAGAAACGCGCAGTTTCGCCAGAGTCGGATCAAAGGGAAAAGGGTGTTAGATGAGTCGGTTTTAGAGGGCAGGTAAAGAGGTGGGTGGTATCGTGTGGAGAATTGTCAAATGACGGCTATGCATTCAGTTCGTCTGCGTTGATTCTGGACAGGTAAGAGTTTCGCCTGATATAATATACAGATCGCAAATGAGCCAGAGTGAAGCGGGATTCACGAGGCAGCTGGAGCTCCTCGCAGGGCGAGTTTTGGCGAAGGTGGTAATTGTGCCTGGGGGGAAGAATGTCGTTTAAGACCACCCTGTAGGCAGCAGAGTCCCGTGTATTGGTGGTGTATGACTGAATCTCGTCGGAAATTTCTGGAAGATGTCTTCTGATGTGTCGAGGAGGCCACCGTAGTGGTCACCCAAACGACCACCTGCTCGCTAAGCATGAAATTGTGCTCACTAACTGGAAGCATTGAAGCCAAATAGGTGTTCTACCGGTGACATCAGTAGGCATCCTATTTCCGTCCGTAGCGCTATGTTCTGAGTGATCTGTAGTCTCATCCACTGTGTCCTACTTGTCCCAGACGACCAAATTAGAGCAGTACAGGTGTATCATCCACATGTATTTGCGATTGCAGCCTGATCTCCTTTGTGCAGGTGGTAAAAATCCGGCCAGTGCAGAAACGAACTAGGTCGATCACATCGACTTGGTTTGTAAAATGTGATATTGATGCTGAGGAAAACACGGGTATTGTTTTATAAGCGCCTTTTAGTTTTCTCTAAAAAATTAAACATATTGAAACCTACTCCGAACGGCAAATGATTTTTGAGAGAAGATTTTTCACGGCAAAAATAACATCGGAGGTTATTGGTATCCCTTTAGGGCTGAAAAGTGACCCCTGTTCCCCTAAAATCACTTCGTATTCCTAAGGAACCTCATCAGTACCCTAATTCCGATTGCCCTATGATCATCAAGCTCATTAAGAAAATAGCTACCTTCAAATTCAGCTCTGCTCCTAGCTAGTGTCGGACAGCGGCTGAGTAGTTGTTGTACGGTCTCCTCTCCGTCCACGTCACAACAACTCACTCAGCAGTCCCGTCAGGGACCCCAGACTTGCAATGTATGCCCCTATTTAACAATGCTACAATCTCAGTGTCCTATGTCCTATTTTTTCCCGCTCTTTTGACATTTCTCTTCAGTTAGGATTGCCATTTGATCATGGAAAGATATACGATCCAACAACGAGTCGAAATTATTAAAATTTACTACCGAAATTCGGAGTCAATGGCCTCAACTTTAAGAGCGCTAATTTATGATCGTCGTCATTTCTGGCTGAATGGCGGCGTCAATAAGCAAAATATGCGTTATTGGACAGGTAGTAATCCACACGTACTCCATGAGTCAACAAAGCATCCCGAAAAAACGGTATTACGGTTTGGTGCGGTTTATGGGCTGGCGGCGTCATTGGGCCGTACTTCTTCCGTGATGATCAAGACCGGCACGTTACTGTGAATGGGAATCGCTACCGCTCAATGATAACCGAATATTTTTGGCCCGAATTGGATGATATGGACTTGGACAATATGTGGTTCCAACAGGAGGGCGCCACAAGCCACTCAACGAATGTCACAATCGATTTATTGAAAACCAAATTTGGTGAACGTGTTATCTCACGAAATTGCCCAGTCAATTGGCCGCCTCGGTCGTGCGATTTGACGCCGTTAGACTATTTCCTGTGGGGCTACGTCAAGTCTATGGTCTATGCCAACAAGCCAGCGACGATTGATGAACCTCGCACGAATATGGAACGTAAAATTGCAGCAGTATCGGCCGATTTATGCTTGAAAACCGTCGAAAATCGGGTTCATATCCCAAACCGTTTTTTTTTTTATTTAAAAAAACTTTTGTAGCGTTCCTATTGGAAAGCCTTGTATATTTTGCTCACAGTTGCGAGGAGTACGTAAAGTAAATGACGTTAGTCTGGGAGGCATTTAGGTTTAAGGTATTATCTTTTGCTCACGAAGAGATGCGTTCGAGGTCTTCATTTATTCTAAACACCAAATCCTCTGACAAACCAACAAGCTAAATTTATCAATATACTCCTACAGCAATAAATAATATACTAATACATTTAATTACTGGTGGTGAAATACGGTGGTACGAGGGTTCTTACCACAGGAAACGAAATGCGATGCAACTTCTTTGTAATTTTCGTGCTTTGTGGTCAAATAGAAATATATTGTCTACATTCTGACGGTTTTCGCTATCATGGGAACTGAATTTTTATATTTTCTGATAAAAGCAGTCAATTGAGTTTGACAATCGCTTTTTTGTCTAGCAGCACCATACTATTTGAATTCACCTTGGATTAGATGTCGTTTTTCTAGTAGCAGGCATGACATTTGTGTTATCTAAAAGTGCTAAATTTTAACACGTCAAATAGGATATAAAAATTTCATGCAATAAATGCCTCCAGCGACAGTTTAAACTCACTTTATGTAAGTAAATATCTTATATGACGAGTATATAAATAATAATATCAAAGAA
This sequence comes from Anomoia purmunda, assembly GCA_951828415.1. Lineage (NCBI taxonomy): Eukaryota > Metazoa > Arthropoda > Insecta > Diptera > Tephritidae > Anomoia > Anomoia purmunda. The sequence goes on from OX639993.1 coordinate 170,430,859, forward strand.
GATATTTGGTAGGCGAGACAAAAGAAATATCAAACACATATCTACATTTGCACTTTTCATCAAACCAATACCTAAGTACAGCGCAAACCTTGAGGCATTTTCGTAATGATAAAGTTTGAAAGTAGATGTGAAAAGAGTGAAATTACATTTCGTTTATTCAAATATTAAAACTCATACAAAATTTAACCGAACACTTTCATGAACTTCTGGCAGTAGGCAAAGTTAAGAGAATGAGATTAAGAGAAGACAGATGGCATTAGCCCGCGGCTATCGTTTGGAAGAAACACGCCAGAGTTTCAAACAGATACGGCGAATGATTAAAATCTTAAATCGCATCGAGTATATGACTAGCTGTTTTTTTCGGCATGCAGACAAGCACGTGTCTTCAAAAATCCGTTAATTTATGACTAGTTGTTTTGTAAAATTATACGCCATAGAAAGGAGAAATATATTTAAACAGTGTGACGATGAGACAGGCAATGCGGTTGTTGCGAGTTGTGGAAAGCAAGCGAAAGTTTAGCGTGGTAACAGTTACAGATAATAACCGCTGACGAGGAAAGGAAATACACAAAAATTAATAGCTGTCATTGACCTGTACGTTGGCATAAATATTTATAATATCATATCACACACATTTACTTGCTACCAAATACGCTTAGTAGCGTAGCAAATTATATGGTATAGCTAACACTTATTTTGGTTAAAATTAGTGATGCTTTGTGAAAGTTAAAATCCTGCAAGTCCTACTGTACAAGGGCAATTTGAAAAATCCGTGCAAAATTTATTAGGCGTCTCCACTAAAAAAAAAAATTGGTCTTACCGTATCAGAGTATCAATCTTCAAACCATTAAATACAAAATTTCAAAAAGATCTGTCATTTAGTTTTTTTTTGGCAAACAACTTTTAAGATTTGTGAAAAATGGAAAAAAGTGAATTTCGTGTTATCATAAAATATTGCATTTTTACGCAAGAAAACGCTTGCAGAAATAAAAGCGCAGCTTGATAAACATGTCCCGAACTCCACACCACCAATTAGAATGATTTAATAGTGAATCGTAGATTTTCGTGCAGGTCTTATAAGATGACAATTGACAGGGCCGCAAAACTGGTCAAGAGTGATACGATATCCAATATTGATATCTACATTTTCACAGATGGCCAAGCGACGATAAATCACTCCAGAGACAGTAGAAAACTTCCATGTTAGCTATGAAATGGCGCACATTACTCCGGGAGATGGTTGAAACTTTAAGGCCGATGAACTCGAGAAACTCAGCACTAACCTCTCTGTAGAGGATATAATTCATGAAATTGGTATATTTTTACAGATATCGAAACTATATGTTATTTTTTAGGGGACAAGCAGACCCACGCTCCGTTTTAAGAGAAAACTGCCGTTCTAGATATCTTCCCTGCGATTGCTATGGATATGTGCTATATGATATACATATGTATATAGATATTTCCTTCCTGCTCTCACGGAAAAAACGATAGAAAAAACCCACGATATCATTTTGCACGATCTAAGAGTGAAAGAGTGCGAGATAGCAGATATTGTGAAGATCTCAACAGAACGTGTGTACAACGCCTTGCACAAAAAATTTGGTATCAAGAAGCTATCCGCCAGATGGGTGCCGCGTTTACTCACTCGGGACCAAAATGCATGATGATTTAAGCTAGGAATTGTGCTTCCTCATCCTCCGTACTCTCCAGATTTGGCTCACTTCGTCTATTATCCGTTTCCAAACTTGGAGAAATGGCTCGGTGATCTGAGGAGGAAGTTGAATTTGAAACTGAGGCCTCTTTTTGAAACTTTGACGCAGCCTATCGGGTCTTGCAATAGGAACGCACAAAAGTATATATTTCTATGATGAAATTTCAAACCTTACTGAAGAGAACTGTCAAGAGAGCGGGAAAAAATATGGCGTCATTTGCTGTCACTATCGGTCTACTTTTGTAGCGTCCCTATTGAAAAACCCTTTATATCGAACTAAAAGGAGACTACGTTAAAAAATAAAATGAAATTTGCCGAAAAAGTTTTGTTTTCACTACTTTTCCACGAACTTTTCAATTCGCCCTCGTATATCTAAGTTTTCCGCTGAGATTATCAACACATCCTATTATTTGCTTACACAAAATATGCGGCAAGAATCATCAAGCCAGCTCAGCAATGCTACTCAAGATTATTAGAGGTTTTTAATGAGAAATGGAAAACAAAAGGAAGCAAAAACAAAACATGCTAATACAGATAACAAAAATTAAAGAAGAAGAAGAACGATGGAAAGATGAAAAGATGCTAAGTACCTCAACGGGATTCGATTGCCCAAGATACCAAAAACAACAGCTAGCGCCAAAGAAAGCGAGTGACATGGCGACACAGATAGAATCCGCGCACTTAGTGTAGCATATCAAAAAGAGGGCAATTTGAGGGAAAGCAATGCGAAGTATTAAATTAGTATTGTAGGGCGGGGGGTTGGCATTGCAAGAGAGCTAGCGCAGCGGGGAGGGTGGTGAGAGCGGCACCAGCCATTTAAAATAGTTGACGAGTCACAGTCGCCAAGCAAATACTATAATAGAGACATTTCAGCTCATTTCGCTTTGGTTGTCGAACCAAACGTCTTGGCATGAAATTCGAATTAAAGCTCCCAGCTGGGAATGAGCGTCCATTCAGATGGACGACAGAAGAGCATAATGCGTAGATTGTTGATAAAGCGCAAATTTGTTGCAATAAGAGATTTTAAATTGTGATAGAATGAAGCGGCTCACAAGGCTTTGCTCTTTGCGGAAATAGTAGCGGTTTGCAGTAGGCAAACTAAGCAAACTTAACAAAAATAAAACGCACTGCTCGCTAGACTGAGAAAGTAAAATGGCGAAGGATATTAACAAGTGGCAGCCATAGAATAATAGCATGAGGGATATGATGGCTATTCTTCAACAAATCACATCCAAACAAAATCTTATTTTGTTGCTGACTAACAGTGGAAAAATTGTAATGGGAAATATACACAAAATGCGCAAACCGTAATCGCGTTCTCCCTCGTCCTCCTCCACATCCTCCTCCTCATTCAACTAGCTCACTTTATTTCTTGCGGCTTGTCGTGGATAATGAAAATAATTCTGATAGCTTTTGAAATTTATTCGACAAAATGGTGGCACTTGGGGTGTGGAAAGAAAATTGTGTACGATAATCAATTAGTAAGCATAAGAGAGTAAATAAAGTGGAAATAATATCACGGGTGGCATCACTTTTCGGAATGGTAAAATTTTGCTAATAAATGTATATAATATAATCATCTAAAAATTATTGGGCAAGTTTTTTGCAAGGAATAAATATACAGCATTGAGATTTCATGTCATTCAGGCTTTACGAATGGAGGCAGTCAATTTGAAAAATATGTAGGTTTTAATTCATTCAAGGCGAATTCATTGCGTTTGGCGCACAACAATAAAAAATGTACACTAACAAATTGTATGCACAATGACTGGGAAATCGATGCGAATTACAACTAACACATAGTTTTTGACATTCAGTTCAGCAAGTGAATTCACTCAGCTCCTCGCTCAAAACCTCTTTATATGAATTCGCTTTGGTGGTGTTTTTTTTTTTAATATTTTTTATTGAGCTCATATGTATTCTTTTTTTCGTTTGCGAATGAGCTTTCAAAAGCCGTAAAAGCAAAAATAAACTCAATGGAAATTTTTACAACTCAAACGCAAAAGCAAAAACAAAATACCCGGGACTATGACTACAAAATACTTGTAATAAAATAACACCTTATATGAACTCATTCAAATTTATATACCGGCGAGTAGAGGTATAAATTGGACGAAGCGCTCTTAAAGTTGAGGCCATTGACACCGAATTTCGGCAGTAAATTTTAATAATTTCAACTCGTTGTTGGACCGTATATCTTTCCATGATGAAATGACAAACCTTACTGAAGAGAAATGTCAAAGGAGCGGGGATGGCGTCGTTTGCTGTCACTTTCGGTCTACTTTTGTAGCGTCCCTACTGCAAGGCCCTATATATTCTTGATTACTCAATTCATAAAATTCGTAAAACAATAGGATTATTTGTCAGAAAGTGTCACGAGTCAAAGTGATACAAGAAGAAAGGGTCATGTAGTCAAGGAGACACTGGCAAACTTTGAAACTAAGTCCAAATCATAGAAATTAAATTGTCTCTAAAAAGAAACCTCCGCAACATTCGAATTCGCAAAATTTAATTTATAATGGATGGTTGTGCAAATTAGTTTTAGCAGTCGTTTAATGCTCTGACGACTTTAACAGAGGTAAATTAATTGAACTATAAAACCAAATTTTTTTACTCCGATTTTTACCTGAGCACTCTGACTGTGTCCTTTTTACAATCAGCAGCCAACTTTGGTTATATTCTACTCTCGCACTGAATGCAAACGTTGAGCCGGTTGATAACACTGTGCGTCAGTTTCAAGGCAACTGAGAGTAAAACTATCTAAGAGTAAAACCCCAGCTGGGTCAAGAACAGTTCATTCCTCTAGCGACTTTTAAAATTGGTTTTTTGAGGAGTTTATCGAAGTGAGCTCAAAGCGATTCTTTTAGGTTGTTCAATGTTCTGCTTAAATGTGTAGGGAAAACTTTACTGCAAATGCTTTTATTTTGCTTAAGCCCGTGCTGAGAATAGAGGCAACTGCACGGCAGATGAACAGGTTAGGAGCGTTAAAAGTATCTTAAAGCTCACCATGCCGTGATCCTCAGAGTTCGAATTGTGCATTATCGGTTGGCAACAACGCACTAAGTATTCAGTTAGACTGAATATGACTTTTGAGTTTTGTAGATGACTGCTGTTGATAAACAGTGGTCTGCTTTAACTCTTTGAATCTCTTCTCTTGGTGAGCTATCAAAATGGAAGAAAACTTTTGATGAAGGTAACGTAATCGGTTATCATGTATGTATCCCCCGTTTGGGAACACGCCCCCAAGCATAATTCTTATTATAAAAATACAAACTCATTTTTTCGACTTCGTGTCCTATGTAATAGCTGATATAATGCCCGCCGATCTGCTGGCCAATGAATTTAATCTTGTTTCTACTTCACAGCAAAATTTTCAGCAAACGCCCTTAAACCCCTAAGCGTATATGTAGATTGTGGAACATGGAAATGGCGTTGTAGAGTGAGGCACATTTTATAAACAACGCCCCGTCCCTGATGAAATGCGAAAGTGGTTCCGGGGAGGCGGTTTCACTGATGTTTCATACGGACCACTTGATGGATAGTACGCTACTCCAACGTTCGTAAACAAAAAAAGGAAAACAAGCAAAAATAGCTTCTCTCCGCCTAAAGCTAACCATACACGAAATACTTGTCTTTGCGATCGGTGCCGTTTGGAGTGAAATTTACTCGCTATACGAATCCATTGTTGGCGAAAGTTTTCAATTTTGTTAGATCCGCGTATGCCCACAAGACTTTGTCGTGCATGGTGTACACAATTCACGTGTCGTCCGTCACGCTATTGACATCGCGATCAAAATTGGCGAGTGTGCATGAAGAATTCATTATAGGGCTTGTTGAACTAATACAAGAAGAAAGTGCGATCTGGAAAACTGACAACTGACAATTACTAAAAAAAAAACATAAAAATGAAGAGCTGAGACAATTAATTATAAATTGCTAGAAGGGCTAGAGGATTTTAATGGATGGGTATGCAGTTGCAGTTGAGGGGGCCCAACTCCTTTTTAAGGGGCCACTAAAGCCAGCACAGTCTGTTTACCGCTAGGTGGGGCTACAAGCGGTCATCAGTCTAATTGTTATCCGACGTTTCGCCACACAACTTTGCCCTTAGATTTTAATATCGTATGTGGTGAAGTGAACACACTACGATCGCTAGCACTGGTGGGTTGTGCTCTCACTTCTCTCCTTTTTCCCCACTGACCTTAATTTCTACCTCTCTGTTGATTTCACTTGTAAAATTCAAATTAAGACGACAAAATTAAAATCTATTCGGTTAATATTAATAAATTCAAAAAACTTTGTGTAAATTTAAAGCAAACCCAAAGAAAGCACAGAAATAAACGAAAACTTTCCAAAGGAGGGTGACACAGCGCTTTATGAAATTTCAAAAGTTCTCGCATTCCTTATGATTTCAATTAGTTAGTTGTGGTGCCGCTTGAAAGCAGGTGTATATTCCCAAATTCTTCAATATTAAAGTTCATCAGGTGTGTTTTATGGTGTAGGTAAGTGACAGAGAATGTTAGCAAAACAATGACAAGGAAAGCCTAAAAGTAATAATGAAAACAATAACGTTGGACAAAAGATACTTAAAGCGAAGGTAGAAGAGTGGAATATTAAAGCTGCCACCGAAATTGTCTGTGCTTTTAGAAGTTAATGCTTTGAAGCCAAGGCAGGGAAGGCTGAACTTTTGTTAAATGGAAATGAAAGTATAAGAAAAAGATTGCGTTTTTTTTTAGATTACGCCACACATTTCGAATACCACTCAAAGCGACGAGCGCGCACGAAGTTATATCGTATACTTCTATGTGATTGTAAATATATGTACTACATATGTATATACAGTGTACATGAAAAGGGACAAGTGTAGAAAATAAATAATGGCAAGTGTCGGAAAATGCTTCGTAAAACACATGCAATAAATTTACGAACGAATGTGTAAACTAATACGCCAAAAAAGAAAAAAAACAAACTACATAGATACATCCCATATACCTAAAATTTAAACGAATACAAAGCGCATAGACAACAATGAGAAGTTAGAAATTTTTAACGTCTCCTTGCCCTTCTTATATTCTTTTGTACGACTTTTAATATGCTCTGCGTGTTTAAGGTTATGAGCTTTGGAGCGTAAACTGGAAAGGGATTTTTGGTTGAATTCCTTGCAGGTGTCAGCGTAGGCGGCGGTTCCTTGTAATGCGACAAATGGAGGGGCAATATATTGTACTTTAATCATTTTACTTTTAATTTAATTCCATAAATCCCAATGCAAAAGAAATCGAGTTCCATACATAATGGCATCGAATGTACTTTCACAGGAATAAAGAATTTGATTCATATCCCAAACCGTTTTTGTTTTATTTAAAAAAAACTTTTGTAGCGTTCCTATTGAAAGCCCCTGTAGAATTAGTAATAATAGTAGCAGGAATTGGTGAAAACAGTAGTAATAATTAGTAGTAACATTAATGGAAAGCGTAGTAGAAATTAGTAAAAAATAGTAGTATAAATAGTAAAAATAGTAGTAGCAATTAGTAAAAATAGTAGTAGACGTTAGTAAAATTGGTACTAGTAATTTGCAGTAGCATAAGCAAAAATAGTATTAGAAACTGGTAAGAACTAATTTACACTACCAGTAAAAATAATAGTAGAAATTAGTACGAAAATTAGAAAAAATAGTACTTGTAATTCGTAGTAGCATTAGTGAAAACAGCAGTAGCATCTTGTAAATATAGTAGTAGAAATTAGTGAAAGTGGTAGTGGAAATTAGTTAAAATAGCACTAGTAATAGCATAAGGAAAAATAGTAGTAGCAATTGGTAAAAACAGCAGCGAGATATCCGTGATTTGTGTTCAATCTCAATACCATTGAAAATGATTACTGGAGGAGCCGAATGCATGTACCGAGTATCAAATTCGCTTTGTTAAATGAAAATATCGAATGTTTTGAATTTTTGTAAACAATTGCTGGAAATACACCTTATTTTTTTCACTAAGAGTTTCCACGGGACCCAGATTAAATAAAGTAAATTGTAAAGTATAATATTTTACTCACAATTCTCGAAAACCCACCGCAGTGGCATGTAGTACGAGGGGGCTACAAAAGTTCGCTTGTTTGAGCAGAAAACAAAACAAATAAAAACTTACAAGATTTATTCATGTATCATAGATGATTACTCAATATTTGCAGGCACGGCATTCAAGTCCAATTTATCAACAATCATGAATCGATATGATGCCATCGTAAAGCAATTTGAAAGTGTGTAGTGACTTTAGTTTACGTCCAAACCCGAAGAAAATAACAGAGCGAAGTTCTGTTAAAGTTGGTAGTTGAATTTTCTCTGATTCATCATCCTCAGCTATTGAGTGTTTTCAGGTTTTCTCTTTAGCCGATGGTTCCAAAAGTTTGAAGTAAGTCTCGTAAAATAATTACAGAGGACTTGTTGTTTTTATTGATAATGATTTGAGAGTCACCAAACTTAGCGAACCTTTGATAGTCCCCTCGTTAACCATGATAAGTGTTACGAAAATCTTAATTTTTTAACAAATTAATTAAAAGAGGCAGAAAATAGGGACTAGGAAAAATAGGCACTAGAAAAAAACAATTATACAAAATTTTATCCGAAATTCTGCAATTGTATTTACTGTAATATATATTTTGTATATATGACAAAAAAAATTTTTTTGGAGTCCTTACAGGGTAATCTAAAGGCTGAAAATAAAAATCTATTAAGCCACATCTGTCGTGCAAAACATACACTTTATGGATGAGTGCGCTGTGAATCGAGTTATCCGACGTATGGGGTCCGCCTGAATCGACGAGATTTCGATTCGCTTGGCTTCCGATCCACATTGTGTAGGCGATCGGAAGGTACGAGCTTCCGTGCCGCTGAATGTTGGAGGGGTACGTTCGACCTCTAACTTGTTTTGCTTGTTATTGCGTTGGCTCTTAGGCATTTGGTTGGCGGAATGATCGACGTGGGGTAAGCTGACTCTTAACGAAGTATCTTTTTCTTTTGTCGTTTGTTCTAAGGCGTACGGCGGAAGTGAGTGGTCGAAACGTCTATAACACATAATTTGTTGCACAAGCTTAAGTTGGAGAAAGAAATTCGCAGGCTACACTAATTGTGGAAAATCGTCGTGATGTCGCCCACTGCAGAGCAAATACTTACGTATCCGAGACTAAACTATCGAACTGTCAAATTTGGTTCACACTTCACATTTTAAATCAATAAGCATAATTTCAAAAATTATAAAATCCAAAAAAAAACCACACCATACTCTCTAATGAAAGAGAGACATGGCTGGACTTTTCTGTACTGTCTTTTTTAAAAGGGCACTCCTGCTACAGGAAAATAAAAACAAAAAAAACGATTTTTTAACGCCTGAAGGGATTAATGGAATATTTTAGGTGTACGTTGTATACAAAAAAAAAAAAATAAGATTTTCAAATTTATTCCTGTATAATCCTGACTACGACACAGGTGCAGACACATTCTGTTAGGCATACACATACAGGGTCGGATTTACCTAAATTACCGTCCTGGGTAAATGCCCAAATGCCGCTCTTTTCAATTTAAAAAATCCGCAGACTTTTTTTTCGAGACCAAAAATAATTGAAGCTTATAATCGCTTTCTTATCTCCAACAGCGTTTTCTTTGGCACCATCCGTGTAATACGTGAGACTAAATTTATGTTTTTTGCTTTACGCTGTACAAAAAAATTAAAAAGACTTTATTTTCCCAAGTCTTTAGTCTGCTATGAAGACAAATATTTGAATGCATAACTAAAAGTGACAACTGATGACTGTGGAAATAATGAAGTGTAACAAAGCGTAACAAAGTAACAAGAAAGCAAAAAAAAAACTGATAATGAAAAACTTTGTTTGAAATTTGCCGCCCCTGAAAATTTGCCGCCCTGAGCAGCTGGCGCTGTTTTCCTTATGGTGAATACACTCCTGTACATAAATATACATACATACAAACAATTATTACCCATATATGTTTCTGCTTTTCACAAAAACCATAGTTCTTAGCAAAAGCTATACAATGTAGGTGCAAATAAAACCGAAACAAACTAAAAAAAAAGTATTTGACAATGCGGTAACGGTACATTCATAATGTCACAGGAAAGTTGTATATCAACATACGCTGCAACTTTTCGTGTGCCCCATTCACCTCCCACCACATGTCTGCCGTTTCATTTCAAGCATCTCTCCTTCAACTGCAACATTTAATGAATGCCTTCAGGTGCAACAATTTCTTCTTTGTTTACAATTTGTTGAAAGCAACAGCACAAACAGCAAACGGTTCCCATCTTGCCTCAAGGCGCAAATAAGCAGGTGCTATTGTTGGGAAACATGAAATCAAGAGTGTGTAGGAGAGCACAAAAAAAGAAAAAACAATTCATTGTTGCTACAATAAAATGCAAATATCACAAAATATCTATGTACATATAGTATGTTTAAGGTTTATGACTTGCTAGATCGCATTGTCTTTGCGTAGGCTGTTAAGTGTATGCGAAGCAAACAATGCGTTCTTAACCCTTCGGAGGTGTGGTGGGGTATGTCATACCCCAGCACATGTATTTCCTTAAATATATATATGTTTTTGTTTAAGGAATACGTTATCGCTCCCAATAGCTTTCATTAACATTCAAATACAGGAGATCTGCCACGTTTTACATACCCCAGATATTTCTGTTCCATGGGACAGCCTTTCAAAGTGGGCTGGGGTATCATATTCGATCGCCATAACTTTTTATGTAATTAATGCATTACAGTGAATTTTCTTTCCTTTAAATAAATGTTATTTTTACTTTTGAAATGTAAAAACAGTTTTGAAATTGTTTAAATACAAAAAAAATTATGTTTCAGAAAACTGGAACCTCACTTTTTGGAATAATTTATATTGTCTTTTTTTTATGGCTATAATATTGAATACGAAGGAAAAATTGTTAGGTTTTCAAATTAACACTTTTTAAAAATTAGTTAAAGAATAATAAATCACCACAAAATATTGCTATTATTGGAATTTGGTATTTATTTGAAATTGATAGGCATGGGGTATGTCATACCCCACCACACCACTCAAGGAACTTTTAGTCACCACACCAACGAAGGGTTAATATTCACAATAAGTGAGCTAACAAATATTGAATGCGAAAGCGCATGTGAAACAATTAAATGTAAACAATTAAACAAGAAATACTTATTACGCACGTCACGACACTCACACACACCTATGTATATAGGTACATCGTGTCCTTACTACGCTATTTTTTTTCTCTTCATATCCTACACAAGTTTGCTCTGCACACAAAAGTGTGTCCACTGCCGCAGGTGTCAAATTCAATAAAATAAAGTAAACACAATAAATAAATAAATGCTCAAAGAATTTTTGTTTGTTTATAAATAACACGATGACGCTTGTAAATTAAATTGATTCCAACAATGAAGGCAACACATTTTAGATTTGGGATAAATTATTTCCTATTTCTTAGCCACTAGCTACATATATCAACCTCGCGCTGCTAAGCATGAAACCAAAAAATCAGTAACAAAAAATAAACACCTTGAAAAAAATTAAATTTATTCAAACGAAAAGGATTCTAAGGAATTTCTTGTAAAAAGGGTTTTTGACTCAATTAAAGTTACAAATATATTTTAAATGTAGCCTATGTTATGCCCGCGAATGCTTGCTGGCCATTAGTTAAAGTCCCATGAAAATCCGCTCAATAGTTTCGGAAAGTCGTGAGTACAAACGGACACACAGACTGTACAAAATTTAAAAAAGCACGCGCCAAACTACAAAGACTCGAGAGTTAGAAGTAAACAGTGGTAAACAGTCAAATATGGGAGGGAGTGTTATAAGAAATCTTTGTTAGTCTTAGCATTAATTAAATTAGTAGTAAAAATTGGTAAACATAGTTGTAGTAATTAGTAGTGGCGACCGTCGTAGCCATGTGTGTAGCGTTTGCGCGCTTCACTCAGTGGGTTCCGGGCTCAAATCTTGGCCGGGGCAAAGTAATATCAAAAAATATAGAAAAGTTTTTTTCTAATTGCGTTCTGCCACTAGGCAGGCAATGGCAAAGCTCCGAATGTATTTCTGCCACGAAAAAAACCTCTCACAAAAAAACACTCGCCGTTCGGAATCGGCGTAAAACTGTAGGCCCCATAAATTTGTTGTATACGTCTTGATGATGGAGAAGTTCGGCCACAATCGCTTAAGTGGTTATAGCGCCAATTAAAGAAGTAAGTAACTGTAGTGGCATGACTAAAAATAGTAGTAGGAATTGGTAGTAGCATGAGTAAAAATAGTAGTAGAAAACAGTAGGAATAGTAGTTGTAGTAACCCTAGTATAAATAATAGTAGAAATAAATAGAAGTAGCAGTAGCCTTAGTAAAAATAGTAGTAGAAATAGTGCTAGCAATTATTATCCGTATTAGTAAAAATAGAAGTAGAAATTAATAAAAACATTATGATATAAGTATCTCTAGTAGCGTAATTAAGAGTAGAAGTAGAAATTAGTAAAAAGATAGTAGTAATTAGTTTTAGCATTAGTAAAAAAAGTAGTAGAAAGTAGTAAAAATTGTAGTAGTAAGTGTTAGTGAAAATTAGCGAAAATAGTGATAATAATTAGTATTAGCATTGGTACAAATAGTGGTAGTAGTAGTAATTAGTAGTAATAGTACTAGTTGGTACCAGTAGTAGAAGTTGTAGTTGTAGTAAACATATATCAGAAACATATATCAGTTCAACTTATGTCTAGATCACATCTTAAGAGTAGAATGGCGAGACGGCAGGATAGCACTGAGTTGAGAGATAAATGTAAATAATACTCGGCCCTGAAAACAAAATGGCTTTCTGTCGTTGCTCTTTTTCGACCGTTTACTTGAAAGTCTTACTGTAAAGAAACTTTCCAATTATTGCTGGGGATTGTCCGATCTGGAGTCTATGCAAAATCTTTCTTGAATTTTAGCATTTCCCTAAATCCCGCATCCGAGACAAATTTTAGCATAGAACCTAAATATCTTTGGGCTTATACAGGCATTCGTTATTAGATATTTATTTCGGTTCAGCGACCAATTTAATATACAAATAAATTTGATACAAGAATATTTTAAAAAATCAATGATTATTTTTAATGAGTTAAAACTTAAAACTTTGTTATATTAAAATTGAATGGGCTAATAATAAGCAGAGTGTACTAGTTGCACATATATTTATTTTTTCTTTTGTATAGTTCTTCTGGAAGGCCGAGCAGTTTTTTTAAACATTATTTTTTATATATCTTCTTTTTACTCGCTTTTTTACAGTAAATAAATTTGATAACATCACAAGTCGCCTTCAAACAGTGTTGCCATTTAAATTGCTAACAAATTGAGGGAATTTATTTTAATAGTTGGTATTGGTTAGACGAGTATCATTTTTATCAGTAAGTGAGTTGAAATTTGTAGTTACTCTGTTTCAAAAATAATAAAAAATTAACATTAAATAAAATAATAAGTTCTCTTAAAATGATAGAGTAGGTGCGTAAAGAATTTTTTGAACTCGAGTTAACAAAATAGGCGAATGATTAAACTTGTGGAAATATCTAAACATACAACGCTGCCTCTAAATTAGAAAAAAACCAACACGGCAGTTGGAATGTTCGATACTAAAGTATCAATGTCTAGAATCGAACAAATTCATTGCACGTGAAATCGATATATGTACTTAACAATCTAACCGGAAAAACTAGTATTCAAAAATTTAATCATGCACTACAATGGGACAATATTGAGATTTTATTGAATAATAAGCAAAAGAAGAAAAAACTTACTCCTCTATGCGAATATTTAACATTCTGACAGCTGGTAGGCTTACTGCGCCTAAAACTATGGCGCAAAAATGGTTTTCAGCCCTCTAACTGGTAGGCTTACTGAGCCTAAAAATATTGCGCAAAAATGGGATTCAGCCCTCTAAGGGTGACAACAGTCTTTGTATTTGCTATGTCCTATTGAGTGATGTTGTATTCTAACGAGTACATGACAGCGGCATTATATTCTGCGACATAATTTTAGGCGCAGCAAACATGACAGCTGTCAGGTTACTAAGTTCTGTCAGGCCATCAGAATTGGGACGGTAAAATTCAGGAAAACTCTAGGCACCCATATGAAATGAAAAAGTGTAGCAAAAGAAATATAAGTATTTTTTATTGCATTTTTATTAGTTCGCTCTATGGCAGTTGATTTATATATAAAGTGGAACGCCAAAAAATATGCAACAGATAGATTATGATCATCAATTTAAGTACTGCTTTCAGAGTATAAAGATATATTTACCCAGAAAATATTGATTCAAAAAATCGAATATTGACATACGAAATAATCGAGCACTCATAAATGTCTGACATTGCGAAGCTGAGTCTGAGCTAAAGTCTGGGGCATACATAGCTAGATATTATTCGAAATTCTCTGAAAGAGGCTAACTGCTTAGTCTTGTCAGAAATTCTGTTACAAAGTTTGCAATGCCTTGAATTATTCCGGCGATCAACTGGTCATCTTCTGACAACGCGCTTGAAGCAAATTAGGCTCAACAGCAGCGGCAAGCGGCTTCTTCGGTGGCACGTGGTCAACGGCCATGAAGGTATACTTTATAGATGAGAAAATTTTTAGAAGTTTTTAATAAGCAAAACGATAAAACTAACGCAAAAACTTACAAAGACGCAAAAAATGTTATTCCAAGGGTTCAACGTGGTCCCCATCCAATTGCTGTAATGGTTTGGAGGGGAGTCTACTGTAAATGCGTTACACCTCTTCACTTCTATGAAAAAGGAGTTAAAACTGGAGCAAAAGTGTACCAGCAAGATGTTTTAGAAGGCGTGGTAACCAAAAATCACCCAGCAGTGGCTTAAAGCAATATTCCTGGTTTCATTGCTGCAGATGATTGGCCGTCTGGAAGTAGAGATTCGAATCCATTGGACTACAGTTTGTGGTCAGAGTTGGAGAACATGGTCTGTCGGATAACCCACAGATATTTGAAGAGTCTCAAAACATCTTTGGTTCAATCAGAAACGGTGCGTGCAGCTATTGATCTATGACCGAATCGTTTGAGAGCTTGTGTGAAAGCTAAAATTGACCATTTCGAATAAAAATTAAGTTCAGCTTATTATACAAATTATGTAACTTCTTTGCTTGTGGCACAACGGGTGGACCACCTCCAATTGCTGTTGTGTTTGTTTATTCTCGTTTAATACAGCAATTTCGGAAAAACTTTTACTTAAATAATAGTTAATAGTAGACTCATCAAAAAGCTATGATGCCAATAAATTACAATCATAAAAAGTTTGTTTTGGCGTAAATAATCCTTCGGTCAATACGATTATGACCGTTGCGAAATGTTTTTCATGGCCTAAGCACATTGATTAAAAGTCGTTTTCTGCAAGCTTATAATACCACATATACATTCATTTATGACAATATAGATATATATATATATATATATCCAAATGCCTGTGGATGTGTGTACTCATATAATTAGGTAATAAAATACAAACGCGCATGCGCTTACCTTTTTTTTATTTTTCTTCTACGTACCTTTGTTTGTTTCGTTGTACGAGTACATGTCGGGTTTTATTGATTCGATCAGAAATGAAATAACCAATTTAAAGCGAAAATGTGATAAAAGTGGCGAAACGTATTTGTTTATTTGTATGTTTGTCATGTACTACGTGGAATCTATCAAACTTAAATTGCGGCCAAAATGTAATTGAAACGAAAAGTCGTTTCCAGTTTCAGCCATTTACTGCCTCACCTAAAGCGCCAGCCAAAGTCGTAGAACATTGCAAAATGTAGCATAAATAAATACACGGGAGAAGAGTACAGCAAACAAAAAAAAAAACAACCAATGGACATAATGAAAAGAGTAAAGCGAAACATCAAAGTTTGCACAACTCAAAAGTTGGGTGACGCCAGAGGCGCGACAGAGTTGAATGCGTGCGATGGAGACTAAGACGTTTCAATTTTACCAAAATCGCAGATGAAGATGTTGTCGTTGTCGTTGTCAATATTTGAGGCCAAAGTAAAAGTTTCACCTAAGAACTTTTCTAATTTGTACACGAAAACCGCTGAAATGAAACGAATCAATAAACACACCCATACATACACACACACACATATGTATGTAGAAGTTTATTTTGCAATACAAAATAACAAAAAACAAAAAAGAAGAAGAAGCAACACCAATATTTACTTTACGCTAAATTCCCAAATGTAATGGAAAATATTGCAAGTTGCCAAGTATCGCTGATCGGTTGCCAGTTGGCAGTCATGCGACATGCTAGTCAAGATTTACAAATGTAGGAATTGCGAGTTATCAGTGACTCTATAACGAACATTGTGATAGATTTTATTTCTATCTCTTTTTGCGTGGTGATAGGAAGGCTAAATGCAAAAAAAAATTTCGAAAAACTTTTGTTTGCTGACCAAACAGCTTTCACAAATTAATTGACTCAAACCATGCGCGTTCAGTGTTAGAAGATTTAGTTGCATATTTACTTATCTGCAATGTGGGTTATTCTAACTGAAATGAAGTTCCCAAGATGCAGAAAAACTTTTGGCAAATTAAATTCTCTTTTTTGATACATCGAAAAGTCGCATGTAGCAAATAAATATAACAATCTTTAATACGGTGAAAGCAAGCCTCTTTTCCATTCTACATATCGATATGTTTAATCCTTTTTTTCTCATTCTACGCCTTAGCTTACTTTCATTATTGCAAATTTTTTTTTTGTTAAGAGCTGCAACTGAATTCATAACAGGAATGTTAGGCCTGGCAACCACCATCCCATCACATTTTAAGTACCGAAAATCCCGGAATTACTTGCCAAGAAGTGAGAGATTTTCGGGATTTTAAATTTCTTCTTTTCTAAAATGTAGACAGATAAATTCCCCTTATTTAACTGTCAATATTCTACTAAGTATTGCTGCTATAATTTTTTCTCAGTGGGCTGCATAATAAAACTAAGTATTTGGTGTAGTAAAAAAAAATTGATTATTTTTCCAATAGATGACTTTACTAGTCTGTATATTGCGTTGTATAAGTGTGATCGAATCACGTTATATGCCGCTAGAGAGATAAGATTTTGTACTAAAACCTTTTTCGTACAGTTTCGTCATTGCTTGATTCGGTATTGTTTGAGCACGCGTCAAAGATGGACACCAGCAAAGAGAAAACTCGCGGTCCGTCAGGACAACGGCAGAACTTGCACATCGATAGTTGCACGTGAGATGCTCTGGGGGCTTGGTTTGGGACCCAGCACCATGTGGGTAGTACATGTTCCTGTCGTCGATGGCAAATGATTTTTCCTAATATACATATATTTCCAATATTTTTACCAGATTTTCTTTATGAAAGTTTTCTGATATCTTTCCTAGCCCTATAAGCTGTAAGTTGTAAGAAGTAAGCTCGTAGGTGCTACAAATGATCGTTGAATTTAAACAAAAATTTTTTTTGAACGGGATTTCCCATTTGTTCATGCAAAACGGGAGCCGAATTTTTCTAGGTTTTGAACAAAGTTTGGAATTTTGGATACTATGGTTTTTGTTAAACAATGAAGTTTCGTTTTGTAATAAAAACAATAAATATGATTTAATTGGAAAACCCTTTTTGACCCTTTCGAGCGTGACCCACTGTTGGTAGTAATTTGCTATCAAATACGATTATTTTGGGCGTTTTTTTTTTAAATGGACTTGTATTTTATTTTAACAAAAAATAATATATCGTGAGCCCACTACTTTCTGCCTTATCTGTATATATTGTAGTTAATTAAAAAATATGTGAACTTATTACAAAAAAAAAAAAAAAATACAATTGTTACTTTTCAAAATAGCCCCGACCGTTTTTCGTCATATCTTAAGTTTATTTATCAGATTTATTGTCTTAGTATTACTTATTATTATAATTTAATTATTTTCGTTTTCGTAGTTACGTATGAAATAGTTTTCACATTACAAAAAAAAATTTTATTTAAATTAAAAAAAAAAGTTCTAATCTATACCTAAGTCATCAACCTATAAATATGCTTACAAACAACGCGCACACTCTTTCAAAAGATGAATACCATTGTTTGAATAAGATGATGGTTCCTCTTGAAGGGAGAACTACTTTGAGACAGTTTATTCCCAAGAAATCAATCAAATGAAGACTAGAGGTTTGCTCTGATTTTCTTACGCCAAAAATGCATTTGAGCTACTGATACTATCAGATGAAATGGATTTAGCAAAACTGACTTCAAAACTGAAAAGCTGTTGTAAAAAAGTTGGGTCTATGCAAGGTCTATAAAGGAATACTTGAAAAGTATCCCGACCCTGCACCAGCGATGCCGGGTGGCTGATATCGTGCACAACCGAGCGCTTGATCTAGCTCTACAAGGAGGCTATGGCTATCTCCATGGTATGACAACTGTGGCCGTTCATAGGCACGAAATCCCGAATAGGTCAAGCGCCTGGGTCCTAGACGAACCGTCAAAACAGGGGGAGATTCTTGAACTCATTCGACTTGGCAACGATGGACTACCAATCAGTGGCTGGAAGATATTCCGAGTTGACGAGACAAGGAGAAGCTGCGTTATGTTGGCTTTGTCATGAACGCTGCATCCCTCCCAGTTCTCGCGGGTTGTACTCCATCACCGCTAAAATCCACAAGAAGGCGGATCAAGAAACGGGTCCGTAGGACGACACCTCGAGCGGACCTGCGGATACGGGAGTTCTTACCAACGAAGGAGCGGATAAACTAGGAAACTCCTCGAGTAGACTTGGTGCCCGCGAGTCGTCAGCGGCGAGAAATGACGCCGGGTCTTTAAAAACCACCACAAGTGGGCCTATAGGCCTCCCAATGAGTGCAACTGATACCGTGACGGATACTGAGAGCCACACGGACTCAGTATCTGCATACGTTGGGTCGGTTCGGTCGGAAGTGGAGAGCATCGAATACTATCTCTGTCTCTGTTTAGCTTTCCCAAACATCGAAACCACCTTCTAAGGAAAGAAAGAAGAAAACGCATTGCACCCACCACATCACAACGGACTTTGTCTGCCCACGTGTGCATTCGTGGACTTGCACTGTTACACTTGCTCTATCCTAACCTAACCTAACGGACGAAGCCGATACAGGTGGTCCAAATGCGTTGTTTCCTTGTGCATTCACAACGTATCACGGAGTTGCTTCTGCGACTTTTATTATATATCAAATTAATAAAATTTTTACTATTATTTTTGGCCTTATATGTTTGAAACGACTGAAATTTACTGAGCTTGAGGCCAGGTTTTTATTAGGGAATAATATGAGAAAACAACGATTTTTTAAAGCGGTAGAAGTGATAGCTGCTGTAGATCATCACTGTAGATCATCACTGTAGATCATCACATCTCCTCATCATACCTCTTCCTTTCTAGACTTTATTTCATACAAATGTGTGTCTTATTTATTGAAAAATATTTTTTTTATATGTTTTAACAACTGAATGTTTTAATTTCAATGAAAAATTTGAATATAAAACAAAATAAGATTTTTGTTTTTCCTTGCCATGCAAGAAACTTAGGGCAAAAAATTTTTTGTTATCCGACTAGAAATGGTAAATATTTCTAGAGCCAATTCGAGTAAGATTTAAAATAATTGGATTTTTAAAGCTACCCATTAAAAACTCGTAGCGAAAGGATTCACTAGGTATAAATCTTCTGCTGTACAAATGTATGAATATATTTTTTTTTGAAAGCCGATCCGACACAAAGGCACCTAGCGATTTTCCATAACATATTTAAAAGCTTCGTGAAGCCAGAAAAAAAAATCATAACGCACAGCAAAGTTAATCAATTACACTCAGGTACATCGATTCAATTTACATACCTAGATATGTTTTCCGCTTAATACATTGCAGAAGAGTTAAAACTTTGTACAGCTATGTGCAAAGCAATCGAAGTAACCCAAAGTAAAATCGGAAATTGAAGTTATACATAAATAATGGATATATGTAGGTAGCGGAAAAGAAAAACAAAAAATTCATGCAGAAGAGTAGATGGTTAACATTTGGGAGTTGCTTGGCAATCTGTCTTTTTAATTTTTTATTTCTTCTACTATTTTGCTTTTCCAGAAATAATAAAATGTGCAGTAAAATAGCTAAAAAAAAAACAAAGAGTACATAGAAAAAGCAGCGCTCTGTGAGTAAGTGACAAGTACTAAGCAATAGCAGATAGACAACAGCCAAGGTGTATCAGTAAAATTGCTGCAATTTGCAAAATGGCAGACAAGTAGACATTGGACTTGCCCACTTTCTAGCTTGTCAATTTTCGTTTCCGCTGCAGTCGTCAAGTGTCTTCTCCTGCGCAGCTTACGCTGCACACTACTGGCAATGGGAGTCTGCTCAATAGTTGGCGACCACCGCTAAATACATCCCCTTTGATGTATGGACATTAGACCAAACCAAAAAAAAAAAAAAAATTAAAAGCATATATTTTCATCCCTTAGTTTCAAATTTGCAAAGATTTTGTGATAGAAACCCATCTGGTTCGTAATAATTACACTGTGCTACAGTGAAAATACACTCGAAGAGTTTTGCAAAAAAAAAATTTTATTTTCAAAGTTTTCCATTAAACTGAGATCTTTTATTGCAGTTTCGATTTGTTTTTATTTTCCCCCGTCATAATTTCTTAGCCATTCAGTTAATTCTAAACAGTAATACCTTATTTTTCTCGGAATAGAACGTACTTGGTAGATTTAAGTCATTTTAATTTGCTTTCTTGTAAAATTGTAGAAAAAGGAGCTACCAAATAAGAATATGTAAAAAAAAGGTTTAAATTTCAGATTCATTGCAAATTTTTACAGACTCAAACTATATTCAGGAAAGTCATTACTGATCTAATAAATACCAATATTTTTTTTTTTTTTGATTAAAGATATATCAAGAAAGTTTTTTTGTAGACGAGGTCATACCAAATTGTTTTTTTTATGAATAAGTTGAGAATTTGAGGGTGTTTGGAAAATTTCAAACACATTTTTGAGAACCACTCGACCAGATCTACGATCGACCTCTATGTGGTTACTTGGAAAGTTCGTGCGTTTTTTTTTTTCTAGCACCGTATGATAGTGGTTTGTTCGGATGCTTAAAAGTTAGCAAAAAAAAAATATCGAAAGATTATCAACAGGTGACGGCTGTATGCGCACCTTCCATTTTCCAGTTCAACTCAAATGCAGTTCAATACAATGCAATACAGTTCAATTGCTAAATGACTGCTCAATATATTTACATAAGATTTACCACATACATATTTATAAATATATAGTTTATTATGGGTTTCCATACAAGCAGTTTTTAAAGGGAGTTACCACCTTTTTAATAGCTTAAATTTAATTTAAGCAATCGGTGAAATCAAACATATCAATATGAATGTCAGACGACAGTTTCATTTTCAAAATATTTGTAAGTTAACTAAAATCAATAAGTTAAATGAAATTTTACAATATGTGTAAATTACAACTAAAAAACCTTAATTACAACTATAAGGCTTAATTTGAAAAAAAAAACATTTTTGTAGGGTTGTCAGCTGTTTAAAGAAATGAAGAAATTCCATCCCGAGCAAGTTTAAGGCATGGCTTTTTTTTTATGGGGATATGATTTACACCTATTTGAATTTATTTAAATTATACACAAGTTATATGGAACATTAAAATATGTGAATAAGACGGTCCATCTCGATTAGGAGAAGGTCCAGACCTGTTTGAAAAGCCGAATTTAATTAAATTATAAACAAATTAAATAAACCAGTAAAATATGGATGTCAAATCGTTTGCTTCGTTTGGGGGGAAAGTTTATAAGTATCTTTTGAAGAGTGTTGCCACCTTTCTGAAAAATCAAATTTATTTATATTCTTCAATTAAGAAGACTTGTTACCCACCTAAATATAAATATATTATTTGAAATTTGGAGCCACAGTAGTCGCTGTAGGCGCAATATTTCTACATTTCGATTTCATGCAAATTCAAAACATTCGTTAGCTTTAAAAATGCATTTTGTTTGTGTATACAAAACAACCCAGCAAATTAGGAAAGAAGAACAAGCGTTCAGCTCATGAGATGATTTTACCTAATATGTGTGAATTCACCTTGGAAGAAACATCAACCAGCCGACGGGCCGCAATAGGGCATTACCAGTTAGACCCTATAGTGAATAACTTATATAGTTATAAGTAATTAATTCCTGCTGACCATTAGTCACATGTGAACTACCGTCAAGCCATTCTCAATCTCAACAACGAAGAGCACGATTTTATGTCGAAAATCATCATGAGCGCCTTTCCATTTAAGCGGCTAGAAATAAAATCTTCATTTCTGGGCATTGAAAATTCGCCTGTGATGTTTGAAGAGCCTTTGCATTCACTCAAAGTCACTGTATGGTGTGACGTTCGCGCGAGAGGGGTGGATTGGGTGTAGCAATACTGGCGGCAACCATTTGGCCGTCGCCCCTTGCCAAGTTTGCTTTGGAGACAAACCGGTTTCGCCATTGTGACATCTTCAGTGTCATGTTTCGTTGTTTCCAAACCAAACGTGACAAAGGTTGACGGAAAATAGTTTCAATATATATGTACATATATATCATCAACTTTTCACTCTGGCGAAAAAACAGTATTTCAAAAAGAAACAATTCAAATAAATCACTCAAAAACGAACATTACTTACAGTTTGTGATGTGCGTCTTGATGTTGTATCACAACAACGTTGAGGGACCTAAAATTTTACAACGAATTCGAATGGCCAATTATTTTGCTGAGAAGTTTTTTCTTGTCGGAAATACACTCGAAGGTTTGCCATTGCCTGCCGAGAAGCGACCGATTTAAGACCAAAGCTCTGTATAATTTTTGATGTTACTTGAAAGGAAATATGAGTAAAACAATCGTACCATTAATTTGGAAAATTACCTTGCTGCATATTCGAAAAAATTTTAACAAATACCACATAGCACATTAAGAAATTAACAAAGCTATTTAGTAGCTATGTACTTATATATTTATATCACTTTACATAATTTAATACTTACATACAATTTAATTTCGATATATTTAGGCACTGCACTCAGTCCAAAATAAATGATGTGTTTGAGAACAACGAATATCCCTCATCTCTTGTCAAATTTGATTGAAGGCAAACCAATAACAATAAATAAACAAATCAAAACCGTAACCGTATCCGTATAGTATGTAATATCCGAGTCCCAAAAACTACTGTACGCAAAGAATATAGGAATGAAATTTATTCACAAAGCCTAGAAAGGCAAACCATCTTTTAGCTGCCTATAGATACCTACATACCACAAAAACAACATCATAATTGATGCCTGGACCGCGAAACTATGCAATACAAAAATTTGATTTTCTTGCTTACTACAAAGATATGTAATGACATTTGGCTATTTTAATATGAAGGATAGATAGTTGCTTCTAAATTAACTTCACTTTTTATCTGTAAGCAAATGCAGGGAATTATTTTAATTTATTATACTTAACATGAGTTGAAAAGAACTCAAAAAAAAAAAAACAACATCCATATATGTATGCAAAAAAAGGCTGTCCTTTTCTCTGTAACAACTTGGCGCAAAAATGGAAAAAACAGACCTGTGACACCGACATAGGCTATATTGTAACCCGTCAGGTGGCGCTAAAGGCCACTTATACAGAAAATCTCTATTTATTCTCCGATTTCGATTTGTATTATATACAAATGATTAATGGGGTTGCAAACAGAAATAATTTTACGAATAATTGTTTTTTAAATTCATCAAAACTGCATTTGTAGGTTTAGAAGTCAGTTGTGATTGTACGAAAAACTTTTAAGCAATGCAAACAAAGTCCCAGGTATCAAAAAAGTATGTATAAATGTGAATTGTCTAATGATATTACAGGCAACGTGTAAAGTTGAACTGTATACTGTACTATTGAGATCAGAGCCAAAACTACCACATAATAATTTCACTCATTCATGATTTCATTGATTACTTTAATTTTATGAGAAAGGTTTTCCCATTCTACTACAAGGAGATAATCTTAAAACCTAAATAATTACATGCACCTTAGCAAGGAATTTGATTTATGAGTTTTTTATATTTTTTTTTATCTAATGTTATTTGAAGAGGTTTTTTTGAGTGCATGAGTTGGAACATACCAAACTATGATGGATAAGAAGTGGAATGTGCAATATGTAATATGCATTCAACGCTAATCCATCATATAAAATATAATTGCTTTTGATGTTCCACAGCGAATGAGAAGGTTCAGCATATATAAAATATTTAATGTAAAAATGCGCTGGTTTCTGATCATAGGCAGTAGGTGTAGAATTTTCTATTATTACAAACAGTAAGGATAATCATAAATCTATTTTTTTTATCCACTTTTGATCCACCTGCTTGCACAGAATCTAATGGTATGTGCAAATCAATAGGCGATATGAGAAGGTTGAATTTCCAATAATTTGAGAAACTTGCAGAGTGCGCCATTTATTTCTTTGGCAATATAAACATTGAATAACTTCGCCATTTGCCAACCGATTTATTTTCTTAGACATCGAAAAAATCTGTGACTAAGACTATGTACATTGAAATTCGTCGCCCAATTCTGGATGCCAGTTTTAATGACCGACGAAGCGCAGGTTCTTAAAATACTATTAACTGATCAAAAAGTGACTATGTGGGCCGGCGTGTGCGCAAAAGGAAGGGGAAACAGTCGATGGTAAGCGATATTGGTAAATATTGGCACATTTTGTGTGTCCGAAAACTCCTTAAAAATCTGCCTGATTTCTGGTTTAAACAAAACGGCGCTTCAAACCACACAGCAACCCAAACAATGCGATTCTCGCAACAAAAGTTCCCTAGACGTGTAATATTGAAAACAGGCGATATTGACTGGCCACCAAAGATCCCGTGATTTAACCCCCCGGGTTTCTTTTTGTGGGGTTATTTAAAGGGAAAAGTTTACGCCAGGAAGTCGAAAACCACTGACGAGCTCAATACCAATATTCATGCCGAAATAGCTACCGACCGAGGTGCTCGAAGAAGTAACGGAAAATGCCCGAAAAAGAGTACAGTGTGCCGTGGTCAATAAAGGTGGTAATTTAATCGATGTTGTTTTTTAAAAAAGTAGTCCACATAAATTTTAATTGAACCAAAACTAAACACCATTCTTTGCTATCCATTGTTTCTTGCAAAAGTTATTCAACAATCTCATACCGGAAGAACTGATGGTGCACCCTGTACATTTCGAAAAATATTGAATTGAGAATCAAAACGTGGGCATGTTTGGAAAAATACTTAAAAGGTCTTTCATGTAGGTATACGACACATAATAATTTAAAAAAAAAAAAACTGAACGATTTTGTTTTTAATAAAAATTTGTATTTTTTCTTCAATACGAAATTAACTATATGCGCAAATGTGTTTAACAAAAGGTCATAAGTTACCTTTAATTTATTAGTTGCAATATACATATGCAAGGTCTGGTAATTGAAGTGCCACCAACCCTACAGTGGTCATATTTGTTAAACTACTCATAGGGCAATTCCAGCAAATTTATTCTGAAGACAACTAAAGAATAAGGTAAAGTCAAAAAATTTATCAGTATGTGCACCCTGGACAAAAAGATTCAACGCGAATGTGCCAAAATACCTGCAAAATAATAATCGGTTAAAAGGCAATTAGTTTTCTAAATTCTAAAAGCTGTTGCCAAGTCAAAAAGCAAGTCGCATCGAGCTAAAGTAAGCTTTGCCTAGTTGTTTGTCTTTTTTTGCACAATTTTTTTCTTTTCATCACTAAGAAATAATTTCTTACTTTTTAATAGGTAGCATTTCAGTGCCGACCCTTGTTGTTAGGCTTTGGAAAGGAAAGGAACTGGACGCCGAAGTACGATCGACCTACTTACTTTAAGCGCCTCCAAAGGCGGAAAGAATAATACTTAGCGGGTCCGGTAGCCAACTTCCTTTAAAACATCATGTGTCGAAAAATTTTTGGTAAAAATTTATAGCTCAAATAAAAAGTATTTTTATGTTCTTTTTTAATGAAGACTTTTTGAAAATAAATGATACTGTGCTTACAAAGTGATTTTTCATCGAATACGAATATGAGTTTGACTTATGTATTGTTTGAAAAAAAAAAAAACGTTTTTGTGATATAGGACCGGTTCTTTGCAATTATGGCCAATATGGTTTGCAAAAAAGTAAATAGAAATATCAGCATGAAAGAAAATTTTATTAGGAAAATGAAAAGCCAAAGCGCACCCAAATTAAAAGTAAATAAAACACTACTTCAAACTGGCCAATGTTATTTTTTTCCTACATTTAGAGCCACATTTTTAGTGCAAGTTTAAACCCAGTTTAAACTCAGATTATTTAAACTCGGTGTCAACTAAAAGTTAGTTTAAGCTACAGTGAGCATTTAAGGCCAGCTTAAATTTGGCTATTTTAGAGGACAAAACTTTTGTTAGGTTAGGTTCCGAGTTCACGAGTTGCCGCCGCCGAAGGCTGAATGTGATTGTAATTTTTTTCTTTCGGAAGAAAAAGTTGTGCCGAAATTCTCTTGCTACGTTTTAGTGAATTATTAACCATTATCATAACATTTATTTTATTTTAGTCATCGTTACCAATATAAGTCAAAAATATCACAATTATTGCAACAAAGCATTTTAAATTGTTTTTTTTTTGCCCAAATAAAAAATAATGAAATTAAAAAGTAGTTTAATTTAAAACATATTTTATTAGCAAAATTATTAATATTTTTAACACTGTTTACTTTGAGCCTATAAACAAACTTCTTACAAATTGCATTGACTATAATAAAAAAAATCGTATTTAAAACCTTTTTGGGTAAGCGCTTGTTATCTCAAATATAAGATGCAATGAAATCTGAATAGAGTAGTTTAATAAAGCCAAATATTTTATTTAAAAAAAAAACACGCGTGCTCGTAAGTGCGCGAGCCAGAAGTAAAACTTATTTGCGGTGTGTGTTATTGGAAGTAGCATTAGTAAAAATAGTGGTAGAAATTATTAGTACATTTATTAAAAATAGTGGCAGAAATTAATAAAAATAGTGGCAGAAATAAGTAAAAATAAAGGCAGAAATTAATAAAATTAGTGGTAGAAATTAGAAGTATTTTTGGTAAAAACAGAGGCAGAAATTTGTTACAGTGGAGGTAGGAATTATTAAAAATAGTGGTAGACATTAGTGAAAATAGTGGTAGGAATTATTAAAAATAGTGGTAGAAACTAATGGAAATATGGGTAGAAATAAGTTAAAATAGTGGTAGAAATTAGTACTGGCATTAATAAAAACAGTGGTAGAAATAATAAATAGTGGTAGAAATGAGAAGTACCATTAGTAAAAATAGTGATAGAAATAATAAATAGTGGTAGAAATGAGTAGTACCATTAGAAAAAATAGTGGTAAAAACTTGTAAAATAGTGGGATAAATTAGTAAAAATGGTGGTAGTAATTAGTAGTAGCATTAGTAACATTAGTAGTTGAAATTACTAAAGCGATTCTGAAGCGACTTTCGGTTTACAATGCAAAAAAATCACTGCCGCTAAAAAAGTTTTACTTCAGAAAAGTTCGCTTTTGTCAACATAGCTGTGGATAACCAAAAAATTATTTTACTTACGATAAAGGTTGTTATTGCTGATATTTTTTTAAAATTTTACGGTTATATGGTGGTCATTCTCTAAGTTTTAGTGTTAATGGTGACCGAAGTAAAAGATCTCTAACGGTAATTGTTAATTATAATCAATATTTGAAGTCAGCAGCATTAACGGTTATATATGACCTTTTTATTATTTCTCAAGTCTCTGATGTAAATGAAGATATCAGTAAAAAATACATTTATCTGATCTATAAACTTCTTCATACTATTTCGATTTTAATAATATGGCGGCCAAAATTAAGAAACTAAATTGAAAAGATTTGATCTACAAACTTGCTCTGGTCTAATGTAACGCCAATCAAGTATGTATTGTGTGTATTTCGTGTGTCAGCTATTATAAAGAAAAATCCTTGTATTATTCGATCTGCTTTTATGCCAATACTATCCATTCGCCATGCAACTATTGGTAATATCACAAAAATGTACATTTCTTTGTCAATCCTTGCGGAATTCCATACACCTCATATGGCCGCTCCACTGATGTTGCTGCTGTCGATGCTGGTGCTGCTGGTGCTGCTGTGGCAATTGTTTTTCATTGGGATTATCGTAAGCTGTTGTTATGTAGTTGTTGTGGTAACATAAAACTATCCATCGTAACATATGTACTGTTCAAACGATTTTAACTCCCAAAACAACCAAGGTGTTCCATCATTTTTTTGCTAGCCAGCAATTTTACAAAATTTTTGTTTTTCGTTTCTTTTCAACAATTCATACATAGTATGCTCTGGCAGTTTACCGCACCTGTGCGAGTATAGCAAAAAAAAAAACCAAAAAAAAAAAAGAAATTTGTGTGTGGCTTTTAGTAAATTTTTTTTTAGGTTTACCATTTTTTGCTTCCTTCAGGCATCTTCATTGTTCAGCGTGCGTTGGAAAACCAAAAAAAAACAAAAAAAAAAAACCCCACTATACGTGCGCACGCTTTTGCCATAAAGCTGTCACTCTACCGAACCCACTTCAAATCCAATGCGCATTTTCAACTATACCGTGCGTTTTTTTTTTGTTTTTTTTTTTTTGGTTAGTAGTTGTAGGATTTTTTGTGGTCTGCAGGGCGTATGAGTAACATTGATTGCGCATCGACTAGTAAAAGCAATACAGTATGCTTATATAAATTCTTCTTTTTTTTTGTTTGTTTTTTTTTTTTTGCTTTTCGTTGGACTGAGCTGGCTCAGATGTGCTGCTTTATACGAAGCGCAAATTTATAATTTATTTTCGTACGTCTGCTCATTCGTTGTTGTGGGAATTTACGTTTGTTGTTCGACAATCCAATCCTTTTCCATTTCAAACTTCTTAATACGGCTTCATACTTACATTTACGTTTCCAAGCAAACTTTTGTTTATATACATACATATATGAAGAAGCAATAACCTAGGATATTAAATGTCTGCTATACTTGTAGTATATGACGTGAGTTGGTTTATTCTGGCAACTCTTCAATTCAACTGCACATACTTCCGTCCTTGGCCCTTCCGGTCAAGTGACCGCTGGCACAAATGCTCGAAAGTCCGCCAGCATGTGTTGTTAAATTGCTTGTACATCATTTTTGGTGCTAGTATATAAAACTTTCCGTCTTCAACGCCACCTTCGAAAGATTTCGCTATTCACAAATATTATTTATTGATTACAGTCTCAGTTCTGCAGTAGTATTGTAAAAAAGTGCTTTGTCTGTCACATTTACCGCACACTTCTCCTCGCAACCACTTAAATGATTTTCTTTTTTTCTTTCTGCATATTCTTTTACACTTACGGATTTGTAAATATTTTCTTCTTCAAATAGCATTATTTGCACGGTTCCTTTCGCAGAGCGTATTATTTTAGAGTTGAGTTATAGTTGGTGTAGAAAATTGAACGACAGCAGTACCAATCGATATCGAACAGTAATTGCGGGTTTAGCGTAGGTGTTGCCAGTTTTCGATAAGCACTTGAAGGAATATTGAAAAAGTGCAACTATGCTTACCGTTGCTTTGCTCAATCTATATACCGGTGGGGTAGAAGAAGAAAGGATATACGTTTTTCGAATATTATGATGAGTTTTACATAAATGAGGAAGAGGAGAGGGTTCAATAGTTATCTCGGCTTAAAAAGGCAAAAACTAAAATATCAAAAAAAAAATTCTACCTAACTGATATAAGTGAAGTTATATGGCCTCAAAATTAATTATGAAAATCCAAAATGCCATTGGCCGAACGTTTATGTCGGCCAAACCAAATTTCGAGGCCAAAACGAACATGTTCAAGGTCTAAAAATTTAGACTAAAATAATAAATCAAGGAACTTTTAAAATTTCCAGATTTTTGTTATTGTTACTAAAAAAAACCCAATACACATTGTCTTGCCTGTATTAATGTCTTAATTGTTCTTTAAATATGTAACCTGAAAATGTGTTTTTGTTTCCGTCACTTATAACAGGTGGCAACCTTTTTACAAAAATAGGTATACATCTTGCCGAGACGAAGAGCTTGAGACTCCTATGTATTTTAATACACCCACAAAAAATAGTCCAGCGGTGTTAAATCGTACGATCTAAAAAGCCACGACGCGAGATAGCACCATTTTGTTGGAACCAAACGTCACCACAGGATACCATTAATTAACCCATTTTAGCCTACTGGGTATTTAAATACCCATGAAAACGTTGACACTTAAAAAATTCTAGCGTTAACCACATGAAAGATATCAGAAATTTTTTTTTTTGTAGGAAAGAGGAAAGATGGGCCTACGAAAAAAAAATACTACAGAAAATTATTGCCTGGTATAACTCAAGTTACATACCGGTTAATATCGGGTTTTTTTTTTGTCTGAAAATTTTCTAAAAGAGTGCTGTAAATTATTGAGCAATCGAAAAAAAAGAAAGTGTTGAACCTTTTCAGATGGTTTAAGGTTTCCTTTGTGCAATAAAAAAATCCTATAGTGATATGTCGAAACACGGTCCCGTCGCACCTGATTTTTTGAAAATGGGTATTTAAATACCCAACAGTCCATGGTGTATACTAAATATACAATTTCCTGATGTATAAAACTATTTGTTTGAAAAGAAAAAATTACACATCTATACCGTAGTTTTATTGTTTTATTGAAATTTGACAATGCTTATAAAAAAATGAGATCATTGAGCCTTAGCAATCTTTTGTTTGTCTGGTTCGACATTGTTGTGGTAGTCGAGAAAACAAGGAGCCGGATGCAAGTTCGCTTGGCACTTCAAGCAACCATATTCAGTTTTCCCCCCACATTGCCGACAACGATGACGATTGTCTAGTTTGCCAATAAAATGGTCAATACGATCTGAGCGCATAGCCAGTTGTCCTCCGGATGCCGATAGTCTACCCGGATGATAATAGTTACTTGACTTGACCATTAGAGTTTCGCAAACCTCAACGCGGAATTCGAATTGAGACATCATTCGTTTCTTTTCATACTTGCAGCAAAAGCAGTGTAATTTCCACGCATTTACCATAGCTGCATCCAACGCGTTTGTTATTAACGGCCAATACCACTTCTTTCCTCGAATTCGGATACGATAATTATTCATCGCGTTATCAAAAAGGTCCACACCTCCCATGCGTTGATTGTATTGGTTTACCAAATTGGGATATTCAATTGTGACCATTTTTCGTTGCTTGCGGTCATAGCGCTTTGCGTTGGACATTGGTAAGTGGCTCATAAAATTTGAAAGTAAAGTTACGACCTGAAAACGAGGGAATAAATGAGAAACAAACGAATGAAATTACAAATTCTTAGTGTAACTTACTGCATTATCATTCCAACGCACTGCTATTACAGAATTGTTTTTGTCGAAGCAAAAGTCCGATGACCCGCGAGGTTTCTTTTTCATCTCTTTGATGTCTATCAGTGGGGCATGATTGGTCCGATTATCTCGAACAGTTCCCAGAGCGAAGATTCCTTCGTTTGATAAACGAGCCATTAGTTTATGACTCGTAAAAAAGTTGTCAAAAGTGACAGTGTGCTTGGCGCGGTCCTCCAAATGCGACATAAGCGAAAGAACAACTCTTTCTCCAAGTCCGAAACCTGGGCTTTCATGTACCGATGCACCAGCGTAGGGAATAAATTGATACAAGTAACCTTCTGATGATGACAAACACCAATACTTGTAGCCAAAGCGAATCGGTTTTCCCTTGATGAACATCTTGCAGGAATGCCGGCCGTAGTAGGCAATCATTTGTTCGTCAATTGAAAGGTTGTGCGCAAATATGCCGAATTGAAGGAATTTTTTATTCAATAGATCATTCAATGGTGCAACCTTTGCAAATTTATTTTGTGTGTCCAATGCAGTGTTGTCACACACGTGGAAAAATTGTTTGATTTTTTTGAATCTGTCTCGAGAAATACAGTCTTTTATTAGCGCACATCCTAGCGATTCTTTATTCGACCAATACGAATTTGTTTGCGGCAAATTCTGGTAACCAGTTATGTACAGCACCCCCAAAAAGATTTTCATTTCGCTCTTTGATGTAGAAAACGACGGACAATTATTGATCATAGCGTATTCATTGGTGGATGTGACCAACAGTTCCAACACTTCGTCCTCAATGAACATTTCCCAAAGTTGCATAGGATTCATGTCACCAATCTTATCATACAAGGCTTTGTATGAATTAGCTGTATCGTCGAATGGAGCTTTATCAAATTCATAATTTTGTTTTTTAGTCCATTTCGATTTTATTTCTTCATCAGTTCGAAGTCGCTTCTGGGTCTTCTTCGTTTTCGGCTGTGATTTACGACGGCAGCCATCAGAAATTGCGGCCATTACTACATCATCTCCCTCTTCTTCGTCGATCTCGGTTTCATTACCGTCTGATGGCATATTTTCGTTTCCATCATTGTAAGTACATTGTAATTCGAACTGCCCGACAATCTCACGAGGTAGTCCCGGTTCATCGTCTAACAACTGGACGTTGTCGTCCAGTTCCTCAGTATCGCTTACAGAATCGACAACATCGGGTGGCGTTATAATAATATCAACGGAGTCTGCATTTTGTCCAAAGTCATCTTCTCCATCAGACCAATTTTCGAGAATAGCTGCCAGCTCGTTAGCAGTAAGAACTTTTTGTCGACGAATCATTTTGCATACAAAATTTTACAAACAAAATCTTACCAATTTACGAATTGTTATAAATTGCTCAGGTTTCTGTTTATTCAATTTTTTTGGTTTATTTCACTTTTTGGTTCATGCAACGCTCTTATTTTACGTGTGCACTACGCGATGACCACCACTTATATGAACATTTTTCTCTAATTTCTGTACGTACACATTTTCTCGCTTATTTCGGGGAAGAACACTTTTCCTTGTTTTGCGAATAAAGCGGCACACACATGATTCGAACGAAATAGCGTGCTTATTCACCACACACGTGCTTATTCACCACACACACAGAATGAAAAAGAAATAGCGCGCGGTAGTTTCAAACAAATAAGTTCTAATGAAATTAGTTTACACTAAAGCCTGTCGGGTATTTAAATACCCATGCTATATCTCGGGTGCTAGGGGAGATATCAACAAAATTCTTTTTTCTTTCAACTACTACGATCCCCCTGGCAAACATACTCAAATTTAAAAAAAATCGTACAAGCCAATCTAGGGTCAGTCGTTAATGGGTTAATAACGTAGTCAAAGTAGTTCTCAGTAAGAAGTCTGACTATATATTTGTATGTATAAGATATAAGATGATTGTTGATCAGACAAAGTAAGCCAGGCACAAAACATGCAGACGGTACTCATTCAAACTGTCATTCTGAAAGAATCGGGTACCCATATATATTGAATTTGAAATAATTGATACCGAAAATATCGATACTAAGTTAAAAACAAAGTTTAGTCTCGATTTTTTACAAAACGTAATCTGTTTGTCACGTAGAAACTGTTTGCATTAAGTGGTTAGCTTGCCATGCTGGATTTGAAGACTTCAGTTTTGAGTTATCAGTCCATTTCCTGTTCATCTTTTTATCTGAACTATGGATATGGCTCATCGAACTTTAGCGTAGTTAATAGCAGAGGATGCGTCTTTCCTAAAATTGGAACGGGA
Organism: Anomoia purmunda; assembly: GCA_951828415.1. Taxonomy (NCBI): domain Eukaryota; kingdom Metazoa; phylum Arthropoda; class Insecta; order Diptera; family Tephritidae; genus Anomoia; species Anomoia purmunda. Next base: position 170,464,315 of record OX639993.1, read on the forward strand.
TAAGCTTAAAGCGTGACTTTGATGCCATTCTTGAATACCTTATTACTTTTTTCCTTTCCGTCTGATAGTCATATCAGTAAATTCGAGTCCGAACAGCGAAAAAAATGTACGCGTTATATATTTCAAAAGTTTCTATGTTCTAGGAGCATTTATGTATCAAATATAAAATAAAAAAATAAAAAACACGCGTTTATCTAAGTACGCGAGTTAGAAGTTTAACTTTTGTGCCGACTTTACAACGATATATTTAATTAAAGGTATGGAAGAGTTTATAATTCTTTTTGGTATTTTTAGTTTTAGCATGAGTGAAAGTAGTAGAAGAAATCAGTAAAAATAGGAGTAGCATTAACAAAAACTGTAGTAAAAGTAGTAGTAGTAATCAATAGCAGCATTAGTAAAAATAGTAGTATAAAATAGTACAAATAGTAGTAAAAATTTGTAAAAATAGTAGTATAAAATTGTACAAATTAGTAACAATAGTACAATAGTAGCAATAATAGACATGTAAGTAGTAATTAGTAGTAGCAATGATGAAAATAGTAGTTGAAGTTATAAACAACAGTAGTAGGAATGAGTACGAAATTAGTAGTAATCAGTAGTAGTATTAACAAAAATTGTAGTCAAAATAGTAGTAGCAATTAGTAAAAATAGTAGTAGAAAATAGTACAAATAGTAGTAGGAAATAGTATAAATAGTAGTTGAAAGTAGTACAAATAGTAGTAGAAATTACCAACAATAATATGAGCTCAAAGCCATTTTTCATAAGAAAAAATTATAGAAAAAACAACAATGGTAGAAGCTATAGCTATACACAGCTTACATGGCTCAGTTCGTTTAGGCTTTGCCTTAATGAGTATAAGCTAGAGAACGTGAGTACGATCCTTGCACAGAAGTCTCATGAGGAGATGTGGTGATCTCCGAAGTAGCTATAACTTCTACCATTGTTGTTTGGCTATAATTTTTTCCTATGAAAAATGGTCTTGAGCTCATGAAAATTATTGTGTATATACATAAATAAATAGGCTGAAAAATGATACTAATAGTAGTAAAAATTATGGAAAAGAGTAGTAGGAACTAGTAGTAGCAGAAGTTAGTAAAATAGTAGTAGTAATAAGTATAAGTAGTAGCAGTAGCAAAAAGGGTAGCAGCAGTAGTCGCATTGATAGTAGTAGTAATTAGAAGTGGTATTAATTAGTAGTAGTAGTGGTTGTAATTATTAGTAGTGGCAGTTAGCATTAGTAGTAGAAGTAGTAGTAGTAGCGATTGTAGGAGTGAACCAGTCCCGAAATACTAAAAGATCTTGAAATGGTCCCGAACTATCTAGTTCAAAATAATGCCGAAAAAGTCCAGAAGGGTCCTAAACTATTGCCGAAGTGGTTCCAATCTACATATGTATGTACTTATAGTATATATGTATTGACGGGGCACACAAAGCTAAAAAGTTTACTTATAATTAAAGAGGCCGACGTCTAAAAAAGCTTGATGGCCAAGGAGTGCGAGGTGGACCAAAATCGAAGAAGAAGAAGAAAATTTAATTTCTTCTCAAATTTATTGAAAAGTAAAACGGCCAAAATTAAGGAGATAACTTCTTGGTTATTAATTTTTTGTGGTATTTTGTTCAAAAATATAGAGGTGTACGAAAAAAAATCTCCTTGTTTTTATATGAAAAATCATATAAAGGAAATTAATAAGGAGATCCGAAAACTTATTGAATTTATTAATAAGGAAAACTTTTTATATTTCAAGTGGCCCTTTCTTATACTAAGCTTTAGGTGCCAACAATTTTAAATTGATAAGAGCAAAGTTTATTAAAATTTAGGGGAGACTCAACTGAAACCCCCTCTCCTCTCTTATTTTATTGGGAAGGATTTGAACATAATTCAATTAATTCAAAGTCCTGATATTAATCCTATCGAAAATTTATGGGACTATCTTAACACAAAAATTCGACAGCATTCCGTTTCAAGCAAAAATGACTTGAAATCTATCTTATTACAAAAATGGGATAAAATCGAACATAGTGTTTGCGAAAAATTGGCTAAATCAACCCCTAACCGGCGCAAAATGGTTATTAAAAATAGAGGTCTTCATATAAAAAATTGGTTTTTAAAATATATTTCGATATTTCAAAAAACTTCTTGATTGTCTGAATTTGGCTTGTGCATTGAATTTACTCTTGTTTGATGTTTTACTAGAATATTTTATAATACTGAACTAACTTACATGTTTTGTTTTTATATATTGGAAGTGCCATATATGAGTAATTGAAAAAATATTTTACATTTTTTTTTTAATTGCTTTGGTTCAAATATTTTTGGGACGGACCATTTCTTCCAACGGTGTCCGACTTTGGCTTGGAGCCACTGTATATACATAAGTATATACATAGATGCATGTCGATACATACGTACACATTGATATGTCGCTACATATGGCTTTGTTCTTCTTCTTATCATACAAGCGTCAACTCGTGACTTCGTGACGCGATGTAAAAAATACTGCCGCTAAAGAAGTTTTACTTAAAAAATTTGGCTGCTTTTTTTATATCGTTAGAGCTGGTATTGTCATAATTTTCTTCGCAAATTCGGTACAATACTTTGGTTCAAGTACTTCATTCCAAAAATGTCGATTTAAATGTGTCGAAAAATAAAATATCGATATCGAATCGCAGACATATCGTATCGCAATTCGTATCCCTAGCTTGACCCACATATTTTACTAGTGCCAGTTAAAATGGTCGTTTATTAATATTTTTTATTATTTAATTAGCATTCCAAGAAGACGACAAAAACAAAGTACGCTCGCTCTTTTATTCAGCTTGCCATTAGCAGCAGTCGTTGGAGCAGTTTTTTTTTAAATTTTTTTTTGAAAAACTCACACAAACAACTATTGGCTCTTGTAAGCTTACATTAATTGCTGTAAGTAGGCTTTGCAACTTGATTCTATACATGTTCATTACTCATGTTACTCATACGAGTATGCTATAAATTATAAGCCTTGAGCATGCAAAACTAATTTAAAAAATAAAAATTTGCATGCCGCTGTATAATAAAAGTAATAAAAAAAGTGAAAAAACTAAACAAATTACATCAACAAAAAGCAGTGTTACTGCGCAAAAAACAAATATACATAATTTGTTCAGCGCGCACACACACACACATACACATACAGCTATGTAGTACTATGTAGATCGAAGGACAAAAGCTCTTAGGCAGCTAGGAAAAGTTAGCCAAATGGCATTCGCATCGCACGCACATCGAAACACAGCAGTCGAGTCGAGTAGTAGGGCAAAAGGTATGGGACTGCGTGACGCAAGGCAGCGCAAAGCCACACGGTAATTTATCAAAAATAATCGCAGTAGTTGTGTGAAAGAGTTAAAGTGCGTCACAGAAAAAAAAAACACGAATAAAAAAAAAATATTAAAACCCCCAGTGGAGTGAATGAAGTAGAGCGTAGCTTCGTAGGCAGCTGGATGTATTCAAGTCTTACTTCTGTTGTAGAGGCACCTTTTCACAATTTATTCACATGTGCTCGTACTAAGTACAACCACATTCACAAACATTCCATATCCCGTTGCTCACCATGCCTGGCAGGTCGCCTACGCATGCTGTGTTCTTTTTGTAATGCCAACGCCAACCTTGCTCAAATATGATAACATCCTGCATTTGCTTTGTATGTGTAATTACTGGGTTTGTTTTTTTTTCTTTTTCAAAGCAAACCTATAAATATGCGTCCTTTTAAGCCTACACCTTAGCTTTTCCAGCTAATAAGTGAAATGTGTCGATTAATTAAATCACATTGCATTCACGGCCGCTTTTGTGAGCTCATTCACTTCCCCTCTGGCTACCTGACACCAACAGTAAGGGGGAGAAAATTAAAAGTTCAAGTATTCAATGGCATAGAGGCAATTCGTGGCGGCAAAATTTATTAAAAATAATCACTAGCATATTTTGAGCGCGTATGTAGCTGGTGCTTTTAACTGGCGCATTTTAGAGTAATTTAATGGATATTACTATATTTTATTAGTTCATTTGAGAGTACAATTTTAACGCAATGGCTTTTACTCTAGCAATTTCGCTCGCGCGGCGTTTCGTTTAACGTCATGAATTCGAATGTTAGAGAAAAGGAAATAAATAATTTCACCAAAGGTAATAACTATTAATCAATTTAAATTTTTTGTTTTTAAATCAACAATATTTATTTCTGAGCTCAATGCCAATACAAGGATATTATTGGGGAAAAAGACAACAACAGTCAGGAGTGCTAGAAATTTTCGGCTATTGCGGAGGTCACCACATCTCCTCGTCATATTTCTTTAATGAGTCCACCGTTATGTGACCCTGCAACCTACAACTTGCTGGGCAAATAGTTGCCGATTCGTTGCTACAACTTTTTTGTTTTATTGCCAACTGCGTAGTCTAACCATACGGGCTCAGATCAACCCAATTTACTGTTGGAATTGAACAGACAAAAAGCGTTGATTAACCAGAAGTTGCATTTGGATTCCTGTGGCAAAAGTCAAATCAGTTCGGGTCTGATGAAGTCGGACGAGATTTTTTGTTAGAGAAACGGTAAGAGTGATGCAAGTTCTTTGTAATCTACATTTCTTTTAATAACGTAATAAAACGATAGTGCAATTTGATATACAGAATGCTGATCCATCCTGTGCTTACTCAGGTTACATAAATGAAGCCAATCGTTTAAAATAGTATCCAAAAATTATGTCTTGATGCCACAATAAATTCTTTGACAACAATCATTTTTTTTTGTTTAAAGTGCTATGGTTTAACCGAGATCATACCGTTTATTTTATATATTTTATGTTAAAAAGTTTTTGTTTTTTTCTATTACTATGTAAAATGAAATTCAATATTATTTAAGGAATTATTACTAATATTAAGTAAATAATTAATAAAATAATAAAATAATCTAATTAACCCGTATAATGCCAATTTTTCAAAAATTAAATATTTTATTCATTTAATCAATATGAGTTTACTAAAAGGCTGTTTTTTTCAAATTGGTTTTAGGTTTTTGGAAAAGGACCGTCCCGAAAATGGGGCGCTGAGCAGGTCAGCATGTAGTAAGAATATATATAATCATTATTTAAAAAACGGTTTTATTAACAAACATGAATTAATTAAATAAATTGTAATAAGAAATATACAATAATGAAAATTATGAATGAAAAGACCCAAAACAATTTGTCTATCTAGACGAACACCACTACATAGTAGGCTTCAATGGGCGACTAATGCACGTTGGTTGGAATATTTGCCTAGACAAGTAGTGTTGTAGTTATACCAAATAGGAAAGGAAAGTTATTATAGTTAAATTATTTAGCTAGATAAGTGGTGGTTATTACTCGTATTAATTTCAAGTAATCTAAAGGACGTTTGGCTTCACCATCGGAGGAAAGTTTGTAAAGTTGAAAATCATGAATAATTTCCAGTACCAATTTTTGCGGTTGATATTGATTCTGTAATGTCCTGCATTTTGATCTAGAATATCGGTTTCACCCATATATCTATTATATTGCTGAATGCGTGACAGTTGTTGTTGAGTTGCGATCCTCATTTTTGACTACTTAGCCACCACTGTACTGATCCCATGGTAGCTACCCCTTCACAAGAGAACGCCACAGTTACAACGTTGTTGTAATTGTTTCGAACTACCTTTATACCTAGACTTTTTTCAGTTATTTAAGGATAGGTACCCCTAGATTTTGATTTCATGGTTTTAAGTACCTGCAAGGGTGCCTTTTCGATACGATTTGCTCGAATATTGCCCGTACCTTGGTGCCCAGATTGCTTCAGAACCCTCTTAACAAACGGAGCGACGAAAAAAAGTTATCCATGTAGATAAATGTGGACTTTGAATTCATCTGGAAGTTTGGAAATCCGATTCATTACAACAGATCCACCAACTCCTAGTTCGGGGTTGGTATTACCTCTGGCAGCACCTTGATAATGTTCGGCTTGAATCAGATATCCCAATCGAGCTGTCATGCACTATATCTTATAACCAAAGCGAATGGGTTTGCCATGGATGTGTTGGTTTCATGTATTCATCAATAGCGACCTCTATGCACTATATAATTTGGGGAATATCTCATCCACTTTTCATTCAGCTTATCCCATTATGGTCGAATCTTTGTAAATTTGTATTGTGAATCTAGCGAAGTATTATCGTTAACATGGATATATCTTAAGATTTGCTCAAATCGCGCTCTAGGTATTGAATTAGTCACACCAGGCTGATATGCATCAATGACCCAGTGACCCAGAACATTCGCTACCTGGGGTAAGCGCAATACCCGCCCAACAAGAAGATCGCAAGTACAAGGCGAATTTCTTCTTTCGTTAATTCAAATTGTTCATTTCCTTCATAAACAGAGTAATATACATACTTACAAATCAAGTACTTCGTCATCATAAAATAATTCAAACCATTGCATAGGTGACATGGCTGTATTCAAAAAAATCAGGTCTGCTCCATTCTTGCCTTACATATCATGGAAGGTCCTTATTCTGCTATTACCTTCTTGGAAGAGGTATTTTTTTTTTAATTTTTCCTGCCTGGAAAGAATTTTTAAATTGTGAAAGCGGAACCTCGTCATCGCTATTTTATTTTCCTATGTTAATTATATCGACCAAAGTCAATCTGAAACAGAGATTTCAGTTGAGAAATTCCCATACCATATTAGCGTTAAACGTTATGTATAGCACAAAAAAGGTTAACCCTGCTGTTAGGTTAAGACCATTTGGTCCAATTTTTTTTTTGTTTTCTTTGTAACTTTGGAACGGTGATATATACTGTCTAAATTTTTCAGCTCAGGTGGTCTTTTTATAAAACAATATTATGTGCGAAAATTTAATTCTCTGACTTAAAACTGGACTAAGATAAATTGAAAATTACGAATCTTAGGTTAAGGGACCATTTGGTCCATAGTATATTTTCTTTGATTTTCTTTACATTAATTTTCCAAGAATAAGTATTTATTAGTTTGTTCGATATTTTTTGGCACTACATGATGAGCAAAAAAATGTTTTGCGGTTGGTTTTGCAAAAAAACGCACTGCAAATGGAGCATTTTACATCAGACTTAGACTTGCAGCAACTACAAATTCCTCGCTTTCGAGCTCCTGAACTAGAAGCATTTTTAGAGCAGGTCACTGGTGCTGGGTTTTACCAGAGTTGAGTAAATAATAAAATAATAATATTTAGCAAGTATTGAACCAAACTAAATATAAAGACTAAGATTAAATTGTTATTTTGTATGAAAACTGCAGTATGGACCAAATGGTCCTCTAACCTAAGATTCGTAAGTTTTTTTTAACCTAACAGCAGGGTTAAGAGAAAAATTCTTATATTGAGATATTTTTTTTTGTGTTACTAAGTAAAAAACCGTAACTCTAAACTAAGGAAATTTATATCTTGTTTTAAGGAAATACTTTTCTTTTTTTTTGTGCCAAAAAATTTGAGAAATTAGTTTTGAAATTTTGATCCTACGAACAATATGTGAGCTAGAAATTTATCAACTGATTAGACCGTAAACTATAGCAATTGCCCTCAGATCTGAGCATGATTGCGTGCTTCGTTCTTTTTACTCATTCAAGCAATCGTCCACCTAGGTATCCTTTGCCTCGGTCAATCATATTTGTAGGAAAACTTTTCATGTTTCGTAATATAATTTTTTTTTGTTTAAAATTTTATTATATCCGGAAACGCTTAAAACATGACTTACGATATTTCCTTTACAATTTTAATTACTAATTTTCTTTGTAATAATAAAGCACTTAAACTTTACTTTAAATGCCACAAATGCGTTAAGAAGTGAAGAGTACGGCAAATCGAGTATACAAATAGCCAAGAGCCAAATGCAAACTAATTAAATTGATTTATTTCTTTTTTAACATCACTACGACGCTTTTACTAAAAATTTAATTTCTCTATTCTTTTCTCTTTTTTTCAGGTGAGTTTTCAAATGTGGTTGCCCGCACGAGCTGTGTCAGCTGCGTTCAATTTTGCCTATGTTTATTCAGAGTAAGTGCAAAAAAATTGGCAAACGAAAAAAAGGGAGCTGTGTAAAAAAGAAGTTGATTTTACAAATAACTAACACAGTCAGAAAGTCAGAAAAACGCATCGTATGCCGTAGGTGTTTACAGCGATTTATTGCGTTTTTTGTTGTTGTTGTTTTTTGATGTTTGACTAATGAGCAACCAAAATCCAGAAATTAATGGCAGTAGGTAGATATGTATGTACATATAATAAAAATAGTGTGCAAAAAACTGAGAGCATTGAAATTAATGTAAGCCATTAAATACCTACGACATTAGATTGAAGCTAACGATTGCATTCTAAACTAACTTCTAAAAAAAAAGTGAAAATATTATATGTGTGTTGTCAAAGAAATTGTTGCTATTATATTTTTTTTAGAATCTCGTTATAGTTGCGTAGCTACTTTATTATGGGGTTTTTTTATTTTAAATTATATTTTATAAATCAAATAAAATAAAATTCGACCTTTAGCTATAACTGCTTTATAGGGGAGCTATCCTTTTCTGGTATAAAACGTTTTTAGCAAAAGAACTTTATATTGTGATATTTTAAGCAAAAGTAATAAAGTAATTTGGGAATGACTTGACGCCCACTTTCGAAAGAATGTGAGCTTAGAATATCTAAGTGTGGTTAACAGCTGTAGTTTGATTCACTTTATACTTTTAACGATCCGACTATTGCAATTTTTGTCGACAACATTTGTCGTTTACATTAACGATTGTGCGATTCACTAATTTATGCTGAACGACACTTAACAGCTGTGTATTTATTGAAAGTTTTTTGGAGTGACATCTTTAGCAAAACTAAATCTCAAAATAAACGAAAACTGCAAAAAGGAATAGAAAAAAAGCATACATAAATTTTAAAGTGCTCTTATTCTATTTGATTAAAGTGAAATAAGATACTAACTAGTTTATTTCAAGCTACAAATATTTATAATTAATTTATATATGGAGATGCTGTATTGTAGCGGAATTTCGTCTTTCCTCTGGGTGATTTGAAAAAAGAGTCATGTGCCCGACTACAAGGAATATTCGGAATCACCTTCAAAAAATTTTCAGAATAGTTTTAAATGAAATTATTTTTTTACTTAGTAATTTTCGATGAATTAATAAAATTTACCAATCAAAAACAATCCATGGATTTCGTCTCGAAATTTGCTTCATTCTTAGATTTCAATCTATCGCGTTGTGCTCCAGATATTTAGCTTTCATATTTAAAATTTTTTAATCTGGATCTTTTATCACTAAATTAAAAATAAATTATATTTCCATTTTTATACTTGAATCCCAAAAATTTTTTTGGTTTTACCATTTGCGGTAGCTATGGGGGTTCTCATATGTCTCCGTGATTGAAATATGACCACGATCGATAGCCCCAATGTTTGTGATTTAGTTTTAGATAATCTACTAACAGCTGATCTGGCGATAACGAATATCGTAAAAAAATGGCTGCTGAATATCATAATCGTTAAAATATTCGTTAAGTTGAGTTAACCATGCGAATAACCGTTCTCGTTTTCTTTACCAGGAGGTAAAAGATTGCTAGCGTTCTCCTGCCTTCGATAGGTGGCGCTCAGCTCGCACTTTCGGATAGGGTTAAGTATTTGGTTTTAATGCTTCATTTGAAACAGAATACTGAGGAAAGAGCGAAGAAGGCACTTGTTGCCTTGTTGTGTTGTAGGCGAGTCATCGGCAAAAGGGTGGTGCCTCTCGTCAAGAGATATTAAGTGGTTAGCATGCAGTAGAACCAATCTGCATAGAGTTCTTGCCGGAAGGGTGCAAAGATTGGATTTTATTGGAATCCACGAGGCCTTTCCCACCACGCCAATACATTGGGCAGAACGTCATATGGAATAAAATTCTAATGGACGCTATAGGGAAATGTATAGCAGCCCAAGCCGCTGCGGGATATTGGAGATAAATGAACTAGGATATTTGACATTCGAATTTATTTGACTTAGTTATCGAAGGTACCAAGAGAGGGATAAACGCAATAAGATCGCTCAAAGCAGCTTATTTGCAGTTTTCGACCTTTAAGTAATAAATAATTATTTTAATTTAAAGACTTGTCTATTTAGAAGTTTTGATATTTTTTATATTAATTCGCTTTCAATTATTTGGAGGAATCACACCTAAAATATATGAACCCGTTTGCTCTTTTCCTAATATTCGCGAAATTCACCTACTTTCTTCCACTTCGATGTTTGAATGGGAAAGAAGAGGAAAAGGTGTGCGTAAATTTCGTAAACATGATATGTGAAATAGAACAGGAAAGTTTAGCTCAGAACCAGATTTTCACTCTTTGGTTTTAGTTACTGATTTTCATTATTTTATATTTTAACAAATTGTGCTTCCAGAAAGTGATTTAAATCCGAATAAAAAATACAGCAGCTAAAACTAAAATGTCATCTAACGCTGAAATGGCTGCCAAAGCATTTCTTATCGTTATATTTCATATAACTTGTGTATAATGTAATTAAATTCATTAATTTTCAATTAGGTGGCAACCTTCTTTAAAATTTCGCTAGCTATAAACCTTCTCCTCAGCAAAACGAAATATTTGGTACTTATATTTTTGATACTATTTCATACTTATAACATTTGGATAATTTTTTTTAAATTTCGACTTTTCAAACTTGTGGTTATCCTCGCTAAAATATTGGCTTGAGTTTTCTCCTCGCTGAGTCAAACCATTTGACAACCAAACTATAACATTTCATATAACTGGTACATAATGTAATTAAATTTTACTTTTTCAGCAAGTGGCAACCCTCTTCTAAATATAGCTAGCTTCAAACTTTCATATCAGCGAAACTTTAATATTTCATTCGATAAATTCGGCTTTCAAACCAGGAACCTTCATAAAAGCTCGCAATGACGCTTCTTCCTTATACGAACAGCTTGGCATCCACATTGTAGTTTAATTTAATTCAATTAAATTTGACTTTTAAAACAGGTGAAAACCCTATACCAAGCACAAAATATTTTTTTTTGATCTATTCTCATTTCCCTCTATTCAAATATATATACATACATACGAAATTTCATAAAAAGCGGTCTATCGGTTTCGGCTACAAACACGAGATTTTTATATATAAGATGAATAATTCGAATCTAGCACCATCTAGCAGATCTGTTTTTCGTAAAGTGTTTTCTAGTCTCGCACCTATTATATGTACGTTTCTAATTTCATCAAAATCGGCTCATAAATACATATTTTATGAACAATCCGCTCCCAGCGCCACCTAGCGTATACATTTTCCATAAAAGTATTTCTTATCGCACCTTATCGTAAAATTATTTTTCGGCTAGCTCTTGTTATACGTTTCTAAATAATTATAAAAGACACGCCCAACATTTGTTGACTAATTTTTTGCCATTTTGCCTTCGGGTTTTTTGCAATCTCAAGGAAGAAGTGGCAAGGTTGTTAAACCAAATTATAAGACCTTCGCATCCATGATATTCACTTTACGTTTGTCAAACATTTAAATTTCACTCGATTTCGAAAGAGAAAAACTCAAGCTTCACACCATGGTCGTAGAAGTAGAAGCAAAGACCAAAGAGGCCGGTGTGGCGTCAAAATGCTTTTCGATTTCAAATTGTGTCAAAAATACACAAATGTGGCAACTTTATCATCACTGGGTTGGCTGCCAGTTCCAAAAATCATTAGAATTTTTTGGAAGTGACTTTTTCATAAATTAGGACATATGATTAAATTTATAAAAAGCTTATACCTTATTTTTAATTCAGTTGTCAAACCAAGATGCCATATATCTATAGTATATTAGAAACACTACATACATATGTAATATGTACATATTTATGTAAGTAAGTTTGTTTGATGTTAAAAATGCTCTAATGATTTTCTCAACACACTAAACTTGCGGTCTATTATTATATGTATATAATTTTTCACAACCACAGACATCCGAATCAATAAATTGCGCAACCAAAACAGACTCCACCCTACTCACTTAAAGTATTTTGTCTCATTTGTACTTTCACTTACAACTTAATTTATTTATTTATAAACACATCATCGTATGTGGCTTCGCGGTAAAGTCTGGTATCCTTAACGCATTAAAAAATTGTTATTGCTTTACAGGCGAAATGTGGTATCTTTTCCACTGCTGCGAATTTCCGTACGCCATCTTGCGGCTTCTGTGTGGTATCAGTTGTCATTTGGTCGCATTGTTGATGTCGCTCTTCTTCTCTACTTACTGCATATTTAACGCATTTCTTGTGATGCTGGTAGTTAAGTGAGTGAACGGAGACGGTGGTTTGCTTCGCGCTGATAAAAAAAAAAGAGCACCCTCTAGGAAAATGCCATCAAATAACTAAACTGCTCACTTTTCAATTTCAATAGAGTCGTTTTCCAAGCAAGCGATTTAAACACTTATCGATAAGTGTGATACAGTTAAAAACCTGGTACTTAAGTTAGATCATCAAAGACTATCAACTTTTACGTACGAAAAAGAGGTTTTCAGATTTTATTTTTCAAACCATTGCTTTAGATTTATTCGATTTTATTCTTGCAGTTATTACCTTAATTTCCTTTACTGTTGTTTTGTTGTGGCTAGCTACACCCTGCTAGATCAACTTACCCATGTTCGTTATCTTCAAACTCGCCTACGGAGAGGGTCAAGAAACATGCTGTTTCGGGAGAGTTGGACCATATTGAAAGGACTGTTAGAGGTATTAGGTTTGTTTGGGCATGTGAATTGGTGGTTGGTATTGTGCAAATATTCTCCATATGCCGAATATTCAGTTGCGATACTGGGATAAGGAGTTGAGTCTACTACAATATGCAGACCTGAATTGAGCGAGAATGGTGCGAGACTCTTCAGGCAGTCTGCGATGGGTGGTGGTTTGACTCCAGTAACAGCATTCCCAGGGCAAGATTTCATGAAGGTGCTAATTGGCTCACGATGAATGCTGTTCAGAGCCTATCTGTAGGCTATCGGATCCACTTGTTAACTGGTGAACAACTGGATCTCATCCTTGAGTTCACGGAGATGTCCCCTGATGTACCTGGGAGGCGGCTCGGCCATTTGCAGGTTCCTGTTTGGTTATCCTATTCGGTGGTATCGAATCGGAAACTCCCTGCTGAGCAAAACATTATGGTCCTTAATCGGGAGCATGCACATCTCCTGACGAAGGTGTCCCTCTGGCGACATCAGTAGACATTCCGATACAGTCTGGAGTGCGGCATTTTGACAGGTCTGAAGCTTCATCCGCTGTATCTGCGGCGTCCAAATTGGCCAGCATAGTTTACAGCCGGCCGACCAATCACATTGTATGTTGCCAACAACGTTTCTTTGTCTTTATCCCAAGTCGGATCTGTTCTTTATTGATGTTTACGGTTGTGTGCGCTGAAAAGGAGAGTAAACCATCTAAAGTAACTTCCAGGATCCTCGGTTGGCTAACCGTTGGATCAGGAGTACCATCTATATGTTTGTGGTGTTTTAGCCTGGCCCCCTTTGTCCACGTTGCGAAAAAGGTCGCCGAGGGCTTGGTAGGAGACACAGTCCTGTTAGGTACAGTGAAGAAGTGAGCAAGGTCGGAGAGATAACTGTTCACTTTGTCACTGTCCATCGATTGCCATGGTGACTTCCTGAGGGAGTTTCGTGATGCTGGCTGTTTACCACCTGGGAAATGACGCCTCTCTGTGCGACTCCCTGTTTAACTCTTCTCAATTACGAGCTCGCAACTCTGAAGCACACCGATGAATGTCGGCCACAAAACCAATTCGCTGTCCACTGCTTCTGCCCCTGTGAGAGAATCGTTGTCTCCACTTCAGCTAGTAGCGTTGCGTAGCTGCCTGTGTCGAAAGCCTTTGACAAATCTAACGCTACTAGAATTGTTCCCTCATAGGGACGACCCCTGTTTAGGACGTAGTTCACCAATTTCTTTAGGGCATTAAGTGCTGTGGTTGTGCTTCCCGAAAACTAGCTGATGCTTTGCCGAGCTAAAGTGATGCCTGAAGTATGGGGCAATAGGGCCCCCTACGTTTTTAGCACTGGAGAAAGATGGGAGATCGGCCGATAGAAATCACCCTTATCTGCCGGCTTTCCTGGTCTCTGCAGTCGCATAATTCTCCACACCTTACACACATCAGGAATGATGAGTGAGGAGATGTGGAGGTTAAAGATACTGGTGATGTAAGCCACTGCCGTTGGACCCCATTTTTTCAGCATCAGCATGTTGAATCTACTATAACCAATGGCCTTGGGTAATTTTGCGTTCCCGATGGTGTCTTTCTTTACACATTTGTGTTGCTTTTCTTTGCTCAATCACATTATCAAAAGTTTGGTTTATTTTTTTTTTTTAAGTATAATTGCTTTTTTTTATAAAAATATAAGTAGTTCATTCCAGTTGTAAACATTACCTAAACGGAGAAACACTTTAACAAACTTTGCACAATATTTTAAAATTTGTAATTCAAATTATTAGAAAAATTAAATTTTAGTAAAATAAAGTGTAGTTGGTTTTTGGCAGCTTCTCCCGGCGAGCTTCCGTATATGGAAAACAGTCAGTATTTTTTATTTTTCGATGAATACTTGAAATATCCGTTTTTTAAATTAACCAAATTGTAGTTATTCTGAAGTGAATATTTAGTTCACTCGGTTCATTTTCCCTACAGAGTGTTTTGCGTTTGGCGCTACTGGCTTAGTGAAGACAGCATTTCAACCGCAAATACGCTTTTAACGATATTTTGAAAATGCGAGATATCTGGAGACTCATTTAAACACACACATACACACCTACCTTTATAGTTACATGCATATGTGTGTATAAGCATATACATGTGTAAATTTCAATTTGTCTTTCCATACGAGCTCACTTACTTATCGCAAAGAAATGCTTTGTTAATTTGCTATTTGTTGCTCGAATTCCGCAGCGATGGGTCCTAATTGTGTTGGATGACATTTGTCACACAGTTGAGATCTCATTTAGCGAGGAATGAATTTATTTTGAAATGTATTTTAAATATTCCAAAATTAAGTTCTCGGTAAGAGTAGGTATATCAGCGAGCTCGAAATATTTTTTTATACACCATTTTATTTACTTTTTAGACACACGTGCATTTATTATATCTAAATTTTATTATTATTTAATATCTCGTTAGCAACGTGCTTTCATTCTATTTTTTTTTTTGTAGCTCTTTGCCTCCACATTTGCTTTTTTTTTAACATGCTCTGGATATTAATATTTTTCATTTGTCGTCTTATCTGCCATTTCCTTTTACTCACTTTCGCACGTCTGAACTTTAAGGTAGGGAATTTTTTTAAATTCTATTTAACTACACCTAAATTAATTAGAAATGTTTGTATGTAACGTTACAAAACTTTAAGTTCTCAACTTTAAATGAAAATTTTTTTTCTATGACAGTAGAGGTGTAAAAGTATACATAGCAAATAAAATAGATGGAACTAGGTCGAAGCTAATAAACTGGCAAATAAATTCAAGCTAAAATTTTACACTACCATAACAATCAACGCATTCTCCTTATAAGAATAACTTAATTGATCGAAATAATGGTAAATGGAAAGAATGATGTTCAATACCTTAGATGCTCTTCAACTTTTCTGATAGACTTTATTAATAAAAAAAAAACAAAATTTGAATTAGATTTATTTATAGAGTGACAATTTCATACAAATATTCGATTCATTTTTTATTCATTTTGTTGTAAGTACGTTTGTTAATTTTATATTGGTTGTGTCCAAATATAAAACTGGTTTTTGCTTGTTTTTTCTTTTATTTTCTCTCATAACTAAAAATGTACATTTCAGTAACATATTCACCTCAAAAGTTGTTGTTTTGCTATTCGTTATTTAAGACGATCGATAAAGTTTGAAATGTTTTAGAGTATTGAATATAAATACTGATAAAATACTTTATTGATACCCGCGGCTTCATCTGTGGTGCTTATTACGTTTCCATATAATTACAGAAGATTTTTTAAAGCTTTAAACGCAGCTTAGATTAATTTAAAAGCAATGCCCTGTAGCCACATTGAAGATGAAGTCGACTAGGAAGTTAGTAGCAATTTTCAATGGGATATCTGTCAAAAAGAGCTGCAGCTTTATCTCGACTATTACTAAAGGGCTTTGCTTTTAAGAAAGCTTATTAGATTTTAATTAAGTCCAACAGTCAGTATGGAGTCTCGGCTACAGAGTCATTCAATGCCTTTTTAATAAATACATACATATGTATGTTTTCAATGTCTAAAGAATTTCTAGTATCATCTCTATCGGACCATAAATACGGATTTTCTGAATAACGCGATTCTGACGCCACCTAGCGGTTCTACTTTGCACAGAATTATCTCTCGTCGCACTACCACTATACGTCTCAAATTTTATCAAAATCGGATCATAAAGATCATAAGATTCTCAATAATCGCCGCTAGCGCCACCTGCCGTATTTATTTTTCATAAATTTTTTTTTTATTGTACCAGTACTATACCTTTCTAATACGATCAATATTGAACCATTAATAGGGATTTTCAGAATACCTTGGCTCATGCACCACCTAACGGGTTAAAATATGGTATATGCCTCATGCCACACGTCTAAGGAATGTACTGCCCATCGATTCATCGGTTTTTGAGCCAAGTTGTAACAATGAAAATGGCTGCATTTCTTTATATGCAGATAATGTGTTTACAAAATTGAAGAACTTCGAAAAATCTTTTTAGATTTTATTAAATGTAATACGTAGCAAGTAGTAGAGGTGTGTTTTATTTAGAAAACAAACAATTTATTTGCGATTAAATAGAATAACTACAATTTAAAAAAGTACATATATGAAAAAACAATGGGAATCGAACTCCAAATTTGTTTTTATTGTACTTAACAATATTGGCAAAATTATGCCAATGAAATAAATGAATGAAACTCCAGATAGATAATTAATTTAGGTGAATTGGTAATTCCCCAGGAGGTTGTAAGTAGATTTAGATAACGGTTGGGGTAATTCCTACAATGGATGAAATAAATAGGATGATGGTTTTGTCTAATCGCAGAAAGAAGACGTCATAGATAGAGTTAACTATGTTTACAGACTGGAGTAGCTTCGGTGTACGAATAACATCAGTAACTCTTAACTTAGTTGCAACATGATCTAGGCAGTATAGCCGCTGAATCTTAATGCCTTGGACCAATGACTAGGTTGCGATAACACTCATACAGCTCATCGTTCCATTGTCTGCGGTACTCGCCATCGCAAAGACGTAAGGGTCCAGAAAAAACTTTTGCAGAATATCGAAAACTCGAGAACCTTCCCAATTCTGATGGAATTGGTGGTCTTACTCAACGTCATTTTACGACCTGGAGGCATATTGGCGGATTTAAATCGAGCTATCGAAAGACCATATCTCTGTTGGCTGTTCTCTCGAGTATTTTCTTTCGCTCAAGTAATATAATTTGCGCTTTAAGTTCAAATTTTGTGCTATCAAATAAAACTGTTATACAATAATCGTAACTGTTATATGCGGTATCAAAAAAAAAAAAAAACAAATTATTTAACTGTTATGTTTTGAAAAATTGCGTTTAATGATGAAGCTCATTTTTGGCTAAACAAAGTTGCCGTATATGGAGTGAGAATAATCCTCATGAAAATTTCGACATTCGGTCCTTATTTCTTTAAAAATGAGGTCGGAGCGAATGTTACTGTCAATGGTGATCGTTACAGATCAATGATTATCAATTATTTGTTTCCAAATTTGCATAACATCGACCTGCAAGAATTTTGGTTCCAACAAGACGGTGCCATGCCTAATACTCGAACTATCGATTTGTTGAAAGAGCAATTTGGCGATTCGCCAAAGCTAGTCGTGGCGGACAAATGCCAGAAATCGTTTTTAAATATTAAATATCATGAAAATATCTTTCAAATGAAAAAAAAATTTGGCGGCATACTTCACTTTTTGTGTTTTATTTCAATATTAAATTATATCAGTCTGAAAAAAAACACCCTTTATATGCTAAGCACCCATTGATCTAAATTGTTTGCATTATGTGAGTATTTGAGTACAGCCGAGTACCACATTTAATCACTCCATTGAATGATTAAATAAATGACCGAATAAAATGCGCATATTTAGTTAGCCTCGACAGAGAGAGAGAGAGCAGTAGGGCAAATGCATAGCAAATAATAACTCACACATATTGTACATACATACATAAGTGTTTATTGGCATACAAACATACTAGGGGGCACACTTATGTCTGAGTTATGTGATATTTAGTTTAGCGGAAGCTTTGTTATATTTCCAAAGGAAAAGCCCAGTTGTGACCAAAGTCTAACTCACAACCGGATACTCATAAAACAAATAGAAGTGAAGAGCACTGGAAGCGGCAAGGAGTTGAGTTCTATTTGGTTAAAGAGAGCAACGTTGGCAAAGGAAACAAATATGGAAAAAACGAAGAAGCTGAACTTTTTAATAAAATATCATCGTTGTGTATTAAACAAATAAACAAACAAACAAACAATGAAAGAAGAGCTAACAAATAAATGCATGGATGTATGGTGTGTGTGTGCGTGTGTATGTGTGTGTGTAAACGCCTATAGATATGTAAGTGCAAACTAAGCGGCGAGCTAACAGGAAATATTGCAAGTGATGGCCAGCAAAGGCTGGTAAAGTGCAGAATCACAGCTGTGTATAGGAAATAAGATAAAATAAAATAAAATAAAGTCGAAGTAGGATATGAGAAACATACATACATACATACATATGTGTTTGTATGTGCGCATGTAGTGTTGTTGTATTGCGGCAACAAGCAGTGAATTGATGCTGGTAACTTCTGTGGCCCAGTTACTGTTATCACCCGTTTGCCTTCGTAGCAGAGCGGGCGGGGCAAAGTTAGTAGCAAATAATTGTGCTACAAAAGTTTGTTGTTGGCAGTCTGATACAGAGACAACAGCTAGCAGTTACTTATTGCAATACAATAACACATTAAAGTGAAAGTAAAAATGGGCTACGTGTTTGTTTAGTGCAATGTTGCACAACCAATGGTCCGTCGGCCAGCAGCGGTGGTAAATGAATACGGTCCCTGTATTGAAATGTTATAATAAATTATTATTTTACTCTTATGTTTTGATTTTAAAATTTTTAATCAAATTTAATAATTATTGCTTATAAAATAATTCTTAGTCGTTGAGTTTTATTTTTCGCTCAAGTAATATAATTTGCGCTTTAAGTTCAAATTTTGTGCTATCAAATAAAACTGTTATACAATAATCGTAACTGTTATATGCGATATCAAAAAAAAAAAAAAATTATTTGACTGTTATGTTTGAGTTTCATCTGTTTCATCAAATTTTATAATAATTTTATCAGTTTTACACTTGCTCATAAAATTATTCTTATGCTCTAGAAATACAATATACGTGGTAGGTTGTAAATTTCTGTTATAAAATTAAACTGTTATGCAATCCCCGTAACCGTCTTTAGCGATATCAAAAGAATCATTACTTCACTGTTAGATATATTTTAATTTTTTTCTTTTTTATCAAATTTAATAATTATTTCATAAGCCTTTCATTTGCTCATGAAATAATTCTTATTTGTTGAGTTTTATTTTTCGCTCTAGTAATAAAATTTGGTATTTTAGTTCACATTTTCTGTTATAAAATTAAACTGTTATACAATAAGGGTAAGTGTTATAATCCGTACAAAAAAATCTTTATTTAACTGTTAAATTTTGACTTTTATCTTTTTCATCGAATTTAATAATTATATCACAAGTTTCAGACTTACTCATAAAATAATTCTTATCTGTTGAGTTTTTTTTACGCTCAAGAAATAAAATTTACGCGGTAAGATCTTCTTCTATGTTATAAAATTAAACTGTTATAAAGAAATCGTTTTATTTTTCCGCAAGTAAAAAAACTTACGCGGTAGGTTTTAATTCTCGGCTACCAAATAAAACTGTTATACAATAACCGTAACTGTTATAAGCGATATTAAAAAATTTTTATTTAACTGTGAGTTTTATCAAATATAATAATTATTTCTGTTATAAAATAAAACTGTTATACAATACAACTTAAAAGGTATGTTTGTTTGTAGTTTTTATGTATTAAAGTCAGTGAATGATAAATAAAATTTGCAGAATAGAAACGTATATGTATATTTTGAAAAATTTCCATCAAATATAAATCAAAAAAAAAATAAAAATCACAAAATATAATTGTTATTTATGATTTTAAACAAAAAATCTTAAAAAATACATCGTCAGATTTGTATAGCATATGGCTTGCGATTAAATCGATATATCTGAATTTTGGTTGGAACGAATTCTTGTCAATTATTTTGACAAGATAACCATCATTTTCGGTTCCTGATAAAATTCTCAAATTTTTCTTAAGTTAGCGGTAATAATCCCGTTACTTTTTACTGTTATAAATTATATATCACCTAAAAATCTTCTTTTCTTTATGCGTTTCCGAAATATTTAAAATGTGAGCAAAAATTAGGCTTTAATTCCAGATTTTGATGGTATATTTGGGATTCCGTGTCAAAAGTATTTCATTATTAAACTAGGCGCACAATATAATGCAAATAATACTTTTATATTTTTTTATACTCTCTGATTTTACGATTACTTATTTTAATTAATCGTTTCGATCAAAATTTATTTTTAGTACATGGTCAAAGAAAAGGTTTGGCTTAGTAGAAAGGAAAAATATAGTAAGCAAGCTGAGCCTAGAATGTTGTGCCGATTTCAGCGAGAGCGAGAAAATAATAAAGAGAATATTCAAATAGATTAGAAAGTGTTGAATTTAAAATATGTCATGGAACACAACTAATCGCGTCTGTCGGCTGTGGGGAACGTCAAATTAACAGTGAGAAGCATCGGCTAGCTTAAATTTCGGAGAAGCCGAAGCATTAAGCAGAGCTCTTTAACGAAAGCGATAAGTTTAGATTGGCGAACGTGGTGAACATATAGCATAACACATAGCTTTCAACTTTCACATTACTTGAATGCATTCATAGTGCAAGTGCCGACAATAGCAACACCAAATAGAAAAATATCGCATCTTCAAAAACACGCGCAGGAGAAAAGGAATTGCTAGCCAGTGCTTGAAATTGTGGTAAGCTAAAGTGATACTGAAAAAAAAATCAATTGAAAATTGGAAACACAATTGAAATGAATCGAAAGCGAAACGAAAGTGATAGCACAAAGGTTAGCTAAAATAATGGAAGCTAAATTGCAGTATAAAGAAGGCGCAGTGGTTTAAAAGAGCATGAAATTGGTAGTAAAAATCGATGAAAACCAATAGCATTGAACAACAACAAATATATTAGACAGATGTACATACGAACAGCAAAACAAAATACTAAAGATGGCAAGAAAAATGTCTAGCTGACAAATCAGACAGTTAAGAGAGATGAAAAGCATCGAGGCAAATACAGTAGAAACGTGAAAAAGTTAACTCACGAAAAAAAATTAAACGTTCGGTTAAGATAACTAAATTTTTGGCGTCCACGCACCGCTCTAAAAAGTGAACTTTTGATTTAACTCCCCTGAGCTTATGAATTTTTCAAACCATCCGGTTGTTTGGCAATAAAAACCAACGTGATCTCAATTTTATTTATTGGTATAACAATTCGGTACAATTAAATCTAACTTAATAGGGGTATTCACTAAACGGAAAAATGATAATTAGCTCTTTATCACTCGAATGATGTTGGTAACGGGTCTTCGTTTGCCTGATTTACATAAATAAGTGAAGCAAGGGCGTTCACAGGAAGCTACCACTAACGAGCCTCCAGGGTGACGAAAATAGTATGAATACCCTTATAAAATGTCTAATGATACAAAGTAATTCACTTCAGCAAATTTGGCGTGTTATTTGCAAAAAATCTGTTTTTTTTTTAATTTAGAAAAACGCTTGAAAAAGTTAATAGTTCAAAAAAGTTAATTATCCATGTCGCATTTAACTTCTTCGAAATTCTACTGTACAAGGAAAAACTAAATAAGGAGCAGTCTAAACAAATACTTTTTCACTTGCTCTCTTGCTCTTCAATTCCAATTTCAAGTGAAAGCTGCGAAAACAACATATATGCAGTTGATGTAATGGCGGAATAGTAACTGTATGCCCGAAGCACATACACACACAAACGTAGATGGATGTACCCTGTCGGGTATGGAATTACTTTAAGAGCAATTGGAAAAGTAGTGTTTTACCAACTACGAGTGGTTGAAATTTTTTCTTTTTTTTCTTGTAGACAACTAACTTTATTAACTCGTCTAATTGATAACTTCTTTCAAACCTGTACGTTTCCAATTTTTTTAAAATATTTATTAAAAAATATGTCTACTTTATAGTAGCTGCAAAATTTTAATTTTCTGTTTAGACAAAAACATATTTTAACTTCAATTCAGTAAACAAATAAAAAATAATTACACCATTATTTCGGGCATAAATTCTCGAAAGTATTATGAGTGTCAATTTCTTGTTGAATTACACTGGAATTTACAGGAAAAAAATTTCAAAAAAATTCAGCTATAGGAGAGGTTAGTACCTACGTACCTATCTGGAAGATGGAAGACAAAAAATATACAGAAATATTGCATTACTTACATTATTAACCACCATAAGAACATTAACGGAAGAAAAAGAAAAATATATTATGTGTTATACATTCCTCCAGTTTTTCAGGAGCATTTGCAGAATCTCAAACCTTCTGAATTATAAAAATGAATTATATTTTCAAATTAATTAATAAATGTTCACGAATGTGATATTTTATGAAAATTATTGTTTCAAATAAAACTCATAGTTGTTTATTGTTTTAAGTCGTTTAAAAGGCATTCAGTTAGTTTTGAAAATGGTCTAAGTCAAGTTAAGCTTTAAAACAAAACTTTCGTACGAAATTCAGACAAAAATTAATTTTCATAATAATAAATATAAATTAAAATGTCGCAAAATGTAAATTTTTTTTTATTTTTTTTTCAAATTCAATTCATTTAATATTGTGACACATGAAATATATAACTTAGACCATTTTCATAATTATAGGGGCATATGGTAAAAATAAGCGAATATATAAGTAGTACAAAAATAAAAATGTGAGCAATTTAATGTAATGGTATGAATATCAAATGCCAAATGAATAAATAAAGACTAACACTAACACCAACCATCCAACAGCCTAAACAACATAGTCGCATAAAAGACTTGTCACAACCCACTTCCGCCGACAACTAACCGCCAACAGTTTCCTATCACCAACACGTTTGTCAAACGAAATATATTTTGGTATCACGTACATAGAAACACATAGAAATATACACACACATATATATAGCACTTGTATGTGCATTATCTATTTAAGCAGATGACAGTGATATATCTGGCAGTTAGATAAAACTGAAATCCATTAAATATGCGTAAACTTAATTTATGCTACATTAAACTATAAAAACATTTTCGCACAATATTATGATATGCGTATAAAATATGCTAACCATATGGTTGCCGGACAGCGTAGCCAACAAATAGTAGTATGGGCTAATGGTTCGTTGAATTTTGGTTCAAATCCTAGTTTTAGCTTGATTAAAAAACAGATTGCAGAATATATTTTGCCTTTAAATTGCTTCGTCTCAAAACGGCATGCCTTTGACTAGTACAGCTTTTTATAAAAATAAAATTTCTAAAGTTAAATTTACATTAAATACAACTACGCTGGTATTTTGTAACTTAAGTTTTAATGACTTTTGAGACTTTCAATTAGAGAAATTTTTTGTGATTTGAGACCTTTTCGGTATTCAGTAGCAACAGCCTCAGTAAATTTCACTAAAGTCTGTGGTGAAAATCAGTTCCAGCTAGTGCTAGAGATGCATATTGAATGCAAATTAATCGATGGCACACAATTAACTATTTAATAGTTTATGCTTTCTTTGTAGCAATCTTCGCATCATTCACGCCCTTTTTGGATAATCTGGAACTTCCACTTTAGAACGTTTAACTTGTTGTCGATCAATCGGAGAATGATATGGTTCACTTAGTTTTGAAAGTAGTTAAGAGGGCGACTTTACGAAATCATGTGGTGAGAATTCTAACAATAATGTGGGAAGACGCAAAATACTTCTTTCAAATCACTTTGTTTATTACATCGCATTCAAAAGTAGTTGATTTTGTTGAGAAACATTTTCTTGACAAAGTCATTGAGTTTCAGCTCGGTTAGGTTAGAATGGCGGCGAAGACGCTCAGCGCCCAAATATCAACTGAGTGTAGTTTTAATACCTAGAACCTCGCATTATTTCGTTTGAAACCAACTAGCCTTACGCTTCCTTATTAGAGAGTTCCTTGCTCATTTCCATCTCTGCAGTTTGTGCAGTAATCATTGCAGGCAATACCAAGGCTTCTGGCATGGGTTCTGATCGACCAGTTTTCCATGAGAGCTGCCACGAGTACCGGGATGTCCTACCCTTTGCCAGAAAAATTTTTGTTCTCTTAAGGTCATATTCGGCCTATGTTACTTTTGCAATTCCATCGCTGAGGAGATTGCTGAAGGTGGGGGAGATAAATTTGCGGTCGTCAGTGAATCTGCTCCGGCAATCATATCGGCTGCCTCGTCTTTTGCAGCTATGCACCGATGTCTAGGAGCCCAAATTTAGTATACTGAGGACTGGTCGCAGACTCCGATCTATAGATTCCTGCATTGATTGATCGATTTGGTTGTGGAAGATGCCGGAGCCAATATGCAATATGGTCGCTTGGCTATATGAGAAGATGGCAACATGCTCATCTTGATAATTACCAAGGTATTTACGGTCTAAAGTGCGACAGCCTTCAGCGATAGAAAAAACTACCGGCAGATTAAGGCAGGTGGTAAGATCTTCCCTCTCCCAAGAAGTCTGCAAATACGCCTGCCTCAACACGTTGCCTCATCTTGGAATGGCGATTCCATCCCATCTATTTATGATTGTATGATCATGGCAGGAAGAAGAGTAAGAACTCTAAACCTAGCTTGAATTGATTATATTGTTTACGTAAGGCTAACCACCAGACCAGGGAACCATAGCATAAAATTGGACGAACTACGGTTGTGTGCATGCAAAGGACTATTTTCGGGTTTAGACAAAAAGCCGTTTCCAAGACTGAAACGACATTTTCGCTTTTTTAACTCTCTCTTCAATATTTATTTTCCAACTCTCCAGCTAAGGATATAAAATAACTTCTAGATACCCTGCTTGGCTGAATAAACAAATTGTTTTATCATTCAACTGTGGTAGCTCAAAACAGTGAATCTTGGTCTTGGCTGTAAATAACACCAATACTGTTTTATCAGAGGTGATACCTAAGCTACAATGTTCCGCTCATTGCCCACCCAGTTTAGGACTCCCTCCGTAATGTTGCTTGCGGGAAAGCCTTTTTACAAGAATTATCACATCGTGAGCTCACGCTACTGGCTTCACTCCACCTTGGTTAAGTTTGAAGAGCACTCGGTTCAGCCATAAATATAGGGATATTACTCCCCCCTTGTGGGGTTCCCCTCATCGTTACTGTGCAGTTTCTTAATTCTGCCTAAATTTCCATACACCATACATGAACTTTTTTGAAAGCTCCGTCTATGTTGAGGAAAGACGACAGAGTGTACTGCTTGAATGCCAGTGACCTTTCAATCATTCTGACTACCTCATGAAGAGCTGTATCCGTGGATCTTTCCTTCAAGTACCTATGCTGTTCCTCAGACACCCGTTCTCTTCGAAGCAACCGTTTGATATGCTCGTCCGGAATTTTCCAAATTGTTTTGAGCAGAAAGGAGGTCAGACTGATAAGTCGGAAGTCCTTAGCAACACTATGGCATCGACATCCAGAACGATGTAATCGTCCACGAAATGTTACTTTAAGTGAAAGTAGATTTAGCGAAGTGTCGGACTTCGAATCCGGGTTACTGCGTGGCTCAAAGTCATCCGAAAAGTGAGTATCGATAAGCAGCTAAAGCGACTCGTCCACAGACCCAGTGTATACCCAATGGCCAGTGTATAAGAACGATGGGCAAGAATGTTCTTTAGCCAACAACTTACTCAGTCTCGCTGTGTCCTTAATTCCTTTCAGAGACTCAAAGTGGCTCCACCATGCCGCCTTTTTGGGTCGTCGGATTTCACTTTTATATCTTTATTAGAATATCTTGGTATGGTTTCCACACCGTGAACTCAAAACAAATGTTGAAAGTATTTCTCGTTTCATACCTGAGTTGGAATAGTTTAGGCTATGTGTCCGAAGTCAGGAATATGAAGGTGAGTGAAGCCCCAGCTCGATTGAAACTTTTTGTATTGGGTATGTTTTATTTTAATGTTAAATTTACAATTCGAGCTGCCAGCGCGGTACCTCGGTAAAATTGTATTCGGTTAAATACTTTTTTGACAACAACAGAAGTTAACGAATACCCAACTACAACGTACAATTTTACCGAGCTCGTTAGAAATACCCCTTATGTAAAACTGTGGAGCACTTTGGCCTGCACGTGCCAAATGTAGAAATATGTGACACATTATGTACTGTTATTGTCACTGTCACTGATATGAACGCTTAGAGCAACATAAAACAAACGACAAAATTATGGATAACAACGACACTCAAGTAGCCACTGAGGCATGGCGTCAAACAAGTAAATATTTGTACATATAAACACTTAATGCTTTGCATATGATTCATTTATGTATATATGTATACTTAGTACATATGTACATATGTACATATGTATGCAAACGCGCTTGTCGGAAGTTGTAAGGACATACGCAAATTAAAATGCAAACACACTCGATTTTGGGGATATTCACGCAATTGGGCGTGGAGTTGGCTAGTGCTGGAATTTGTTCAGAGTTAAAAGTGAGTTGTTTGGCTAAATTGCATGTGATACTAATACTTACCAGAAATTGTTTGGCATTGGCATATGAATTAGAAATCAACTCCTTTGGGACCTTTTATTTTCATTTTTTTTTTTCATAAATAGAAAATTTTAATTGTATTGAGTAAAATTTAAAATATTAGATAATTTAAATTTGGTACGAAAAATTTAACTATAGATAGAAATACATTTCATTTATGAACGTATTGCGATGAAATTAATTAATTTCGCACGGCAAAATCTGTCAATAAATAATTAAGATGAATTGTGGTATTTTATCATAAATCAACAATCTAATGAAAAATAAATGAGTCGACTCTAAATTTGATCGATTATGCAAATTAGAAAAACAAATTGACAATATGTTAGAGCGAGACGAATTCTGTGTGAAAACAGCTGTGTTTTGATATTTCGTTACCGACACCCAAATGTACGAAGTTCAAATTTGCTTAAAACAGTTTTGTTACGGTAAAAAATAAAAATTTAAGTGGCAAGACAATTACGTATACCATTTAATTGACAAGCAATTACGTAAACCAAAAAATCTCTCGTCTCGTAGGCTACCCATTGGCTATAAATCCATCAAGATAAATTAGCAATGGCACGTATGAACGAACTTGGAACAAACTAAGTAATGTGAAAATGGTTTCAATTTAAATTTTTTGGAAAATGGGCGTTATACATTGTATGGATAATAATTTATTTTTGTTTGAATGAAAAAAAGAGTAGTTGGGCCTTTCCATTCCAAGACAACCGGTGCATTCAGGTCATGTTTTACTTTTCCAAGAAACTCGAATATATTGTTTCTTAGTTAAAAAGATCAGACAAATACTTTTGCTTTCGACCGAAACAATTTTTTTTCGATATTTTACAGCGACTTTAAATGTGCGAGGAAAAAAATATTTTCCGTCTTTAAAATTTTCGTTTTTTTTTTTTAAATGCATTTAACTTCTCTTAAAAGCGACTGATTTGGATAATTCAACTTGCCAAATGTTCGTAATTATAATATAAAAATATATTTGTACATATTTCTCTAAAGCTTTTGATGAAGTGTTTTTTGTATTATATTTGAACTAGCGTGCGGCCGCCTTAGCCGAGTGTGTTTCTGTTCGCTTCTCGGCAGGCAATGGCAAACCTCCGCGTGTATTTCTGATATGAAAAAATTTCTCCCAAAAAAATATTCTCCGTTCGGAGTCGGCGCTAATCTTAAGCTTAAGGGGTTGTAGTAAGTAAGTAAATTAGCGAGCTATAGATTTCACTCAGCTTTTCGGCAAAGGGTTAAATCCTATCTGTGTAACAGTCGATGAGTAGTCAATATCTAACGAAGCACCAAAACGGTTAAAACTTTTATTAAATAAATTACTTTTTAATCGTCATTTAATGAGTTTTATTTTGACATAAATTAAGTTGTATTTTCTGTGTAAAAATTAAACTCAATAAATAAAAGTCAATGTCGCTAAAGGTAGTCCTTGTTCCAAAGGAAGTTTGTTGCTTATATGCGAGGATTTCCCTTTACGCGCGATTTTTTCTATGTAGATGACTTGAAATTTTTTTTTAATTCAAGAAAGATCGGAACTATATGAATAAACTTTAAACTGATCTTGATAATTTGTATCTCAGGTTTACTAAAAATTACCATCCAATGAATTTTAATAAATGCTTCAACATCATCTTTGCTAATCTTCATAATATTTTGTTGGCTCGTTACAGTATATCTAACTCTTTGCTAGAAACTGTGACAAAAGATCTTGACATTATTTTTTCGTCGAATTTCACATGTAATAGTCATATTGAGCACATTGTTAGAAAATCTCACTCAACGGAACTGTGCAAAATTTTCGCATCCGTATACCCTTAAACTGTTATACCCGTATTTTTTGCGTTCCATGTTGGAATGTCGGGCATTCGTTTGGATACCATTTCTGCGCTATTTTATTAAACACATTGAGTGAGTGGAGAAAGGGTTCCTTATGTTTGTTTTGCGATCTATAAACTTTTCTGAAACCATGTCTTCTTAAAACTCTCGCTTGCTTCTAATAAACCTTTGAACGTTGGGAGCTAAGCGATCTATACTCCCACTGTCTTTTATGTTCAATATTGTTAGGTGCTCTTTACACCCTTTTCAGTTATATTTCAGAAAGCCCCAATTCCAATTCAGAAAGTTAAAACTCAAGTTTAGAATTTCTATTTCAAATTCAGAATTTTCAATTCAAATTCAGTAAATTACATTTCAAATTCAGCATTTCCATTTCAAATTCAAAAAGTGGCAACCATTATTCAGAATTTTCAACTTAAATTCTGAAAATTAGAATTCAAATTCAGAATTTCCACTTAAAATTCAGAACGTTGCAATCCTTATTCAGAATTTACAATTTGAATTCAGAAAATTACAATCCAAATTCAGAAAGTCACCGTTCAAATTCAGAATTTCCATTGCAAATTCAGAAAAACGCAATTCAAATTCAGAAAGTTACTATTCAATTTCCGAATTTCCATTTCAAATTCAGAAAATTACAATTCAAATTCAGAAAGTTACTATTCAAATTCAGAATTTACGTTCCAAATTCAGAATTTTCACTTCAAATTCAGGAACTTCCAATTAAAATTCAGAATTTCCATTTCAAATTCAGAATTTTCACTTCAAATTCAGAAACTTCTAATTCAAATTCAGAATTTCGATTTTAAATTCAGAAAGTTACTACTCAAATTCCATTTCAAATTCAGAAAGTTGAAATTCTAATTCAGAAGGTTACTATTCAAATTTAGAATTTCCATTTCAAGTTCAGAAATTTAATTTCAATTCAATGTTTCCATTTAAAGTTCAGAAAGTTACAATTCAAATTCAGAATTTTCAATTAAACTAAGAACTTAAGTTGTAATTTCCTGAACTTCAATTGCAAATTTCGGAATTTGAGATGGAAAAGTTTAATAAGAATTGCAACTTTCTGAATTAAAATCGAACACGGTGTAGATTTCACTTTTTTATTGGACCGCATCAATTTCAATATTCCACAGCGGAGTCAAGCGTCGTTTTTTGACGATTTTCTAATAAACACAATGAAATACAATGATAGAACAAAACAACAGACCACAATTTCACTTAAATGTGTCTCAAAATAAAATAGCTTTCTAAAAAAAGTGCCATGGTAAACTCTTGTACATTTGGCACCCTTACTTTATTTTTGCAAATGCTATACATTGTAAATATAAACCAAATTGATGGAGATTGAAAATGTATATTTTGCGAAGCGTTGGATATACAGAAGGTTTTTATTTTTTTCAGTTTCATCTCTAATCCTTTTGCCCAACAGCCCAATTTTGTTACACTAAAGTACACCTCATCCTACTCCTACGAGAATACGAAAATGATTGCCTAATAGTTTTATAATAATTCCAATGTTTACACCATATTGCATTGGTTTGGCTTTATTTGGTATTTTTGTTTTTTGTTCTTGTTTTTTTTTTTTTGTTTTGGTTATTCATCTTTAAACTGTCATCTTTGCTATTTTATCATTTTTAATCTTCAAACAATGGCATGACAATTGGAAATCCTAACTGAACAGAGCAGACTAGTAGACTGGAGTATTCAAGGTGTGCACTACGAAGGATGCATGATAGAAAATATGTAGAATTACTTTTGGCAGCAGTTGATAGTTGGGGCCATGCAATTGTCATGCTCTTGCCGAAATGTTGTTTTTGTATCAAATTTGTAAAAACAATTATATTGGGTTTTGTGTTCGCAATGCAAATTGAAATAACTGAGTAGCAAGTATAACGAGCTGCATAAATACGTACACACACACACACATATATATATGTAAATGCACACATACTTTTACATGTTGTATAATAATAGTCATACTTCATATTTGTTGTTGAAATTCAATGCAGCAGGAGGATTGAAATTTTGCTTATGTCATCTAAGCCCAGTAAGTTTTCATGCAAAAACCATTGGAATCTCTCACAATTTTTTGGGTATTTTTTTTTCTTTTTGGCACCATGTACTCTGTCGGAAAATAGCAGAGAACCTAAAAAATTTACCAATTTAAAAAGTATGTGGTTGGAAGGCAGCTGCTTTGAAACAAATATAAGCTAAATTAATTATGTTGATCTAATTTACTTATATGTATATAATTTTTCTGTGATCAAATATATTTCCAATAAATTATACGTATAAGCTTATAAAAATGTAATTAGTTGCATTATTATTTTATAGATAAATAATATTAGCTCTATATATTTGGGTTAAAATATGCCGAGTTAAAATTGGTCGAATTTTTCATAACGTTTTATGTTATGTTAACAGTTAAGATTGACCTCCCAGATGTTTTTAATTTTTTTTTCTTTTTTGTTTAGCTGCTTTCGAGTAATCATTTTTTTGTTTTAAAACGTCCTTTATTTTCAATGGTCATAATTTTGCGAAAAAGTATCCGATTTGAAATTCGTGTTTTTCAAAACAGTTTTGAAATATAAAATTAAAAAAAAAAATTTTTAACTTTTATTTTCGTAAAATTTTGATTTACCTTAAAAATGGATAATGGGATAACAATGGGATGTAATTTTGTTCGAATTGTTTGAATTTGCAAAGTTTTTTTTTAGACAAATTATCTAATTTGGGATTTTTTTTTATATAATTATATATATATAATATATAATTTTAAACAATTGTAAACTGGTATTTCCATAAAATTGTATTTTTTTTTTTTTATCAAATGTTAATTTACAAAAAAACACATACTGAGCGATTTCCATGAACATTTTTTGTAAACTACTATTATTCTTTTCATAGCTTTTGAGCCTAGACCGATAATGGGATAATAATGGGATAAATTTTGGTTAGAATTATTTGAATTTTAAACGTGTTTTTTTCATTATCCAATTAGGACAATTTTTATTTTTTTTGAAATTTGGGTTTTTCAAAACACTTTTTGAATATAAAATTGAAAAAAAATGGAAACTTATATTTGTATAAAATTTAAATTTTTTTAGATCAAATGTTAATTTCCAATAAAACGCGTACTGGCCAACTTTCGTAAAAATTTCTTGTAACAAAACTTAAAATTTTTTGAATTTCAAAAGTATTTTTTTTTCTTAGAAAAATTATCCGATTTGAACATTTTTTTTGAAATTCGTGTTTTTCAAACACTTTTGGAATAGAAAATTGAAAAAAAAATTATTAACTCGTATTTCACGAAAACTTTAATTTTTTATACATAATGTCAATTTCCAAAGAATATGTACTGATAGATTTTATTGAAAATTTTTTGTATATTACTATCATTTATTGTACAGCTTTTGAGCCGAATCCAATAATGGGATCACAATGCAGTCTATTTTTGTTAGAATTTTTTAGGTTTTAAGAATTTTTTATTTTAATTTTTGCCATTTTTTCTTAAGTCAACAATAATTTTTATGAGCTCATGGCAAATTATTTATTAGGAACTTATTGATACAAATAAATAGGCCGAAAATTAGTATCTGTGTTTTTTTTTAATTTTAAAATTTTATTTTATTTTTTTCACATAAAGTTAAAAAATTAAAAAAAAATTGCAAAAATTCTGAAAAATTTACACACAAATTAACCCCAAAAATACCGTCACCTCCAAAAAATAAAAAAACAAAATTTTAAAAATATACGTTTGAGCCCTGAAGATGCATACTAACCTCCCCTATACCTGATTTTTCTGTCTGTAGACTAATGTAATTGAACAAAAAATTGTCACTTTTAAGTAGTGGTGTAATTACTTTCAATTTGTACACTGAATTGAAATTAAAATGTATTTATGTTTAAACGAAAAAAATTAAAAATGTTATAGTTACTATAAAATAGACCGTACACATTCTTAAATAATTGGAAACTAACATGTTTGAAAGTAGTTGGTAATTGTACACCAGTTTTGAAAGAGTTAGAATTTCAAATAGTTGGAAATAAAAGAATTTTATTACAGCTGGGAAAACCACTCTTGATGTGCTTTCTGCCAATGTAAATATTTAAAAGTAGTTGATTTGCCGAGAGAGTGATATTTAACTGACTTGCACCTAGAAAATCGCCATGCTAATCAAATTAGTTGCTTACAAGAAAAAATAAGGAATTTCAACCATTTGTAGTTAGAAAAAAAAGGTATTTTTTAAATTGCTAATTCTATTTCCGACAGGGTATTTATGCATACATACTATATGAGTGTATGTGCATGTGCATGTGTGTGTGTGTGTGTGTATGCGCCTGCCTGTCTGCCAGCGTTTGTTGTTTGCATGAAGAACTTTTGCAGCATTTTATTTCATTTCGTGCTTGTTTACTGCTGCTGCTTTCCCATTATGTATTGCCATTGCTTTGGCTTTTACAGTTCTCTGTATGTGTATGTGTGTGTGTGTGTGTGGAAATACTTTTGTTTTTCCTCTTGTTATTGTGGTTAAGTATTTGCAGCACAAATAAATTTCACAACATATTTTATGGTTAATGTCATTGCATTTTCATTTGTTTTACTTTATTTCGCTTCTCAATCTCTTCTCTCTCTTTCCCTATCTCTCTCTCTCTCTCACTCACAACATTAAGTTTTGCTCGTATTTTTTTTATTATTATTTTAATTTTTACTTCTCATTTGCAGCAGAAATAAGCAAAGCATGGGTAAATTTTTAAGGAATTTGTTAGGGAATTTCTTTGAAATTCAAATTTAATTTAGTTTGAGCAGCTAGAAATTGAATGAGAGTGGTTTATTCTCCAGTTGTTTGCTTTTATCTTCATTTTGCGATGTGTAAAAAATGCCACTGAAAGCTGGTGAAAACTTTAATTAAAATTATAATAAATTTTGTTCTTTCCGATTAGTTTTATTGGCGGTCAAGATGATGGTGCTGGTGGTGAGTAAAGCAAAAGAATGTCCATTAACAGCTGGATTCAGGGAAATAATAGGGAAATGTATTGATAAGTTTTAACATTGTCCTTAGTTAATTTTAATTTTTTTTTTTTTAAATAATTTTATAATAAAACTTATTTAAGTCAATGTTTCAAACAGTATAGAAAATTTATAAATATTCAGCAGGCTTAACGAACGAATGTCATCAAAATCTCTAGCTTTTTTGCAACCTCCACGAATATGCAGTTTTTCTATCCCATTCAATTCCTAGCGGATTTTTAAGTGGCCAGAAGCAGTTGTGGATTTGTACTACAAATTTTTACTGGCCGTGTTTCGTCTTTTTTTCCATAAAAAGCATGAATAAAACTCCCTTGTGTGTGGAATAAAATGCTGACGCTGAGAAAAAAAATGGGGAGAGTAGTAGAAAACAAGATTGCATTTAAGTTAACTTTAAAAGCTAGGAATTCTTAAATATTAGCTTCGATTAACGAAATCCTGCATGAAATCTTACAAAAACTTTACCTAACCTATGACACAGTGAAAGTTTAAAAAAAAAAACTGAATAAAAATCTGCAATATATTTCGCTCTTGTTTTTATCCGCACCTTAGCTTAGTGAATATCACTTAAACAAAAAAAAGAGTAAAGAACAGTTTTGTTGAAATGCAATCGCGATACAAGTGTCATTATTGCCGCCGATCCGGTATTTAATTGCATCTTGCTTTCCGAATGGATATGAACCGGTAAAAAAAATTTATTATAGAAAAAATACTAATAGTTATTTTTTTCTCCCATTTCTATTTGTATTTTGTCTACTGTGCATTCATTTTAAGTTTTCCTTAAATTTATGTGGAGTAAAGTGCCTCCCGATTTTCCCAGAAAAAACTATAAAATTTGCTACGGTTTGAGTTTGACCGATTTGAAAATAGCTAAAAAACTTAGTTTTTCATAAAAAAATATAAAAAATGTTTTCGAAATAGCTATTTTGGGACCGAAAAAAATCGTTATTTCGATCTTTTCGGATCAAAAAATCATTAGCTAATTATTTAGAAAATTTTTGTTTTTAAATTATTAATCTCGATCAAAAATCGTCGTTGTTCTTGGATTTTTATTTTCTTTATCAAGTTTGATCGTTATATTTAAATTATTATTGTTTCAATCAATTTTCAAAATAAAAAATTGGTTTCTTGGATTTTTTTATTTTTCCGATCACATTTGATCGATATCTTTTGATTTTTATTTTTTCGATCAAAAAATCGTCGCTATAACTTGCATTTACAATTTTTCGATCATAATAAATTTATCGGCGATGCGAGAAAAAGTCACAAAATACCGACCAAATATGATCGAAAAATAAAAATCCAAGAACAGCGATTATTTTGTGTTTTCTGTGTTTAATAGCGGTATGGTTGGAGATAGGGATAATAAGAAAACAAACACAGTGAGCGTGGCTGAGTGGTTGTGTGCTCACCTAGCAATCCCGTGTACCACGGTTCAAAGCCAGGCAAAGTCTAGAAAGAAAAGAAGTCTGATGAGGAGATGTGGTGATCTCCGAAATAGCAGCTATCACTTCTACCACTTTGAAAAATTGTTGTTTTCCCATATTATTCCTAATATAAACCTAGCCACAAGCTCTATAAATTATACAGACGATTCATAAATATAAGGCCAAAAATAATAATAACGATTATTTTTATCAAAAAAATTTGAATAAAAAAATGTCAATCAAATATTATTGGAAAAAAAAAATTCAAAAAGAACAATAATTTTTTATCAAAAAAAAAAATACGATTATTTTTCCAATCGGAAAAATAAAATTCAGAAAATAACGATTAAATTACAATTTTTTTTGAGAAAGTTATAATTGCTACGGTCCCTTTTTAAAATATAATTAGTTTTGTAAATTTAATGGAAAAATGGTATCATTTCTTTAGCTTGGAGAGTGTTGCACCCTAATGTGAAATAGAATTCAGGTGGCAATTAGCCTCAAACTCATTTGCTGTCTTGGAAAAAAATTTGGCACGTTTCTACAATGATGGGCAGTTTCTGGTAGTGATGGGCAGCTATCGAAAAAATTTTTTTATTTTTTTATGTTTATTGCTCACTACACGACAAAACTAAATAAATTAGTGTCTGAAAAGATTTAGTTTCTGGCAAAATTCAAATTTTGAATAGTTCAAATACTCTTTCCCTACTTAGACATATTTATTGCCGTTGTATAGTTTCGTAACTCTTAAAAGATAATCTACGTCGAAGAGGTGCCTATACGAGGAACATATAGGATACCTCTTTTCATTCAACGAATGTATTAGCTTTAGCTAAGTCCTGCAGTTCAGCAGCCACGCGCATTATTATAACAAAAAACATATACACATTTTGTGCTGGTTTACAAAAAATTTTCCAATAAACAGAAGACTGCTGATGGCTGTTAATTATTCTTTAGGAGTGATTTATATTTGTACTTAAATTTAAAAAATTTATAACGAGAAGGATTTTTTAAAATTTATAATAAGAATGCAGTTTATTTTTCAAATTATTCCAAATCTTTAAAAGGTGTAGATTATTTACATAAATATGAAAAATTGCAGTAAAACAGACGCCTTAGAAATTCCTTGCTTTTAAAGCATTTGGCTGTATTTTACCCATTTCTCTACGATTACAAAAATAAGTTATTTCATTTTGAGATAATTTTGCAATTTGTAAGTAATGAAAATGGTCCAAAATTATATGATCGGTGATACTTTAAAGTGGCTAAAGCTGCACTTATTGTGAATGCGACTTCTGACTAAATCGTGTTCCCCTCATTAATATTCAGATTTAATCGCTTTGATTTTTTATCCATATTCATATTGTCCAAGTCAGAACTAATGAGCTGCTTTAATTTGGCATAGAATTCTATTTAATGTAGTCGACTTCCAAAAGAACACTCCAAATCGGATAAAATTTCCTTTAGTTACGAAAGCAGCCCTGTTCGGATCTTTCATGAAAGATTCGCTTGGTTAAGTGCTTTTTAAGAACGGGAACAGATCTGCTGGCAAATTTGTGGTTGATCTGGTTATATATTTAAAAATACTATGCAAATAAAAACAGATTAGGTGATGAACTGAAATCGCTCATGTATTTTCTTACGGATCATTCACAATAGCGCAGCTTTTTTCAATTCGCAACACTACATCTCAGGTCGGGTATCAGTTTACCGAGCTGGCTCAACTCGCATACTCGTATTTTTTCGAGTTAGTATTGTTGCTTTACATGCAATTCGTTATCATACCTAGTGTTCTTTTGCAACTCGACAACAACGCATTAGTTTTGCGGGTATACGAAATTCAGACACCACAAAAAATTGCGCACTTATTTTTGCGGTAATGAAGGTGTTTTCAAAATTAACAAAAACGTGGGTGTGCTTCGCTTCTTGAACCACAAAAATACAACAAAGAAAATGTTTGTGTGGCTAAATAAGTGCACATCTTAATTTTTCCTTACATATAACCGCCATTTGCTTTACTATGTACTCACTTAATTTTGTTGCCCATTTTGTTGTAATTAAAAATTAAATGAATTTTCCAGATATTTGCGGTTGGGTTTTCTCTGTTATATTTTGTTTTTCTTCGCATATGTAAAATAATCTTTTATTTGCAGTTTCGTCTCATTTATCGCTGTTGTTAATAAACGAATAAAAATAAACATCAGCATAAAGCAAACGAAATTACAAAATTTACGAGAAAACATTGGCCATGGCGAGCTGACGAACCCTCGGTCGGTTGATTTGCAAGGTGGTCTGGTTTCCAGCAGATAAATAAAATGAACAGACAAATGGAAGATGGCTTACATCTGTACTTGCTAATGGACAGATAGTCATGGAAGAGAGAAAAACAAATACTAAATAAATATAAACTAAAGCGGTATACATATATAAAATGTCCCAATAAAGAAAAATATTAAACAAACGATTATTATAAGATTATGCTATTATTTTTTTTGTGAAATACTTATTTAAACCACCGCATCCTTACGTAACCAGAAAGTCATCTCGTCCCTATTGTCTTAACTACTGTGCCTGAAACTGAATGTTATGTATTTTAAGCGTTTGAGAAATGCCAACAAAATTCAAAAAATTACTTAGATGTATATAAAAATCTCGTGTTAGTGTGTTTGTGGTCGAACTCCTCCGAAACGGCTCGACCGACTTTTATGAAATTTTTACGCATATTTGGTAGGTATGAGAATTTAATTAAATTAGTTAAATGAAATTGTAAAATATTTGTGTATATTCTAATTTTATGCTACGGAGAGTGTTGCCACCTTTTTAAAACGTCGAATTTAATTAAAATATATACTAGTTGTGTGAAATAGTAAAATATTTGTGTCAAACCAGGCCCTTCGCTAAGAGCAAGCTTATAGGTATACTTTTTAAAATCAAACACAAGTTATATGAAATACTAAAATATTTATGTCAAACCAGTAGCTTTGCTAGGAGAAAGTTTATAGGTAAATTTTGAAGAGGATTGCCACATTTTCAAAACGTCGAATTTAATTAAAATTTACACAAGTTTTGTAAAATAGCAAAATATTTGCGTACAACCATTCGCTTTTCTAGGAGAAATTTTATAGGTTTGTTTGAAAGAGGTATGCCACCCTTTTAAAAAGATGAATTCTTTAAAATCAAACACAAGTTATGTGAAATAGTATAATAGTATAATATTTGCGTCCAACCATTCGCTTATCCATGAACAAAATTGTAGGCATATTTTGAAGAAGGTTGCCACCTTTTCAAAAAGTCGAGCTCCATTAAAATATATACATACGAGGTGTATAAAATGGCAAAATATTTGTGTCAAACCGTTCCCGTTTCTAGGAGAAATTTTATAGGTATATTTGAAAGAGGGTTGCCAACTCTTAAAAAAAAAACGAATTCAATAAAATCAATACAAGTTATGTGAAATAGTAAAATATTTGGATCAAACCATTAGCTTTCCTAGGAAAAACTTTATAGGCATATTTTAAAAATGGTGGGTTGCCACCTATTTGAAAAGTCGTTATGCTAAATAATACATGTAATATATGAAATAGCAAAATATGGGTGTCAAACGGTTTGTTTTCCTGGGGATACGGTTTATAGCTAGCTATTTTTTAAAGAGGTTGCCACTTTTTTACAAAGTTGAATTTAATCTATTTATGCACGAGTTATGTGAAATAGTAAAATACTTTTGTCAAACCATTTGTTTTGCTTGGAAAAATTTTAAGACACATTTAGAAGAGGGTTGCCACCTTTTATATTTTGAATATATAATATAGCAATTAGTAGTAGCATTATTAGAAATAGTAGTAGTAATTAGTAAAAAGGGCGGTAGTAATAAATAGTATCATTCGTAAAAATAGTAGTAGAAATTGGTAAAAATAGTAGTAGAAATTAATAAAAGTAACATTTTTTTTATATTTTGAATATACATATAATATAGTAGTTAGTAGTAGCATTATTAAAAATAGTAGTAGTAGTTAGTAAAAAGTGTGGTAGAAACTAGTAGTAATATTGGTAAAAATAGTAGTAGGAATTAATATAAACAGCATTTTTTATTTTGAATATATAATATAGCAATTAGTAGTAGAAATTGGTAAAAATAGTAGTAGGAATTAATATAAACAGCATTTTTTTATTTTGAATATATAATATAGCAATTAGTAGTAGCATTAGTAAAAATAGTAATAGAAATTGGTAGAAATCAAAAATCACCTTCATGCCGCTAAAGCCGTTTCACTTCAAAAAAAAAAACAAAACCATCGATTAACGAAAACCTTACAAATGGATAAGAGAAACCTATGTTCGCTAACTTCTTTAGCAAAATGGGAAGGGAACACTATAATTGTTACAGTATCTTAGTACAATGTGCACTGGGATATTCTCCCTACGTGTGTACAGTTACTTTGCTAACCGTTTGCAGTGCGGATACAGTGAGCTTGAAACCCTCACAAAAGGGATTTCAACACTACACAAATGAATGTGGCTATTTAAAAAGTAGTTTGCGCCCAACAACAATTACAGCTATGTAGCTATACCCCACTACTCGCCACTACTACGAATATTACTCATTGACCGATAATATTACACTAAGTGCCAAGTATGAGGGGAAAGCAAAAAGCTGTGGGTGGTGTAAATTTGTTATGATGGTACTCCGCGCTGCTATTCGGTGTGGCACAATGTATACTAAAGATTAGTATAGTTGGAGAATGAGGGAACAGAAGGCAGTACAAGGCAGCAGCGAAATATATTGTTAGTTTTGTTTACATCCAAAAAAAAAACAAACAAAAAAAAAACAAAAAAAAAAAAAACAAATGGCGCTACGCTAGCAACCCCTCTTTTGCATCAATCTCTGCGACCGTAAACTCGGTGGTTGTGGTTGAAGTTTGCAAAAGAGTAGAAGACTTTTCACTTTTCCCTTCCGTTCCCTAGCAGTTTTGCTATTTAAGAGCAGCGTTGAATAGCAACACTACTGGCTGTTTTTGGCGCATTAAATTTAAAAGCAACTAGCATTTTATTTTGCCATTAACTCAATCTTTCGTTTTTTTTGCACACTTTTCGTGGGATTGTAAAAATAACACATTCAGTTGGTACGCTACTCATCCAAAGAGCACAGCATCACGTTACAAACACACACACAAATTTTTAAATGTGGCACATTAAGTCAACAATTCATTGCATGCAACATAAATATGAGGATGAGTATCTGCAAATTTTGTAGACAAAATTTATGGATAATTTGTGTTATCTCTGCCACCTATTTGGCAGCGTAATATAAAATTATGTAGCATAGTTATAGGCGCTTAAGCGCAAAGTACAAACATAAAGATAATCTCTTTCTCTCATTTAATAAATGTTTGCTATTATGAAACACCCTGTAAAGTACCACTACATAATTCGTATCATATAAGTTAAAAAAATAGTTAAATGCTGCTAGCGAATAGTGAGAAATGTAAATGTGGAAAATAAACAGCAAAAGGTATGTAAAAAGTGCTATCCAAAAGCCACAGGGATGTTCTAGTAAAAGTACCCTTCATGACGCTTGGTTACCCTGGCTAACTTTGCGCGTACATTAGTTGTGTACCAAAAGTGATTAAATGCTAGTAATTAGCTATTTTCAAACCAACACCCTGGACTGCTAGAACACAGAGTGGCATTCGAGTGGTTTTTCGGATAAGCGTGGTTGGGTTTACAAAATTTGCAGGCATTCATCAAAATATGTAAATATGATATAATTATTTGTTTACTTACTTATTTCTACACTGTCAGGAAAAGCCAGAGCATTATACATAGCTCATGCGGGTTAAGCAATGCAGGACTCTACTGAACTCTAGTGAGTCTACAACCAGCTCCCAGTAGACTTAATTTGGACTCCTGGGCATCGCAGCGTTCCCCCGCAGTTGTGCTATTTAAGAGCAGCGTTGAATAGCAACGCTACTTGCTGTTTTTGGCGCATTCAATTTAAAAGCAACTACCATTTTATTTTGCCATTAACTCAATCTTTCGTTGTTTTTTTGCACACTTTTCGTGGGATTGGAAGCCGATAAAAAGAATTCAGTGGCAACCTCAAATGGGAAACCGATTCCAATCCTTATAGATTGAATTAACCCATTAACGACGAGACCCTAAATTTCTAAGGAGAGATCTGAAATTTGTAGAGTAGGCTAGGATAGAGCATAGAAAGGCATGTGTAAGTGAAAAAAAGAAAAACTTACGCCAATGTGGGTGGGGCCACCTGTTGCATACATGTAACAACAGGCCGGATATGGTATATGAAATAAAATTGAGTAATCAAGTGAGGTTTTCTTAAGATAGTGATGTCATTT
The DNA here is from genome assembly GCA_951828415.1 of Anomoia purmunda. Classification (NCBI taxonomy): domain Eukaryota; kingdom Metazoa; phylum Arthropoda; class Insecta; order Diptera; family Tephritidae; genus Anomoia; species Anomoia purmunda. The sequence continues at coordinate 170,505,943 of OX639993.1, forward strand.
TTATTATAATAACAAAAAGGAAAGGGAAAATATTTCATATTACAAAGTACTACATAAAACGATACAAAAATTTGAATTTGAAAAAAGTTCAAAGTTCGCCTATGTCGATAAAAATAAAGTTAATAATAAACGAAATTTCAAGTTCACTTGTAATGACAACATATATGTATTTCATGTAAGACAAAAAGGCAAAAAATATAATGTTTATAAAGAAAAAAAATGATAATTTTTGAAACACTTAACACATAAGCCCAAATTACATTTTTCGCAACAAGTTGTTACGCTGGAGGTGCAGCCACTCCCTTGACATCTGCGCCGTTTGTTATTTGGTATAACCGAAATGAAGTGGTTGTAACAATCATAACGAGAACATTGAGATTCTTCTCGAGTTTTTGGGTTTCGAAAACCACTCGGTGGCTTTGGTACACCCAGAGTCAAACAATAATGTTCTGCTATAGCTCGACGGAATTGAAGTTGAGAGAGCGCTGAGCCGGATTTGCGGTGTAACAGCCAAGCATTTTGAACAGAAACATCGATAAGCCAGGTGAAAATTGAGAACCACCATTTTTTCCCTCTGGCTCCGATGCGGTAGGCATTTACGTTTTGGTCCATTCTGTCAACTCCACCCATACTAGCATTGTATCGAGAGACTGCATACGGACGAGGTATATTAATTATTCTCTTCTCAACTCTAGAATACCTACTCACTTTGCTAATTGGATTTTTTCCAAAAATGGTGGAAGCGATAGTCACTACCGAATTATCGACCCATTTAGTAATATAAATGTCAGCACATTCAATTTTTTTATTCACAACAAACCCACGCTCTTTCTTTTTCAAATCTTTTTTGTTAGGTAATGGGCATAATTTTGGCAACATATTTTCCCTAAGAGTTCCGGTACCATAGTAACCACTTTGTTTCAATCCAAGCAACATTCCAATTGAGGTGAATAAATTATCAAAATAAAAAGCGAAAGGAAGTTGCTTTGTATCATCATCGAAATCATGGATCATCGAAAATAATGGCGAAGCATTTTTTCCATATTTTGGTGGATATTCTGGGTTTGTGCGCGGATTGTTCCCTTGATACATTTCGAAATTTATGAGGTAGCCAAGAGGTGTGTTTAAACACCACATCTTATATCCAAAACGTAATGGCTTTCCACAAATAAATTGTTTGCATCCATGACGTCCATAGTATTCCACCATAGACTCGTCGTATGATAAATCGGGTTCTGGCTTGAAATTTTTCAAAAACTTTTTTTCAGAGCATCTGTAAGTGGTCGCAATTTCCAGATTTTGTCGTCAGAAGAATAACAACCTGCATCAGCAAAATGAAGGTAGCGAAGTATTAGTTCAAACCTATCACGTCTTATTGCATCTGACACCATAGCGCAAAATAAATCTTTATCGTTTGACCAGTAATCTCTTTTGGTCGGTCGGGACGTATAACCAGTGACCAACATAACTCCTATTACGACTTTCATTTCAGTTACGGTCACATTTGGATTTGGTACATCATTTAAGACAGCGTATTTGTTTGTTTCTTCACAAATAAGTTCTAAAACATCTTCGCTGTAAAATTTTTCAAATTGTTGATATGGTCGTAAATTACAGCAATCAGTGTAGTCAGCATCTGGAAATGCTAGTCTAGCACCTGTTCCTTCTTCAGCATCAAGCCACACCATATCACTTGTTTTCATTTTCTTATTCGCACGGGGAATGCTTGGTCTGGATATATTTGCTCTTTTCGGGCCTCGTACTTCCAGCTTTTGTGGTGTTATGTCAATAAATACTACCTCTTTTTCCGGTGTTTTTGGCGCAACTCTTCAGAGGCGAATGGCGTTGGTTGCAGGTTAGCAAGGGAACGTGGACTACTTACATCCTCTAAGGACTTTGCTTTTTTCGAAGTTTCTGGAGTACTATGCATTGTAGTTGAGGGTGTGGATTCTAAAAGACTAGTGTGTATATTTGTGTACGAGTTATTAACAACATCTGTTAATAACGCACTGAATTCCTCTTCTGGAAGTCTATCAGAGAGTATATTATTGTCTCCCGACCGACAAACTAATTCACATGGAGCCATTAGTTGCTTTCGTGGTAAATTGTGTAATTGACCAGCATCGTCTTCATCAGCTGAGTCTTCTCCCGAAAGTTCCTCCTCCTCTGGTGGTTCACAAAACAGTTTGACAATATCCTCATCATCTGAATCTAATGATTCTAGAAATTGCATCGCATCTTGTACAGACATCAATTCTCTAATAAAATTTGAATAAAAACAAACACAACGTAATACAAACGGTGATACGCTACTCTTCGGTGTTAAGACTGATGTTACATATATGTAACGCCTTCAGTTTATGTCTGGCTATTCAAATTTAAGGCATGAAAATCGAAAACTTTTTAGCATAAAATATTGCCTGAATTTAACAAAACATCACTATATAAAAAACTTAACAGTTGTAATTACGCAAGTTCAAAAAAACGAATACTTACCTCCTTCTGTTTGCCATTTGGTGTTTTTTTTGAGCTTCACTGAACACACGAAAGTAAACGCGACTGCTTTATTCCACTTGTTTTGATAAACTGATCTACCAATGCCACAAAACGATTAAAGCACTCCTCTCAAAGACATTTTCATGTCTAAAAACTTAAGTGTAATTCAATTTTGTTTTTTATTTGTCTAAATTCAAACGGTATGCTCGCGTTACATGTATGTAACATACGTCGTTAATGGGTTAACATTAGCATTTACCTCTACGACCTTGAGCAATCTGCTCAGAGATGGTGCACAGAATGCAGAATTGCTAAATTAACATGGTCCGAATATAACCTTGAGATAACATCAATTCTTCTGGCGAAGGTTAGGCCTAAAGGCGCAATACAAAGTGGCAGTTCTCATAGGGCAATGATCCATCGGAACCCATGCTAGAAGGCTTGGTATGCTGCCTAAAATGATTAATGCAGAAGCTGCGAAGATAAAAATGAGAAAAGAAATTGTAAAGCAACTACTTACATATATCCGAATCTAATGAGAAAAAGTAAGGCTACTCTGGAGACGTTTGAGTATAACTCTCTGCAGGATTTGTGCAAACACAGCCTCAACAACATTCCAAAATTTATCAACTTCGCTAATTGGTTTATAAACGAAATAAACCGAGGTTCTATGGCGTCAAAACATCACTCAGTTGTTAATTGGGCATTGAACCCTTTCGCCGCCATTCTAACTTAACCTAATAAATAGTTCATGAAAAAAAAAAAAAAAAAAAAAAAAAAAAAAACTAAGAAATCCCAAAAATAAAGCTGCGAGTGTAATCGAATACACGTGGATGATATTGAAAATTTTTCTCTTTCTATTTTCAATACACTAATCTCCGAAACTACTGATTGGATTTTCATGAGCATTGAGCAGACGGTAATCCCCGACGTAATATGGGGTATATTTTATACAGGTATTAAATGGGAGAAAAATAATTTTACGTAGAAATGGTTTAGAATTATTTTCTATTGCATACAATTTTATTTTATTTTGAAGAACATCAACGTATGCCGGTGTTCTGGAGTTTTTGTTGATTTGTTTTAAAGCCTAGCGGCCCATGTTGGGTACAGTTAGTTTTGAAATAAAAAATGTAAATGCACCTATGTTGCTGGGACTAAGCTTTCTGATTTTACGGGAATTAAAAAAACGAAAAACACGGGGGCTGGGCAGCGAATTAGAAGCTGATTTTGTTTTTTGTTTAAAGGAGCTACAAATGTCAGTTGATTTTTGAAAATTGTAACGAGTTTTAATATTTTTTTGGCTGCGCGTTCTTAAAAAGACTCGGCCATTTATGAAAACTGCACGCGTCGCAAGACCAGAATTTCAAATAAATTTCAAAAAGCAAGCATCATCATTTCAGCCACTTCAGACTTGTACATTTTCACGCTCGAATTAAATGAACTAAAAGACTGCCTATTTAACGAACAAAAATTTAAATCAAAGACATTGCGAATATTATAAAAAATGTATAAAAAATGGCTCAAAGCTCAATTAAAATTTCATGTTGTAAAAAATATGTACATAATACTCCAAAATTTGTTTCTTATTGTGCACAACTATTTTTAAACGTTTATCTCGCAAAAGCAGTCGCCGAAAAGTGGTTAGATCGGAAACTATGCCATTCAAATTATTTGCACTTAAATAACCGTATTCATTAAAAAGTTTCCCAAAAGGCAGTTAACAGAAATACGCAGTTACAAACACACATATATAAGTGATTTACACAGACACATACTTACTACGTTTGTATTTATTGATGTATGTAAACACATGGAATGCCATTCTTTAGTATAAATCACATGCTAATCCCATAATAACATAGTACACCCTAACGTAATACACCCTAAATATTATATTATTAGCAAAACTTTTCTGGAGTACACAAATAAAAACATTTGCAAAAATAAACAGAGTATTCCAGTATGGAGTGTTAATGCAAACTCTTTCTATTAATTCGTAGTTTTAGTGTGATGGAATTGGTATTCAAAATATCCACTCATTCATGTAAAAACTACTGTTTTTCTTCTCATTTTAAAACCAAGTTTTTTATATACAAAATTATTCATAATTAACCCTAAAACGCATAACCGGGTACTTGTGGGTTTAGTAGAAACTTTGAGCTGCTCGAGAAGGAACCACTACGAGTAGATTAAACCTTCCGTGAGACATATGCAATGCAATGCGTCGCCTCCCTGCTTCATACACTGTCTTATTTCCGCAAATGTGTATATAGCCCGTGCCCCTTTTATATTATTTCGGATATAAAAATCATTGGGAAGAATTGGTTCGAAACAAAACTGCAAATCTTACCTTATTTTTTACTTAAATCATTGCATTATAGTTATTTTGTGATATTTATTTTGTTGATAAAATTTGATCGTTATTTTGTGATCTTTATTTTTTCGAACATTTCAATTTTTTTGATCATATTTCATCGATATTTTGTGATTTCACTTTTTCGGAACATATAATATATTTTTCGAACAAAAATAATCGTTGTTCATAGATTTTAATTTTCGCGATCTTATTTCATTGTTTTTTTTTTGTGATTTTTAATTTTTCGATCAAGTATAATATATTTAATATTTTTTTAATTTTCACTTTTTTCGATCAAATCTGATCGATATTTTGTTATTGCAATTTTTCCGCTCATCTATAATCGATACTGTGTGGTTTTTAATTTTTCCAACAAGAATAATCGCTATTCTTGGATTTCAGTTTTTCCGATAATATTTCATTGATACATTATGATTTTTATTTTTTCGATCAAGTGTATTTCGTTGCTTTTTAGTTTTTCTTTTTTCGATCAAATTGATAGATATTTTTTAATTTTTATTGTTTCGAACAAGTTTTAACGTTTTCTTTTTATCTTCAAATTTGATCAACATTTTGTGATGTGTATTTTTCGATCAAGTTTGACCGATATTTCGAATTAAAATAATCTTTATTCTTGGATCTTAATTTTTCCGACCATATTTCATTGATATTTTGTAATATTTTTTCGATCGAAAAAGATTTTATTTCCATCAACGCCAAATTTCTTTGCGTTTATTATGATAAAGATAATGATTATTTTTCATCAAACATGGAAAAATCAAAAAATATCGATAAAATATAATTCGGAAAATTGAAATACAAGAATACATAACTAATATAAAGAGTAATTTGATCGAAACAATCAAAGTTAAAAATATCGATACAATTTGATCGAAAAAATCGAAATTAAAAAATAACGATCAAACTTGATCGCAAAAATATATTTAATAATAAAAAAATAACGGGGTCTGAATTTCTCAAACGCATCACCTGAATGCGGTGAAAAATTATTTTTGCTCGTTTTTTAATTTTTTCTGTAGGCATTAATGATGCAAACAAAAATCCAGTTCGATTTTCTAAAAAAAAATTTGTTGTTTAAGATATTGTTAATAAATGTTTTTCGTAATTTTTTTTCCAAAAGTTCAATTACGAGCGATCTGTCAGACCGATTTAGATGATTCGACCGCCATTTTAATCGTCGTTTAATATAGATTACGTGTAATTCTTTCCGAATAAAAAAATTGAATCTGAGTCAATTTTTTATATATTAGTTTATAACAAATTAAAGTAAAAATGTCTTCTGCGCCATATTCCGCTAAACAATATTCCGTTTTGAAAAAAAATTGCCGCAATCTGGAAAAAAGTTACTTAGGCTTGAACGTCACGATGCAGCGTTTGGAGCGCGCTCGGAAGTGCAACGCTCGGCCGCACGCGTGGTGATATGCCCCCGCCACTCTTTAGCGATAGAATATCTCGTTGCTAATAAAAATCAAAAAATATCGATACAATGTGGTCGAAAAAAATAAAAAAAATAAAAAATATCGATACAATTTGGTCGAAAAACTAAAAATAAAAAAAAAATAGATACAATTTCGTCGAAAAATCGAAATTAAAACATAACTTAACATAAACTTGATCGAAGAAATAGATTAGCAAAATAACGATTATTTTGGTTAAAAAAAATTATAATAAAAAACCCTAAAATTTGATCGAAATAATAAAAATCAAAAAAATTTTCTAAGTGGTAGAAGTGATACCTGCTATTTCGGAGATCACCGCATCTCCTCATCAGTCTTCTTTTCTTTCTAGACTTTACCTGGCTTTGAACCGTGGTACACGGCGTTGCTAGGCGAGCACGCAACCACTCAGCCACGCTCACCGCGTGAAAATTGTTTATTTCCTATCTCCTATCTCCTATTAATTGTGCCTTTTCGGCACTCTGTGCTTAACAGGGTGGTTGGTATTATTTGTTTTTACAAATCTATAAGCTTTTTGTTCATATTATTCCTAATACAAACCTGGCCACAAGCTCTATAAACAGACGATTCATAAAAAAAGAAGGAAAAATTAAAAAAAATCAAAAGATATCGATACAATTTGGACGATAAAGTCGAAATTAAAAAATAACCTTCAAACTTGGTCGAAAAAATAAAAATCAAAAAATATCGATAAAATTTGGGCGAAAACATAAAAATCAAAAAATATCGATACAATTTGGGCGAAAAATTCGAAATTAAAAAATAACCACCAGATTAGGTCGAAAAATAAAAATCACAAAATAACGATTAAAATATGATTTTTTTTTAATTATAACCGTAACCATCCCATTATTATATAGCTCCCTGAAAAGCACTGGGCGAAACTCGCATTCCATCTTTGTACCATCTGTGAAGCCAATTCGCATCTTTCGAGAGTTCAGTTCAGGCGGCTTTGGAGGGGTTTGTGTTTAGCGAAAGATTTCGACAGACTATATATATATATATAGGTATATACTTTACTGGTTGACATTTTTAAATATTGCTTATGTTTTATGCTATAATTATTATTCTAAGTGTGTATATTGCAAAAAAATAAAATAGCATGTAAAAGTTAAAAATATTTGTTGTTGAGTGTTTGGCATGACTATTTTTTATTTCAAGCTTTAATCTTATTACTTCATTCACTATAATAGAGGGTTAAAATAGAGCGTATTTTGTAGCTTTTTCTCCGTGGAGTTTTATTTGAATTAGTGAAACTACGTTTCATAGCAAATGCAGTTGTGTATGCCTGGAAATATAACCACATTTAATTGAAATAAATTCCAAAATACCATCTATTATAATAAAATAATAGGATTTCAACTTAAAATAGTAAAAGTCATGCCAAACACTCGCCAAAACAAAAAAGACACCTACATACATACATACACACACACATACAAATGCAGGTATATAAGATTGAATTGAACGAACCAACCGAACCGAACTGCCATTGGAAGTTGCTGGCAACGGAAATTTCTTATAACATTTTAGGTGTTACGCTACAAACTGGTAATAGTAGAAGATTTGGAGAAGTTGAGGTAGCGACAAGAATCTGCAAGTCGTCATCCAATATACACCAAATGCGTGTGCGTATTTTATTGTCTGGGAATTTGCATGGTGACGCCGCAATCCCAACATACACCCGACAAACGTACAAAGTAACTGAAAGCCATGAAAACTTCTAAATAATGTTTGGTATTACATTTTTAGTCATTTATCTGCGGTGTGTGTGTGTGTGTGTGTGTGTATGTGCTTGCAGGTTAAGGCTATGCAGGCGTGTGGAAATAAATAAATTCAAAAACTTAACACGCACGTGCTGCAAAGCATACTTTGAGGCGTACTCAGCATCAACTTCGCACACATTGTTCGCACTTCCATACGAATGAATTTATTCAACATTTGCTAAGATTTCACGTTACTTTGCGATACTCACGTGGCATAACCACACATTCGAGTTAAGCTCACGTGATTTTACGCAATGGCACCCCGAATTTTAGCAAATCACGTGCACTGCCACGGTACGGTTTGCATACATCCAAGGCGTGAGGAGCTTAAAGCTTGCCAACATTTCAATATATCATTTTGTTGTAACTTAGTTGCACGCTTGCGGATGCAATTTTACTATCCAAAGGCGCACTTGTGCATTGCAGTCAGGGCAAAGTGTTGTAGAGTAAACTAAAATATGGGCATAGGGAGTGAGTGGTTTTAAGCTCATTGAAATATTATTAAATATATGTAGCTTAATTCCAAGGTACGTGATAGAAAATTACATATAGCACTAGGATGCATGGCAAGTTCAATTACGTCTTCGATAAATTTTTGTACACAAAGATGGAGAGAGAGTAATATAGCTATAATACTGCTACGTACTTACTTATATAATCTATTTAAAGCAAAAAAAAAATCATGATTTAATCGTTGTATTATTTTTTTATACCTTTCATGAGAATGAAATGGTATATTAAGTTTGGTCCGATGTTTGTAAGTGCCAGAAGGAGAAGAGATAGACCCATCAAAAAGTATACCTAAATGATCAGAACGATGAGCTGAGTCGATTTAGCCATGTCCGTCTGTATGTCCGTCTGTCCGTCTGTCCGTCTGTTTGAACGCAAACTAGTCCCTCAATTTTAGAGCTATTTTGATGAAATTTGTTGAGCAGGTATCGTTGTACAAATGATTAAACATTTGTCGGAATCGGCTAGATCGGGTGACTATAACATATAATACAACCGATTATTCAGATATTGAATTTTGCGTCATAACTCCTCCATTTAAGCAGCTATAGGCTTGAAATTTTGCAGAAATATCAGCCATTATTAGCTACGTATCAGTATTGAAAATCATGAAGATCGGAAAAATATAACATATAGCTCCCATACAACCGATTGTTCAGATATTGCATTTTGCACCATAACTCCTCCATTTAAATTTTGCACAAACATCAACCATTATTAGCTATATATTAGTATTCATCAAGATCGGAGTTCACAGTGTAAATCGGCAAGATAAATTCAGGACAAATATTTATTGCGAAAAGTAATAAGCTCAGCGCAATATCACATGAATCATAGCGTTAAACGTTTGGGAACTATTTACGGATCTGATAACTGTTTTCAAAGACCGACATATGTAGGTCTTACATATTAATACTTAATTATTTGTATTTTTTAAATGTTGAATATCAAGCGTCGATACGATATTAAAAATATTCAAAAACCATTCCCTTCTTAAAACATAGTTCTTTTTAATTACATAAGGAAAAGCATTAAATAATTTATAACAATGCCTTTACTAGAATTATTTTTATTGATTTGAAGGAAATATTCGCTTTTAACTATAGGTAATACGAAATTGTAATACAATAACACGTTTTTTACTATTCTTCCATTCATGAAAGGTATGAAGCCTTCGGCATAGCCGAAGACAGCGCTGTTTTTACTTGTTTTATTTTTATTTCGATCAAATTTGATGAATACCTATGTTATATGTTTTTTCGATCATATTAGATGGATATTTTGTGATTTCTATTTTTTCGATCAAAAATAATCGGTTTTCTTGGATTTAAAATTTTTCGATCATCATAAACACAAATAGATTTCTTGCCGATGACAATAATGACAACAACACCAATTATATGATTTCTGTTCTATGATCAAAAAAATAAAAACTACAAAATATCGATTCAAAAATAATCGAAAAATTCGAATTCAAGAAAAACGATTAGTTTTTATCGAAAAAAGTATCGATTAAATTGGATTCAATAGATAAAAATTTAAAAACAGCTATCAAGCTTGATCGAAAAAGTAAGAAACTAAAAATATCGATCAAATGTTATCGAAAAAATAAAAATTTAAAAATATAGATCAAATGTTATCGATAAAATAAAAATTACAAATAAACGATTATACAAATATTAAAAAAAAAATTTAAATAAAAATAAAATCAGAGCTGCGTAGCATATGGCATAAAGATCACATCGTTATAATCGAGTTTTGCTTTGGCCCTTCCTTGTCAATATTTGTTTTAAACGAAAACACCAAAATAACAATACAAGCCCGATTTCTATGCAGCTTTTGACAAATTTTTTTAAAGATTCGATTAATTTTTTCTTAAACTATAAAATTGTTTTCTGCCACCAACGACAATATACAAACATACGTACATACATACATTGGTAATATGATGCAATGAGCTAAATTCATTTACGAGATTTCCGAAATGCAGCATTTGAATTAAATTTAGTTGATTAAAATGCTAGGTCTGAGATGAAGTTCAAATTTTTGTATACACATATTTATTTTGGAAAATTTAGTGCTAATTTCCTTGAAAATCTGGTTCTCAGCGTAAAATTTGGGCACACTAGGGACAGGGATATAACAGTTGTAAAAGCAAGTGCACATTATCTTAATTTATGTCCCGTTTTTAATTTATGTACAAATCATGTTTAAACTACGTAATTTAGCCTAGTAAAGGCAGTCAATAAATTAAGAATAAATGAGATAATTTGTTGTAAATCAAAAACCCAAACAAGAACAGCACAGTGCCTGCTCCAAGTTTTATCGATAAAAATCGAATTACGTAGATACTCATCCACCACCGAAATGTCATTGAGTTCTCACTATATTTTGGCTTTTGTGGTTAAATTTATAAATGAACAAATATAATAAAAATACATACAACCTCACTCACAAAACTCACATTAGGTACGTACTAGAAAACGATTTGGGAACAAGTAATGTGAACGCGCTTAATTTTTATAACATACATAATTTATTCAAAGCCAATTATTTTACACCGCAATGAATGCAATTAAGTTTTATCAGCACAGCATTGCACCATAACATTAGAAGCAAAATATTTTTACTTCTAAGATAATAAGAGTAATACCCCATTTATTATAACCAACCAAAAATAAACGTTGGACAATAACTATTATCAAGCAAAGTTAAAAATATAAATTGGCAAATAACTGTTACTGAAAAAATATTTATCCTACATAACAGTTATCTGGCAATGTTAAAAAAGACACTTTGGGAAATAACTGTCATTGATAATGGGACAAATATTCTTCCTACATATATAACAATTAAGAAGCAAAGTAAAAAACAAATTTGAAAAATAACTCTTATAAGCAAAATACAAGTATTTAACCTGCATAATAGTTATTAGGTAATTTAAAAAATGAACGGCTACCGGCGATGTAAAAAATATTTCGGGACTAGTTCCAGATGATATCGGGATCAGTGCAGCACCATTTAGATAATTTCAGCCTTATCTTCGATAATACTTCGGGATCACTTAGGGACTGTCTCGGCACCATTTCTGGGCTAGTTCGGTTTCGAAATTGCCTCGATTAGCTTGAGTATCAAAAAAAAAATATCTGTAAAAAAATGTGGGTATCATTTAATCATTGCCATTTTACTAAAAGCCCAAAAATTTACCAAAATGTTATACATATACATGCTAACTATAGCTATCTTTTAAACAAGTTTTTTGGATCGACCATTTTAATGTAAAATGAATCCAAGAATATTTATCTCATACAAACTTTTCACTTATAAATATCAGTTCTTTGGATTTCAAGATATCATAATAGATTTTTTCAAAATTAATTTCTTCAAACGACCAAAATATACATTCCAAAAATATTGAATTTTATTAGCTTCCCAATAGTTGAATAAGTTGTTTAATTTACTATCGTACAACATTATATTTAGGTAGAAAAAAAATTTATTTTGGCAGTTAAAAAATCTGTTTGTTTTTTTGACCATTAGAGACCCTGTTTTGAATTTTTTTTACCACTTAAAATGCATAGAATGGAGACTTATAGGTCAAAAGTTTCAGGACTATTTCAAGATTAGCTCAGAAGATGTCACAAATGCGTTTTCTGCGAGTCAAATTTGATAAGGGATGACATGAAAACCGTTCCCAAACACATCATCGTATATTCTATTGAAAGAAAAAACCCAAAACCAAGAAAGATAGAGTAAAATTTTACGCTATTCCGCACTTACGGGGAATGTAAGTGACGGAATAATAGCTAGAGAATGAGAGAGCAAAGAAAAATGTCTAAATAGAAAAGAAAGAAGCTTAGAAGAAGCGGGCAACCGAAAGAAGGATTACAAGTTTTTGTCACGAATGACAGAAACCCAGATTACGACAACGCCGGCAACGTACACGTCACAGATATTCATCACATGGGAAAAGCACTTCAAATTCATTATTCTGTGTTTAGCTTTTCGTAAAAATCACTCAAAACCCAGAAAAGTGAACTTTGTGACGTCGATCCTTCAAAGGAGGCAAATACGAAGGAACGGAAGTGCTTTTGTCGTCACTTTCTTTTTTCTACATCTAGAGTTTTTGTTAGGTGTTGTTTTGTGTAAAATGAAAGCAAATCGCTTTTACTTCATCAACGAATGGCTGGATGGTTTCACATCGACAAATAGACTGCGGCAGGTGGAATCTTGTGTTCTATCATTCTTGTTTTTTATTTCACTTCTGCTTCTTACCGAAAATGGAGCTGATCCTAGGATCTATGTAAGACCTTACGATATATCTGGAGGAATTTGAAAGAAAAAAAAATTGCTTATAAAATTTGCTATTGCATGGGAGGGGTATGTATCTCTTTCTATTGTAGAATCGTAGAAGTACAAGTGCTTCGTTTTCAATTAATGTAGCTTTGTTCGATCTAGTACAAGTGTTCGCAATCCATTTTTGTTAGAAGCATATTTTAAAAATTTATATTTTTTGTCGATATACAAAATGAAACCTTCCACGCGAGATACTTGCCCCTGTAGCACAGTTACTTACGATGTGAATATTGAAGTTGGCTCAAATTCTACTTATCCAGCATCGCCAACAGCGACATAAGAAATATGTGAAGAAGACCCCAATCAAATATTTAGATGCCTTGCCAATCCAAATCATCTAATACCAATTCGCTATGGTTTGGCACCTTAGAGACTGTTTAGGGTCTCCCGTTGGACGATCTCGACAATAGATAACGATAGATTGACTTGATTATTATTACAACAACAAAGGAAGCTACAGTGCCCTGGTTGTAATTGAATCACTAGATATCACTGGATATTTTATTGAAAGGCGCTATAAAGGCGAAAGTCTTTCAAAGTTACATAGCGAACAGCAAAGACAACATGTTTGTGCTGTTCTTTACGAAATAATGTCAGGATTAGCAAAGAAAAGTGTTTACAAATTTGTAACGAAAATAAAATTCAAACTCGAAAAGTCTTTCGGTAATGTCGTAACCAAGGTGGATCCATAGAAGGCGATAGCATGATAAACAAAGCGAATCCACTGTGTATTTTGTTTTTGTAATTTTGCGTATGAAATGTCAAAGTCTGAATTCGCCCAATATTACTCATATATTTTTTTAGTGTAATTTTGCAAGTGAGATGTCAAAAACTAAACTCGCCCAGCGAATTTAGAAAGAAGAACAAGCATTCAGCTCATGGGATGATATCCCTTTATTAAAAATTCGCCTTGGTCGTAACAAAGACATTATGAAATTGAAATTTTTATAAAATCGAGATTTCTTAACTTGTTCAGAAAAGCCTCGGCTTCAATTTATTTCTGTTTTTGAGAAAAACACCCTTTAGCCACTAAGATAGCATTAAATTTTACTTTATTCATAGCGAAAATATAGAAACGTAAAGAGCAAACTCCTTCTTGCTTTTTTTCCTACTCATGCTATTCACTAAACAAACGTACATATGTGAATTACATATATTAAAAATGTTTCTTTTTTGTCATCTCCTATTTATCCGTTTTCCAACTCAGCGCCTTCATCAAATGCAGTACCGACTGACCCTTGTGGCCTTTCTAATTAAATTGATTAACTCTCGTTAGTGGGCGTTGAAACCGAAGCCTGGGCGGTCTCGCAGACGGATGTTCACAAAGCAAAGCAAAGGAGTACAATTGGAATTTTAGGGTCGCATTGAAATCAAAAAGCAAAAATACCAAATGACCTATAAGAAGAGTGACTACAACTGTGTGCGTGCGTGTGTGTGTGTGCGTGTGTGTATGTCATTGGACAGCAAATTGAATGTTGTACGTAAAACAATACGGACTCTTTGTTTCACTTAATCTACAAAATGCGGAAAGGTCAGTTCGAAGATGGATGAATTGATGTTACGAATATTTGGCTCAATAGATGAATGTGTAGATGGTTAAATAGATAGTATTGGGTGTTGGGGATTGATTCGTTACAGTGTTGCTAGGCAACCGCAACGATTGTTGAGTGGGGGTTTACCCTTGTACGTCTAATGTTTTTGTTGGTTAGTTACAGTAAGTAAATAGATGGATGGCATGTCGTGTTTGCTGGCGCGTTCGAGCGTAATGATTTTCTCTTTCTTCTTCATTTACTTTGCTTTTACAGCTGTATCCTTTTTTCTATTGATTTATCTATGGCATTTTGTTTTTTCTTTTAAAATGTTACTCGAGTATGAGTTTAAGATTAAATGCTGAACTTTGTAATCATTCAATGAGAGTCTTTAATATTATGAGGATTGTGAAAAAAATGATCGGGGCGAAACTTAAAAGCAATTCGAAGGGGGACATAAACAAATGTTAATCACTTGAGAATGAATGAATAGTTTTTGCAATGTTTTTAAATCGAACATAAGTTTTTTTTTTTCTAAGACAGTTTTTGGCTATAAATTATGGAGGGTTGTAAATCGATTATCTTCAAATTACATATAATAAAAGCGTTTAAAAAGTGTTCAAGGCTAGAAAATAAACTGTTTACCACGAGAGCATTTTTTTTATTATGTGGAAAATATGTATTATTTAACCTGATTTTTGGACGAGCTGCTCCTACAATTTGTGGCAAGTGTCATGTTGATGTACCACAGTGCCTAGAGTTTTATGCCGACTACGAAAGCCAGATGATTTCTTTAAGAAACTTTTTTATACCAGTAGTGCACTGGAATGTTTGCATTGTTTACCAAATAGTGGCTGATATTATACGAATTCCTTTCTTCTATAATTTTTTGATAGCAAGATTTGAACCTGTGTCACACCGGCTTGTTCACGCCACACACTCGGCGACTGCGTTCGTAACTGGACAAGAGTGCAGTAGTTCGAAAAAATGCGTAGCATTTTACGTTACAATTTTATGTAGATACTACTGGAAATATGCAAGTGTAAAAAAATATAAACCAATTTAGTGTAACGGCTTATGACCACTTTGCGAATATACATAAAGCTGAGCTGAGTGAGTGGATATGAGCTACTTATGGTAATTGTGAAATAGGGGAAAGTTATTTTTATACAAAAGGACTTAACTAAGCGGTGCACCTTTAAATACTTGATTCTCAAAAAAGAATATTTTCTAGACTGATTTGATTTTATAACTTCAAGTATCATGCATTTTGAATGTTTTCAAATAATATATATACAGGAGAAGCGCACTAATCAGGGCATCCCGATATGTGTTTCAAATGGCAATTAATCGGAATAGCAAAATCAGCTCTTCCTTTTTAAGAATATATGCTAAATTTTGTCATAAAGTTTGCATAAACTTAACTTGCTTTAATCGCTTCAAATTACCATAAGTAGTCTAAAAAACCAACAGAGTATTTTTTTTTTTTTTTGTTAGTTGGCACACAACACTCGGTTTTTTCTTAAGAGTTTGGTATAATCGGTGGTTAGTTTCTAATAGTTGCCGTCTGACAGTCCAATTTTCTGCATATTGCAATATTTTCTTGTAGTGCTCTTCTTGCAACTCATTGTAGTTTTTTTCTAAGTTTTCCACTCCAACTTATCTTATTTTGGATTTTTTTAATAAAAAGTCTCCGCGAATTTTTTGTGGCGTAAATAGGCATTTCACTCAACATTTTTAGCGAAGCTTATTCTAAAATTCGCCGTTCGCTAAGAAACAAATAAACAAATAACAAATGGTTTGAAAACAAATGAAATTTCCGAAGAATTAGGCTATGCCAATTTTTTTGTACTATGAAAAGGAAATGAATGTGCGTGGTTCACGATCAGAATTTTTAAGGCACCTTTCAGTAAATAATATATGTAATTTGATCGTCAATTGAGTTGCTCGTTTTCCAGTTGCCAACTGATTACAGCGCCGTCTCTCCACAGTTTATTCTTCCCAACTGATGCAGAAATGTCTTCTAATCGTATGTCTAATCGAAGCTAGAAGAATTTGTTGCGGAACATGGTGTTAAATATGGCAGATTACTTACTTTCTTTCGACCACAACACCCGTAGAATCGCTTTATATCGGCCAGTACATAGCGCGCCTTATGAACTCTCTTAGCCAAAATATATAATTCCTTTAGTGTATTGTACGATTTTATCATAGTGGAATTCCAAAAAATACAAATGCGATATCTTTTTTTACTATTGTCAAATTAATTCCACCTCTGGACATAATTATTAAACAAAAAGCAGAATGACTCCAAAAAATATCGCATGCATTCCAATTGAAACCTGCAATCCGTTATTTTTCGTTCAAATGTTAATTTTTTTGTTTCCGTTCTAAGAGAACGAGCACTGACATTCACTACTTTCCGGTTAACACGAGAAAAAAAAAATTTCCATATGACTAAAAGCAAATAAACGAATAGCTCACAATTGATATAGCTAGGTCGGTCTGAAAAGGATAAAGCAATGTGTGATAGATTTTTTTTTCAACAAATAGAATATCTACACATTTCCAACTGGAGATAAATTTAAGAAATATCTTTCCAATGTATAATTAAAGAAAAGTTGATTTTTTCTGTCAACAATTTGATTTATCCTAACCAGCATGGATTTTTAAAAGGCAGATTCACAGTTATGTCAACCTTGTTGTGTTAACCAAAGCCTGTTTTTCGTTCTTTCAAAATGGGTAACAAGCTGACTCAATTTATATTGACTTTTTGAAGACTTTCGATAAAGTTTCGCACAAGATATTAATTATGAATTTAGCTTGTTTGGGATTTCATTCAAACTTTCTTGAATTGGTTAAATCGTATTTGTCCAGAATAATCTACGCCTTTTACAATATTTTTTCACGTCCTTTCATTGCGACCTCGGTTGTCCCTCAGGGTAGCATAATGAGACCCCTGTTTTTTTTAATCTGTTTTTCAATGACATCATTGGGACCTGTTTCTCTTTAGCCAAATTTCTTTTATATACAGGTGACCTTAAGATTTATTCGGAAATAAAAAGCTATGATGACTCTCTTGCTCTCCAGTCGGACTTAATGAATTAATGAATGCACTCATTGCACTTTCACGAAAAGGTATTACACAATTTCTACGAGTTTTTTATCTCTGGCTCACAATCAGGGCCGGATTTACTGAAAATGCCGCCCTATGCCACTGTGAAAATGCCCCCTTTTTTTCAACCATACATGAAATGTATTCAAAATCGTTATAAAAGTACAATGTATAGCTAAAAAAAAAGTACATTTAAGTAGTGGAAATTTATTGATTGTTCAACTATAAGACAATAATCACATAATGTACAGTTTTATGAGTGAATAAAACTTTAAGTTGACGCTAAACAAGATGCGTTTGCTCTAGAAAGGTAAGTTGTAGTTAATTCTTTCGTATTATCTTAACATAGTCAATATCCAACAATCTAATGGCAAATAAAATCATCTGACACACAACATTTGAATTTGTATCAGGAAATTTAAATGTTTAGTCAAGATCATTGCTAACGAATGGTAATTTCGGATATATCTTCTTAAATGCAAATACGTCGCACTTTTTTTCCACAAACCGATTGATGATATCTTCACAATCCAAGCGTTCAAGTAAATCCGACTCGATATACAAAACAGCTAGACTATTTAGCCGATTTCCACTCATAGTTGAACGTAAATAGTTTTTGACTCTTTTCAAACATGAAAATGAACGTTCTGCGCTGCAATCCGTCACAGTTAATGTGCCGTTTGGAAACTCAGTGTATTACTCGTTCATTAGTAAGAGTTTCAAAAGGTCGGATGGTGAATTACGTTCCAACTTTTTCTTAGAACAATGCGCGTGGAAGTGCACCAACTCGTCATCCAATGAAAACTCGAGGGCAGAGTAGACTTTTCTTCTGTATCATGTATTCTAACAAAACATTATGTATTTTTGGAGTTTTGCCCAAAATTTGTTCCTCTTTATTTGTTTTGTTCAAAGCGCGCTTTTTATATGCAGCGCCGCTCAACTTTTGGCGCCCGTCACTCATGTCATCAAAATATATGTACACATAATAACCTTAAACGAGAAGATAACTGTCCAGTACAATTGTTGTAAAAACATCAAATGTTCAAAGGTGTTTACTTTGTCACAAATAAAATCACAGCTGAACACAGCTGACAGGAGATGATGAGCGATGAGAGAGCGATGCAACCAATACTCTTTGCATGCCGAGGCTCGAAATTAAACATGAATGAGGCAAGGTGACGTCGAAGAATTGACTTTGGTTAAAACTTTCAAAGATAACAATAACCAAACCACTTTTAATTACAGCAAAACCTCATATATCGTGAGATCTGCGAAGCGTAAACAACTCGTTTATCGTTAGTAAACAAACGCATCATAATACGCAAAACTTTACGTCAAATGAGGTTGCAAGCTTAAAATAAACCAAATCTTACGATAAGTACGTCTTACGATGAACATGGTTTTACTGTAAAATCCAAAATGTACAATTCAGAAATCTGTAGATAATTCACATTAAATATATAAAGTTGCAGCGTTTAGAATTTCGCAAACAATTACTGAAAATTATGATTTTCTCATGTACATACCACGTCTTTCTCACACCCTTCAAAAAATTCACTGTGAAGTGAAAAAAAATAAAATTGTATTTTTAAAATTTTGCCGCCTTCCACAATCTGCCGCCCTGTGCGCGGACACCGAAAGCACCTAGTGTAGATCCAGCACTGCCCACAATTAAAATGCGTACCGGAAGTTAAGGACGTGGGACTTTACTTGATACCCAACTGAGTTTCTCTTCGCATATTAATTTGTTTTATGCCAAAATCATAGGCCATGTTAGCATTTATCCGAAGTAGTAGCCTAGTTTTTTCTGATCCATATACGCTTAAACTTCCTTACGTATATAACTTGTGTGAGGTCTAGGTTAGCTTACGCATCTTTTATCTGGAGACCTCATCAAGTCGCGCATATCAATCGTATAAAACGTGTAACAAAAAGTTTTAAATAAAATCCGCTCTTCGCAAGTTAAAATTGGGTGATTCTTTGCCTTTTTTACGAATCTCGCTGTCTTGTGAACTTAATGACTTTAAATAGGCGAAGTGTTCCCTTCCCGCCTGCACCTTCGTTGCAAATATCTTAACCGGGTCAATTGACTGTTGTGACCTTTTCGGAAATCTTTAGTATCGGTTTTCGCAGTTTATGGCAGTTCTCGGTGGATTTTGGGCTGGATTTTCTAGTTTTAATTATGCTAAAAATGATCCTCTGGTGCAAAGTATTTAGGGAAATGAATCTCATATTTGACTTTCGAAGGTCTCAGTGCGTAGTTTATTATATAATAACTTTAAATAGTATTAAGCACTGTTGTTAATTGTAAGCAAGGATTTTGCACTTCTGACTGAATTTAAACTCATAAATAAAAAGTGAAACGAACGATTAGGCCTTAAGTCTAAAGATAACAGAAAAAATTGCTGGAGTATTTCAGAAGATATTCCTTGCTCAGCTGTATGCTGTGACGACAAGGACATCAATAATGCATACGAAAATGAAAGGAATACGAAAGCCCTCTGAAAAGGAAACTTTTAAGACACCAAATATCTTCGTTATTATTCAGCATTTGTGCTACCAATTAACTGCGTATTTTCAGGAGAAGAAAAAACGAGAAGCCATAGAAAAATCGATTATAACAAATTTTCCATAGATAGCCAACACTCCAAGTCATTCCATGTAAAATAGCGTATCGGCAAATCGAAGAAATTTATGCAAACCTAATGCCAACTATCGACAGCAGCAACACCATAGGCGGCGTGCATGCCAACGCAAAAGTTAATGGTAGAAATGTAGACAGGACATCAATGGCTTCGACGAACATTCAGCGTCAATTTAAAAGGATCACGCCAACATTATCCCTAATGGCATATAATTATTTTATCAATTCAAGAGAAAAAAATACGTTCGCTGAAGAAACTATGAGGCCGATAGTTCTACGCTTCCCCTATATTTTTAAGTTTTTCCCCCCTCTTTTTTATTTTGCTGCCAGTACTCGCTGGCCAAGTGTAGGGTAACAACTAAGTACTTGGCAGTTGGTAGTTGGTTTCGATCTGCGGTTAAAATGGAAAACAAGAAAAGCATGCCATGAATTAATATCCCTTAGATTGAGTTGAACCAAAACAAAAAAAAAAAGAATCGTGAGGAGGGAAAAATAAAATAAAGCAAATAATGAAGAAACAAAGCTAAGGACATTGGCAGGATGCAGAGCATTACTTGCGATAGCAGCAAATGTCGCGGAACTACATAGTAATGCCAATGTCTCGCTGCTGCATGAAAGCAACAACAACAAGTACATGCCACAAGGAAGCCGAACACTCGCACAATGCATATCGAGTTAACAAAACCAGCCGAATGCGAAAGTGCACTGTTTTTTTTTTTTGTTGTTTTTTTTTTTTTTTTTGCCAGCAAGCCGAGGAGCAGCATAACTGGCAACCAAAGAAAGCAACAGCAGCAGCAGCAGCAGCAGCATCGCCAACTTCAAAAGATATGCAACGATGCCACAGTGTGGAAAATTCAATTGTGGCCAAAGACAATATTCGTAAAACATACAGCAAACGGAGCAGAGCTATCATGCTGGAGTGAATGGATAAAGTCGAAGTAGAATAATTTGCTAAGGCAGATAAAGTTGTCTTTGGCAAAAAAAACAAAAAAAAGAGTGTAAAATGAATTTGAAAGTTGAATGAGAAGATATTATTCTAGTTATTGGCAAAGAACCGCAAAACCCGCAAAGAAAGCAGAAAGCGCGCAAAAAGTTGATACCGCCTTTTTTTTTGAAAAAAAAAAACGAAAAAACTGCATTCATATAAAATAAAAAGAAAGCTAACAAAAGCCAAATTGTAGAACAACTAGGCTTTTTCACCCTCACTAATATTCTCTTTATGCAAATACAACGCAACTCCACGTCAAATGTGAAGGCAATGCAAGGCAGTGCAAAGTCATGCGAAGAATTGCAAAACTCCTGAAATTGCAGGGCGTTGCATGCACGCTCCCACTTTGCGGCGCATTAGTTATGCGTTGTAAGCCTCAGAGAAAAATTTGCGCCCATCATCTCAACTGTCCGCCGTACAGGAACACTACCACCACTAATCGAATCAAACAAAGAGAAAAATGATGTAAACATTAGCAGAGCATACCACCGCGCTAACTTAATGCATGTAATTAATGAGTAAGCCCCTTGAATAGTCAAAAACAAAAGAGAACCAACGAAATGTATAAAGTGTGGCGTGAAAACGAATTTAAAAAGTTGTTTCAAATTTAGCAACAAAGTTCAGCAATTTAGTTATCTTCCACATCAAGTCATGTCGCACTTAAACAAGAAATTTATGTTAATTTCGCTGTTCAATGTTTTGTAAATAATTTTACCAGCACAAGCTGTAACTTCCAGCTAGAGTGAGTTCTCTTGCAGCAAAAAAAAAAATTAATATTATTCAATGGTTTCTAAATTAATTATTCTCATTTGTATTTGTACTTTTAGCTTTTATGCTTGCATTGTCGTTGCTATTCCCGTGGACCAAACTCAAGTGTTGGCCATAACTGACGTATGTTGACAATTCGACGTTTCCATGCGGCTATCCACTGTTTGTCTGTCATGCTGTCAGCTCTATTGCTTAGTAGGCTCTGGTGATGACAAAAGCACTTTCGTTACTTCGTACTTGCCTCGTTTGAAGGATTGACGTCACAACTTGCTCCTAAAAAGTTCATTTTTCTGAGTTTTGAGTGATTTTTACAAAAAAGGTAAACACAAAATAATAAATGTGAAGTGCCGAGTTTTGTATTTTAGCATCTACAGTGCAAATAAAATGCCCAAGTGCAGTTATCACCTTCCTTTTCTTCGCGCTATTCCTGTGGCAGCAACCGCTGTGACGTGTACGCTGTCGGCGTTGTCATAATCTGGTTGTCTATCATTCTGGGTATTGGCTTGCAGTTGCAGAACATCAAACATATTGCGATTAAATCAACAATGGCTGAAACGACCCTGTCGGAAATTGAATTACTTTAAAAGCAATTTAAAAAGTACCTTTTACAAGTGAGCGAAATTTTTTTTTTCTTGTGAGCAACTAAGTTTATTAACTTGGCGATGTTACAAGGGCATATGCCATTTATCTGACTCTGTATTTGAATTCAACTAAAAATATGTTTGACGGAAAGAACATCAGAATTAGTTCTTTTCCAGCTACAAGAAATATTTTTTTACAACTGTGTGAATGTATATTTATCGCAAACTGTTTTAAAACTAGTATAATTATACCTTTCATGAGAATGAAATGGTATATTAAGTTTGGTCCGATGTTTGTAAGTGCCAGAAGGAGAAGAGATAGACCCATCAAAAAGTATACCTAAATGATCAGGACGATGAGCTGAGTCGATTTAGCCATGTCCGTCTGTCTGTCCGTCTGTCCGTCTGTCCGTCTGTTTGAACGCAAACTAGTCCCTCAATTTTAGAGCTATTTTGATGAAATTTGGTGAGCAGGTGTCGTTGTACAAATGATTAAACATTTGTCGGAATCGGCCAGATCGGGTGACTATAACATATAATACAACCGATTATTCAGATATTGAATTTTGCGCCATAACTCCTCCATTTAAGCAGCTAAAGGCTTGAAATTTTGCAGAAATATCAGCCATTATTAGCTACGTATCAGTATTGAAAATCATGAAGATCGGAGAAATATAACATATAGCTCCCATACAACCGATTGTTCAGATATTGCATTTTGCACCATAACTCCTCCATTTAAGCAGCTAAAGGCTTGAAATTTTGCAGAAATATCAGCCATTATTAGCTACGTATCAGTATTGAAAATCATGAAGATCGGAGAAATATAACATATAGCTCCCATACAACCGATTGTTCAGATATTGCATTTTGCACCATAACTCCTCCATTTAAACAGCTAAAGGCTTGAAATTTTGCACAAACATCAACCATTATTAGCTATATATTAGTATTCATCAAGATCGGAGTTCACAGTGTAAATCGGCAAGATAAATTCAGGACAAATATTTATTGCGAAAAGTAATAAGCTCAGCGCAATATCACATGAATCATAGCGTTAAACGTTTGGGAACTATTTACGGATCTGATAACTGTTTTCAAAGACCGACATATGTAGGTCTTACATATTAATACTTAATTATTTGTATTTTTTAAATGTTAAATATCAAGCGTCGATACGATATTAAAAATATTCAAAAACCATTCCCTTCTTAAAACATAGTTCTTTTTAATTACATAAGGAAAAGCATTAAATAATTTATAACAATGCCTTTACTAGAATTATTTTTATTGATTTGAAGGAAATTTTCGCTTTTAACTATAGGTAATACGAAATTGTAATACAATAACACGTTTTTTACTATTCTTCCATTCATGAAAGGTATGAAGCCTTCGGCATAGCCGAAGACAGCGCTGTTTTTACTTGTTATGAATTACTTTCAAACCTGTCCAACCTATCTTTTCCATACTAACTCTGAAATTCATATTTTTCGTTTAAACCAAGAAACGTATTAATTTAAATTTAATATACAAATAAAAATAATTGCACCATACTTTCGAGCATCAATTGGAAAATATTGTAAATGTCGATTTCTTGTTCAACTACTGTGCTTTACAACCAAAAAAAAAATTCAGGCATAGGGAAGTTTGGGAAATACGAACCTTCTGAGCTCAAGCTCATATTTATAAAAAAATTTGGATGGGTAAGGTTTTGAGATCACAATAATTTTGGGTTTTTGCGGGGTATTACTTTATTAAAAATTTTGTAGGGATTAATAAAAACGTGGTAGGTAATAGCTGTTCAAAATTATTATTTCATTTATTATTTACCGAGTTGGTTCAACTCGCATATTTTTTCGAGTTAGTATTGTTGTTGGTTTGCATGCAATTCGTTATTCTACCTAGTGTTCTTTTGCAACTCGGTTAAAAAGAATCGGGGCTACTATTATTGTATTTTCTTAATTTTACCGAAAGTTTTGTTATCATTATCAATTTAGTAATATTCAAATCGCCTGCCGAAATTTCGTTAGAGTCTTAAATCGGACGAAATGTAAAACAAAATTTTGCGATTTCGCACAAACGACCCTAACACAGCTGTAGAAATGTCGTGGCTGAATATTGTAAATCAAAAAAAGCAAAACCATTACACCATAGAATACATTTGAGCCATTTTTAGAATGTATTTATGTCTTTTTGTCTGTTTGCCTATTTGAACGCACTAAACTCCGAAATTGCTGAATGGATTTTCATAGATGAATAACGCTGAGAAAATTTTTTGTCCAAATATTAACTGAGAAAAAGCAGAATTTTTATTAGAAATATCTTAGAAACATTTGCTTTTGAATAAAATTTGTTTTTCCTTGTAAACGCCATCACCGCTATGCTGGTGCTTATTTTTTGGTATTTTTTTTTTAACCGGAGCGACATACCTTTAGCACGGGTAGTAATGTATACATTTTGATTTAAAAAAATCTACATGTGACTGTTTTACTCAAAGGCAAAGCATAGCGCAGATGATATTTGTATCTCTGTCGTTTTTGGAACTCTTTAACTAAAACCATGTTTGAGAAAACGACGGAGCGATATTCAAAAGCTTTAGAATATGTTCAAAAAACTCTGAGCAGCTGTGCATATTTTATGAACACGTTTTGTACAGACGCGTATAGAATTTAATCGATAGAACATTGCAACGGGTTAGACCAAAATAAGAAATATAAAACGAATTGACTTTCTTAATAGCAAATTATATCTCGTAATGTACACTGTTTTTAAGAAAACATTTAATTAAGTTGACCCGGATGACTTCAATTCATACTGGAAAAATCTGTGTAGACGAAATGTTGAAGATAGTTTTCTCTTACCATTGCCCGACCGCAAAAGTGTCCAGGTATAAGTTGGTTATCATTAGGATTGCTTGTAATAGCCTACAGCAACCCATGTACTCACATATACGAAAATGTTTAGAATGAAAAGAGAAATCGATTGAGCCATGTCGGTCAGTGCGTCCGTGCATCCGATAAATTTAGTAAAGATCGAGACATCTTTACGAACTGGACATATTGGCTATGACTTTAAGGCAGGTTGGTTTCGAAAATGGGCGATATAAAAACCACACCCACATAACAGTGTTTTGCAAAAATTAAAATAATACCGGACTCTATATATGTATAACCAGTAACTATAAAAGAAACGATAGTAATAAAAATTGTTTGGTAAATAAACGTGGCCCAGCCCAATTGGCAGCAAACAGGTTTATCTTCATATTCTACTTTATCAAATTCTATCAACTTTGCATTTTAACTCTGTACTCATAATTACAAAAATATATGGCCAAATTCGCATATCGCAAACATACCCCACTTTGGTATGAAAAATTTAATAGGTAAGAAAAAGTCGTAAAAATCTAAATTTTGGAAAATATGTGGGCTACGTAGAAAGCGTTATAATCTCTTTTTCTCTGTATTTATGTAAATAACTGAGAGTCGTATACATTTTCAAATTATATTATATTCGTATTATATTAACTGTATTTTATTGCATACAACAACTACAGTTTATTTGAAATAAAAAATATTCGCCATGTATTCAAATCTCGATTTGGCCCGCACTTAGACCTTTTTGTCCCTTTTTTATTTGTATGAAAAGGAGCGAAGCTGAAATTTTAAAATTTCAGAAGCAGCGACTTCCGTCGTACCTAGAGTCAACCGCCGTTGGTGGTATAGAGATGAAATCAGGGACGGTGAGACGTCCTGAGTCCGGGTGGGTAGTTCTGCTGCTGGTAAGAGGTGAAGGGAATGGGTCTTCGATGAATTAAGAAGGTCAACGGGTTTCGGGAAAAGAACTTATTGTTCTTCGTATAATAAGTTTATTATTCATAATAATACATGGGAAATAACTATTTGGAAACTTTCTCATTTCTGCAGTGATAATACAGCCATTCGTTTAGAATTCAAAGAAATGAAATCATTCATAAGGATTTCTAGATCTAACTTATCAACTGCATCCTAGAATGTTATGAATTTTCACTGATTCTGTCTCAAATCTACTTGTGAGGGGAGTAATATTCTTCGAAAATAATATTCTGGTGTTGTAAATGTATGATTCTTAACATTGCAGTAATTTACTCCTTTGGACATTTTTGCGTGGCCAAGCAGGTTCTTCAATTCCGAATTCTTGAGTATACCTTATACTATTTAGCCAAATTTACTGAAACATAAGAGTCACGGGAAGGCTCTCGTGTATAGGTAACAGCGTCTGTTTTCCAAATCGAATCAACTACGAAATGCTCCGACTTTTGAGGTTTCTGTTGAGTATTTCGATTCGATCAAAAATGTCAATCAACGCAATCAGCATGGATGTAACCCATTGAAAGCACACACACAGTATCTATGGATTCAAATCTAATTTTAAAAATATCCTTATTTTCTTGCCTGTGTGTCAATTTCCAATAAAGTGAGAAAAATTTTTATAGCGAGTATGCCAAGTCGATAATTTAAAGTTATTGAGAAGAACAGAGGTTCTAAATGTCACTAGCGAATTATTAGCAATTAAATTAAATATTGGGACGCTTTCGAAGCTTTTCTTTTTGTTTGCTTTTAAGATATTAGCGACCGAAAAGTTCCTAAAACATCCATTGGAATTAAACTTTGGTCCTAAGAAAAAAATATAAATTTAATATTGTTTGTGTGTTAGTTCAGCGTTATAAAAGAAAATAACTGTTTTTGGTTAATTTTTTTTTGGTGTATCTGTTATTTTACACCATAGTTATAAGCAGAGAAAATAAATTTTGGATGTATCGAGAAGGCATATGATCTAAATGCGGAGAACAAATCGCAGGTCATAAGTGAACGCAAAATACCAACCAAAAACCATGCAGCAACCAGACATATGTATGTAGGCTATTACAGACGAAATGAATGTTAGATAAAAAATACAAATGCCACATCATTGGGAAAGAAAAACTGAAAGCCAGGCGTGAGAC